>OZ010576.1:31325389-31687889 GCA_963932145.1 Acanthosepion lycidas
TGCTTGTGTACAGCATTTTATGCTATAAGTAATATTTGTTTCAAATCAGATTAATTTAACTCTGCTAATTTTCCTCAAATAAAATTTCAGAAATATATATTTTATTTTTGCAAAATTTTTAAAACCAAGAATTAACTTTTATTTACAAATGTGTCAAAATGGCTGATTTTATTGAAAAGAAAAAAATATTGATTCTGATCAATATAATTTCTGTTTGAAATACACTACAGAATATTTTGCTTACTGGAAATAATAAAATTTTAAATTCTTTAGCTTTCAATTAAAGCTAAAATGAAAGCTTCGAAAAAGCTTTTTCATTTTTAAAAATTCATTTTAAACCTTATGTATACTGAATTAGTGGAGGTACCTACTATGTATCAAACTACAAATATATTGGTCTACCACTGTATATATTTATGATAGTGAAATCCTTATTACTAATACCAAAGATCATAATAAAAAGTTCACTTCCCACTTGATTATTAAAATACCAATTTTGGGAAGTTGGTCAGGCTAAAAATTTTTCAGCATCCACTCATAATACTTTAAAGTTAAACAGTAAATAAAAATAAAAAAGGAAAGAAAGAAAGAAGAAAGGAAAGAGAAGAAAAGGGAAAAAAGAAGAAGAAAAAGGAAAGAGGAAAAAAGAAGAGTAAAGAAAAAAGAAGAGATAGAGACAGATCAACCTACCTGCTCTGGTTAAAAGTGAAAATTCTTACTTTCACTTGAGCATATTTACACAAAATTTTTTTGGTATCTTCATCTGTGTTGAAAGAATTCATTAAGACTAAAGGTACATCAGATCCATATGTTTTGTTCAGATACTAAAATATAAATTAGAAATGACATTTAAGCAATGTTTAATAAAAATTATATCAAGCACTCATTATACAACTATAATTTTGCAAGACACTGGTTAAATCTAACTCTGCTTTGTATGGAGGAGGAAGCTGTCTCTTTTGTCCACTTCATAATTAAACTTTCTTACATATTGACTTTTAAATCTTTTATTGGAAATACAAAAGAGAATTCTCAAAATTTCTCAACATCTGCAAGAATGCATTAGAAAAGGTTGACTTCAAAATTTGCATAAGTGTTCTAGTCTGCAATCTCCAAGCAACTTTTAATAACTGGTAATGTGCTTTGGCCTATCATGAGGGTATGTTTTTCTGGATTGAGTAAATCGCATTCTGATTTTCATTTACAAGTTCTTATGTTGTTTTTTATCTAATCAAATCAGCCTTCTTTGTGTAAACAAAAGAAATGGATATTGGGTCTCATTAGAAGACATATTAAGACAAGGTCTGCCTGAAAAGTAAAAAATCATGATTTTATTTTCTTAAACTTAAATGTTTATTTCTTTCAAGAGAGTGAGTGTACACCTACCTCAATCTGTTGGACAGTAAGGTCAAGAAAAGTGAGATCATTCCGGACAGAGATGGCACTTTTGGGACCCCGACAGCCCATGCTTGTCCCCAGACCACCATTCAGCTTGACTACTACCAACTGATTCAGCATCTCTTTAATGTTAACCAGTTTGGCTTGCTGGATATCTGCATAAGATTTGATCTGCAATGAATAAAAGATTTCACACTGTTTAATCAGTTATTTTTATTTATTTTTATTTTTATTTATGATAGTCGGCCTTTTTGGAACATTTCAGTAGCATATGGTATATCTAGTCTGAATGTAGTCTCATGATTTCAGATGTGGTCAAAGAACTTTGTCCTAACTCCAAGTATTTGTCAAGTTATGGTTGGAGTTAATCAAAACTTGCATGTGTTTAATCATTTATTTTGAGATGATCAGTTCTCAATAGTTGCTTTTTCTGCCTCATTTTGCTATGAAAATCACTAGACTGGTGTTGAAATGAATTTTATAAGTGACAAACAGGTTTAATTTGACACTATTTTTCAAAAAAGATGTATCAAGTGGATTTTGGGGTCCTACATGACAAAATTCAGTCAAATTAACAATATTTTGTCTGCTTTTTTGTTTCTGATCCCCACCAACAACTTTTCTCCTTTTTAGTGTAAGTTCCCAAATATTAAAAAAAATCTGTAAAAATGTAAGATAATTGTTTTCAGGAAGATATTTAAATTGGTCATTACCCAATTTTGACACCATGTGCCAAGCACCAAATATCAATTTTCAACATATATTTACTGAAAAATCATGATCTAAATCTATTTCTGTGTTTTTTGAAGCAGGGGTGAATACCTTTTTGATACTGGAAATCTCATGAAATTTTAAAAGGGATAAATGCAAAAATTATGCTCTTTTCAGGAATTTTGGCTCTTTACTGCAGACCGAGTTTTCTAGTTTTGTTTTAATCTTCCTCTTAAATACAAATACCATTACATAATACAGTTCTATGATGAAGATGAAAATAATTCAAAGTGCACAAAAATCACAAATGTTTGCTTGGTTATATTGTTTGAGCCCTATGTGTTTTATGAACATTGATTCTCTTTCACAGGAGAACATTAAAAAAAGTAAATAAAAAAGCTTTGCCATCTTGATTTTGTAACCTGTCCTCCATTCCAAATATTAAACATGAATTAAACCATTTTCCATTGACATTCGCAAAAATTAACCAAGTCATTTTTATCAAATTCTATTGCTTATTTAACAATATTCATGGTTATAACATTATCTTGAATTTTTTACGAGATAAAGTATTGTCAACAATTATTAATTTCTTTACTAGTATTTTTTCATCCTAATTTTAGTTGCTTTTCCGCACAACTAAGACCATCTTTCTATGGCCATCTGTAAACAATAAGGACTGTGAAGAAGAATAAACTCCAAACAAGACATGAAGTCATATATCCAATTATATATGACAGCTGCTGTAACAACTGAGCAAGTAGTTTATTCTCAATCCACAGGAGAGTTGACGCTATTGGAAAAAGCAACATAATTTCCCTACTTATCATTTCATCACATTTGTATGATGGACTAGTATGAGCTTAGTAAATATTATATTAATGCATAATAGGAAATAATATCAAGTATGTGTTGTAAAAAGAGATTTTGAAATATAAACAAGAGATAGAAAGTGTGGAATAAAAACTTTTGAAAGAAAAAGGATGAAAAGGTAAATGTGTGAGTGAGAGAGAGAGAGAGGACAATGAAGAAAAAGAAAAGAAAGAATAAAAAAATAAGCACTAAAAAAGAAGAAAACAAAAGAAGCAATGTGAGAGAGAGAGAGAGAGAGAGAGAGAGAGAGAAATGAACATTAGAGCAACAATTTCTGTTCAAATTGAGAAAAGAATTGACTGGGCAATTTTTTTTTTGCTAAACTATCTACTGCTCAAAGAATAATTTGAAAACCTCTTTTTTGAGAATTGAATAAATCTTTCCTCTTATTTTAATTTGCATAAGAAGCAATGATAAAAAATGTGAATAAACAAAGAAAAGAATGATTATTCCAAGTAAATTATAAATGAAATCAACTATATATTTTTAATTTCTGTTTGAATTTCTGGGATGAAGAGTTATCATTATTTACTATTGCTACCATCTTTCTTCTTATCACGTTGTGCCCTCCAGACTTCATCAGGTGCTTCTAGATCTGAGTAACCTTCAGGGAATTTCAAACTGAACCCTTTATTTAATTTATGGCAGTAGATTGTTCTTATTCCACTGGCTGTGTTCAGGGATATCTTGTCTAGTTTTTGTTTAGTGCTGCTGCTAACTCCATTTACACCAAGTCCAAGTACACGCTGCTCATGCCAGAGATTGAACTTGCAATTACTATGTAAAAATTTATGAACCAATACTTTAATTCATTACGCTATTGTTCTATGAGACAATTCAAAGGGCAGAACTTTAAACCTAACTTGCCTGCTGATGAGTTCTGCTAATGCTTGTCATGTTTGACTGCACTCATTGTGGCTTCACTTTTTACTGCAGTCACTTCTCTTTATATATATATATATATTCTTACCCTAATATTCATCATTTATTTTTCTGGAGCCTTTCATTAGAACAGGGCACCTGCCATAGAATTAAACTTAGCAAACTCTGCTCACAGACAATGATATTGTAAGCTCCATCCTCAGCAGGTGTTTTCCTATTGTGGCCATATACCAAATTAAGCTAAGCTTAATTAATATAAAAAATCTACAGGAATAGAGAAAACATGTTTATATGAATATAAATATGAAATATCTCATTCAGAATTATTATTATTATTACTATTACTATTATTAATCAAATGCAGCAAGCTGATTGAGAACAAATACTAAAATAGGTAGACAAGGTGTTCCACGAGGAACTGTGCAAATTCTGAGAATAAATATTTACATTCTAGAGGTATTGATTTAGGGAACAAAATCAATTTTACTCAAACTTCCAGATATAATTTTGTAAGAACAAAGGAGTGAAACTCCACACTTAAACGAGGTTAGGATAGAAACTCTAAGTTTAAATTATCTGGACTGATAACTGTAAAAGCACGGGTATCCAAACTTATATCCATTGCACCAAATGTATATTTTAATAAGAGAGGAAATATGATGGTGGATGAAAATAAAAAAATAAGAATGAGAAGAACCAAAAGATGTGATGTGAAAAGCATAAAAAGAGAGAGAGAGAGAGAGAGGGAGGGAGACGAAGAGAATCAAATTTTGGTCAAAAACCTTTCAAATGCTAAAGTAACCCAAAATCATAGTAAAGTAAATTCCAATTAATTTCTATCCTTTATGGAATTTTATGAAAAAAGTAACAGTAAGAAAACTGGTTAAAAATTAATGAAAGAAAATACATATACTTGTCAAATAACTTAAGCTTATTGTTATTAATATTACTTTCATGAATTTTGAATAAAGGTGGAGGTTGGAATTTAAAAAAAAAAAAAAAAAATCAATAAGCTGCGGTGGTGATATCTGAGGAAGAAGTAAGATTTGTATAAAATTTGTTTTATTTGAATTAAAATAAATAAATCAGAGGAGTTGGATATTTTAATTAATAAGCAGGGAAGCAGAAACAATTATTCCAGATTCAATAGTAGCAAACAAATATGGTGTGAATAATTAGAGATGAAGAGAAGCAATAGGACTATAGATTTGGGCTTACATTACAGCGGTGGAAAGTGACTTAAGTCAAAATATCAGGTCAGGGCCAATAATATTCTTCTTTGGATTTTATCAAGAATCTCTAAATATACAGCAAGAACATTGAACTATATGTGGCAGCAATATTCAAAGTATGGATAGATGGTAGACTTATAAATATGCTAGATAGATTGTTGAAAGAAAAATTGTCTTGCACAACATAGTGAACCAACTTTCTTAGCAGCAAACCTAGCAATGGATTCAGTTTAATCTTTCTACTTCATGTCACTGAGAATGTAAGCCTAGAAAGCACGAGGAGTCACTCTCATGGTGGTTAGGAGAAAGGAAGATGTCTCTCAGGTGATTGATAGAGAGAAATTTCATTTTGGAGGCATTAAAATTAACAAGTCATTTCTTGCCCCTGTACTGTAGGTCATTTTTAAGATCAGCTGCCAATTTTACCTTATCAAACTGATCAGACTTACTATCGAGACAAAAGTAAATGATTGTGTTATCAACATAGTCATCAAGTTGAGAACTGATGTCATCAGGATAGTCATTGATGAAAATTAAGACCAAAGCAGGTCCAAGGATAGAGCTCTGGGTGACACCTACACTAGTACAAAAAAATCTAGAAAAGTGGCCACTCAGGACAACTTTCATTTCATGATTTGATAAAAAAAACTGAACCAGTTCAAAAATTCATCCAGAAATACCATAGCATTTCAGTTTATGAAGAAGACTGGTATGCTAAACCCTGTCAAACACTTTCAAGATGTCCAAAGAAACAGCTCAAGTTTCACCATTGTTATCTCAGAGCTTGATAGACTCTTTCAGTAATAATAGTCATCAGTATATCAGCAGTTGACAGAGAAGCAAAAAGCCATATTGCTTGTCTGAAAAAGGTCCTGCAATGTGAGATCCTTAACCAATTCAGTGTTGATTAAGGCCTCTACTAGTTTGGCAAAAAGAGGTAGAAGATCAATAGTTACAAGGGTCAGACCAGAGTTCTTAAATACTGGAATAAGAAAGGAGGATTTCCAACAAGCAGGAAAGCAAGAGGCAGCAAGATATTTATTATACATTTCAGAGAGAGCAGGAGTTAGTTCCAGAGCACAATTTTTAAGGACTATTACAAGGATACCATCAAGTTCACATGCTTTGTGGTTATCTCATCTTTAGGCTTCTATGGCCAAATTAGTTAAGGTATATTTCATATATGATGAGCTTCTGGAAAGACTGTCATGTTTAATACAACTTAAAATGTAATAAAAAAAAAAAAAAAATAGTAATAAAAAGTTTAAGAAAATTAGTCCAAAATTAACAGTAAGATAATTTTTTTTGCTAAGAAATTATTCATTTATTTTCATTTCATGCAACTTGAATATATTGTCATCAGTACTTACATTGTTTCTGCTGTAATAAAAAAAAAAGAAAAGAAAAAAAAGTCCTTTCTTAAACTAGTCCATGACAACTGTGATTATACTATTCTCTTCCTGGTCTTACCATAAACCCCTCCATCTCATCTCCCCATTGGCTGCCTAGTTTTTTCTCACTTTTTTTTCTGTTTTTGTTTTATTGTTTGCTACCTGTTGGGGACCAATCTAACATTTTTTTTGTATCTCTTACCTTTTAATTTATTTTGTTTTTTGCTACATGACTTTCCCACCACCATTTTTATCATTTAATACTGTCTATGATACCTTATCTTGGTCACATTCTTGATCCATGTTGACCTGTTAGAGTTATCTCAAACAAAATCACTTGAAAAACCAAAAAAAAAAAAAAAAAGAACAAACTTGAATATATAGAAATAACTAAGTTAAAACAAGATCTTATTTTTTTATGATTTTCCAGTAATCAATTCCTGTAAGACCTATACAAATTCTAAATTAACATTATTAATTTTATTGCAAATGAACATTATCTTATTTTCTTCAGCACTAAATGTGCTAGCATATAAGATGATCCATAAAATTCTGTGTTAATTAAGCTTTAGGCCTATACTCATCAAAATAAGACAGTGCTACTTCCATCAGATTATCAAGTGTATGCAAGTGGAAATGAACAGATACAAATCATATGTAAAGAAAGTTGTTATGCTTAAGAAATCAATTTCTATATTAGAATATATAGTAATTTTCTATATAATGTCAAAAATTTCCAAAGATGGAATAACGGAACATATTCAAGTACATTTTTCCATTAGTGTTTACCAATCTCTGAATCTTTCCTACAGTTTGAATATTTCTTTGTTTATAAAAATAAAAAATAAAATTAGAACTGAATAACACATTTACAAAGGGCTACTGACTGAGAGATAAGATCTTTAACTTTCTTGCTATCCACAGGCCATTGTTCTGTATTTGGGCAATCTTTAAAATAGATTAAAATATCAACACGGATCAGTGGATATGTGATTCGTATGTTAAAGATATTAATACTTCACTGATTTTAAATTGACAATTTTTCTTCAACATTACAATTGGTCTGTAGTATACAAAAGGTTTTGTGTATTTTTTTTTTTAATATGCCAGTAGTAACATACATTTATTTTTTTAATCTATACACTCCAAGCAAGGCAATAATGCCACTAAGACGCAAGGGGCTACTGGAAATGAAAGTGAAGGAAAAGACTTTAGAAGGAATTGGAAACCCAATCCTAAACAGAAGACAAGTGATAAACCTCTACTCCTGTTCAAAAGACCAGGGAGGATTGTGAATTGGATGATAGGTGAGCCTATCTACTCCTATTGAGGAAAAGAAATAGAAAAAAAAAAGCATAAATGAGGGCAATACTGTTAATGGGTAACTTGACATCAAAGTCAGTATATACAAATATGACATATTAAGATAACTTCTGCTGATAAAAAAAATGCAAAAAAATCAATTTCATTGGCAATACCAATGCTTTATCCAAGTGCTTTATATAAAAACAAATAACTTTTTTCAACATCAATTTTTAAAAATCTGTAGTTTTCTAAATTGAATCTACAATAACCACTGATAGTAAAAATAGACCAATCTACAAACATAGCTATGTTAAATTCAGGGTGCTTTATCAAAAATTGTTAAAATAAGTAAATAAGTAAATAAAAATCAATTTAATCACCAAAGATTTAAGGCAAAGACTCATCAGGACAAAAATGCTTTTAGACTTCTTGTTTGCAGATGATGTGTGTCTGGTGACCAGCAGGAAGCACAAGAAGTTGTAAATGGGCTTTCTCCACAGCAAAAGCATTTTGTCTAACAATAAGTGTGAAAAAAAAAAAAAAAAGCTTATATACAAGCCAAAACCTTCACCAATCCAAAGGAGAAGCCTAATATTACCTAGACCCCAATACAGTGTGCCATCACATCAAATTCTTGCAGACAACATGACTTTAAAGTTTGTAAAATCTTTCCTATACTTAGGGAACAAAATCAACTTCAATGCTTCTTTAGATGATGAAATATTAAATAGGATCCTCAAGGCTAGTGATGCCTTTGGAATAAGAGCAGATGGAGTTTGAAAAATAGAATTTCAGTTTATGGTGTAGTTGTCATTTCAACATTGCTGTAAGAGCCTGAATCAGATACAATATAAAAAGAATATCATACAACTAGATACTTTCCATCAGTGATGTCTTAGAAATATCTGTAGTTTTACATGAAAAAACGATATTGTTTGATAAATGTAATATAAATAGCATAGAGGCTTTCTTGATGCAGTCTCAGTTGTGCTGACAATGAAGTTAGAATAAATTATGAAAGACTACCAAAAATTCTCATTTATGACCAACTCCAGGAAGGGGTGTATAATGTAGGTAGACTACTTAGATACAATGATAAATTGAAAGATAATGAAGATTGAGGAGTATGCTGCTGACCATAGTATGTGGAGAAAAACATGCCAAAGTGGCATTTGGAGCCACATTCACACAAGGACTGAGTACATAAGTAATCTAAGGCAAATTCAAAAGAATACTGTCTGTTCAAGATTTTGAGTGGTTTTCAAAAGCAGTGTCTCACAGAAGACACAAACATTAGAATGTGGAGTACAGTAAAAAATAAATTTTTCATTCTCCTGTACTGAAATCAACAAGAGAGTCTACCATAAATATATAAAATTAAAAATTAAAATAAATTTCCCCATTAGTGATAATTTAAAAAAGATTTTTCCAGAATCATGAAATCATTCATGAATTTTTATCTGTATCTAAAATGTAACAGCTTGTATTCTTCAAAGTTTGTTACAATCACATATTTGCAATGAATGGCCTCGAAAATTATTGCATGTATTATATTTAGAAAATGATTTATTTTGTACAATCTTTTATATATATATATATATATATATATAACAGAGGATGTCTGTGTGTGTCTGTGTGATACCTTTTCACTTGAGATCCATCCAACTGATTTTGACCAAACTTGGCACATACATTGTACAATGTAAGAGATAGGTACTTAGTGTAAAAAAAAAAACTCGATAATTTTAAAAAAAATCAATAATAGATAAAACCGATCAAAAATCGATAAATTCAACTTTTTTCCTATGATTTCATTCAAAATCGGTATGTAGGTTACTTACATCATGAAGAGCTCAACAATACCTCATTTTTATTTCTACGCAACTGCAAAAAAACTCAAAAAACAAAACATCAGTTCCAACACAAATTATAAACTAACCCCCCCCAATTGTAGTTGATTGTTTAACAGTCATTTAACTTGATAATTGAGTCCACCCATATAGTGAAAATCTGTGCAAATAGCAAAAAAAAAAAAATGGTGATTTTTACTGGTTTCTTTGTTATTTTTCTTTGATCTTTCAACCAATTTTCACCAAACTTAACCATTGCTTTATAAATATATCCTTTTACATCCCTGGTAGCGCACTGACAAAATGAATTTCAAAATAATTGTGGTCTGTAGTGGGTCTTCATGTTGCCTGTTTTAACCCTTCATGTCCTCGGCTAACTTTGATTGAATAAATACATACTACTGTTATATCAGTAACCACAAAATGTTTTTTTAATGAAAGTACTTTAAAGTAATTGAAGAAGATAGACTGTTACCTAATAATAATAAACCTAATGCTATTTTTGCTCCATTTTAATTGAACGCTTTTTCTGATCAACCAGCTCCTTATTAATGCACTTGTCTCTATTAATCATAAATTTACCAGTGAAAATTTCAGATAAAGCTTTGGCTATGGACTTATTGATACACCCTATACAAGGAGATGCTGAAAAGTTATTGATCATCATCAGAGCTGTTTCAACTTGAAAGTACTTTGTAAACTAGTGTGATTTCTCATCTTCAGCAAAGCTCACTTCCAAACATGCCCAGATGCTCAGGTGTTTGTGTTTCTTTAGCATTCAAAGAGCCCACTTGTGGTTTATACTGCAATTATGAACTCTGAAAAGTTACCAACCCAACCAAATTCATAAAATCTGACAAAATACCTAAACATCAGTTTTTAATCTCTTATTGGTCATACCAAGAACTTTTAGGCATTCTCTCATTTCAGAGTTTAAAACAATTTCTAAATACAAGTAGCTGAGAAATATCTGAATTCTAATGATTTCATGAATGTATAAGTCAAAGTTAAAAAGATACTGAAACAATAATTTCTATATAAAATGAACAAAAAAAAATATTGCACTTAAATGTAAATGTTTGTGATAAGAGAAATTAAAGACACTTACCAAATCATCTGGGATGGGTTTGATTTTATCCCAGTTTACAGATGGCCCTGTTTCTTGCAAATATCGGCTAAATAGCTGCTCAAATTGGTCCATTTCTAAATGGCATTTCTGAAAAGATAAGGTTTATTTTGCAATTATACATGCCATAGCCCTATTTTGTTAGTAAAACATGCATTAATTCCTCACCCATAATAATCTCTTTTGTCCTCAATTTCAAATGCATAATATATAGACTGAATGCTAAAATTTAGTAAAGCAAATTTCAGATTAATACTTCAGATGCTGTGATTGGACTCCTACATCTTTACAAAACTTACATTACCTATGTTTTCAAGTGACAATGAAATGTCAGTCTCTAAAAAATGTGTTCTAAACTAACTCATGATTAGTGCTATTTCCAAACCAATGTAGACTTATAGTAGTGTACGATACAAACTATTTTACAATGTATTTTTTTATATTGTGTGCTGGGGGATGTATACTTAACATAGTGTGTACTGCAGAGTATTTGATAGAAACCCAAATGGCAATACCTGTGAGAAATCACCAAGCCATTTATTTCCAGTAATAAATGGCCATTTCCAATTTTTCTCAAAAACAAGCCAGTTCACCCAGCAACAATGCAACAGGGAAAGTGTTAAAAAGAGGATTCTGAGATGATTGATAGATGAATGTCCTCATCTTTGTTGTTATTATCTCAACATTTTGGCTGTTATGCTCTGTAGCCTTCTTCAAGTGTCTGTTAATCTGAGTAACATTCAAGGAATTTTGAATTGAACCCTTTATTTAATCTACAGGGGTAGACTGATCTCATTCAACTGTCCCTGCCTGGTGGCATTTGTTTTTTACTGCTCATTTATCACTAGTCCTGTTTCTATGGAGTATCTACAATCCAGTCCAGAAATTGAAGTCACAACTACTATGCCACAAATTCATGAATGAATGAATGAATAAATGATTGGCTTTTATGGCTTATCAACCCTTTGTGGGTTATTTAAAGCCAAAACATTTTGCATTGTAACAATTCTTTTTGAAAGTGAAAATTATATTAACAATTTTTTGAGAAAAACTTTTTTGCAGATAAAAGTCCTATTTAAACCATAGGTAGGGGGAGTAGATGGATTCATACCTTTCCCAAAGGTATTTGTATGTGTGTAAATGTAATGACTCCAACTATAATTCAAACTCAGCTCTCTAATTTCTCCTTCCAAGCTGCTATTTAATACACTACTTGTACATCCACAAATCCACAAAGCAACTAATTGGCAGAGAGAGCCAAGTTTGACAGCAAGGTTTCAGTAGCAAAACAGGCCAGCACAGCCAGGCAACAATGTCACAGTGAGAGTGTTAAAAAGTATCACAAAATTAAGTACTTACATTTTTCAACTCTATTACTACTCAAAATATTTAGTTTCTTAGTGCAGAAGATTACTCTAGGTAAGTGATAAAATAGTGGGGAATAATGCAATGCAAAAATGAAAGTTTGGCATTCCTGGTTAAAAGACCGCTGTAGATGGTGGTATATAGTATTCAGTTCTCAAGCAAACACTAATGAGGAAACCAAATTCCATCTTTGCAAGTTTTTGCCTGTTAAACTCAGAAATGTATTACAAACTATTGGATAAGAGACAATAAACTAATTCAAGACAGAGTTTCTTACCATTCCAACTTTGGTTCTGCCTGGTCGGTTGACTCATAATGCATAGTTGTGGAATATGCAATTATTTACTGAACACCCTAATATATTCTTAAATTATACAGAGCCTACTGAATTTGATAATATATAAGATCCACTTTTTATTTTACCCCAAATATTAAAATTTCATTAACATGTGATGAATGCATTTTAAGTTCTGAACCGTGCCAAACAGAGAATATAATGTTCCAGTAACATTCAATGTTTTTCTTAATCCTCTCTGTTGAAATGGAAGTTGTTTTTATGACTGAATACTGTAATCAATTAGGAAAATGATTTCAGAACAAAATCATGGATTATCTGCAATGTTAAAAAAAAAAAAAAAAAAGGTTACAAATCTGTCCCAAATTGATCACTAGGAAACAAGCCAGTATTCCTTAAGCATCAAACAATGAAAACAAAAGGAGTCTTGTTATTTTTCTTCTAGTGTCATTTATTAATTATACTAAAACTGGTCTTATCTTGTTGAGTAAACACCAAAATATTTAATGCTTATAAGATTTTAAATTACTCTAGATAGCTAATAGCAATTTCAATTATTTCAAAAATAAAACAATTGCCCAATACTCCTTTTGACCAGTCATCGGTGAAAAGATTTTGTCCTAAGATCAACTCAATGAAAAGGAGCAAAGGAAATACATGGTAAATATAGTTTTAGTCAATAAAAAAAAATTGCTGTTTCTCTGGTATATTTGCAAATGTGAAAGTTCCAGTAAGTAGTAAAGAAAAAATACCATATATTATTTGCTTAATGAATTGTTTACAGTAAATGATCTCCCAACAAACACAATAAGTGAAAGTAGTAATAAATCAATATAACTGATAATTATAAAGAAGAAAAAAAGGTTTGAAGATTAAAGGAAGTAATCATTGTAAGAAAATATTGTCAAGAAAATCTCACCCCCGCCTTACCAAAAAATGTCTAGAGACGCTGCAGGCCAAGGAAAGGAGCAAAAGTACTTACCTTAAGTTGTGAAAAAATATTTCCTTCCATAATGTAGCTTAATTGTCTGATAACTTGCAGTGAGTTACAAGAGTGAAAAAAAAAAAGAAGGAAGAAACATTTCCTTTATAACCACTTCAGGGATCACGTGGTAATAAATCACGAGGCCCTGTAGCTATAAAAAAATTAGTAAAAAGGTAACAGCTTTTAGTCAACATGAACCAACAACCCAGGTAAGTACATTACTCCTTCCCCTGTCAATTTCTCCACACCTTCCCGAGAAGCAAAAGAAAAAATATATAAGCAAAATAATTCTTAATATCTATTTTTTTCTTTTGGTTCTCAAGAAGGTGTGGAGAAATTGATGGTTCAGGCAGGGGAAAGAGTAATGTACTTACCTGGGTTGTTGGTTCTTGTTGACTAAAAGCTGTTACCTTTTTACTAATTTTTTTGTAGTTACAGGGTCTCATGACTTGTTACCATGTCATCCCTGAAGTGGTTATAAAGGAAATGTTTTTTGCTCCTTATTTTTTTGCAAAATGTCAAGAAAATCTCAACTCCCCAAAAAAAGTCCAGAGATGGTGCAGGCCAAGGAAAAGAGCAAAAGTACTTACCTTCTTAAGTTGTGAAAAAATATTTTCTTTATAATCACTTCAGGGATCATGCTTTTAGTCAACAACCCAGGTAAGTACATTACTCCTTCCCCCGCCTGAACTGTAAATTTCTCCCCAATATGAAAATGAAGACTGATTATAATCATTTTAAATTTAGATTTAACCTTCAAAGCCTTGACATATTTCTTGTTCAACAAACAAATCTTTGGAATTCTTTAACTGAAATCTAATTCCAAAGCATAAAATTTTCTAATGAAAAAGTAAATGAAAGTATTTCATAACAAAAACCAATTGTTTTGATACTAAATGTTTTGGCCCAAAAGCAGATTGTATATTACTCTTGATAAAACCTTATAGAACTGACAATCATGCATACAATCTTCTCAGATTTTCCTGGTGTCATCAATGAGCATTATGCTCAAACAAAAATATAGTTTACAGATGGTAGAATATGATGACTGATTAATTGGTAAAGAAATTGTTTGCAATGTCAAGTTTAGAATTGCATGCAGGCTAGAAGAGCTTATTTTTACTTTTTTAAAAGATGGATACAGTGGCCAGAAAAATTACGCAACTTCAATCCAACTGAGAATCTTAGAGTCATCATAAAGGAGCATATGAAATGAAAGTGTCCACTTGGACTTTGCCAAAATCAAAGCATCATTCTCAACAATATTTTATGCCAGTGAATGATGAAGTTTGAGAAGAGATAAGAGCCAAACAACAAATTTTCAGAAACATTTTTTTAAAATAAAGTTGGATTTTATAAAGCTTCAGAGTGAAAATCTATTGAAAATACTGAAAATAGGATTTAGTTGGTGCTGCTTGTAAAAACAATCTGGCTTCATGACGAGATACAAATAAAATTCAAATTAAGAGTATTCTTTACAGAATTTATATTTACAATCTTTATAAAACAAAACCCATTTTATATAGAAATATAATTTAACAATGCAAATATAATTTGAGATTAGATTCTCTTGTCAAGATGAAATTGCCCATTAGAAAGACACAAGGACAAATATCGATTCCTTCATGCTAACATCTGGCACATTACTATTATAAATAACTTTATTAAGTAATACACTGTTCCTCTTTTCTCATTCTTTGGAAATAATTTTCATATTAACAAAAGCAGAGGAAGGCATATAAATAAACTCCATTAAAAACAAGCCAAAATAGGCAGATTAAAGACTGAATAGTAATAAATGTTCAACATGCATTTTATGTGAATAAATCATACATGTAAGATCAAGGGATGATATCTTGGTTTCAAATTTGTAACTATTTAAAAAAAGAAAGAAAAATAATAATACTGGAGAACATTAATTATTGCAGTTAACAAAATCCTATAAATAACAATAGTAAATAAAAAAAGTGACCAATAACAAAGTGTAGCAGAAGAATTTATTAATATTTTTAAAAAGCATAATGATATGAATGAGCATTAAAATATTAACAATTGCTTACAACTCTTTATAAATCAGATATTGATTGTCTAAAAGCATATTTTTCAGGCTTTTAGTATTTTAAACCTTAAAAAAAAAAAAATGAAGAAAGGGTGACAAGGATGCGTTTTGCACTGGACATTCAACCTATATAATGAGGCGATTCTGAGATGCAGATGACACACTGTTGATAACAGACACAGAAATGAAACTACAAGAAGGTAGTGGAGGAAAGTGAAAAGAAAGAATTAAACATCAATTGCAAGAAGATAGAATGCATAATTGTTAGTAAAAGGAAGAGCCCAACATGCAAATTACAAATTGGAGATGAAAATCAAACAAGTACAAAAATTTTAACATCTGAGAAGTGTTTAACAGAGTGAAACTGAAATCCATTTTAAAGAGTGAAACTGAAATCCAAATGTGCATTGAGATAGCCAAAGATGCATTCCAAAAGCTAAGCAGAATATTAAGAAACAGAAAAATTTAATTAGAAACAAAATAAAAAGTACTGAAACATTATATGATATCAGTCCTCCTACATGGCAGTGAATGCTGGGCAATCTCCTTAAAGATGAAGAAACTTGAAACAACAGAAATGTAGTTCTGCAGAAGGAAACATACTCAACATCACGAAGAGACAGTTGAAATTTCTAGGGCACATAATGAGGAAAGAGGGCTTGGAAAATTTGATACTCACAAGACAGATTGAAAGTAAGAGGAGCAGAAGAAACAACATATAACCTACTTAGCTTCAGTAAATGGATGATTGAACAAGGTTTAGAAGAAATAACAAAAAGATAAAATTTATTAAGAGCTACAAGGGATAGGAATTTGTGGTACCATGATCACCTATATCTTGAAGGGACACAGAAGATAGAAGGAAGCCTTAAAAAGTAAATTATCATAAACAGACTGATCTAGTTTTCAAAGCCCATCACTACATCATTTTGAAATTTTGTTACTGCTCTTAAAGCTGGGCTAACTTGACCTACTAACAAGTGCAAAATTTAGTAAAGTTTTCAATTGTATCCCAATTCAACAACCCTGACTGCAATAAGCATTTTATTCAAGTTTTCTTTATATATTTATTTATTTACCGGTTGATAAAGTTTTAAAAAAGCTGCATTTCTTCATGCATGTATTTTCCTTAGCATAGTTTATTGTTAGAAAATTATCCTTTAACCTATCTAAATAAATAAAAAATATTCTCAAAGACATAATTCAGTCACTTCTGTATATGGTAACCATGAATCTTTCAGTATGTCTAACATTTAATTTCATGACTTAGTAGTAATGGCAATCACATCAAGTCTTTTAGTACAAATGTTAAACTTCTACAGCACATTCATGTACAGGCAATAAATTAGCTTTTTTCCTTTCTATGAAACAAGATTCGAATGCAAATTCCTAAATGCAAGGTTAGATATTTTAATTCAAGGGAAATTCAAGACACATAAAACCAGTTTATCTCAGCTGTTAATTTGAGTGTTTATTCCTTTATAATGCAAGTCATTAATTTTCATGAATACTACAAATCTGACAAAATTGCAAGCTAGAAATTTAATGAGAAGAAAGATGTTATTTTGCACAAAAAATACAACTTCATTTTCAGTGGTACTTGCAGTTTTTAGATTTTTACCTTTTTCTAGATATATTCAAGAAATATTTTCCTTTGTTTCCAATGTTCTATCAAGACAAAAATAAAGAAATTCTTTAAATATTTATGCTATTAGTTAAACAGTACAAACTTTGTTACTAAAAATTAAACAATTTCCATTTATCAAAAATATAATGATAATATTGAGTAAACATTTTTTTCAACATTTTATCAGATTTTTAAAAATTTCATTTAATGTTAGCCAATGTATGTATTACTTATATATACATATAAACATTTGTATGCATATTATACATACGAAATCCATTAGGAACAATATGTTGATCTAAGTAAGATTATTTGAGTACCTAATAGATTTGATTTGGTTTTAAAGTATATCAATTGTTTATGGTTACCTATAAAACATGATGCACAAGTAGTGTAAAGGATATCAACACAAAAAGGGAAATTGGCAAGCCAAGTTCAAATTCTGGCCTTGTCTGTTGCATTCACTTTCATATAAAATATGGTGATAGTAATTTTCTTTTACATTAAAGATTGGCACAACATAATCTTCCTACTCTCTCATTTCTCTCTATTTGGCAAATTTTCAAGACCAATTTAGTAAATATTTCTTCCCATAAACAACTATACATTACGAAGCTCAACATTCCACAGCAAAATGCTTAAAAATAACTTATGAAATCTTAATATTAAACTATGTTTTTCTTTTTTAATTCTATAATTAAGAAAAGAATTGAAATCATTTAGCACAGCAATTACCAATTAGGATGTGTAAATTTCCTGACATGTATTCACTGGCTAAACATAGGCAACACTGTACCAGAAAGGACTGAACACCTAATGTCAAGTCACCATATGTCAGCTATGAAATATTGGATAGTATACAAGAATCTTCCACCATATTTCAGCTATGATACAGACATATAAAACTTCTTTACTTAACCTTTCTTTTTTTCTTTTTTTAATCATTTCACCCTAAACAAGACAATAAAGCTACTAAGACACAAGGGGTTACAGAGTGTGAAAGAATCTGAGAAAAAAAACATTAAGGAGTGAGACCAATAAAAGAATACACAGAAGATTATGACTGACATTGCATATAAATTTTTTGAAGACCAAAGTAAGCTGGAAAGCAAGAAACCGGAAGAGATCCACAAGCGAGAAGTGCGAGAGAATAAACTGTTACATTTAATATTACAGTATAATTAGAAGTACTGGTTGTCTATGGTAAGTAAGCATTAACCTATCAGAAACCTCAACTTTGGATGTAAGAGCCGGGAGATATTTTTGAGCCAGTTTTTAGGGGAAAAAGTTGGTGAGTATTCTTATATACCATCAATTGAGAGAGGTACTTTGTAATGTTTCAATAGAATTGAAATGCATAAGTTGTGTGTGTATTAAAAGACAAAATGCATTTAAATTTATGTATAACTTTCTAAGTGTTATACAAGTAAGAACATTCTTATGTTTCTATGTGGCATGGTCCTTCAGGACTTTGAATATTATAGCTCTTTACAACTTCCTGTACTTTGTAACTCTTAGTAAAGTTTATCTTATGGCTATTTCATAATTCCTGTTTTGTAAAAATTTATACAAGTTTGCAGCTTTCCACTAACCCTTTTGCCTCCAATTTATCCTGTGAGTGTAAAATTCTCCAAGCCCTCTTTACTCATTAGTCCCTGTTATAGTGGAACACCTATTCTATAGTTAATAGACTCTCCTACCTATAATAAGTAGGAGTAGTAAGAGTAATGAGGGAGTCGCTCAGTGGTTCGGTCAGTCAGTCGATGCCGGATGACCATTAGTCGGATACTAAAGTATCAGCGACCACAACTAGTTTTCTCTGCGTCATTACCTATTATATCAAGTTCCTAACATTTTGTATGTCGAACCTATTTTAGGACCGACTTAGTACAAATAAAAGCTACTACTGTGAAACCACTCCATAACACACTTGGTGATGAGGGATTTGAAATCATTCGGTGGAAGAAAGAAAAAAAAAAAAAAAATTCACACCCCATAACACACTTGGCGACGAGGGATTCGAATTCATTCGGTGTAAGAAAAAAAAAATTTGTTTGCCATAACACACTTGGCGATGAGGTATTCGGATTCATACAATGGAAGAGAAAAAAAAAAAAAATTCACACGCCATAACATATTTGACCACGAGAATTCGTACTCATACGGAGGAAAAAAAAAAAAAAAAATTGACCCGCCATAACACACTTGGCAACGAAGCATTCGGATTCATACGGTGGAAGAGAAAAAAAAAATTTCGTTTGTGACAGTATAATTTGGCAAAGGGATTCGGATTCATACAGTGGAAGAAAAAAAAAAAAACTTGCTCATCACAATTTTGGTGACAACATCTCGGATTACACATTTAAAAAAAAAAAAAAAAAACTTAGCAAAGTTTTTCGAAAGACAAGACATCAACTTAGTGACAAAAAAAATCAGTCGTATTCTCAACTGAGAAAAGATTTTTTTTCTCGATAAGACAGTTTGCTCAAATAGGCCACGAATTGCAAATTCATAGGAACCCCCTCTACAATATATAAGCATTGTGTAAACTTTTATGAAGATGGGGGAATGCAAAAATATATTCCAGGAATTTTTTAAGTTCCAGACGGAACAACAGATGACAATATTAGAGAAACAGAAGACATTCCAGATGCAACTACAGGAGGAAACTTAATAGGCAAATGCAGTTTCAACAAGAAATGGAACAGATGCATAAGGAGTTTCAAAACAAAATTCTGAAAATAACTGAGAAGAGGAAAGAGAAAAATCTACAAAATGATTCTTTCCCAGAGAATACAATATGGAATTTAATTGAAATATTCATGTACAGTCCAGATGAAGAGATAACTTTTGAGGAGTATTATAAAAAATATACGGACATGTATAATGAGGACTGCCACTCGTGGTCTGATGGAAAGAAGGTCAGGCTTCTTTTAAGCAAGTTAGGAACTGCAGAGCATAACAAATTGGTAAACTACATTTTACTGAAAAAAACTAACGAGTTGACTTTTGCCGTGTCAGTAAATATATTAAGTGAATTATTTAGTAAAATTTTTTCACAAGAGGTGGAAATGTTTGAATCTGATGAAAGATGATGAACAAGTCTATATAACGTATGCAGCCAATGTGAACAAGCATTGTGAAGAATTCAAGCTAGCAGAGTTAAGCGCTGACAATTTTAAGTGCTTAGTGTTTGTTCAGGGGCTGGTATTGGAAAGAGACGCAGAGTTGAGAAAATTAGTACTGTCAAAATTAGAAAACGAACCAAGAATTATGATACAGAAGTTGGCAGAAGACTGCACAAGATATGTTAGCGTAAAGAAAGATTCAAAAAAGATAGAACAGTCTGGCATTTCACATGTAAGGAAAATACGCTACAAAAAAGAAAGTCAGTCTACCAAAAAGAATTCTAAAATTGCGGATTATCAAACAAAAAGTGAAATACCAGAGAAAAATAAACAAAAACTCCCAAAGCCATGTTTTGCTTGCGGTGAACTTCACTGGTACAGATATTGCAATTTTAGGAATAAAAAATGTTTCAACTGTAAAAGAGTGGATCATAAAAGCTCGCACTCCAGGTCAAAAAATAAAGACAATAAAATAAGAAAATTAAAGTCCGATGAGGTGAATGATGGAATAACCAGAAAATTTGTTATGATCGAAATAAGTAATAAAAAAATAAAAATGCAACTCGACACTGGTTCCGACCTATCTATCATAAATTTGCATACGTGGAAGAAGTTGGGGAAACCAACTTTAATGAAGATAAATAAAATCGCGAGGTCAGTTACTGGAGAAAAAATACAATTTATTGGAGAATTTGTTACAAACGTCACGTTAAATAAAAAAACGCGAAAAGCTAAACTATTTGTCATAGAAAATACCAGGAACTTACTTGGTACGAATTGGATAACAGAATTCCAATTATGAGATCTACCGATAAATTCTTTCTGTTACAAAGTAGAAAATTTAAACTACGAAGCCCAGAAATTAGTAAAGAAACTTAAGGAAACATTTCCTACTGTTTTTTCTCCAGGTTTGGGAATGTGTACCAAGATGGAGGCAAAATTCCAGCTAAAAGAAAACACTCAGGCAGTATTCAAAAAGAAAAGGAATGTGTTGTTTGCTTCAATTGAACAGATAGATAAAGAATTGGACAGATTAGAGAAAACCGGTGTATTTAAAAAAGTTGAATGGGTAACACCAACGATATATGTGAAAAAAAAAAAAAAAAAAAAAAAAAAAAAAAAAAACCCTCCAGAAAGTAAAAATGAAGCCAACACCGAGAAAAACTGGGGAACGAGTTACCCGCAGCCAAGGACATGCAGTATTATTAAATGATTTAAGTCAACTGAAGTCACCACAGAAAATGTTAAGAAGCACAAAATCAACAGAAGTAAAGCTAGAGGCTGAACAAATAGAACCACAAGAAGAACCTACAGAAACTGTGACTCCATCCTTAAGAAGCTCCAAGTGGAAGGTTGTTTCTGGTAACACTATGGAGGTACCAAAAAATAGAAAAGCGGATTGGCAATATGATGTACTTGGTGAAAGGCGAAAAATTCATGTGCAGTAACCAGATCAGACGACATTTTTTGGACGTGGTTGACAGCGGTCCCACGGAAGAAACACCGATGGAGGTGATTTTCAATACGTTTGGTCTAACAAAGCCTGCAACAATTTTACCTGAGGTGCGCCGATCCAGGAGAAAAAGAAAGGCAACTGATCATTTAAAAGTAGATCTAAAACGTAGGAGATATGCTACGATGTTGCTAAAAAAATGAAGTTGTTTGTTTTTTTTTTTCATATATTTCCTGTAAAAAAATGAAAAATAAATAAAGAAAACTGTTTACTCCTACAGAGTAAAGTTTTAGGGGGCATGTTATAGTGGAACACACCTATTCTATAGTTAATAGACTCTCCTACCTATAATAAGTAGGAGTAGTAAGAGTAACAAGGGAGTCGCTCAGTCAGTTGATGCCGGACGACCATTAGTCGGATACTAAAGTATCAGCGACCACAACTAGATTTCTCTGTGTCATTACCTATTATATCAAGTTCCTAACGTTTTGTACGTCAAACCTATTTTAGGACCGACTTAGTACAAATACAAGCCTCCACTGTGAAACAACTCCATAACAGTCCCCTAGAAATTTCAATATCTCTTTCAGATTCAAAGTATATGTGTCTTTTTTTCATTTTCCTTAAAACTTTGTCATTGCTCACATGTTCAGTCCATGGTATTCTTAGCATTCTTCCATAGAACCATATTTCTGTTGACCCAAGTCTCTTCTTCGTCTGTGAGGAGATTGTCCAACATTAACTATCATATAGGAGGACCAATTTGTTAAATTTAAATTAATCTAGCAAAAAATAAATGGTAGATGGAAGGCAGGCATGGAAAGATTATTTTACACTAATCTTCTAAACAGTGAGAAGATGTCTACTTTGAAAGTCAGAATCTTAGCTCAATAACCAACCACTAGGGGGAAAGAAGAAATGCACAACTATATCTGCTACCAACACAAAATGCACCAATATATAGGCATACACATAAGTAAATAGTTATTTCACAGTAGGAAAATAAAACCAGTGTAAATGTGATAAATGTCAAATGTTATTTACACTAAAAAAAAAAACAAACAAAAAAAACAACAAACAAATGGGTGTAGTTTTATCACACCTGGACTCCAAAATGACAGTCATTTTAAACTAAACAAGATTTTCACCTTGATTAAAACAAAAAGCTTCTCCAAACTTAAATATCTATTGAAATTGATTTGAATTATTGCAAATGCCTGGAACATCAGAACAAGAAACTTGAGAATATGATAATATTTGAACACTGCAAATAAAAAACATTGTAAACAACAAAATCAAAGTCAAGAAAGAAAGAAAAGGCAACATATAAAGTAAAGGTCTACCATCTGTAGTCAATATGAACCATTTAAATGATATAAAAGACATGCAAGTTTAATTTATCAGTGTGCAGGATGATGTAGTGATTTATTGCAATGTAAACTGAGCACAAATCTAACCTGAAGATCACTTCATATTCATCATGGATCAATTCTATTCCATTAGATAAATATAACCCAAATTTTCCAATACCACTGGTCCCAGAAACATGCCCAATTACCCATTTTACCAGACCAACAGAAGTCATAGAACAACAATTCAATAACACACCACTGACCCATTAATTAGGCATCAGATATCTCTCAACAGCATCATAAATTGTTATGACAGAATAGTGCTCAGCAAAGGGAAAATATTTGTCATTGAAGGAAAAAAGAAAATAGTTCAAGTAGAATTAAAATTTGCTACTGTAAAAAAATATGTTTGCTATTTGAAGAACAAGAAAACGAAATAAAACAAAACATTAAAACAAACAATAATTAAAAACTATACAAAATAAATAAAAGAGAGAAAAAAAGAAGCAAACAGATGAGGGGCCAGCATTCTGTTTCTCTTTGAATTATATCAATACAACATTATTATTACATAACGTAAATATAGCAAGGTTAGAGATTGTTAGAAATTAGTTCAGTATGTCAAGTGTTGGAGAAAAGAAATACTAAAAATTCAAACAATTTATAAGGCAAACTGAAAATTGTTAATATTAAATTTCATATGAAATAACAGATGCAAATACATTCAAGATTAAAATAGTTTTTATATAAAGATTCATGTTTATCTATGAATATGAAAATTTTTAATCACACATACATTAGTAGAAATCAACTGAAGCTAACTTTCCAAATTTTGTTCATATAAATGTACTCATTCATCAGGACTGTTACCAGGATATTTTGAGTGGATGATCCCTACAACACCATACAAAAGTCATAAGTGGTGACCCAAACACATACCAACAGGAAATGATCATCATCAAGCATACAATTTAGAATAACAACCACATTGCAAACATATCAATATCTGCAGGTTGAAACAGAAGGGTCAAGGAGGACCATAAAATTACCAATTTGTCTGCCTTACGTCAAGGGCTTATTGGAAAAGATTCAGATCTGTGGTTCATACAACAGCAGGACAATATTCAGAAGTAGCTCCACGCTATGGAGAAATCTCTGCTGAGTCAAGCCTAACACAGGGAAGAACAAGATCAAAGACCTGTATGTACTCCTTTCTTTTTAGTTGAGGATATAGATGGATAAACATCAAAGTCATAATGAGGGGATAGACAATGAAATTAAGCATGGCTGATCATGCAAGGAGGGAAAAGGTTAATCAACAACCCCTGTGAAATGAGTAGAAAATACTGGATAAGAATGAACACTAAAGAGTTAAATGTCTGAAAGAATTGGTGCATATTCTAGACTGAGGACGTCCTTAGTAGTCCTAACATAGAAATAAATATGATATGGGAGCCACTAATAAAGAAAAGGAAGACAAATGTCAGCAGCAGTAATAAAAGCAAAGCTCCAGTGAGTGCAATCAAGCATGACAAGCAGCAGCAGGCAGGTTAGGTTTAAGACCCAAGTTCTCCACAGGACAATATCCTAGTGGATTAAAATGTTGGTTCATGAATCTGGTGATGTAATAATTGTGAGTTCAATCCCTGGGTCATGCAGTATGTATTGGAAACAGATGAGAAAAATCTAACCCTGTAGATTAAATAAAGGGTTCAGTTTGAAATGCCCTTCGGTTACCCAGGTCAACATAGGTCACAATGACTGAAACATTCTGATAACAACCACAAAAATGAGGACAATAGTCTGTATGTAAATAATGATAACTACTCATCATAGGAATTCAGACAGAAAAAATTAAAATCTTAAAAAAAGACATAATCACAGGTTTTGAGCAGCATGTGTACGTTAAATATACACAGCAGCAAGGAATTAACAATTGAAATATAAGAAATATAAGAGAAACAAAGACAGCAGTTCAAATTTAGCAATTTGAGATGATCAGACAGATATTGATGACTTCAGTTTGTCAGGAATAACAGCTTGTTTTACTTGCTAAGTCATTTCAACAAGAATATAATAAGTTATGAATTTTTCAGATGTAAGATAATATTAAAATGTAGTTAAAAGCCTAACAACAGTAGTAGAAATGAATAAGTTACTAAACCAATTGTTCTAAGAAGGATTCAGCATGAAAGCTATTAGATTTTCAAGCAAAATAGCTAAAGAAATTACTCTAGTTTCTTAGATGAGCATTTACAACTTTCCTACTTAAATATATGGACCACAAAGTGAAGTTCATAATTTTTTTTCATATATATATATATATATATATATATATATATATATATATATATGAAGAAAAAATATGCGGAAAAACAACCAAAAATCCTAATATGCAATGCTGTTTTAATGTTAATATAATGTCAACGTCGGACGTTTCTGTCTAATAGACCATCTTCAGGACATATTCATAAAACATAATTAACATTAGATTATATTCAATTCAACATGAAAAAGTCAATGGACATAAGAGTAAGACTAATCCACACAGATAACTGAAATTTTTTATAAGATCAGCATTCCGTTTTAATATGATCACGTCGTTGTCATGTGGGTAATGTTGTGAAAACGTATTTGAAGATGATTTCAAAATATTAGATAAGCTCGATTGAACGATTTTCTCATATAAACAGTTCATTAAGAAATCCTTTCTGTTCTTATAGGAATACGCGGAGATCAATAGATTCTTATATTTTCATATAAGCTTGAAGTCTTCCATGTTATAAAGTAAATTCATGTTTGTATTTCCAGTAGGCAGTATGTAAGCAAATATATGGATATAGATCCGACAGTATGAAGAAAAATATACGGAAAAACAACCAAAAATTCCAATATGCAATTATGCTGTTCTATATCCTGAAGATGGTCTATTAGACTGAAACGTCCAACGTTGACATTATATTAACATTAAAACAGCATAATTGCATATTGGGATTTTTGGTTGTTTTTCTGTATATTTTTCTTCATACTGTCAGATCTATATCCATATATTTGCTTATATATATATATATATATATATATATATATATATATATATATATATATGAGGAAAAACAGACCACTTTAAAGTACCATTACAATAATTTATTTCACCAAAATCCTTTTAAAGGACTCCGGATCATCAGGTAACACTTCCAACATCGAAATGAAAGGAAAAATGAGATTAAAAATTGATGGGTAGTGTAATATTTGTAATTTAACAGGGGGGGTTGAGGGTTGTAGTTAAAGAGACAAGGTAGAGTATAGGGAGGGGTTAATTTCATCTCTCTCTTAAGCGTGCGTTATATTGGGGTAGGAGGAGTGACTGAACCTTGACATATTTAGATGGTTAACTTAACGGAAATGATATATAGAAATAGGAGGGTAGTCTTTTTCACCCCACTACCCTCCTATTTCTATATATCATTTCCGTTAAGTAAACCATCTAAATAGGTCAAGCTTGGCATTTACAATGGAAGCTCCAATATGAACATTTCAGAGTGATTTGGGTGTCAATCTGAGAGCAATGCAGAGGATTTGGAAAGAGTTGGATGAGTCCAATGGTGATTATGAAGGTACAACAACTAGGAAAACTCACTGTGATCATTCTGATAAGAAAAGAACTCTTGAATCAGACTCAACACAGAGGGCTACATCAAGTGCCTTGAGGAGGTAGTGCTCCCCTGGGTCAAGAGGGTGGCTGGCAACAGGACTCTGCACCATTTTATACAAGCAGGAGAACCCAGTCAGGGCTGTCAGACAATTTCTATGACAACATCACCCCTGGCCATCTAACTCTCCAGACTAAAACCCCTTCATTATTATGTGCGGGATTCAGTTGAGCAAGAGACCAACAAAACTCCTTGTAACACCAAAAATGAACTGAAGGCAAGGATTATGGCAGCAGTCACCAACTTAAACAAAGAGACCATCCAGAAGAGTTGCAGGAGATTCCAAAGTTTTCTGGAGGCTGTAGTTGGATCCAATGGTGATTTTATTGAATAAATTTGCTGTTTAGTATTTCAAGATATTTTTGTGTAATTTTGGTAAATATATCTTAAAATGAGATGTCAGTGATATTTCTATTTTTGCATAATTTAGATGACAATTTATCTATCACACCTTGTGTGTGTGCGTGTGTGTATTTTTTTGTTTTTTACTGATGCTTATTCCTTCAAAACGCTTCAAGAAAAAAGTTTATACTCAGTTTCAAACTGTAAAACCTATCTGAGTACTGACTGTGTATACAGCCACCTTCTAGAAAGTCAGAATAAAATTATGGAAATTAAAGAAAACCAAAGCAATGCCTAAACTACACTACAAAAGACTCCTGAAAGGGTAAACTTGCAAAGAGATGTATACTTACAGAATTGAAAGCAAATATAATAACTTTGATGACATTGGGAATTCAAAGTGGAACACTTTAAGAGAAGATCTAGTGACATTGGTGAATCCAAAATGAAAGTGAGATGAGAAAAGAAGTGGAGTCATTCCATGTCAAATAAACAAAGATCTGACCATCACTGACACAGATTATTTTAAAATTTGGTACACTTGTAAAAGTTCATGCTACAAATTGAATGGTGCCTATTTTAGATCTCTAGGCCAAAGGGTTCCAGAGATATGACCCTTTGATCTTTGCCAAAAACTTGAATTTTGGAAAATAGTCACAAAGTTTAAATATCAATATATCAGTTGTCTTGTTTTTACCTACAATACTAAAATATATACCATTTTAAAGTACTTGGTTAGATCTAAAAGGTGATCTATTTATTGTTTTTTTAAATGTTAAATAAGATAATTTGACCTTAACCTTTGACCATTAATTTCTCAAAAAGCATAATTTTTTTTTAAATTTTGTCAACAAATTTGCCTGCCTTATGGCAAGATATCTACAAAATTTTGTGTTGTGCTTTTGACTGGCCTGAGTTACAAGGGTTTTACGGAGTTGAGCCAAATTCAAAATGACAAATTTTGGCATTTGCCACCATATGCTAACATTGTTGATTTTGGCATCAATAAGATTATAGAAATAATAAATGAAACAGACAACATTGGTGAAATACCAGAATACCCAAGTAGATACCTATTCCTAATAGAACTGCATAAGAAGTCTGGTACAAAAGAATGCAAGCCCCTTTGGACAATTAGCTTAATGAGCCACATAATTAAGTTTATCATTTGAATTCTAATGAATAGAGAGCAGAACAAAATTAAACCAGAAATAGGACAAGAACTATGATTTTGTTAAAGACACTGGAAAAAAGAAATGCAATGTTTATGATCAGAATGAAAGCAATACAAATCCAGAAGGATGTATAACTCTATTTCATAAAGTACATAGAAGCATTTGATAAGGCATTATATGAAATCTATTTGAACTGCTAGGAAAACTTGATTTTTTGGAGAAAGATATTAGAATAATCCAGAATTATTATTTACAGAGGGCAAACCACCTGCATACAGATAGAAAATGAATTGAGTATGTACACAAAAATAGAAAGGTGCATAAGACAAGGATTCATCTTCTCACCAAATTTGTTTAACCTTTACACAAGGCAAAATCTTAAGAGAACTAGAAGTCCTACCAGTATTGATTATTAGTTAGCATAATCTTAATAACATAAGATACACAAATGACACAGTGTTGAGTAAAGACAGAGAAAGGTAAGTGCAGCAACTTCTAAACAATATAGTAAAGGAAAGTGGGAAGAAAGGACTATCAATTCTAAAAAGTCTGTATGGCTGCCAGCCAGAGAAGCAGCCTAAGATGCAAGCTACAAATTGGTGATGTCAAAAATCAAGCAAGTACAAAAATTCAAATTTGGGAAACAAAATGTGAAACCAAAATCTAAAGATGCTTTGGAATAGACAAATATGCCTTCCAAAAACTAAAACAAAATATTAAGAAACAGGAAAATCTTGTTAGAAACAAAGAAAAGAGTGTTGAACTGCTAGGTAATATCAATTTTCTTATATGGCAGTGAATGCTGGACAATTTCTTCATGGATGAAGAGGAGACTTGAGATAACAGAGATATTGTATTACAGAAGGGTACTGAAAATAGCATGGATGGAACATGTGAGCTAAGAAGTTTTAAGAAAAATGGGGACAAAAGAACATTTATACTTAGAATCAGAAAGAAAGTTCTGAAATTTTGGGGAAACATAATGAAGGAAGAGGACTGGGAGAATTTGACACACTCAGGACATATTGAAGGCCAGAGGGAAACAGTGAGTGACCTACTTAGCTTGTGTAAATGAATAGTAGAACAGAGACTGAGAAGGATAATAATAAAAAAAAAAAAAAAAAAAAAAAAAAAGAAAAATATTGCAAAGAGCTACAAAGGATAGGAAGTTGTTGAGAGCCATGATCACCAAGGCCCTGAAGGGTATACAGCAAATAAAAGATTCAAATATAATAAAATGTTTCTCAAAATTACTGGTATAAAAATATCAAGACAAAACAGCATCATGCCTCTAGAAAGGTCATCATGATAATCTTTCAACAATAAAAAAAGATTAATAACAGATCATAAAAGAAGCAGGATTAGACTTTGAAATGAGCAAAACATAAGATGGACAAGTTCAATTAAACATTTGACAAAAAACAAAACATATATAGAATACAATACAAAAAATATAAAGAGAAAGTGAGAGGTAGAGAGAAAAAAAGATTACTTCTTGACTCTTTGGTTCTGCAGTTTTGACTAACTTTTGCAACTCTTTATGCATTCCAGCCAGTGCATCTCTTCGCATCAATTCTTTAAATTCAATGTCACTTGGTGTGCGTCGATGACTTTTTACAAAGGATGTCTGCAAGAAAAAGAAAGTAAATAAATAAATATGAGACTAAAACAAAGTAAAAGATCAATTTTTGGTAAGTGCAAAAATGAAACAATCTATTAGCAATTTATCAAACAAAGCAAAAGTTTCAATATCATTTCACATTGAGCTATATAAATAAAAATATTAAGGGAAAAACTAAATTTCATTATTGCAGCTACTCAAAAGACTTTGATAAAAAATTTCCGGAAAATCGTATTTTGTAAGATTTTGTCTGTCAAGAATGAAAATACTACCCATTTACACCACTGTACAACTACTTATTACACTTAGCTTGATTGAATAAAGAGAAAAAGGAGAAAGTAGCAACATATATACACAAGTATAGTGCAAGTTTTTAAGATCAGATTTTTATGCAAAAAAATAATGGTCACACTATACATAGGTAATTTTTTTTACAAGGGGGTTAATATTCATGCATTATCAGTGACCATAAGCCTACATTCTCACAGTAACTTTAGCTAATCTTAATGGTACAGGTAAACTCATTTAGCTGTTCCCACTGTAGCTTAGATTTTTTCTTTCTGTTGCTACATGAACAGCAAAATGTCATTCACTATGTGTGCCATTTAAAATCTACAAATACCTTATATGAATGAAGAATTAACAATGTTTTTCTTCCTTTCTCAAATTTACATACATTCATCTTTGTTCACATCTGAGGTACTGCTTTTCCAACAGCACCCCTTTTGTCTGATACATATCTCTACCAGATAAGTTTCAGTTGTGTCGCTTATTCTGTCTTCATCTGTTTATTTATATTTGTTTATTATATGCTTTTTAAAAAAAAAAATAAGAGAAAAGAATGAAAACCATTTATTTACTATATCTCCTGGATGATGCTTGGTACTGCAATATTTGAATACAGCAGGCTTAATAGTATTACTCAGAAGCTGAGGTCACATTATACACAAGCTTTTTGAAAAAAAAAAAAAAATTTTTTCACCAAAAAAAATTTGGGGAGCAGGGGGTCGCACTATACATGAAGTGGGCTTATACAAGAGTATATATGGTATTTAGTTAATCTTCCAAGTGGGGAGGACTTACCTGCCATTAAAGGCCAGTATTCTAAATCTTTGCATTTACAATGACAAACACTAACCATTGGCAATCAAGTGTATAATTTTCTCAGTTATTGAGCAGGCTTTTGCTTAGTGGTTAAAGTGTACAAGTTAAAACAAGAATTCATTAATCAGGTGTTTTAAGTTCCAGCTTCATCTTTGGATACCCAAAAGACTTCTTGGTTGACCATTGTTCCAAAGACGTCTGTACTAATCTCACTACCTGAAAATTATTTGCCCCTCTCTTCTGCAAAAATAATATGAACTAATTTTTAGTGTACTACTTCTTACAACATAAACTATTCATTGAACATTTCCAGTGCTTCATAACATTTCACTTTCCACTGTACATATTCTAAATCATTAAAAAAAATAGAGGAAAAAAAAGGAAATTGTTTTGTTTTATTTATGACTTTTTCCAATCTGGAAACCAGTCATGGTTACCCAAAATTGAGTTAAAATTCACATAAATGCATTAGCATAAAACACTTACTTGTGACCCAACTAACTTAAAGGACCCCACCACAACTAAAAACAAAATCCGTCGATAGGTAGAGTCTATATGTATGCCAAATAGATTTGCACAGCAACCTAGACATAAATTCAAGTGAAATGGTTTGCTGCACAGTGATAATTCCACTCTCTTGGCCTTTAAATTTTTTCCTCCCGATGGTATGGTGAAATGTGAAAACCAGCAACCATTTTTGACTTATGTATGGTCAAATTATATATATATATATATACACACACACAAAACAGACAAAAATTCATGTTGAACAAACTATTTATTAATAATTTTAAAAGAATATGGCAATGAAACAGGCATCCTCGGTAGCAGTAATAGTAATGAGAATACCAGTAGGTTTGCCTACCTTCTATGAAAAACAAACACAATAGAGTTCATTTTGTATTTGCTGTACACTCTTACTGCTTTCAGAATGACAGAATATCAATAAACAGACCAAACCAATGACAACAGCTTTTATATTATAAAATTAATACCATGCACTAAAACTTTTGTAATTTAGACACATGACTGTAGAATCTTACTAAAGAATATTATTTAATACAGTGGATAATCTCTTAATAGAAGAAATTTAAAGAAAAGAATTTCAATTTTCTAATCATGAAAATTTAATTATGATCTCTCACATATATATATTAGTGACACATAATGGTATGCTCAGAGTGATAGTTTCACATCTAAATATGAAATACATTTGCACAGAAATATTTAATTTATGTACCATCTAGCCTCAGGATGTAGACAACCGTGGCTCTCCACAATTTCCTGTCCTTCATAGGCTCTTAATACATTTTGTCTTTTTGTTACTTCTCTGAAACCTGTTCCACCATCCATTTACTCAAGCACATCAAGTATGCTATGTGCTGTTTACATCTGTTCCTCTTGCCTTCAATCTGTCCTGTGAGTATCAGATTTTCCAAGCCCTCCTTCCTCATTATGTGCCCAAGAAATTTCAACTGTTTCTTCCTGACCTCAAATATAAGTTTCCTTCTTCTCTAAAACCTTGTCATTGCTCACATATTCAGTCCATGGTATCCTTAGCATCCTTCTGTAGAACCACAATTCTGTTGATTCAAATCTCTTCTTCATCCATATAGAAAGACAGATATCACATAACAGTTTAGTACTCTTATTAGTTTCTAATGAAGTTTTTCTATTTCTTAATACTCTGCTTACCTTTTGGAATTCATCTTTGGTTATGTACCTTTAGATTTCAGTGTCACGCATCCATCGTCTGTGAGAATACTTCCCAGATATTTAAATGTTTGCATTTGTTTGATTTTGGTATCGCCAATTTGTAATTTGCATAACCATGGATTCTGTTTTCTTGCAGTTGATGTTTAATCCTTTCTCCTTGCTTTCCTTCACTACCTTCTGTAGGAGATTTTGTAGTTTTCTTTCTTTATCTGCTATCAACATTGTGTCATCTGCATATCTTATGTCGTTAAGATTGTGGCTGCCAATAATGAATCTGATAGGACTTCTAATTCTCTCAGAATTGCCTCATTATATAGGTTGAATAAGTTTGGTGAGAAGACACATCCTTGTCTTACACCCCTTTCTATTTTTGTATATCAGCTGAACTCATTTCCTATCTGTATGCAGGCCATTTGCTGCCAATATAGGTTCTTGGTTATTGTAATATCATTCCCAAATATGTCAAGGTTGCTGAGAAGTTCTAATAGACCTTTGTGGCATACTTTATCAAATACCTTTGCATAATCTATAAAACATAGGTACACATTCTTCTGCATTTGAATTGCTCTTTCTGATAGCATTCTGAGCATAAATATCATGTTCCTTGTTCCAGTGTCTTTGACAAAGCCACACTGTTCTTGTTCTAATTCCAGCCTGATTTTGCTGCATGCTCTATTCATCAGAATTTGGAAGATAAATTTTGTTATGTGGCTCATTAGGTTGATTTTCTGATGGAGTTCATATTTGTTTGAAACTGGCTTCTTCGGCAGTGTTATGAAATAAATCTACTTAGGTTTTCTAGTATATCAACACTGTTGTAGATTTCATTTATTATTTCTGTAATCTTGTCTAAGGCCACCAGCATCTCTATTACAATTCTGTCTGTCCCTGCCACTTTGTTTCTGTGCAATTTGGCCAGTACAGATTCCACTTCAGATTTTAATATTTCCGGTTAGTTGATAATTCTGTGTATTACCAGTTGTTCTTTCATTATGGAAGAGTTCTGATATATTTGTTCCATCTCTGTATTATTTTTTCTTTTTCTAATATCAACATTCTGTCCTATACATATTTTATGTATCCTGTGGATAACCCTGTCTTTTATCATGTTCTTATTATTTTATGCATATCCACTTTATCTGTGATATTCATTCTTTCTATTTCTGCACATCTTTTGTTTAGCCTGCCTGTATTTCTTCCATATTTCTTTGTGTAGTGTCCTATATTCTGTTCCAGTGTCATGTCGAGGATTTCATGTCACCTGTTCATTTTTTTTTGTTTATTTTCATCTGGGAACATCTAAATTGCTGATGTTATTAAAGGTTCTTTTAATGTGTACCACTTTGAGTCCTTTTTCATTTTGTCATTTGCATCTGCTTTTCTCACTGTCCATATATTTCTACTTCAGTTTCAGGTTGTTCAAGAGTTTATCATAATGTAATTTGGGTGCTGCCTTAGTCCTCTTCAATTTCCCTAGTTTCACTTTTTAGTTTAAATATCACTGGGAGGTGATCACTTCCACAGTCAGCACTTGTATAGGTTTTGCAGTGTACAACTGCATTCCTGAATCTGTTGTTGATAGTTATGTAGTCAATTTGTTTTTTTGGCTTCTACATGTCAATCTTCAACTTGGGTATTCTTGAAATCAGGTGTTGGCTATTACCTGGTCATTTGACATACACCATTGGATCCATTTTTCTCCACATGTATTACAGGTCCCTAGTTTATTCCCTAATTTGGCATTCAGGTCTCCCATGACAATTATAATTTCTTGCAATTTGCATTGAACCTTGGCACTGCCTAGTATTAAATAGATCTCAATTTTTTCTTCTGTACTTTGTGATGTCAGTGTATACACTACTATGATGGATATGGTGAAAGTCTTTTCTTTCAGTTTAATGGCAAGAATTCTTTCAGATAAGTGATAGTATTCCAGAACACATTTATTCATATTTGGTCTAGTATCAATCTACTCCTTTCATTTTTCTCACTACCTGCACATATAATCCTGCATTTATCACCAACAAAAATCTCTGTTGTTTACCCATCTCATTTCATATATGCCCTAAAATATTGAAATTTAACTTGTTCATTTCCTGTTTTATATTTTAGGTATGATAAAATGATTTTGCAAAAGATTGATTTATAATGGAAATAATGCAATTCAAATATTAAAATAAAGTTCCCCCTTGATAATCAAAATATTTTTATTCTATATCATTTCATTTTCTGGTAGAAACATTTAAATATGAAAAAATATTTGATAAGTAAAATATTAGTATTCAACACAATTATTTTTTTTTAATCTACAGGTCATAAAACATGCTCTCTATACTTAAAAAAAAAAAAAGCAAAAAAAAAAAAGCAAGTTCCATTTCCCCAAAAGCAGCTATGTTTTAGCATCTTAACCTATTCTGTGTTATCCTAGAAAAGTTTACTTTTAACATGTTTTTTTTTTCTTTTTTAACGTAACGGAAAGAATTTTCTCTAAACCAAGAAAGACAATGGACAATTATTTGACTGATAAACTGGCAAGTGCAACACTCTTTTCTATGAAGTTTGGGGAAATACAAGGGATAAATTGTTATTAGTACATAAAATAACTATAAAAAGAAAATACTATATAAACTCACAAAAATAATTGCAATAGTAGCAATTTTACTGTTAACAAGAACTCTTTACCACATATCATTTCTATAGAAACTTTCTTTTTGAATAGGGTTGCTATAACATGGATTTTTTCTTGGACATGTTCTTAATTTATGTCTCAAAATCATGATGTGTATATATATATATATATATATATATATATATATATATATATATATATATATATATATATATATATGCTGTTACACACATTCATTATTATGGCTGCTTCAAGTTTAGCACCAAACTGTGTGTGTCAAATGGAAGCAAGAAGTCTTTGGGGACATTTATTTTTAAATATTCAGACATGACAACCTTATTTTTGAGGACGTGGGCATTCTTGAAACCATACAAACAATCCACAAACAACAATTTTTTTTATATATACAATTTAAAATACACAATAAAATATACCTATCTGTTTTTAATCATATTTTGACCAATCTACTCTCTGGTCTTCATTGGCCATTGACAGTAAGCTTTTATTTAATTTATAGTAAACTCTGCATTTTAATTAAAAAGTAGTGATATTTTAATTCATTTTATTGATATTAGTTAATTTTAGTGCTCCACTTAAGGAATTGAAGTTGAATATTTTATTAATCCTAATAGCTGATTATAAATATTTTTTTAATATAAAATACTAATTATTTTCTTATTTATGGCAGAAAAGTTTTTATTCAACAAATTTACTTTAAACAAGTTTAAACTGAATAAAGAGCCAATTTTAAAATCATTTTCTGCTTAAATCTTAAATATATATATTTATCAAAATTTGATAGTATTTTGTTTGACTGAATAGTTTTTAAAAGCAGAACAATTGAACAATACCAAATTAAGAATACATGTAGTTGAACTGGTATTTTTTTAAGCAGTCAAGATAAATTATTCTAGCAAGCTATTGAATCTAATATAACACAGTCAATCAGCTAGTTTACGAAATATACTGACATGGATAACTTTTTATATAATATTAAGATTTATTTTCAAGTACAAGGATTTGTGGAAAAGATATGACTGCCATTTGATTACAACAGATTTATTAATAGCAGCATACAAATTATATCAAAAGTAATTGCATCTAGTTCTCAACAATCATAGAAGATTATCTGGGTGATTTCTTAGCCATATGAAAATTGCTTATTTCACTTTGTCATTATTGAAAAACTGCTGTCCTAGGTACCTCTTTCTTGAGCCAAAATAGAAGATAATCTGAAGATGCCAGATCAGGACTGTAGGGTGGATCAGGCAAGAATTGCTTATCTAGCCTTTAAACTGCCATGCTATTATCATATTACAAGAGCACATTACTCATCTTTAAATGTGACTGAGCCTGAGGAAAAAGGACAAGTTTTTATAATGTACTTACACAAGGGTCAGAATTGATAGTGATGCCACTGGCAATAATCTAACAACCACTAAACTCAGTTATTCCTTTCCCTATAAGATAGTCATTAACAATAGACCACACCCATTTCCTTACAGTGCTTTCATCATGTAGTCTTTTCATAAATATTCCCTAACCTAAAATGAATGTTTGCAATATTTTCTCTTTTCAAAAACAAAAATTTTATGCCAGCCCTTTGCTTTGTATACTTGTCCAGTGAGGCAGGAAAAAAGTACTCCACAAATTTTTCCCCTGGGCTTTTAGACACTTTTTCTTTTAGCTATAAACCATTAACGGATACTTTTAAAATTACATTAATACAGGCATTACTTTATGACCAACATTCTATTTTAATCCATCTACCAAGAAACAAAATTTTAGATTTTGATAATATTTCACAATATGGAAATAGCAAAGAAATATTGATATGAAATATTTTATTGTTTAATTATTCATTGTCAAGAGGATCTAATGAAAAATATTAAATCTGGAATTAGACTAATTTTTCTAAACACATTGAAATGTTCATTTTTACAAAAAAAAATGCTATAAATCATTTTTTTTTTTTTTTTTACAGAAGAAATCTTATGAGGATTTTCGCACTAAACATGAGGCAAGTTCACAAGCATTTAAAATCACTGAGCCACTAGCTGTTTTTAAATAATTATATAAAAATTAATAGTAAGTTTTTGTCAGTAAAAGAAGTAGTCATATTTAGATTATAAACAAGATATGTCATAGAAATTACATAAACATGAAACTAAAGTATTTTTTGTGAAAATTTATTTTTCAACTGCGGTTGGGTTGATTTTAGCAAATCTGACTTTAATTTCTGGAAATTTCCCTTTTGAGAAAAAACAACTTAAAGTGGAAACCAGTGAATTGGCTTTTAAGTGGCATTTCAATTTACAGTGTACATATGCAAAATTGGACTTTTATTATAGATCTACAAAATGTGGTAAAAACCCAGCTTTTATGTAGCCTATGATGTTCATTGCGACCATGTTACATAGACCCTCAAAGTTTCATTTACATTCATCTCCTTAAATAAACATTATAAACTTTAAAATAAAGGATACTCATGTTATAAGTCATAGTAAAAAAATGTAAAATTTTAAATATTACTTTTAATAAGTACATGATAAAGGACCTCAAGCCAGTACTAAGAGTATATTTTTATACCTCACAGTTTTTTATCCTAAGCTTTGTTATCAAGTGAAATTATCAAGTCCATAAGAACAAAAATTTTAATATCGTTAACAAAAATTAAAATAATAAAAAGGTATTTTCTTTGTGTTTTTCTTTGATTATGTGTGTGTGTGTGTGTGTGTGTGTGTGAGAGAGAGTGAGTGAGTGAAAATCTGATTTTCAAATTAACCTGTTCAACCTGTAGTACCAGTTTACTTGTACAACATTGTTGTGTTTAATCACTAAAGCAAATTATATAACCTAACATGTAAGTAGAATAAGTTCATAGGAGCAACTTTCTACTAGCCATTTGTTTCTCCTTGCTGCTGATTTGTTCTATTTACTTACATAGTCGATTCTGAAATAGAGTAATTTATCTAAACTATCCAGGGAAATGATTTTGGCAAGTGGTTAGGTCTCAGAGTTCAACAGGTTAAAAAGACCCAACCTTGCAGTTCTCAAATTTTCTTTAAATGTATAATCTTGAATCATATAAATATTGAAACCCTAATTTACAAGTTTGATTAGTTTACATTTGATTTCTTTAATTAACTCAAAAACAAAAAAAAATACCCAATTACAACAAAAGTTACATTACAGTGATAAAAATAAGTGTGCCCATGATGCAGAATCAGAAGTATTTTTGAAAAGTTGTTTAAACTGTATAAGTGATGAAAATTTCCAGCAAAAAAATTTTAAGCAAAAATAGTTTTTTAAATTATCAAAAAATCTGTTACTAATGTAATTTCAGTAAAATTTTTGAGGCTTCCTCATTTATGAATTAATTTATGAAAGAGTATTTAGCAAAAAAAAAAATAAATAAATAAATAAGCATTTGGAGAAATAAGAAGCCAAACAAGCCCCTCTATTTAATTTTATGAAATCCTAAAATAAGTATTGGAAACAGTAAGTGTTAAATCAGTTAAAATTTTAATTGAAAATTCAACTAATGTAGAAAATCTGAAAAGATATTTTAATGTTTGAAAATTCATTATTGTCTTTGGGTAATTCTGAAACATTTTTATTAAGTAATCATGAAATGTAAATTTTAACAAAATCCAATAACCAATATATTTTTTTTTTAAGTATATGCAGAAATTATATGATTAACATCAGATTTAAAAACAGCACGAAAAGGAGAATTTTAATCATTTTTATATTGGCATATTAATGCCTATCAAAAATATATTCTTAATTATCCAAAATGTCAAATCAGAAGTTCACAAAAAAAGCTCCAAGTAAATAAACTAGACCACCATTGGTGGTTGTTAAACAGGTTTAAAATTTAACTCCTTAAAAGTTTATTCAAGTTATTTATTAATTGAATATGTATAGAATACAATTAATGCTCACTATAAAATCCAGTATTAATTATAAAAACAAAAATCTGGTATTAATTATAAGTTTCTGCCTATAACCCTTTTATGACCCCCCCCACACTTATCTCAAAAATGGAACAATGAACAATAATAGATTACAAACATTGAAATATGAATAAGAATCAAAAACAAGTGCACATAAAACAATTTACTCCAAAATCCAAGCATGAAACAATTAAATACAGGTTTATATGTAAGTAAGCTATATTCTTTCTGGTGGTTAATTGCAAGAAAAATGACAATGCATAACTATCCAAAATTCCATTTTAACTATCAAAATATGCAAAGTTTTTCAGTTTTTTTATTATTAAAATAAGAAATATAATAAGGGTTTTTTGTTACATATCCAATTCCCTAAATTAACAAAAAATGATGCTGAGAATTATTGAACACACCTCGTACATAAATGCTCAAGTGTTAGTAAAGTGTGGTGTAATGGTCATCAACTCAGAATGTGAAATCAAAGCACTATGTTCAAATTCCAGTCAGGTTTGTTACATTCACTTATGTGCAAATGCCTTTGAGAAAGGTATGAATCCCCTCCCCCCCAAGCTATGGGGTGAATAGCAGGACAGACTAAGTCCTATAGCTTTGGTTGGCAATCAGTCTACCACAAAAAATAAATGGCAACCTACTGCAGGAAAAATTTCTGCCTAGTCAGTCATGAATTGAAAGCATGTAACACATATGGCACATGACAGTGTTACCCAAGCATGTAACAAATATGACACTTGACAGTGTTTCTTTAATAAGTTTCAAACTCAAACAGGGAAAAAATCCATCACAAGGAAAATGCCTGTAAATAATCAAGTCATAATTCAAAATAAAATTTACAGTAAGCAATGAATTCAATTATCAGGAACAATTAAACATTGCAGATTTTTTTTTTTTTTTTTAAGTGTAAGCTACCACTTTTCCTCCTTGGAGTTCCTATATCCTACAAATGTCAATGTATGGCATTATATCTGTGAAATATCTTAGCTGCTGTAAGAAAAAGTTCTGGTAAAATATTGTGTTACTTCATGACAAAAAGATCTTGCAAGATACCTTTGTTAATCAGTTCCAAGTGGTAATATCCAAAATAAATGATATAATAATAAATAATAATATAAATAATATTCAATTTGCTAATACTGAAAATAATTAACTGCTGTAGACTGAAAAAGATTTTTCCCAGTGTTGAGAATTATTAATCTGAAAAAATACAGTAATTCAAATAAGACTAGTGAGAGAAAGATAGATTCAGGCTGCTTGCACAAGAATGAGATTAATAACAACTCTTGAACAGTAGAAATTTAATTGGAAATAGTCTGTTCTGCCTCATCCTCCATAGAATCTCATCTTTATGCCAACAGTTTATAATTTGCTGAGGATTATGAAAGAGGTCCCAAAATAGAAGTCAAGTTGTTCATATTTTCATTGATCAAGGCAATTCAATTCTCCTCTTAAGTTTAAAGAGGAGTGCCAAATGTTGTTTTTTTATAAAAAATACATCATTAAAATATTTAAGATATTTTCTCAGATTTTATAAAATTAATAATGTTAATTCTATAATTTAAGAACCTCACAAAATATGAACTAGAATGTATTGCTATTAGTAGAAAAAGAATTAAAATGAGAATATGTGTCATTAAGTAATACAAGACATAAAACAGAATTCCAGGTAGCTTTACTAACCAAGTCTTCTACTTATCATGCAGCACTTACAAGTGGTTGGCATAGGTGCTAATAAAAGCAAACAAAAACTTCTTAAGAATAACACCTAATTAATTCCCAGAATTAAAAAGCCTTTCTTTTTGTAAAAAGAAAAAAATGTCCAATTTGGAAACATGAGTGAAATAAAATGTAATATTCTGCATCAGTCTCAACATGGTTGAAACTCCTGAAGAAATGCTGGAAAAAAAAAATCAAGTTACTGTATAATGATTTTACACTGATCAATAAAGCCTTCAAAACTGAAATTTAAAAAAAAGCTTTCATAATGAACAAACTAAATAGTGGACTGAATATAGCAATTAGAAAAATAAATATTCAAGTCTTTATTTTTATCAGCAATTATTATTTTTATGTTACTACTAGCTGTTTAACAAAGAAAAATATGCAATGTATCAATTGTAATGTTGACTACATATTTGCTGTGTTAAAAAATCTAACTGCTACATAACTTTTCGTATAAAAATTAACACTAAAACTTTTAAAGGTCATTATTATCAAACCTTAAGTGATTCTGGACATAATATAGAAAAAATATCTGCTACAGGGCAATGGCTAAAGCATTTATAGTCTGATCCTCATCACTCATCATGTACTTTTATTTATGACTTTGTACCAAGCAAAATCATATGGAGTTGGCCTAATGCTTAACACCAGAAAATGAAATCAGCTAGTCAAGTTCAAATTCCAGCTGAAATAGTTTGTGTTCAGTTTGCACTTATACACTTCTTAGGAAAGGTACCCAGTGAGAATTGAGCTCACTACTCAGTCATAATTGTTCTAGTGAGACAAGCTTGCTAACCATTACACTGCCTCGAGGTGCTCATGCTTTTATTGAGTAAATTAAATACAAACATCCATAAACAGACAAGAGAGAAGATGCATATTGTTAACAGTTTTACTTTTTTTTTTATATGCATTTTTTCTGTTACCTACCATTTGTTTCTCAACTTTCATGTGGAAAAAGGATATTCAAAAATATGTTTCTGAAGTGAGGGTTATTGTAGCTCTTCACTACTTTGTCTCTATGACCAAAGGCAGACGTTATATGTCTTCATGATTTTGACCTTTTCTTTGTTACATTGCCACACACACCCTTCAATTTAAGTTCATTTAGTTTCATGAAACCTTAATGACTTTTTAGTTCTTTCAGTGCTACAAACCTAGTTGGAATACACTTTGTGAACATTTTATACTTTTTATATTTCATAGCACATCTCGGTTTATTTTCCTTGAGATTTTTAGTACTTTGCAGTTAATGTTTACACTCCCTTTCCATAAAACCTGGTGACTTCTTGCCGAACACAGAGAGAGAGGACAAGAAGGAGGAGAAACACAGGCCCCTGGCCATTGTGGCTAGGGTGCTTGGACGGGTTGTGTATGGAGTTACATTCCCATTTATTTTTGTCTGTAAACTGGATGCTAGTTGTGCTTTCCAATCCACTCTTACTTCTGGCACTCTTGCCCTTATTTACTTCTGGCATTCCTAGCCTTTGCTACTTCTGACTACCACAAACCCTTATCTTCCGGTAAACCTAGCCTTTACTACTTCCGGTTAGCACAGACTGACTTCCAGCACACCTGCCTTTCATTACTTCATTTACCCTTTTCTTGACCTAACTCACTTGGTTGATCTGCATTAAAGGACCTACTCACAACAGCTCTGAATTTACAGCTACACCATAGGTCCCTACTTCCAGCATCTCTATCTCAACCTAACTCACTTGATTGATCAGTATTAATGGACCTGCTTACAACAGCCTTGAACTCTCAGCTACACCATGTTCCCAGCTATCCTATCAACCTAACTCACCTGGTTTAAGAAATTGCTATATGTATATCATCCAGACTCAAACAACCTATTCCATACACTTTGGTTAAAATACTACGCAAGGTTCACCATTGGATTTGACCAGCAACTACGCAATGCCAGCACCAGACATTTAAACAGAACTTTCTTCTCTTTGGCTATATTGTCCAGACTTCAAATAACCTACTCTGTATACTTTGGTTAAAATACCATGGAAGGTTCATCATTGGACTTAATCAGCAACTTTTCAACACTTTCACTGGACATGTGAAAGTAAGTTTCTAACTGTGAACTTACATGCTATTAGGTTGGTGCAAAAATAATGATGTATTAATGTCGTTTTTTGACGTTAAAAATACGTCAAAAAACATTATTACGTCATTATTTTTGCACCAACCTAATATTTTAACCCACAAGGACTCTGGTCTGTATTCTAAATAAATTTTATATTAAATTTTAATTTTGTTGTTGCGCCCCCTCCAGAAGATCCACTACAGAGTCTTTAGTAAAAATTAGAGCTTAAACTGAAAGAGATGGTGATAGGTTTTAAAAATTTAATTCCTTAATTTGCCAAAAAAGCATAGCATGATGAAAAAAAGGTCTCAAAACTTAAAAACAAAGATTTATTGTTATTTAGCATTAGATTTTTAGTGTTTTTTCAGTTAAAAAATTCATTAATTTGGAAATTCTTGTAAAAATCAAATAATTCTCAGATTTTAATGAAACTTTTAGAACTTACTAAAAATGAGTTAAACTATTTTAGAAATATTTGTTTTTTAGATAGTCATGGTAAAAATATTTTTTTACTCCACTCCTTAATTAATTTTATGAAAACTCAAATGTGTATTTTTGTAATTTCTTTAATTAAATGCAGAAGATTTTGATTTTGTTTTGTAAATCGAGGTTTGTTTCTACCCAAACTTTAGCTCTGAATAAAACCTAATAAAACTAAAACATTATTTAATTAAAAACGTCTTAAATGGCTTTTCTGAATAATAAAGGACATCATTGTTTGAAGTCAAAATATTTTTTTGATGAAAAATGAATTTTTACAAGAATTATTTTCTTTTTTTCAATTTTAAATACAAAATGTGATAAAGTTGTTAAGTTTAAAATTAAGTTTGAATATGTGTATCTCTGGAAATGCTCTTATTAAAAGATTTACTTTTACAGATCTTGAATTTGAAAGCTTATTACAATCTGCAAAGCATTTCTTTTTAAAATAATTTTTTTAACCTGCCCAAAAAATGTATTAAAAATGTTTCCAACAAAACTACAGAGACAATTCAGAAATAATGTGCCATGTTTTAAGAGTTGTTTCTCCTGATAGCAAGGATCCGGCCTCATAAATTGCATTGATTTTTGTTTTGGCTAGCACATATCAAATTCTGACTAAGCATTGTCGCATTTTCAAAATTTTTAATTTCCTTTTGTTTTTTTGTTTTGTTGTTTTTTTTTTGTGTGTGTGTGTGTGTGTGTGTGTGTGTGTGTGTGTGTTTAAACATATTTCAATAAATATTTTTTCATTTTTTTTTTTGTCTTTTTAAGTGAAAGACATATTGCAATTATTCATTTTTCTTCTTTTTTAGATTCAATTTTAGGGACAGAAACAGTGCAGACTTTGGAGATATTTTCATTAAAAAAGTACCTAAATCAATAAAATATTAGACTTTTGAAAGTATTTAATTTTTAAGAATATATTTATAGTTAAATAAGCTGGTTTGCTTAAAATTCAAAAATACTGTCACTTCTGTCTTTCCATCTGATAAATTGCCCTGACGTTAGTTGTCAATACATTGTGAAAAACGCCAACAATTCACACCTCCAAAACCAATCAGCACGGTTAGACATGCTTCTCTTATTTCCAACTAAATTTTTTCTGCTAAAAAATTGAGTAATGTTTGTTTCCAATTACATTAAGTATACTTTCAAATTTCTAATTTTCCTAAAATAACTTGAAAAAAGTATAATTGAATTTTACAAGATTTTTAAGAGGAGAATTTCACTTTTGTCTACAAAGTTGTCAAAAACGGCTGACAGGATCGATTCAAAAAAAAAAAAAAGATTTTTTAACTAAAATTTCGGATGTGCTAGAAAGGGTTAAATTTTTTTTTTAAATATTCAAAAAATACTTTTTAAATTTTAAAAACCCTTCCCCTGAATGAATTAAGTTATTTTATCTTCGCCAGCACTTTTCAAAAAAGTTTTAAACAATTATTTTCGTATAAGCTTGTTTATGTGCTTGAAAAAAAAGAAAAAAGTTTGAAATTACACAGCAATCTAACAAAAAAAAAAAAAAAAAAAATTGAATAGATATTCTAATTTGTTTTTAAATTAATAGATTGTTGTGCCTGTGTACAATAATAAAAAAAAAAGATATTTTTTTTTTAAATGTTATTTTATTATCTTACTTAACTTATAGTTTTCATTTAAAAACCAAATTTTTGAAAATTAAGTTTTGGTTATTTTTCTAGTTTTGTTAAAAATAAATTTTTTTAAGTTTAAAAACAGTGTTTTAAATGTTTTTTTTTTTTTAGTCAGTACAGCTGAATTGTATCGTGAAACTCCTTTTAAATCCGAACAGCAGGTGGTTATAGAACAGAGTCTTTTCCCCAGTATTAAAATACAACTACTACTTAATGACAAATTAGAGAAAAACAAAAATTTTCAGTACAGTAATTATTATTATTTGAAATTTGAATGGATGGCGCCGTAAATTATAGCTTTAATTTCAAGCGATTTGTTCACTGTCAGATTTTTTTCTGCATTGTCCGATTGTTTTTGCAACAAGATCAGTAAGAAGAAAAAAAAATTAGAACTTACTTATCGCTACGATTTCTGAGAATAATTAATTGGTAAATTAAAGTCAGATTCGAAAGGAAGGTGAAACTGAAATTCAAGATGACTTTGAATGTGTGAATATAGTTGTACGTAATGTAAACAATAATTCTAAAAAAAACATCTGGTATTGTAAAATTAAAAACAAACATACATTTTTTTTTACAGATTCTTAAATTTAAGAATAATTCGAATCCTACTTATTCGGAACAGCAAAAAAAAATAGGAACTCAAAATTGTCGATTTTTTTTTTTTTTAAGTTAAAAAAATATTATTAAAAATGTTGACCATTACAACTCGTGAAATGAGTTTGTTGATCCTCACTACACTAGGTTCCCCATGCTTGTGTCCAAGCTACGCCGAAATTGAATAACCAAAAAATAAAAATATATACTGATTCACTAGCTCTTAAAAAAATGTAATTTACTGTAAGTTTTAACCACAAAAAAAACTTAAACATTTATTGATTGTATGTATATTGTCAATGTCAGTTGTTGTTAATAACTAACATATTTTTTGTTATTTACTTTAAAAATTAAAATGCAAATATTTTTTTTAAATTATTTTTAATTCACGTAAAAATAAATTGTTATCAAAAAGATAAAAACTTAAAATATTGCTGTCCTTTTTATTACGAGTACAAAGAAAATCCGTTGTTCGGCATGTCATTTTTTGTTTAATAATTAATTTTTTCAGTCATAAAAATATAAAATTAAGATATAAATACTCACCTCTGGCTCAACACAAAGGTACGTCATATTTGCACATGGCATGTTTAACGAAGAAAACGAATGAAACGCAATCCAAATTGCCCCACCTGGAATAAGCTTACAGTACACTCTGGCTTAGAAGTTATTTAAAACTTTTCTTTTTTCTTTTTATAAAGTTGATAAGAGCAACAGAAAAAAATGTTAAACTTTTAAAACTCCTTTTTTTTTTCTTTTTTCAAATTTCAGTACTTAGTTGCCAAACAAATTGTTGTGCTGTAATTTAAATTTACTACTAACATTCACCAGTTTTTTTTGTTTTTCGTTTTTTCGTACAGGCCGTTTTTAATAGAATTGAATATTGATATTTTTACCAAAAGTTTTTCCCAGAGTTAAAAATTAAGTGACCGTGCGAGATGTGTGTTCCCAAATTTTAAGGAGATCTATCAGTAAGAAGCCAATCTTCGATATCACTGAAAGAGTGAAACTGATTAAAAATATCTTGGCATATAAATATAAACACTAAAAAAAGGGAGTAACAAGTAAGCCGAAAGAAAGAAAATGTGCGCTGACCCGTTGAAAGTATTACTATTATTTCTACAGAGAAAGTCTGTCTCTTTCTATCATTACGTAAATAAATTCTGAAAGGCTTTTTTTTTTACACCCACCTACAAACGTACGTCCCTACGCGTGACACAGTGGATCGGAGAAGAAAAATGTATATAACATTTTCATTTGACGCAGAGTACACTCCCAAATCTCCACGCAACATTGTTTTTCTAGCAGAAGAGGGGGTGGGTGTAACCCGAAACCAAGAAAAGTTAAGTGCCCACCTCTTTTCATTTTCACTCCTATATTAAGAAAAAAAAAAGTCGACTTGTCAATCATAATTACATTTATTTTAAAACCAGTTTCTGTTTGCAAGATAATGAATAAAATAAAGGTTTTATTAACTTATTTAAATTTTAATGAAAAATTGACAAATTAAATCATGGATGAAAGATGTAAAAGGAAAACAACAAACTTAGTGATAAAATCTTGACACCAGATATTTTTTTAATTTTTTTTATTGACTGAAACTTAAAAAAATGTGAGGAGGCGAATATTCAATAATAATGCATGATGAGGTGTGAAGCAAGAAGATTAATGAAACGTTTAAAAACAATTTCCGATACCTATCCTAATGCAAGAAAAATGATAAATGCTGAAGTTTGCAAAGAAAATCTAATAACCTGAGTTTTCAACGGGAAATCTCTACGCTAACACTAACAGTGTAGTTTAAAAGTCTCCAGTCTCTTTCTAGCAAAATACAACAAAAGTATTTTTTGTTTTCACTTAAAACCCCTTTCCTTGCCTCAGGGCTTACACACAAGAAAAAGTAGAATATATCACTAGGTCATTCCCGTTAAACTGGGATGTATGTTAATCTTGCCTTAAACTATCATTTTAAGTCTGGTTCCTGGAGATCAGGCTCCAAGGCTTTTCCTCATTGTACAAAATGAGGTAACGCACACTAAATCCTACATTTGATGGAACAGAGAAGCAATTTTTGCCACTTGCTCACAAAGGTGTATGAGTCCCCCATTCTTTAAAAGAAAAGGCCTTGTGCCATATATCAGTAGAAAGATGAGCAAATATCTAAAATTAAAATATATATTTTATCAGTGCCCACTGAATCTATATGCTTTGTGTTTCAGCTTATGAAGTGATAATGAGATTTAATGCAAATTCTTTCTCTTGCATGAAAAAAAATCTCACTAGCCACTAACTAATAAAGCTACTTACTTTTTAAAAGTAACTTATATATTTATAGAAAAAAAAAATGATTCGATCAAAATATTTCTGCTTGTCCTTTATACATTTATTCTACCTTGACAATAAATCATTTCCCTTACTAAAAAAATCTTCCTTCAAAGAACTAAGAAATTTAATGAAGGTTTCTTAAATTTTATTCTAACTGAGGAAGTTCTTATATTGTATGCTTGTCTGTGAGTTTGTAAACTTGTTTTGGGTTTCATATGTTGCATTCTGTCATAGGTCCTATTTTTTCTCCAAATTAAGTAATTGAAGTCATATGATATGGTTGGTTGTCTAATTGTTAATCTTGGTAAACATACTCCACAAGTGGAACTTTAAATAATTTACTTCTTTTATTTCAGTCAGTCTACCCAGATTAAAATGAAAAATTAAAAATCTGAGTGTCATGCCTATAAATACAACATAACGCAAAGAAATGATTTTTTTATATAGGCAAAAAGGAAAACCAAATTGAAATAATCATATATTTATGTACATATTAACATTTGTTTTTATAGGATAAATATTATGTTTGTTCTGGTTATAAAAAATAAGAGTTTAAAAATTTGACAAAATTTTCCATTTGCTAAAATGTAGTTTGTAAAATCATATGTGTTGGTCAATATAAAGTGTGTATATATGTGCGTGTGTCTGAAGCACATTTTAACAGTGTGTGTGGTGAAGCACATTAGCAGAAATGTTGTGTGTATGAGCACTAATACATGAAATCTAATTACGGTGGTTCCAAAAGGAAATGGACATACAGATAGATGATTAGACTTACATTTTTCCACGGCTATGAATATTTCTTTGTGTGAATATTCCTTTGAATGATGTATAGTCATCACTGACTGAGGTGTTGTTATGATAACGAGAGAATTTTGGTCAGGTGTTTACAGATTCAATCACAGTCATCAATGGGTGATCTGTATCCACCTGCTGACTGGGTTTTTGCTGTGTGTGTTTTTATTGACTTTGAAATCACTGTGTATATATATAGTGATCCTGATCATGTGATTGGCTCCAAATGAAAACTTTTCTGTTTACGCAAACTAGCGCCCAGTTCATTTGGACATATAGTCAGAAGCATAATATGTAACTGTAATGTCCAATCAAATTGCAGAAATCACTTGTTTAATTTTTGATCCTATATTTTTTTTACTGATTTGTACAAAAGTTTTTGTTTTAGTGATTCTGATCCTATTTATGTGTAGGCATTTCTTACTTATTTGTGTTTCACCTATTGGTTGTAAAATATAGGATTTTATATCCTATAAGTCCACTCAAACATAATCAATGAGGAAGGGAAATACTGTCGTGACTTCTCCTTTGCTTACGAGCTGACCCTGATTGTGACTAAGCATACTCATGTTCCCTATATAGCTGGGAATCATGGTAACCTTTTAGACCTCTTCCTTACCTGGCCAATGCTCCACTGAAGTATTACTTCTCTTTAGCACTTAAGACCACTCATTGATCTATACTAATGTTGATGTCAAATCAAAGGCATCTTCAAATGTACCATTTCATTGGACAATCTACTGAGCACATCAAAGCTGATGGGGACAGCTTCAGGACTTGAATTGCAGAAGTATGTCTCTCGGGTTTCTTCAAAAATAGAACTCCCAGAACAGCTGCCATCATTTATCTTTGGCATGAAAAGTTTTCCCCACCCACAAAATGTATCAACAAAAGCCAAATAGCCAGCCTTGGCTCATGCCTGAATGTGCTGTGGCTATAGATCACTGCTATCATTTCTATCAAAGGGAATGGTGTAGCAGAATCCTTGTGTCATCAAGAATTGCCAAGAATCAATGCAAAATCCATGGAGTAGCTATGCACAGGCAGTTCAAGCCAAAGTTGAAAAGAAATGCTTTTGCCCTCAGTCCTTCAACTATACCCAAATCGTACTAGGATAATCATTTGTTCTTATTGACTGAATCACTTTTAGCTATTTTATTTTTAGCTCTGAAAACCTTTTTTTAATATTATATAATACTATAATAAATTTTCATAAAAGGCAAATAATTTATGAATTATAATGCATATAAAAATATAAATGACATCAAATATAAACACACATTAAATGACAAGATTATATAAGAATGACAAGAATTTACAAGTATCAAGAAAGAAAGAAGCTCCAAATTCTAAGTTCAGGATTGTTCCACAGGTCTATAGTCTAGAGGTATCAAGTAGTAATTTGTGAATTTGGTGAGTTCAATCTCTGGGCTAGGTAGTACAGACTCAAAACACATTGAAAGCAGAGCTAGTAATAACTGAACAGTACTAAAAGAAACAAGATGAGATATGCCTAGACATGGACAGTGGAATGAGAACAATTTATCTCTGTTTAGTTCAAAATTTCATGAAGGTTACCTGGATTGACAGACACATTAAGAAGGTCAGAGGGCATAATAATAGTCAAAATGTTATGATAACAGTAATAAAAAATAATTTTTATCAATTTCAAATTATATAAGCATAGTGGAATTTTCATGTTTTGAAAAAGATGACTCATAGATTCTATTGAAGAAATTTTACTGATGTCACATTTTTCTTGGCCTATCAGCTAGCAGACACTTGACCCCTTTGATGGTTTTGGAAGTATACCTATGTGACTCATCCTGGCAGCCTGAGGGTTAATGACATCACAGATTTCTCAATTAATCAACACCTAGCCCTTCTGGGAATATCTTGGTTAAATCTGAAATCACCACCAGCCAATCACTTTCTTTAAAGGACCCTGCAATGTCTAGTTAAGAAATTTAAAAACTTATCAAAAAGTCAAAAAAAGTCATTCAGAACACTTTGTTATTCCTGACCCTGCAGGAAGAGTGAACACTCTCAATTCAAATCCAAATTTTTATCAGTGATTTCAGAGACAACAAATTCACAGCCACATCCTGCTATTAAATATCAAGGCCCAAGAAATGTTTCATTCAAATACAGCAGACAGGAAGACCTCTTTAAAACTTTTGGGGCATTTACCCTCTTTAGGTAAATGAAGAATATTGAATGTTAATGTATTTGTTTACATGTGTTTGGGAACTTACTTATTTTCATAACAAACTTTACTTCCACCTTGGTAATATTGTTTTTCCTTGAAAGAGTGTTTCTACTCCTCAAGGATAATTTGATTTATGTTGTGTTATTTGTAATGGAAAACTTGATTTTTTAATCATCTTTTCCTTATTTCATCAATCTTGTTACTGGCCCAAACTTTCTAATTTTTAGTACATTTTATAGACCCAGGATAATCTGTAACAAGTTTTTGCAATAAATACTTTGATTCTTGATCTGTGTCTCTTGTGTTGTGTGCCACTTTTGTCATTATTTCTCATCATGACTTTCTGTTGCAGGAATTATTTTAATAATTTTTTCAAAATAAATGAGGACATTAGTCTGAATGTAAATAATGATACCTCCTCTGTATTTGATCTAACATGTTTATTTTGACTGATTTATTCTAAAAAAAACTTTTTGGTTTGTCTGTTTTTTGTTATTTTTTTCTTAAGCCATCATCAAAAAAAATGTTAGCATTCTACAAATTTACATGCCAGATTAATTTTCTCAAGTTACAAGATCATAGTTTTATAGATTTGGTAATATAGTGTCCCAGATTTACCTTTAGTTTTGCTTTTTGCAGTTTCAATTAACTGCAGTCAATCTTAATCTAAGTTCTACTTAATAATGGTCCCCAAAGTGCAATAGTAGTGATGTTAGAAAAATCAGATTTGTCAAAGAGATGCTGTAAACTGGCCCCTTTAAAAGATAAGGTCTCAAAATAACAAAATACAAGAGTCAGCTGAAAAGTTCATAGGTTGACCAAATACTCTCATGGAATATGACCAAGTGAAGTTTATTTTTCAATATAGTCCCTCTTGCGGTCCACACACTTCTCCCTTTGGTGTTGCGGTGCTTGGATCCCATTTGTAAAGAAGCCTTCATCCTGTTGGTCAAAAAAGCCATCAACGACAGATATGACATCATCATCACTATGATACTGGTTCCTAGCTAAGTATTTCTTCATGTTAGGTAACAGATGATAAATGGGGCCATATCTGGAGAATAGGGAAGGTGATCAAGCATTTCAAAAAAACAGTCATGCACAACAGTTGTTGAAACTGAGGACTTGGACCAATGCACTAATAAAACAAGACACCTTTTGTCAGTTTTCTTGGGCATTTGGTCTTGATAGCCTTTTGTAACTACTTCAATGAGTTGGCATTGTCCTTTCCATTGATGGTGTGGTCCTTTTGAAGATAGTCAATAAACATAAAGCCTTTTGCATCCCAAAAAACTGAGGCCAGAACCTTTCTTGCAGATGAAACAACCTTGGCTTTCTTTGGAGCAGGTGAGTTGGAGGGGTTTCCACTGCATAGATTGTCTCTAACTCAAAATACCAATACTCATTCTGAATTAGGAAACATTCAAGGAAACCAGCTGGATCTGCCTCAAACAATGTCAGATTTTCTCATGATGTGATCAGCCTGGTATGCTTTTGTTCAGGTATGCCCAGACTTTGGGTCATTTTCAAGACTCCTCTTTCCTTTACTTGATAAAATCACAATGCGAAATTTTGTCCATTTTCAAGAGAAATCACTACTAGTTACTTTTGAAGTCTTCTTTGAACAGTCAGATGTCAGTTTACCTGGAAAGAAACAATGCTGTTATTAATAAGAAGAATTGAAATTAATGCATGGAAGATTTCATAGCTCTAGCATCAATCCTTCATAGCCAGCATATGAACTTTTCAGCCCACCCTCATATGAAAGTGTGTTGAACAATTATGTAGAAGTACAGGGTCCTTTTTATGCCTGAGCATCTGGTTTGTCAATGGATATTAGCCACCTGATTTGCATCCAACTTGGTCTTTATAGTGGCACACACCAACTGTACTGGTTCAGTTCCTTCTCTGTATAGTTTTAACCACTTCTGTGGAACCCTGGTAAGGCAGTCTGCCTGATTCAGATTGGATACAACCAGTGTCATGTCTACCATCAAACTGTATTCAGCTGCAAGCTTGCAAAGTGTGTCCAGCCATCTTCACACTAGCATTTCACCAGATGCCTTCATATTTACTCATGCCTTACCAGTTAGGATGTTTGAAATCCAGTAATGTCAAGTTAGTAGACACTTCAGTATCGACAGAAGTTATAAAGTCAGTTGTCAAGGAATGTGAGGTTTGCCAATCCATTGACCCAGCACCAGTGCAGTGGCAAAAAAGGAAAGCTGGATATGAGGGACAACTGGAGCAAGTTAGCAATGGACATCACCCACTATGGTAGCAGGCATTTTCTGACAATCATTGATTGCAATATGGCAACTACTATGTTGACAAGATTCTACCAGTGTAGTTTGCCAGTTGGAGTCAATTTTTTATGAACGGAGTCTGCCACTTGACATATTGACCAACAATGACACAGCATTGACGTGCAAGCATTTCAAGAACTTTTTGAGTAATTGGGGTGGTATGTCTGTGGTTCTGATGTGCCCATGCACCCACTAGGAATGACATAAGAGAAAGAAGTCACAACACCATCAAAACCATTGTCACTAAAAAGCAGTGCTCTATACTGGAGATGGTCTGCTGGTATAGTGTCACGCCTAAAGATAACCACTCACCTACTACAGAACCAGCTGATGTGCCTAAATATGGGGTGTCGATGCTATGTCCCCTGCTGAACCTCAGGATACTCAAGGAGCATATGAAGTGAGAGATGTTGCTTGGGTAAAAACTTCTCATGGAAGGTGCATGACTAAGTTTAGAATAGGACACATGACTCAGGTTAACAGTTCACAGTCAGATGGAGTTCCATGTCACACGTAGGACCTACATCCCTTCATGGGATCAGTCCCAACATCTAGACATGACAGTAATTTTGAAAAGAGTGAACAGTTAGTATTTTTGTGATTGACATCACTAAGAGAACCTGATAACACCCCCAATAATGAATCCTTTGAAGACAAAACAACCTCACATGATAAAACAAACCTCACATGACAACTCCCCAACTATCAGCAGCCAAAATACTAATGCAGTACAACCTGCTGGCTCCCCTGGTGGCAGTTCATCTGAGGACAGAGCTTGTGTTGTTCCACTTCGGAGGAGTACTTGGCAAAAGAGACCTCTTCCCAACTGTACTTTTTGTGACCAGGAGATCAGGAAGGAATGTGGTAAACAATTACATAGAAGTAAGTGAGTCAGAGTGGCTTGCATCTGGTGCAAAGGAAAATAAATTCCTTATCTCAATACACAACATGTAGCAGCAGCATTTTGTTCTTTGAAAATGGCATGTACTCCTCCACCATCGTACCCAATTTATAAATTAAAATTTATCAATTGTATGTACAGCGTATAAAGAAAAAACAATATATATATATATATATATATATATATATATATAATGTTTGATATTGTCCAGTTTCAGATGTGTGTTAATGATCTTGGCACAAAGCCCACACCGATAAAGCGATAAAGAAGTACTACTGTATATTATTATGAATAGCTATGTGAATATAGAGAGCATTTATCATAGTGTAATCTTGCAGGACAATCAATTTGCTAGCATAGGGAGTTCAATCCTCACATAGTGATTCATTACTATTGTTTTGTAAATAAATATAAACGTTTCTGTAAGTAATTTTGGGATGAGGAGATATTATTTACAGTCAGACTAATGTCTTCCTCTTTGTTGTCGTTAACACTTTTAACCATGGTGCATTCCAGCCTTTTTCAAGTGTCTGGTAATACTGGGTAACTTGAACCTTTTGCTTAATATACTAATCTTATTTAATGGTAGATTGTACTTGTTCCACTGTCCATGTTTAGAGATATCTTGTCTTATTCTATTTTAGTACGGCTCTATTATTGCCCCTCCTGTTCCCACATCTGAGAGTGTACTGTGAGTTAAATCACTAGGCAGAGTTTCACTAGAAACAGAACAAGCAGTACTAAAAAGAACATGATATCCCTAGATATTGACAGGAGAATGAGAACAATCTATTCTCATGGATTAAATAAAGTGTTCAATTCAAAATTCCCTGATGGTTAACTAAATCAGCAGACATCTAAAGAAGCATGGCAGACACAACATCTAAAATTTTGTTATAATAATAAAACTGAAGACATTAACCTGATTGCAAATATTGTAAATAGAAAAAAATGTAAAAGAGTATGATGAAAAATATATTTCAAATATTGATTATGGAGAAAGATGTTTTTCAGAACAGCTTTCATCCTTTGTCTAAAAATGATTTCGCAGGATCTTTTTAAAAATGTGTTTGTTAATAGTTTTTATATTTGAGAAAAGAAATATACATGTATACATATTTAAATATTTCTGAATTCATTCCTATTCAGTAACTGATGTTAATGATAAGTAAATAAGAATTTTGAATGTTGTTTAAAAAAAAAGAAATCAAATTTGAAGATAACTGTCAAGGAAAGTGTTAAAAAAAGTGGGTGGAGAGTAAATTACGCAAGAGACATTTATTTATCATTTGAATTATTTAATGATAATGTACTTATTCTAATATACACAACTATGCATGAATAGATATTCATTGAGCTAAATCTAATTTGGCACCACAGGTCATATCCAGAAATTTCATTAAGGAACAAACTTAAGAAAGATTGTGATGAAATATAAGTATTTAGTATGTAAAATAAATGCTTTCTTTATCATCAGGTTATAGATATCTTGATTTACCAACGTATATTAGTATAAAATATAAATGTCATAATGTGAATGTTATAAAAAAAAAACAGATGAAAAAGCATCTATAATTATGGCTTTTGTACCCAGCCATGAACTGCTTGAAAATTTAAAAATGGCTAAATGAATAGACAAAAGTGCTTGATCAAAAACTTCAAGACAATTCATGAATGCATTAACTATTGAATGACATTCACTTGTACAGAAACAAAAATGGTTAGGTAAGAAATTAAGAATACTACATTCCTTGTTTGTGAACTTTAATCAAACTTTTATTAATGAAGGATTGTTGTCTCAGTACATATTTCAAGGAGGTTGGGCACTTCAACATGGTGCAATTGTTAGCAAGCTTGTCTCACTAGATCAATTGTGACTGAATAGTGAGTTCGATCCTCACTGGGTGCCCCATACTTTTGGCCTAGTGCAACATCTAAGCTACACTTACAAAATCACCATATTTCAAAAAGGTGCTGAAATGTCATGACCCACTTCCCCAAATCAGTATTTTTGAGAAGTGGCTTACACCAAGAACTTTTCAGCATCCCCATTGAATGTAATATAAAATTTGTAAACAAAAACTAAGTTCAGCATTTCTAAATGAAAAGTCTAATATGTCCAGTTTCTTATGATTTCAAGTTTTATAGCCTCAATTGTAAAGAAATAGGGAAAAATCCGAGAAAATATTGACCAGGATTTAAAAAACAAAAAAACAAAACTTTTGGCATAATGAATCTATGGTTTTTGAGATTGTATTAAATGTTTTTATTATTCCAAAATTTACTTCTGGATGTAATTAATTTTACATTCATTCTAATATCAACTAGCTGTATGTTCATGGCACAGGGTTATTAATAAGACATTGCAAATGCACGAATTGTATTTATTTGTCTATCATGAGAGTACTTTTGATGTGTGAACTCATAAACTTTTGTATGATGGGTGTATCCAGAAAGTGTCTAGTTTTATTAGTTTTTGCCACAGGCATCAGGGTGTGCTCATGACCTTATCATTATAGTTCAATGGGGGATACTATTCATGAGATAAGCCTAAAGAAAAGAGAATTTTATACTTATCAAAAGGTTTCCAGGCAGGTTTTATGACCAGAAACAACCCAACAGTTCCAGGACAATATAGACAAACTGTTTGCATATAACTCTGGTAAAAGAAAGAAAAATGTTTTTCAAACACAATGACATCATTGTGAATCCTCTGACTAAAACCTTGTTGCCTTTTATATGTGACACAATGAGATCCAGCCATGATTGGAACACACACAAAGTGGATTGTAAACAATTTTATCTGGACCAGATAGTAAACTCTAGAAATGATATCTTCAAGTCTACAAGTAAACCAAAGGAAGTGAAAATAAATAGATAAATAAAACTTTCAGAATCAAGTGCCACTTGGCCAGAAGTTAGGAAGTGTTGGTTACAGGCTTATATAAGCAGAGTTACTGTTAGAATTGTCAGTTTTCAAGCTTCACCTTTGGATGCCAGACTGTCAGTTATATAAAAGGCAGTGTCAGAAAGCCACATATTGTGAAGTAGAGATGATCAGTTAGGTGGTAGGTGAGAGTCAGTAAGAGAGATATAAAGTTCTTGCTGGCCAAATGGAAGATTTGGTCAGAGAAGAGAGAAGTTTAAAAGTTATTCCAAGTGTCACTTTATCTACCCACATCCTAGACTGTGCTAAGTGTATCTGTGAATAAATAACCAATATAATAGAAACAGGTCTTGCATTTTTGTTTCTCAGTCGCAATATTTTCGCCTTTGATTCCCTTGTGAATGTAAAGTCTTTCCCAGTTTTGTGTAAATCAATGCATGCCAAAGTAGAAACACAACATGCAATGATTTTGTCCAATTTCTGAAAAACTGAAACAGAGCTTTAGTGTATGTTTATGTATAAACCTATAGGCAAGATAAAAAGTACACATGTATGTATATGTGAGAGTGAGGGTGTAATTGTGTGTGTATGTGTGCATTGTCTAATTTGTGTAAAGGTCCCAGAAAATATAAAAACATACAAATGAAAAATTTTCAATTTGAAATTTTCACAACTGAATTAACTAAATCCTTTAAACAAAAAAACAATAATAGAATGAAAAATAAACTTAATTCAAAATCTACAAACTACTATCTATGACTGTCTACCCATTACCAGCTTTAGTAGTTTATAGTTAAGCTCACAACTGAAAAAATACATTCGACTTTTTATAGGTTATCAATGTTAACTGAAACTTTTTCTACCTTATATAAACATTTTCTTTATCTGGATTCCATTTAAAATCAACCCAAATAATGATATCAGAGATAGATTATAATAGTAACTATAGGTAGCTCCAAAGAAAAGCAATACCTAATGTTTAAAATGAATTTTGAAAATGAAAAATCTTTCTGGAACTTTTATGTTATGCTTTAATTTCAAGCTAATAAATTAATTTAATATTTCCAATAAACAAAATACTTTTCTGTATTTCAAAACAAATTCAAATTGATTGAAAGGAGTTTTCTTTTTTTTAATTGATAAAAATGACTTATCTTAGCCATATTTACAACTCTCTCAGCACTGCATAAGTCTTTATTAAAAAAAATCTTTCAAAAATAAAATATACTTTTCTGAAACTTTATTTGAGGAATATTAGCTGATTTAAAATTTAATTAACCTGATTTCAAACAAATATTACTTACTTTTAGTTTAAAATATGATAGAAAACGATTTTTTAACATGAAGGTGAGTGTTTTTTATGAGAAGACATATGACATGCTTGAAAGATTTTCTACATGGGAACAAGGGGGGGACAACCTACAACAATTACTTGATGAATATAATGTGAGCACCTTTTTTATATAATTTTTTTTAACTTAACAGTAATCTTAAAAATTTAGTAAAATATTCTAAGTAATCCAGTGTTTTATTGAATTTTTATATACTTTATCTTTAAATTTACTATAGTTACCACTTTTATTTTTTGATAATGTTATATAGCGATGTCCATATTTACAAAAATCGGTGCATTTATACACACACACAAAATTCATAATACTTTTTAAAAAACTGAGAGCTATTGAATTGTACTAAGCTTTTCCATTTATGTTTGGTAAATCTAGTTTTTATTTAATAACAATATCACCTAAGCAGTACAAATTAATACAGAATTTTAAAAAAATTAAAACTTTGTAAATTATTCAAATGAAAATTTTTTTCAAAAATGTAAACAATTCTTATAAAAATTCGTTATTCATCAAAATAAATTTTTTTCTTGAGACACTTGTGTCCATAATATATCTTGTCCATAAATGCAATTAAAATCTTTTTCTAATAATGTCTTAGTTTTATTGCTGATATTATTTATAGTATATCTTTTGTTATTTTTAGAAACATAATGAATTTGTCTTTCAGCAAATTAGTCAATGACATAAAGCCATTTCAAGCAGTGTTCACGTGTCTAATGCATGTATATGAGAGAGTGTTGAAATGTTTTCAGTCTGACCAAGAAGCCCTTAAAAGAAAAATCTCATGTTTAGTCATTAGGTCAGATTTCTGGACAAGAACATTTTAGCACCACTTCATATATAAATATTAGGTTGGTGCAAAAATAATGTCGTTTTCTCACATAGTAACATATGTGAGAAAACGACATTATTTTTGCACCAACCTAATATATCCCTTTCAGAAATAGTGACTTATTTTTGCAACCAATAAATATATACCATTTTATAATAAGAACCAATTATTTATGTAACCTTTGATATCATGGATAGGATTTATTAAACAAATATAACCAAAATTGTATTCACTCAATGATTACATATAGAGTAACACAGCAAATATTAAAAAAATCAGAAAATGTAAGCAGATGCTAAAATTTCTATAGTACATTTAGTATAGCAACATATATATACAATACTATTGAAGATATTCAACACTACCTTGAGAAAAATAACTTCAAATATAAACAGATTAACATGTTCTTTAACACAGTTCTACTCACAAAACATAAATGAAAAAATATTTATAAATGAAAAAGTCGCTGTGACAGAGAAAAATAATCTGATGCTGAGAGTAAAACAAATTAGGTTGACAAGGTTTTTGGGTACACAACATTAATATTTCTCCCACTGGGTACCAGCATCAACAAGGCACAATAACAAAGTTGAGCATCACTGGGATTTAAAGACACTTGAATTCAAAGGTCAAATCTGTTGGAATTATAGAGATCCTGGGAATGAACACGGTCTCCTGTTTTTGCCTATCCTAATTAGGATAGTTATGTTGATAGGAGATGGAAGAAGCTGCTTGACATACTAAGTGAATTTCATTGCACAAGTTTAAGAGTCAGAATTTTTGAGAAGTATGATGGTTATCATCTCTATCTGTGGGGAGGAGACACACTATACAACTATTATGGAACTCAATTGGGTTCTGAACTGCTTCTAAAGTACCTGGTAGTGTGTTAATTGACTTGTATAGCTGAGCCTCTCTAGGAATCTGTTGCAGCAGATATGACTTTATTCAATTTCATTATTCTTTGGAGTAAGAATGTCTTGAGCCACTGGGAGTTTCTATAGTTTGGGCAGTGATATCAAAATGCACACTTTAGCATAATAATATTGTCATCAATCATTCATAATGTTGATAATTCAATACTTATCAATGTTCTACTAGAAAACAAAATATATTCACTTGAAGTGTGCCTTGAAATTAGAAAGAGTACATTTAGTCTGCCAAGCCTCACAGAAGAATTTGTCATAGGCCGTACTTAGTGAGTGATAATTTTAGTTTAAGATGAAAGTTGGCCGCAGGTCAATGAATGAAGAAAAACACGAGTAATATTAGTACTTAAAAAATGAATTTGATAATTTAATCACATAATTTTGAAGTTTTTCTTAAAACTTTATGTGAAGAAGTTTCAGCACTCTATTTGTATCTTGTGCGTTGAAAATCAGGAAGAAAGGAAATTGTCAGGAATTGATACAAGTATTACAACATGACTATTATATGTATATCATGCATCACATTTATTGGATTAACAGATTTTATATTGTTATTCTTGATGTAATTTATTTCTTTTGTTTGTTATTTGATAAAATCATTTCACTTTCAACTTAGATAAATGAAGGTTTTTCTTAGGAACTTATTGAGCATATTGGATTGAAAAACCTTTTCTAAATATGTAAGCAGTACTCATTAACACAATCTTTTGAATTTCCTGGGATTCTCTGAATGTTTCCATCAGTATTCTCCATAATCATTTGTAGCACTACTGGAATAATTATAATTATTTTAAATGCTACATTCTTGTAATTACTACATTCTTATATTTGAAGAATTCATCAAATGTCTTTGCTGAAATACTTTTATTAGATTGATCATATTAATAAGATAGCACAAAGTCTTCTATAATAATATCTGGCCTATTTGATTGTATAGTGTGGATTGTGAGGTCCCAGAGTAAAGTAACTTCCACCTAGAACTGCTAATAGTTCTAGCTCTTACCTGTATAAAGTTGATTATAAGGTGGTATATTTTCCAATGAAGGTATTGCCCTATCTTATGCCTATATTTAAATTCATTCATAGAGCAGCCAGATAATATATGATCAATAATTTCTTCAGCATGTAGACAGAAATGATAATTTGAATTTCCTTCATTTCTTAAAATATGTTCTTGGAAAGATCAAGTTAGTTTTGTAAAGCATCATGACTTGCACAACTTCTTTATAATCCTCTCTAGTCCATGTTACTTGCTTTCTTTTTCTTTCCTTCAGTTATTAACAAGTGTTAGTTGAGATGGACCATCATTTGGAATTATCTGCTGACAGCATCCATTCTCATTATTTGGAGGAAGAGTACCAGTAGCATATTTCTTTTATCCAAAGCTGGTTTTGGTGTTCAGGTTGTAACCATTGGTAAATCATGCAATGAATGATGCAGGATGAAGTTTTCATTAGTTCCATTAATAATTGTTATACTACCATTTTATCTCTTTTAGCAAGGGGTGTTTTGTTCATGAAAACACACATTTTTAAAAATACTGTTTATCATATATTATAAACAAAAAATATAATAAGATGTTAACACATAAGTTAAAAATAATCTAACAATTTAAATTGTCTGACAATATTTAATAAGTTTCAAAGCTTTTAAATTCTGAAACCATTCTACACATGATATCACTTATACAATACATATATACTGAAAACATTTAGTTCTTGATAATAACTGAGATGTTCAAAAGTACTTGAACAAAAACAGAACAAAAGCCTGAAGTTTGGAGAGCTTATCCTCAATTTTGATTTGGATATACAACAACTTAAAAAAAATATAAAAATTTATGCAAGTTTCCAAGTAAAAACTGATAAGCAAGTGGTAAAGCATAAACACAAAGTCTCTCTTTTAAGTGTTGGTTTAGTGAGCTTCAACTTAAAATTACTGGTGAAGAAAATTCTAGTTTCAAAGTCAAAGGCAAAACAATAAGTTTTGAACCAATAACATTCATGATGCCAAGTTGGAAAAATAAGTAACATTCTGACAACATTTCACAATGAACAAAAACTTTTTTTTCTTTTCATCAGAGTTAGAATGGTGTAATAAACCTCACCAATCTTGCACTAATCAGCAATGAACTGTGTTAAGAGTTTTTGTCCTTCAAGATGAATGATTATATGAAAAACTAGCAGTAGAGCCCGGCGTTGCCCGGGGATGTAACAGTAAGAGATTGATCAAGTATCGACCATCATAAAGACTGAAAAATAAAATTGACAAAGATTATTTGTTTAAGGTTGACCGACACGCATGTCTTAATTAGTTTTTTTTTTTTTTTTTTTACGAATTGGTCAAACCCAAACTCAAACAAAAACATTGTTTTCAATCGTTATGAGTCTACCGATTGAATAGAATTTTATCATAAACAATTGTCTTGTAAATGGAATTTTTAAAGCATTCTGAATATAAGAATAAAGAAAAAAGTGTGAAAGACAATAAGAAACACTACCTACCAAAAAAAAAAAAGTGAAGTTTTGTTGAAATCAGTTGAAAAATGTAGGAAATCCGATCACATATATAAATGAACACAAACACACACACAAACAACCAACCTGGGTTTCATAATAAGTATAACTCGAAGTGAGTTGTTCCCCTTTCATTAATGCCTCTTAATCATGTTTTCAAATTGATTTTGTGCAAAAACAATTGTGTTTTTCCAAATTTTGGTGCTGTTAGAACCACCGCAAGGTAATTTTACGTAGTCCTGTGAAGTTTTGTTCAAATTGGTTGAAAAGTGTAGTAAATCCGATCCAATATATAAACGTAACAGATACACACACACACACACACAATCTGTGTTTTATAATAAGTAAGATTTAGTAAAAAGATTATATTTTATTTCATAATATATATTAAATATAATAATAATATGCTAATTAAAATAATGTGTGATAAATAATGAATTTATTATCATGGCAATGCTTGGAACAGTTCTAAAGAGCCTTGCAAAGAAATTTGAAGAATTGGAAATCCATACAAGAATGAAAATAATCCAGATAACTCATTACTAAAATTCACTGGAATACCAAGGAGAGTGTTGGGTTTGAATTTAAATAAAATGTAAATAAAAAAATAATTTCTGAGAATAATGAGGAGATTTACCATCACTTGAGAACTAAGAAAGATATGATGGTAGTAGGTGCATTTGAAAGGTGCTAAAAACACAGGAATTGAGGTTGAATAAGTTGGAAATCTGAGGAAGGGTTGTGATCATACAATGTAGCAAGTTGAAAAGGCACTTGAAAAGGATGCTATAAATTTGAGGTAACTTGATATCTCATGTGGACATATATGAAGAATTTAATATATAAATAAGTTGCTCTGATGGTAATATCTTATATTTACTTCTGTGGCTGGGTTGGGCTGGCACTATGGTCTCACCTTCCTCCTCCCCGACACTTTGAGATGCCCCACACAATCTCTACCACAGTGCAATTTCAAGGTTTCCCAACCTTGAAGCCACAGACCCTTGGAGGAAAATGGGTGGGGGGAGACAGTGCTTTATTTAAATTACCAAAATTCAGGGAATTATCCAATTTAAATGAAAATTTCAGTGCATAATTAATTAATATACTAATTATTTACTTTTATAAGGAATAGGTTTTTTTATTTAAAAAAAATCTGAGAAAATGTTATTCTTTTTCTAATTACCACCAATATATTCATGATTAAATTTTACTTGAAAAAAAAAAAGTTTAAGTTGGAAATTTTTACATTTCCATAAAGATTAATCGCTGATGCATAGCTCCTGCATAGTGTATGCACCATACCGGCCATGCAGATACACAATGTTATTAATTGATGATTGACAATGTAACATCAGTTTAAAAATAATTAAAAAAATGGCAAATGGCCATAAAACAGTGCTGGGGGATTCGGGAGTAAGATGCGTCAGCCCTGTTCTGTGGTAACTGCAAGAGATAGAGAGAGCAAAATAACACCATTGGACAGAACAATTCTTTTGTTAGAAACACTATTTTTCCATATAGTCAACACTACTGGTAATGCCTTATTGCCAGCAATGACCAAGAGCCTATGTGCCATATTGGCAAAAATTTGCATCAGCTCAGGTGACTCACTTTTTCACACTTATTGCCATTATCACTGCTGTAACACATTACTCATTGCTTAACTGTGCTCTCATTCACTGTTTGGTTTCTGTAAACATTTAGCAAGCAATTATATATGTCAGTGAGTGCAGGTTTTTGTCAGCTGGTGGAATTCATTTACAGACTATTGCTTCATACCTAATTTCATGTCAAATAAGATTTTACCTGACTACCACACTGTTGCTATATGTAACAAGGCATAAAAAAATTATGGATTTTATGGCAGCATGGTTCAACTTCTGCTATATCACCAACAACTACCTTTGACATCTTGAACCAATATAACATCAGAAGTAATTGTCAGTGGATAATATTTTATGCATAATATCTCAAATAAGTTGATTAAAGTGCTTTAATTAAATATTAAAGTGCTTTTCTGTATTACTTTTTCAAAGTTGAAACTAGATGCCTTTCTGAACTAGCATCATAGAGTAGTGGTTAGATAGTTGGTTTTGCAAACTATTAGTACTGTGTTCAATCCTCACACACTACACTTATATTTATACAACTTTGTGATATACTTTATAATCCTAGTCAATCAAAAATATATTTACAACTTAGTACAGCAATAAAAATTGCTAGAACCAGGAATTTAATTTAGCCTAGGAAAAGGAGAAACATATCTGCTTAAGGTCATATACCTTTTCATAGACAAATCTCACTTCAACTGCATAAACTTGACTCTAAATAACAACCAAAGTAAGTATACCCCATATATGTATATATGACATACTTCTCTAGACACTTCTTTGTGTTAACTTGGTCAAGATTGTCAACAAATTAAACTTGTACCATGACCTTATGAAGGAGGTATATTCAAAGCTAAAAAAATGAGTATAGTAATGAAACACAAATACTTAATATAATACATTGTGTGTGAAAGAAAACCTGATGTTTTCTTTCGTAACATAAATAATATATACACAAAAAATAAGTATATTTCATGTTTATTTATGAATGACATAGTGATATAAAGAAATATTTATTGGCTTAATACAAATATTTTCTTTTCACACTTGGTATTTGTTGGTATTTATCTATATTTTTATATTATATTTTTTATGCCATGTCCTTTCAGGATGCAGGCAAGCATGGCTTTCTACAGATCCCTTCTTTTTTATTATCTGTGAATTACCATACTTTCTTGGAAAGATAGTGGAGTAGTTCTCTCTTATCTTCTCCGTGGTTTGGAATTCAGTTTTCCTTCACTTAGGCTGGTTGCTACCCAAGGTTAGATAGCCAAGTCTACTCTGCCATTTAACCCATAACTAGGGAAAGAAGAAATGGATTTATGTCTTTTTCAAGAGCATTTGTGAAAAAGTGAATGCAACAGACTAGGATGGAATTTGAACTTGCTCAACACTTCTACTTTCTATGCTAATAACTGTTACACTACCTAAAAGTCCTTTGAATTATTAGTTATGATTAAAAAATATAATTCAATTGTTTCAAAATATTAAAACTATTAATATATCATTGAAATAAATCTAATAGTTTTAATAATTCATATATTTTCTTAATGAAATTCAACTGGAAATTCAATGATAGATGTTAAATTACCAAACAACAGCCCGAACAATAAATTAATGCTACCAGAATGACATAAGCCTATCACTGTTCCAGGACTATAACCTAGTTTTAATTTGAAATATCCCTTTAATGCATACATTGCCCTGCAGGAAAAAGCTTACATTTTTTAGAATTAAATTGCAAACTGATATCAAGCTAAAGGTCTCTCCATTTAAGTAATAGTGGGTGACAATTTATACCAATTTTAGTATTTACCATATTATAATTTTCTAAAGTGAAGATCATTCCAAAAACAAAAACAATCTTCTGCTTAGAGAGATTCATATATATTGAAATAAAGTATGGATGCCTCCTTTTTGTGCACTTAGTTTCATTTTTCTAGGTGACTTTTTAAAAATAATAATTATATATTTATTATACATGCTTGTTACTTCCTCACATTAATTTCAAAATACATAACAATGACAAACCATCATGCATCTATTTATTTATTTACCATCAAGTCATGTGATACAATTTTCTAGCCATATAGATTAAATTTTACAATAACACATCCACATAGCCTCTTCACATATCAATTAATTGCCGACATCCAAGATTTATTTATAAGAAAAATGTTCTCATGCAGTGTAGTGAATTTGTATAAATATATCTTTCTTTAACTCAATAGGTTCACTTATCACCCAGCTCACACTCCTCCCTAGACTTTTGAACATTAGAGGTTATCCCTTGTTCCCTGTTTAGGATTGGGTTTCTGGTTCCTTCTAAAGTCTTTTCATTTTCTTTCACTTCCTGTAGCCCTTTGCATTTTAGTGGCATTATTACCTTGCTAATGTTTTTATAATACATTATGAATTTTATTATTTTTCACACATATAGTAGTTGGAATATAATATGTGTGTGTTTGTATATGCAGAGTGATTTAAGAATGTGTATCTGTCTATATTTTTGAGTAATTATTTACATTGTTTGGACTATTGTCCTCATCTTTATTGCCATATTCACAATGTTTTGACTGTTATATGCTTTGGCCTTCTTCAGGTGATTGGAATTTCAAATTGAACCCTTTATTTCATCCACTGGGGTAGATTGTTCTAGTTTCATGTGCCATGCCCCTTCTGGATGTCTCAGTTATCTCCCTTTAACTCAACTCTCTAAGTTTTTGTTCAGGTATTGAACTCACAACTCTCTGGGACCACTGGATCCAACCAATGGCACATGAAACTATCTACCTCGGAAATTTGGTACTGCAAGGTACAATATGCTCTTAAATTGGTTGTGGTAACATGTATAGTTTCAGTTGTATCTCAGAAACAAATAAACATATAAGATTAGAGTTTCTAAATAACTGTTCAGAATGGGGGAAGAATGGAAGAAAACTGTGATTGCACTGTAAGGAATGTGACTTGGGGATTCTGCTATAGAGACATCCTACTAGAAAATGTTCTGTCACACATTTAAACATCAAAGGAAAATAAATGTGTGTCATCCTTATATAAAATATGTACCCATAAATATTTGCTAATATTTAATTGTTGGCATATAATCTCCACTTCAGTAGAGAATAGTAAGAAAAAAATGTAGTTTCTTTACAAACAAACATTTAATGTTATTGAAATATGAAGATATTGTAAGCAAAACTAAAAATGTGTACAATGATAGTAATAATGAATAAATCTTTCTTTTAAATAAATGTTCACCGAATATAAGGCCCAAGAATCAAAGATAGAGAGTTACTGAGTGAGGTTTTTGTATAGAAGTGAGAGGAGAAAGTAAATACAGATTATGAGAAAATGTAGGATAAATAATTATTGACTTGAAGAGATTAAGATTCTGTTGCTCAGGGAGAGTCACTCAGCAGTCTATTCCACAAAGCAGTAGTTCTCTGGAAGAAGCTATCTAAATAGAATTTCTTTTTCAAAATGGAATGAGAATGATTCAACTGTGTACATGGTATAGTAGATCTTAGCTGTAAATTTATGAACTGAATATTTTCCATGGAAATAGTGATGGAATAATGATAAGCTTGCAATGTTGTATATGTGGGGAAAGGGACTGTAGGGGTTAAATACTTTTGAACTATGTCAAACTTGGAAAGTGAAAATTGGACAGTTCCAGCCTAGCTATGACAGCAATACTCCTTGGTCTGACCTGACTTTTGTAAGGATAGAGCATCACAGGAGAGCATTATGGAGTTTGGATAAGTACTGCTAGTCAATAGCATCTGGGTAAACATTAGCCTTTCAAATACTTCAAGTATAAAATCTAGGGAATATTTTTTTGTATTTTAGGAAAATGAGCATGTCTTATATACAGTAAAAATATAGATATTCTAATTGAATGGTTTTATTATCAGATTAGTTAAGGTCTACTTGGTGGCTGATATAGTTACAAATTCCCCACTTAAAACAATGGACAATGTTTAATCCAAGAAAAACTAATATTCTGAATGCTTATTTTTAAGGCAAGCTCTTTACACTTGGAAGATTGGATTAACATAATTATAAAATTATAATTCATAATAATAATAACAACAACACATATAAATAAAATTAAACTCTTTCTTTTTAACAAATTATACTACAGTTTTTAAAAGGAGTACAATTTTTTGTGTACTGATGCAGGTGTTTGAACTTGAGAAATGCTATCCTTGTACACTGGTTTATTCAAACTGATTTTTTCATCTTTGTTGTTTATTATCACAACATTTTCATGCATATACTCTCAGCCAGCCTTGGGGGGATATCTTATATTTTAAACCACCAAGCCTTGTCCAAGAGGCATGCACTTTGAGCAATTACCATTATTTTCAAATAACTTTGTATCAAAAGCAGTGTCTTAAAGTATAAAATAATCTAATATAGAAATTTGAAAACCTGAATTTTTAAATTAAAATCTTCTCTTATTCTAATGGTTTATTTCTTTGAACTTTTAGACAAAATTAATTTTGATTCATTTCAAAGTGAAATATTGGAATTGACATTAAATCTTCTTGGATATATAGACTTTATCAAATATCTACAAAATGAACACTTAAACTCATATACATTATTGTGTTTGAATCTTTGTTGTAGTCAACTTAATCATCACACTTCCAAACTGGTGTTGTTTCCTCATTGCCAGGTGTTGTGTTTAGAGTTTTATTGCTCTCAGATAGATGTTGGGTTGATTGCAGTAAATCTCCTTATTGAAAAAATAGCATTCTCTCTATTATAAATGGGTGCTCTCAAAGCAAGATGTTTCATATAACAATAAACTGTTTTCATCAGAAGCCTTGTATAAACTTACTTTCTCTGAATGCCAAAAACATGTTGCTTTATATAGATTTCTTATTGAAGAATTTTCACTCAGAACATGAGATATATTTAATGTGCTTGCCCATTCCAAACTTTACTAATATTTTCTGATTGGTCAAGTCTGCTTCCTTCACATATTTTCAAAATTGGTATTCCTTTTCCATTCCTTTTTTTAAAATAGTAATAATTTATTATTACTCTTTTTTACTAGTAGGAAGACAATCCTTCATCAGAACCTATAGACTGGTGCTACAAATCACAAAGAGATTAACCAAATAAGAAAAACCACATTAATTGGAAACTTCCAACAGCAACAACAAATATGGAAAGTGCATATAACTAGATAGGAAAATAATGATATAATCAAGATGTTGACTTTTCACACTACCTTAAACAAAAGATTTGGAAGGAAAATCCCATCGATACTAGAAAAATTGATTACAGTCAGTAGACTTAAGAGGTTTAATTTCTTGAAAATCTGTTTTAAGAAAAGGATTTTATAAATTTCAACCAACAGTAACATATTCGGTAAATGTATGCTGAATGTTACCTCTATGTAAATGGCTAATTATCATTTATCAAAAATTGTATTAATATTTTTTTACTTATGTAAAATAATGAATCATTAACTAAGCAAAAAATGTACACACATGAAAATGTGCACAAATGTATTTCTTCAATCATCAATCAACGTAAAGAAAACTGCATTTAAAATAGTCAATGCTTCAAAGTATTTTTTTCAAATTTTATATTTCCTTCTCAAAAAAATAAAATCTGTGAGTATAGAAACTTTTTATATTCATGTAGAATTTTTTAAAAAGTTTTATATTTTCAGTTTTGAAGACGAGGCTATAAAAAGCTGACATAAAATTAAAGAATTGAAACCAAGTTTTTACGCCCATGTAAAACCAGTCTACAGGAAGCTGAACTCATGACTAATACACCTGCCAAAATATGATGTTTATCTGTGACTAACAGATAATGTGACTGTATTAGTGAATATGCATTCACATACCTGTGCATGTGTACATAAATGGGCCCACATATACTTATCAAAATACAATCAGAATTTACTGAATTTAGAAATTTTGTTTCTTTTTCCAGATTCTCACTGTAAAATCACTAAATTACTGATTCACAGCAAACAAATGTTAAATGACACTCACTTTTTGTTACAATAAGGGTGTAGATCAGAGCAGGCATATAACAAACATCTATTCTTTAACAGAAAACAATATGACTTTATATGTTTATCAGTCAAGCAACTTGATCACCCCTTCTTAGTAATAAGATGTTCCGTTAAAGTAACAAAGAGGCATTATGTAATGTCAATAAGCAAAGATTTCTTGTGTTACAAAGGTGTACCTCAATAGAAAATAGGGGAGATTAGGCTTCTAATATATTGCTTTTTATTTCTTTTGTTTTGTGCTAGTTTTCTTTGTCTTGAAAGAATTCAAAAGATGGATTTCTTCTTTCTTTCTTTCTTTCTTTCTTTCTTTCTTACATGCAACAAGTGAATTAATTGTATGCATAAAAATCCTAGGTTACCCAAGTAGAAAATATGACCAATGCATTTGTAAAAATTAGTTACAAAGAAAAAGACAGAAATATTTAAGTACAGGTAATCTTGTGAATAAATTAATTTGAAAGATAAAATAGTGTCTCTCTAACAAAGGCTTGGTAGATGAAAGAAATAAAGAGACAGTTGACGTCAAATAGCAATGCATATATATCAGATTACAATGATGTCATAGGGTGGAACCAGAGAATTTTGTAATGAAACAAGCCAAAAATACTTTAATTTTTTTATGTCCAAATATTAATCCCCTTTATATATATATATATATATATATATATATATATATATAAGTTCATTGACAGAAAAAATAATTTACTTTTTTATAAAATTTTTTTGAGTCATTTTTTTAAATTTTATTTTTATTTACCCTCAAAATTATTAAAAGTGAAAATTTCCACAAATCATTGACTGACAGAATATTAAAGGCCCAACTCAATGCAAGTTTACTGAAACTTGTGAGTAAACACATCAAAAAAGAAAGATTCTAAATGCAACTCTTCTTGGCATTAGTTAGCTTAAAAAATTTCAAATCTATAATACCCATCAAAGGATATATATATATATATATATATATATATATATAATAAATAGTAAATTCCAAAATCACCTATGGGGAATAGCCTATTTCAGCAGACGAAAATACAGGTCATCTGCTTTATCAACCTTATTGTGGACTGAGTTCATGTTAGAAATAGAAATTTAACACTGAAAGCTATAAAAAAATAAAACAGTCAAAAAGCTAATACATAATTTATCCATTTCAATATCTATCTATCTATCTATCTATCTCTCTCTCTCTCTCTATATATATATATATATATATTAAAAGGTAATATTAGGTTGGTGCAAAAATAATGACGTAATAATGTCGTTTTTTGACGTATTTTTAACGTCAAAAAACGATATTATTACGTCATTATTTTTGCACCAACCTAATAAATCCATTGGTATGTAATTCCTCTTTTAGTTTTAATATTTTTAAAGGTATGCTGACTTTTTTCAAACTACAACCATGTTCAAAACAATGTTTGCATTCAATGTTCAAAATGCTTTTTTGATAAGCTTTTTCAATTGATCAGACAAATAAAAAAAAATAAAAAATCAAATTTAAAATTTAATATTCTTTCACAGTAACTTTTCAAGATATTGCATCTCCTTAATAAGATAAACTGAAATAATCTTATTAAATTTTACTTGGAAAAAGAACAAAAAAATCATAGAAGATATTCTGTAATATATGATTCATGTCAGGAAATAGAAGAGTTTTGAATCAATCTTAATGTCCATCAGGAACTTTAATCTAAGAAAAATTGACCTGTGGTGATTCCAATTGTTACTGTGTTCACCTGAAGAGATAGCAAATTAAGTTTTGTTTTATACTTGGTGTAAAGATTGAGGGTGGGGCATGAGATTTTGCCTAGAAAACAAACTTAAGGTCACCAAGTATAGAATCAGGCCTTGAAGGATGTTGCTGAGTGCACCAACTAATAAGAAAATAGTGAACCCAGCTGAACTAAGGATATACACACAAGACAATTGGATGACAGGAAGTTATATAAATGCTCAACCTACAAGGATAGAAAGAGAATCCCTCACTCCCTTACAAGAAGAAGACCAAACATTCAAAGAAAGACTTGAAGCCACACACCTTTGATTCAATTGATGTTAATTTGACAGTCCAAGAATGAATATATAATTTTCGTATGTATGGAAAAAAATTGGTCTCATTTTCTTATCACATGTAATTAATTTATTTTACAGCATAAAATATAAAAGAATATTTTTGGACATTGGAATAACAAAAAAAAAGCTAAGCAAAGTATTAAGAAACAGTAAAATTTAATCAGAAACATAGAAAAGAGTGTTGAATTGTTATATAATATCAGTCTTCCTATATAGCATTGAATGCTGGACAATCTCCCCACAAATGAAAAAGAGACTTGAGACAACAGAGATGTGGGTCTACAGAATAATGCTAAGAATAATATGGAATGAACATGTGAGTAATGAGGAAGTTTTAAGAATAATGAGAACAAAAAGGATACTTATACTTAGTATTTAGAAGAGATATTTGAAATTTCTATGACACATAATGAGGAAAGAGGGCTTGGAGAATTTGACACTCACTGGACATTGAAAAGAGGGACAAGGAAAACAGCAAGTAACCTACTTAATAAGCTTGTGTAAATGGATGGCCAAATAAGGAGTGGGAGAGGACAAACCATACAAAAGATAGGAAGTTGTGGAGGGCCATAATCGCCTATGTCCTGAAAGGACATGATACATAGAAGATAACCATTCCTCCAATGGTCAAGAACCAAAGTTCAAGGAAAAACAAACAAGGAATTTTACTGACAAATAACAATAGTTATATTTGTGAGTAGTATTAAGTTTTTTTGTTTTTTTTTAATCATTTCGCCCAAAGTAAAGTATTAAAAGCCACTGGAATGCAAGTGTTTACTGAGAGTGAGAGAAACCAAGAAAACATTCATAGAACAGGATTCAAGGAGACAGAATAGAATGATTGACATTATATTTAAATTTTTAAAGATCATAGTTGACAGGAAAGCAGGAACAGAGAAGAGAAATCTACAGGTAAAATATGTGAGAGAAGAAACTATTAGAATACAACTTACAATTAAAAGTAGCAATTTCACCAGTGAAATTATGAAACTTAGCTACCAATCTAGTATTGCATTTAAATGCATGAAGCCAAAGTACCAAAGACAAAAGCTCATCTGAACAATGACCATAAAAATATTTATAGAAAAAGGAAAAGGAACCTATATTATAGCAATGGGAAAGTAACTGATGCTGATATGCCCAGTCAAGGCTGATAACATTCCAAATGTACACAAGATTTGTGTGGATTTGACCAGAACAAATCTGTTAACAGAATAGAGAGACATTTCTGATTTTTTAATTAAATTTCTACAAATATAACCTACTTAGTATCAAGAAGAATTCCTTGTAAATAGAGATTCATAGATAAGAGGTCATTGTCAGGAGTTAGAAACTTTCTAAAATCTAGATCAGCTCAACTTTTTCCTGCATATAACTATTGTTATACAGCAGAAATTTACCTGTAAGTAGCCTCAACTAGAAAGCTTCACTTAAATAGGTTCTAAAACCATTTTTATACATGTATGCATACCTGAAAAATGATGGCCTTCAGATATAAAAAGATAAGCCAACGTCATATGACTAACTTCATAGCAGAAAAATAAAAACTACTATAGCTTTTCATATTGTTTGTGAAGAACAATATACATTATTAAACCATGCTTGCAACAATGACAGTTCTGACATGAAATACATTTGTTTACCTTCCATTCTACATTATTGATCAGGGTCACTACAATTGCGTTGTGATTTATTAACAATTAAAAGTAAATGCTTTTAACACAATGTTGAAAATCTGACTTGCAGTTGTAAAAAAATTGTAAGAAACTGACACCTCTACGCAAAAATAATACACTGTCTAATGGCAAAAGCTGCTGGTGTTACCTCCCCTGGTTGGTGGCTGATGAGGGCAGGTTATCACATGTTCTTACACATGCTGTATCTAGAAAAATGAACAACAAGACTCTGCAAAATAAGATGACTCTTCAGAAAGATAAAGTGAAAGGAATGTTGGGGTGGCATCCTGGAAACATAGGAATACTAAAGCAAATATGACTAGTGCAACAAATGAAAAATGCCCTCTGGATGTCTGTAGCAGGGAGGGAGAATACATCAACCATCTGACTAATTCAAATGATAATACTATTGTATTGTGAAAATGTAAGTCAAATGATGGGATTATGAATCTGGATTACACACCCACAGTGTTCAGGATCCCATTAATTGAACATCAGTACCCTGGAGAAATTCCAAGTAAGCCAAGAATCCAGTGGCCCAAAGGCAATTAGAGAGCTACTTGGTCGAATCTCAATCAGGAACTCTCATTAATACTTACCAACCATTTAAAGGGCCTGATTAGCCAGTTGATTAGATCTTTCTGCAGAGTTGTGAACAAGGTTGGTCTTGAATGGTTTGTTGTGGCAACTGCAAGAGGGGGATAGGAAAGAAAAGAAGCAACCAAATAGATGACAGATTCAGAAGGGTAAACTAAGAGCAGAGAAGTGAGTTGTGAAGCTCCAATTCATGAGAAGGCAGGCCTTAAAGACCTGCTTAAGGATATTAAAAAAAGGATCTTAGTGATCTCTAGAACTGAGAACCAAAGAAAATGTTGGAAGAAAAAGCAATAGTCTCAGAGATCATTTTACAATAATCCTTATGCTTTTGCTAAAAGGCTGTTCACCAAGACTAAGAGCAGCAAACTTGATGTACAACAGGAGGAACTCTAGAACCACCTGAGGATGATGTATTCTGATGCTTGTAAAATTGTTCCAATCCCTCCTATGAATGAAGTCATGTTTAATGACAGTGAACTAAACCTGAGGAAAATTTGTGGATTTATCTGCAAATCCTGTGCTGGTAGTGCACCTGGAATAAATGGAATATCCTACAAGTTATATAAGAATTGTCCAAATGTCCTCAAGCAACTCACCATCCTCCTCCAGTGGGTATGGAAACAATGCATTGTACTACAAGAATGGTGCCTGATGGATGGCATTTGGATACCTAAGGAAAAGAATGCAAACGGCATTGCAAATTACCATCTTATCTCCTTCTTGAATGTAGAGGGGAAAATATTTTTGGTGTCCTTGCTTGTCGTATGACGGACTTCCTGCTAGGTAACTATTACATAAACACAGCTGGCCAGAAGGCTGGGATACCTGGCTTTACCAGCTGTCTGAAGCATTCACAAATGATCTGAAACTAAGCTTTATACAATTTGGCTCAATTTTGCAAATGCGTATGGATCAGTTTCTCATGAATGTCCCTTGATTTTTCAATTTCCCTAATAAAGTTTGGAAAATTATAATGAAATATTTCAGAGCAGCATTTATGCAGTTCACCATTTGTAACTACACCAACAAGTAGCAAGCCCTCATCATGAAGGAGTGTGTGATTTCACTATTTCTTTTCCTTTTGTCCATGAAACTCATTGTAGTGGACACAGCAAAGGGAGTGATCACTAAGGAACAAATGGTCCTTCCTCCTTCCTGAATGTTCATGGATGACATCACCATTTTGGTCTTGCAGTGCTACCATAAGCTCTTCACGTAAAACCAAGAAAAGCCAGAGTTTATCATTATTCAGAAGCTCTGTGAGGAAGATTCACTTTTGCATCATGATCCCAACAGTCAAAGAGAAGGCAGTGAATAGCCTTGGATGGCTGTATGAAATTCTACTAATTGGCACTAAGGTAAAGAGATGCAGAAAGTGGCACTAGATAGACTTGAATCCATTGACAGAAACCATTTCCCTGGTAAATTGAAGGCTTGGTGCTACCAACATGGTTTGCTGCTCCGGTTTCTGTGGCCATTGCAGGTGTATGATATTACTGTGTTTCACATTCAGCAGACACAACAGTGTATCAACAAGTACCTGCACAAGTGGCTTGGAGTTCGAAACCCCCCCCCCCGCTTCTCTATACCAATGCCAGAAACCTGCAACTTCCATCTCCTCACTGGTGGAGTAGTTCTAGGTCGGGATGGTACGTCTTCACATAAAGATGAGGGACTTGTCTGATGAGCTCATCTATAGGTTACATCCAGATACCAAAACTGGCACCAAATGGTCAGCAGTAGAAGCTACCTAAAATGCAGAATCCAGCCTGCAAACCAAAGAGATTATGGGGGTGACCCAAACCAATCAAGCTGACCTGAACATCACAAGTAACCAGTTTTTCTCTAAATAGAGTTCAAAGGGAAAACGAGATATCGTGATTGAAAAAAATTAGGAATTTCACAGAAGAGCAGCAAACAGCTACTACTGTTTCTCAGTCCAAACAATGTGCTTGGACTACATGTAGTGATATTGATTCAATGAAGCTATCATGGAATACTCTGAATGCAATGAAGTCATTGGCAATATCATTTCTCTTGCGATCTACCTATAATTTCCTACCAAAAGCAACCAACCTCAAGCTGTGGGAGTACACTGACACTGGTGTATGCACATTATATCAAAGTGATCGAAGCACTTTATGCCACATGCTCTCTGCATGCCCACAATCACTGCAGTACTGATGTACACATGGCATCATAATGAAGTGCTGGAAGTGGTCATGGACTTAGTACACAGTGTGAAGCAGCCTGTAATGGCCAGAGAACCTAAGATTTGTTTTCACAAGGAAGGTGAATGCCCTGTGCAGAAAACCCAAATAACTCCTGACACAATGCTACTGAGTGGAGCTCATGATTGGAGGGTGTTAGTACACCTCTGCAACTTCCAGTGCACATCATTCAGACAGATGCCATGACATTGTAGCATGGTCTGATTCAAAGAAGTGTATCCTCTTAGTAGAATTAATGGTTCCATGGGAGGAGAACAGGGAGAAAGGCACATGAGCAAGAGAAAAACACTACAAATCAATGTTATCTGACTGCATGGAAAAGGAGTGGACATGTCATGCACTACCTATTGAAGGTGCACATCATTGGCCGAAACCTGAAGCATGCTTCACATTGTCTTCAGACCACAGCTCAACAGGCATCGATTTGGATCTGGTCAAGATCTAAAATAAACAAAGTTAATTAAAACCATGCTCACAACATAATGCTACTTCCAACATGAAACACATCTGTTTACTTTCCATTCTACATCATTGATAAAGGTCGCTACAAGCACATTGTGTATATTGGTTAACAATCAAAACAAATGCTTTTAATACAATACTGAAAATCTGACTTGAAGTTATAAAAAATTTGCAAGAGAATGATACCATTACACAAAAACAATATCCTGTTGGTCGCAAGGGGTGCTGGTGGCACCAGGGGTGGCAGTATTGCCTTAGCCACCAAAATTGTGTTACCTCCTCTGGTTGGTGGCTGACAAGAGAAGGGTATCACACATGCTTTCACATGTTGTATGTAGAAAATTAGTGAGTACTGAATAGTTCAACGCCTGACCAACAAACTCTTAAAAAAGAAAATTTTGATGTCTGGTCAGATATTAAGAAGTGGTTCAAACCAAAAATTTTTCAGCACTCCTTCATATATCCCACACTATGCTACAAAAGAATACACTGAATTAGTTCAGATAAATTTGATACATATGATTAAGCACAGAGCATAAATTTAATTTTTATAAAATAGGCCAGATCACAATCTAGTCACAGAATATATCTTCCAATCTTTATCATCATTACTTTTTGCACATCTGCTTTTATTTTCAGATCTTAAATAAATATATTTTTCAATGAATAATAAACTGCTCACTAGACAACCAGATTAACCCCAGAAAAAATGTATTTTCTGATGTGACTCCCTTAATGTTGTTACAGTAACTGTCATTTAAATTGGTAGCTCTAGCAAGTTTGATAATATAATTACTATATGATAATATAATTTATGTACTTGACAATAACAGCATTAAAAAGTATAAGTAAAATATATCCTATTTGAATGCTTAACATTATGAAGTTAGGTTTTCATAGCTGTTGCACATTGCTAAAGGTTTTTTATTGGCAGATTTAAAACTAAAACCATCAATTAGAAGAAGGGGTTATATTTTTAAAACCATTTTGATATTGTACAGCCTGTAACCTGGTGATTTTGATGTAATTTATACTTGCAAATTTTATGTAGTTTCTTTTATGTAGATAATATCACAATGGCAGTCTCTTTGGCTGATTGTTGCTGGAATACAATAGTTCTTTTCTGTACAAGTAATAAAAACAAATAGTAAATGTGGATTTTTGATAGGTGTAGTAGCATAGGCAAAATGGACTTGCCCTATTTTGCATAAAGTCAAGCGACTACTAATAAGTCACTCAGTATGGAAGGAGAACTTCTACATCACAACAATATGGCATCGCTGAAAGGATCTTTAACACCATATGGATAAGCCAGACTTTGTGGAAACATGGAGAAGATTACAGATCTTTTTTGCTTCAACAGTATGTGAGGCAATCAGAAAGATCTCTCTCATTGTGTATCCCAGAGAATTGGAGAATTTTATCTTTTCACAAATTTCAGACATTATAAAGGGAAATTTGCAGCTAAAAAAAGAAGTTGGTTATTGCTGAGAGGACAAAGTTTCTTGTGAGCAAACAAAAAAATGAATGAAACAATAATACAGTATGTACACAAGCTACAAGAGTTTTCCAGATTCTGTGAGTTTCAAAAACCTTGGCACTAGAGAAATGACCATTAAAGATGAGTTGATACAGTTGAGATTAATTGAAGGTGTATGTGATGCTTTGTACAAACACAGCATTTTAGAACAGTTACAACTGACTGAATTATACAACAATTAAATGCAATAATTAAAGTTAATTGAAAATGAACGAAGTATACAGCATGTCGATTTTCCTTGTGCGATGCAAATATTGTGATAAAAAGCATGAACAGAACAAGAAAAAATGTCCAGCTTTAGGACAAGTATGCTGGAATTGTGAAAAGAAAAACATTTCCAGTCTGTGTGCAAGCATAAAAAGAAAATAGAAAGGGTAGAAAATTTGCCCCAATCAGGAAAATACAGCTCTATTTGTGATACAAAGAGAAAAGTGACAGAGAAAAAAATTAAATTGAATGGTATAACTTTTCCTATGCAAGTAGATACTGAGAGTCATGTCACCCTAATCCCCAAAAATTTCTGGAATGAATGGGCAAATCCAAATTAAAGAAAAGTTAGCTTAAACTAAGACAGTTTGATAGCACTTTCTTCAAAAGTTAGGTTGTTTTGAAGGAACTTTTGAGACTGATACACACTTAGAAATGATTCCTATCATGGTAGTGAAATGTGAAAAAAGTCAAAAAAAAAAAAAAGAGCAAGGAAATTTAGAGCATGTTCTCATTGGGCTTCAACCATTGTTGTTTTATGAAAACCAAATGTAGATTTAAGGATATGTGGGGATTACAAAAGATGCTCCAATTCATTCCCTATTCTTAATATTGAAACAGATGTATTACTCTTAGATCATCTTGCATTTGAAATCTTACAGTATCACATATTAAGCAAGATTGCATGTACAATAAAAAGAAACAAATAGCGTGATTGTTCTAGGGCAGAGAGACCCCATAAAGAAATACGGTACAGGTTAACTATAGAGAAGGGCTTTATATGCAATGGAGGTGTTTTAGTACCACCAGAGGAATTAAGAAAAAATGTAATAAAAAGTGTACATGATGATATTACTTGTGGAATAACAGCAACACAGATTCGATTAAAATTTGAAGCATGGTGGCCTGGGTATTTGTGTAATGTAGAAAAATATGTACAAAAATGCCCAAAATGTATGGAAATAAAAAAAACTTTTGCCAAACCATGATATATTCATGACCAAAAGAAAAAGAGCCATGGGCCCTATATGGATCATGCATAGGACTATTTTTAATTTTGGTTGTCTAATTGACTGAAGTGGTTAGAGTTCAGGAGAGGAAGGCAGTCACAGTAAAGTAAATATTACAAGTAATATTTTCCAGAAATGAGGTGCCAAAAATGTTAATTTCTGACAATGCACCAGAATTTTGTGAATGGTTAAAAAAAATTGGATGCCTTCTTTATAAAACACCACTATACCACCTGCAATTGAATGGAATTGCAGACAGTGAAAATGGGATTGAAGGCATTTTCCCGATCTAGAGACACTATACCTACTGAGACTATTATTGAGTTATAGAACTATTCCACATGCAGATAGAATGCAAAATATTCTCTGCATTGATGGGAAGACCAATAACAATGTCCTATTCAATAAATGAAAAAAAAAATGTGATTAAAAATTATTGCACAAAAGGGACATAATATGGCTATAATAGCAACAAGTAGACAGAATTTATTGGTTTATTCTGATCAAATAAAACCTAGAATTGATGACAAAGAAGTCAAGATGGTAGAGCAGGTGGAACCTGAAAGGAAGGAAAGCATGAGTGTTTCTGATGGAGAAAGCAAACATAGTAGCAAAGAAACTATGGAGGGTAATTTGCATGAATCCAATATACAGTTGGAAGATCAGAATGAAGGTGAGTCCAAACCTAGAACCAGGTACACACCTCAAGAGAGTGAGATAAGCTCTTGTACTATTGCTTGGAGAAATCAAAGATCAACAAAGGGCATAAAACATCTTCGTTTCTGGGAGGTGTAGTGACATAGGCAAAATGAACTTACCCTATTGTGCATAGAGTCAAGCTACTACTAATAAATGAGTTGTCACTCATTATAGAGGGAGAACTTCTACATCACAGACTAAAAGACATTACAAGAGGCCAACCACATAAATGTAAATTGTATGTATGTATCTTGCCGCATCTCCAAAAATTTCAAAGATATTTTCCTGCACACAGATGGATATAGCTAACATTAAAGCATTACTTTAGAGACGTAGTTTCAGTAAAATAACAAAAGCAACAAATCCGAATTAAGGATTCAATGTTGGCCAATCAAATGGAAGGTAGAGAATCTAAAATTGTGTTCAAGTTGAGCCTATCTTTACTGATATAAGCAAAAGAGAATCAGCATTTTAAAAAATAGCAGTATAGCAACAGAGGAGAAGCAACCACATCAACAACACATCTGTTTCATAAAATTCAACTTACTACTCCTGGACAAGAAATTTGACACAATCACTCTGCTGATTGATAATTGGATTTATTTATAAATAAATCCAATTATCAATCAGCAGAGTGTTAGTTCATGAACTTCACATACTAAACCAAATACACTCCTGAAAAGCTTACATGGGTGATTTATCACCGGTTCTTGCCATTCCCACAATGGACTAACTGCTCTGACAGAGACTCATCCTTTTTCTTTTCCACAACATCAATGTTCTACCTAATAAATAGTTGTTACTGTTTGTTCTATAAACCCATATTTGTGTTTATTCATGTTTCTATATTTAGAGGTGTTGCTACCTTAAGAACGACGGAACAACCTGTGGCTATCACACCCATTACTGTCTGACAAGAACATAGCATTCATTTCTTTAATGAATTTGGATCAATTCTAATGAAATTCCTGACTAAGCAAAATTGAAGGGATTAACTCAATGAAGGTTCCATTTTCATAGCTGGATCAAGAGATTCTTCTTTATTCTATTTTTTACTTTAATTCAGTCACATACCATTGCTATTTCTTCTTATACATGTATATACACTATGTTCTTTCTCTGTTCTCTATCAACCATTCATAGACTAGTGTTATTATAGAAAATCAGTAAGGTGAACAATTAAATATACTTTATGAATCTGAAAAGTTAGCCAAGCATATATTAGAGACTTGAGTATTATTTACAGAGTTTATTTTAAAAGTATAATTCAAATTAAATTTAAATTAAAATTACTACTTAAAAACATTATTAAAAGATATTGCCTAGAAAAGCAGACAGGAGTTTTTGATTCATAGAACACAAAGAAATTCTGTAGTCATTAACAAATGTAAGTTTTACTGTATTTCCAGACAGAATGCATACTCTAAAAATTAGCATTTTGTCTTATTCCCAAATAGTTGGGTTTGTGTAGACTTGTGCTAGAGGCTATTAGTATCACACTAACACCTCCTGTTTGATAGTGCATTTAGTCTCTTGATGACACCAGAAGGCAATTTATATAATGAAAACTGACTAAAATAGGAGTACAAATTAAAATTATTTTTTATAATGTAAATGGTAAAAATGAAAAACTAATTCTCTGCTTCCAGAAACCACAAGAAGTAGGTGTTTACAAACAGAATAGTACATAAAAGATTTACTTAGCTGGACTTAGATGAGGAAACTTATCAATCCAACCTAGCAGCAAACAAGAGAAAAAAATGACAACCTTCTTATTTCAACTTGGATTTTCCCCAACCTATCATAACTCACTCTGCTTCTTCAACATTTCCACATATGCACCTTATTTTTCAATCACATCACAATGTTTTAGATACAAGAAGTTATGAGTATGAATTATAATTAGTGCTTGATTTTTTTTCCTTAAATATTTTTTGTTAAATTAAGTTGTGAAGAGCTATGAACACCAACATCCTAAAGGGACAAGGCACATAGAAGTTATACAATGGTATGTGTTATATGGTGGGGTTATACAGTATCAAACCATATAATAATTATCAATGTGTATTCATTTATATATTTCTTGTCCTATCTATAGTGGGAAGGGAGGTAAATCAACTTCTTAAGTTAGTAAATTTATGAGTGATTACTTCTCTTAGTAATTTTTATAATCTATACAAATAAAATATTTATTTGCATTTAGACAAAATTACTTCCCAAGCAAAATGAACCATCAGTTCCTTTACTCCTACATTTCTTAGATTGCAGTCTTATTTCTTCAAGCCTTTCATATGAGGCACTCAGATACCTTTGTCTATTAACTGATCATCTTGCTTCAAAAACTTTGTCACTGTTTTTGTCATTCTATTTCTAATTTTTTTCTTCCAAGAGATATTTCCATTTCAATGTTATATTAAACATATAAAATTTTTTAGCATGAAAAAAATATTGAGCAAAAAGTGATTTATATAATACCAGAAATAATCAATGAATCATAGATACTATTGAATGTATAAAAAATATAAAAGGAACAGATTAATTAAATGGCTCATTGGCCTCTATTTTAGTTGTGAATACTCCATCTCTGTTTTATTGAATCTCAATACATTGGTTCAAGACTTTTGTTTCATTACATCTCACTATTAAAATTTTCTAACAATTGCCATCATTTTTGACAGCACAGATACACTATTATATTATATATATAATTATATAGTATATATGTATGTGTTGCCATAATTTCATTGAAATGGTGCATTATTTCCAGAATATATCTGTATTTATGCAAATACACACTTAGCCTACTAGTGAAATATAACTTAAAAAAGAAGAAAGTTCTGATAAATTTAAAGTGCTTATATTGCAAATCACATTTTATCTATGTGGTTTAGATGGTGAAGCATATCTTCTTATCTATTATTTAAGCAATACATCCTTTTTTTTTTACTCAATTCAAATTCCTATTTACAAACATTAGCAGTCTTTATTTTAATGGTTTAGTTAATTGGAAAGAAAGAAATTAACATCATAAGTTTTAAATTTTATTTTATTTTATTTATTGTAAATTTGTTTGAAACTTCATTTAGTGAAATTTGGCAATAAACCTCAGCCTTCAGTAGGGAGACATCATTGAACTACATGACCCTCAGGATTTGACAGTTGTTTCTCATCATTTAAATATTAAATAAGGCCTTGAATATAAAAGTATTCTGCCATTTAATAGATTAGACAGTAGAAGATATAATAAAAGCTAACGTATATAGACAAGAAAGAAAGAAGGAAGAATAATACCATAGATTCTTGAAATGTGAAGAAAAAAAAAAAGAGTTCAGATGCAGTAAGAAAAGTTTTGCATAAAACTTTTTGAATAAAAACTGACATTGCTCAATTAAATCAAAAAATAATTCCAGTTATTAGTATTGGTAATTTTTATAAGTATATATAAACTTTGTTTAGGTATTGTGCTTACATTCTTAAACTAATTTTAATGCCAATTATGTCCTGATTGGCTCATCTGCCAAACAACATGAATTATGATATTTCATTCTTTTTAAAATATCTTATATAATATTTATTGGGTCACAAGGTAACAAAGAGCATTACAGAAAAAATAGTCGGCATCTTTTGTGTCTGCATGATGGGGTGCTGAAAAGTTCTTAGGCTGACTAAGAAGGGATTTAAAAATTTTTTGATGTTTAGTCAGATTTAGGGGAATGAGTTAAGTTGAGAACATTTTAGCATTCATTCATATGAAGGCAAATTACACAAAGGCATTTGATAAAGTACAACACAAAAAACTCTTTGAAATTTTAGGAAAATTTTATTTATATGGAAAAGATATTCAAATAATCCATAACCTCCATGGGAGACAAATGGGCTGTATGTGGATAGAGAATGAGTTTAATGAATACACAAAAATAGAAAGAGAAGTATATAAAAAAAAAATCTTTTCTCACTGGATTTATTTAACCTTGATATGTCCCAGAAAGGGATATATTTGTTCGAAGTAGCGAAGTGGTTTTGGGATACTGTAACCAGGTAGGACAATCTAGCATGTAGCTGTAATGGACTGGTCCTTGTCGTAGTGGTAGTCAATAGGCGTAGTCAATAGGTGTAGTCCCTGTACCTCCACATCAGTCTGTATTTATGGCTGACACCAGCCCATCATATTACTGTAAGGGGGAACCCAGGTGTATACATATTCATTACATCCAACCTGTACAGCAAAATGCTTCTAAGTGAACTAGAAAATCTACTTGGATATATTTTCAGCAGACATAAATTTAACAACATACACTATGCAGAAGACTAAGTTGAAGGTGGACCAGAATAAAAACTGAAATATTAGACAAAGTAGTTGAGGAAAGCAAAAAGAAAGGACTAACCATTAACTGGAAGATGACAGAATGTACAGTTGTCAGTAAAAGTGACAGCTCAAGTTGTGAGTTACATATTGGGAATTTTGAAATCAAATAAATTTGAAAATTTAACTGTGTATTATAATAACAAATGATAAATGCTACACAGAAATCCAATGGTGTATAGATGTACCAAAAATGTCTTTTAGAAACTGAGCAAAGTATTAAAGACTCAGAAAATGCCCTTAGAAACAAAGAAAGGTGTATAGGGTTGTTATTTAATAGTTAATCTGTATAGCAATGAACGAATGACAATTTCTTTGCAAGGAAGAGGCATGAAGTAAATGATGTGATTCTAGTAATAAATACTGGGAATAACAAGGACAGAGCATATGAGTAACTACAAAGTTTTAAGAATAGGAACTACATAGAAACTGCAGCTAATAATTAGAAAAAGACAGCTGAAATTTCTAGGATATGTAATGGGAAAAAAGACTTAGAGAACTTAACACTCATGGGGTATACTGAAGGCAAAAGAAGCAGGAGAAAACGGTGAATAAACTGACAAGTTTGATTAAATGCATGGTGGGGATACAAGGAGGTACAAGGACAAAAAGGTGTTGTAAAGGAGCAAGAAATATTTAGAGCAACAAAAGACAGGAAATGAACATAAGATATATGAAGGCAGTTTCCCCTTCTTCAATAAACTTAGAAGACTAGAATATCAACAACAAATTTGTTTTAATTTGGAAAGAAAAATCAGAATTAGAAATTAAATATTGAAATCAAACAACTTCATGGATAATATGCTATATTTAATAATTGGGAGCCACAAAAGTTTATATTCTTTTTTTTTTAAATAAACATAAAAATAAATATGTTCTTTACTGTCCCTATTTAATTAGATGAACTTGTCTATTATAATTGTTAGTGAAGATTAAATATAAATGAAACATACTTTTCATGTAGGTCAGTAAATGTTTAAAAACCTCTTGTTTAATATATTAGTAACGCTGTCAAATCTAATCTAATAAAAATCTTTCTGAAAACTTACTTTCACTTTAAATTCCATAAACAAGGTCAAAGTTAATGTTCATTTGTTTAATTTTATTTCTTTATCTCTAAATTTGTAAATGCAGATTCTCATCATATTTTACTTAACATTAAATTAAAAAAAAATCATACTCAATACCTACAGACACAAAGAATATCCTGACCATACTGTGTCAGTGTTTGATGGCTATAAGACTATTAGCAGTAAGACTATAACAGAATGCAATCCTCAATATAAAATATAAAATCACCTTTTTTAAACACATTACTATGAATTAGTCTGATTAGTGTATTGTCACCACTTTCTGTTAATGACTCAGAAACAAAGATCACATCTATATTCTGGATTTCTATAGTTTGTTACTAATGATCTAATATTTTTGCTTACCATAGTTTGTTACAGCAAAACAAATTAAAGGAAACCTGGAGAAGTCTATCAACTAGCTCAAAAACAGTTCTGTGGTCACAGATTCTTACAGAAGGCCAAAATAGAGTCCTAAAAAGAGAGTATGTATTTGAGCTATTTATTAAATTATACCTTATTTAAAATCATAATGCACTCATGGATCTTATTTAATCTAGATATTTGGAAAAGGAGAGGAGGTTCACAAAAAATTTCATTAACCTATACTTTTGGAAACAATGTTGGCATAAAACATATCTTCCCAGTAAATATTTAAAAAAAATGATATAAAATACATAAAATTACAAAATCTTATAAAACATATCTTATTTTTTTTCAGTTCTATTATCATTGTCCTCTACCAGATGGTTTTGGGCCCACTTTTCCTTCTTTTTCTAACTGGGGTCTATCCCCAGAGAATTTTAAGTACTCTTCTGATTGGATATCCCCAGGATATAATCTATCAATAGACATATTTCTACTGTTTGGCCTCATAGAATTCCTCAGTGAAGATCCTGTTAAGCAATAAATATTACAGATCTTTTGTGGGCAGCTATTGTATAAGACATTGATTTTGCTCATGTCTTGGCTCTTAAAGGTAGTTATGTTGCCATTTCCATAACAAAATATTGTTTTTCTAGAAAAATATGCAAAATTCTGAAGAATTATATATATATGCACTTTATATACTCAATTAATATCTGTAAAAAACATAAATAAATAAAAACATTAGATTCTTTTAGATTGAAAAATAAAAGGTTTCTTGAGCACACATCATAATGATAACCAAAGTAGTATCTTAGTATTAATCATTCAGTACCAAACAAAAAATGTTAATTTTTTTACTAGTTTTTCCATGTTATTTTTTCCGTTAAGGAAAAAATCAGGTCATTTTATGTTCTATGGTTTAAGAATATAAAAAAAAATCTGTGCATAAAATTTTTAAAAAACTAACAAAATTAAGACGAATGAAAAACTAGTAAAAAATTATTAATAAAAACACAACTTTAACTGATTTGAATAACTTAACATTATTATATTCATGACTAAACACAACAAAAATGAGATGAAAAGAAAAACTAGTAAAAAAATGAAGGGCACTGACAATGTTTCATCTAAGAAATTTGGACCATTGAAAAGAAAAAGAAATCCTTTTTTCATTTGAATTAATTTCATCAAATATAATGATTGTATTTAACTCATTTGCAGAATGCGGTTCCTATTTTTTATTAATATTCAGTTAAATTTTCAATGCAAAAATTGCAAATATTATATTTGATAATCAGTAGAAAATTTCTATGAAAAACTCAGTATCTAACTTAAATTATTTTTTGTTAAAATAAAATCAACTCATGACTGTATTGAAAATAGAAACATTTGACAAAAATATCACTTATGTTATTCTATCCCAAGCTAATGTTGCATAAGATGATCCATGATGTTTTTCATTGTTAGTATTTGTTCGATACAAAGATGATACCATCTTGATTCATTTTAATGAGTAATATGATGAAGTTTTTTTCTAAAGATCTTTTAACTTTTTTTTTCTTATTGCTTACATCTCTTTCACTCTAGTGATTATAAATCTTGTACCCCATACATACATATATATTTGTGTTGGGTGTGTACATTTTTAATTGTTTATGGGTATTCTATTGATAACAAAAGCACAAGTAATTTTTCAATGGCATCTCGGTTGACACTGTTATCACATTCATACAACATAAATAATCACTCTTATCTCCTGTAAGTATTATAATTTTTCTTTTACCTTGTTTTTCTAGCTTTATATATATATATATATATATATATATATATATATATAAATATATTACTTACAGAAGATACAATAAGAGTAATAACTTAAACAGTGAATAAATAGTAAGAAAAAAAAAAGAGTCATTTACTGAAAATAATAGCATAAAATACATAAAAATATAAATATTGCAGCCATATTGCTGTTTTAGTAACTCAAATTGCAAAAAAAAAATCCAGATCACTAAATGACGAGACAAAGTATATGTTCATTTAATTTAATCAGACTTTTCTGAAATATAATTTACATTAAATGAAGGTTTTCAAAAGTCTATTCTTTGGATAAAAGTTAATTTTCATAAAATATTCATAATTTCATTGCAGACAATAGTGTAATAATTTCATTTTTTTTATAGTCAGTAATTTACTATTTAGATAAGACCTTAGATTCATTTGTTAGATCTACCTAAAAAAATGTATCTGCTTGCATAGATTAACTTGATGGAAAGCTAATGGTAACAACCTGTACAAATTCACTTTTTTTTTTTGAATTGACATGACTTCTTGGGAAAGATACTGGAATCTTTCCCAAGAAGTCATGTCAATTCTATCTAATCCATAATATTATTTTGTTTACTTTGTATGCATGACAATTATGCTTTTTTACCTAGGATTATAGTGTAGTATCAAACATAATAATAATATTAAACAAGAAGACACTGGGAAAAGCAAGAAGGAAGAGAAGGAGTTGTGGGAAAATAGTGTGAAGGTGAAAATTTGGAAGTTATGAAAACTAATGAAGAAAATTAAAGCAAGTAAAAATAAAAAAAAATTAAAAAATAAAAATATGATTATGATGATAGTGGATACTTGTTTTCTGATTATATCCATCTGCTTTGGTGTTAAGCTAATCTCTGATGCAGACACCAGGTCAAACACATTTGTGTTTCTTTAATAAACACAGAGCCAACATCATGTGGTTTATAATGCAACTATGCTGACATGGCAACTATGCTGAGCAGTTAACCTGACATGGTCAGTGGTTGAAAAAGTCTAGTATGCTCAAGCCCACAATCATGATGACTAGTGACTTCAAACTAGCATAACCATGGATGGCTTTTAAACAATTTCATTCAAAAGGTTTGGTTCAACCTGTGATATGGTTTTCAAGCACTTCCCAATGGTGCCTTATGCTAGGGTCATTTCACCAAACTAATAGCACCAAGAAGTCCTTGACAAATTGAACATGGTGAGGTTCAAACCCCAGGGTTTCATGATTGTAATGCAATCATTCTAACCATTAAATCATGTATCCACTATTTTATTTTATTTATTGTATATACTTGCATATCATGCAACTTTTGAACACCTAATTTTGAAGCTAATTTTAAGGGGGGGGTATATAATACACAAGATATAAAATTAGCATATGTACTGCTGGCCCTGGCTACACCATATATCCTTTTACTGTGGTCAAATTAACTTAAAAATTAGGTCTTCAAAGGTCGCATGATACACAAGATTATAGAAAAATGATAACTTACTTTTGGGTTCACTTACATCTATGACTGAGTCATGGCATACAAAAACATCTTTTCATTTATATTCCTTATGTGGAGTCCAGAAACAAAACTGAGGTATACCTGAGCATATTTAACATAGTTAAACATATTCTTCGTTGCTTTTATGATTTGAATTAGTCACTAAATCCAGTATTTTATATTCTTCTTTAACCAAATTAATTTCTGTCTTATAGCTGCCACAAATAATTAAGTGACAATGACAAAACAATATATATGCATGTTTTATAACAGCATTTGAATTTCCAGAAACAGTGCTATCACTCACTTGAATTTCAATTCGCATTATATTTTTTCGTCTCAGATGCTACCTGAATTTTACAAAAAACAAAATAATTTCCATGCCTGAAGATGACTGAATATACAGTCGAAAGTACTTACATATTTAAGAAAGAACTTATACAACTTATAATTTTAAAAAACAAGGATCATAGCATTTATTGAGTGAATAGTAGATTAATGCATGTTTAAAATTTTGTTAACAAAGGGATTTCACTATTTTATATCATTAATTTTACTAATTTACTTTTTGTATGAATGATTCATTGTAATATATATATATAATTATCAATACAGTTCAGCTCTACTGTTTCAAATGTTATAATGGTGAATACAAGTATTGAAATTTTGGCAATTTGGAAACACTATTTTAAACTGTATCTCAAATCTACTTGCAGAATTCAGGAATGGAAGGAAATAAAACAATACCTGGCAATACTGCCCTACAACTGGTTTAAGCATTTTAAGGGTAGTGACTTGTTCTTTGAAAAAGCTCAGAAGTAGACATTATCACTGAGGACACATGGCCTAGTGGATAAAAGCATTGCTTGGATCCAGTGACTTGACCCAAATAGTTGTGAATTCAGTACCTGGCTACTGCAGTGGTGAACAAAAACTTGGAGAGTTGAGTTAAAGGGAGACAAATGAGACATCAGGAAGAGGCATGGCATGTGGAACTAGAACAATCTACACCCGTGGATGAAATAAAGAGTTCATTTCAAACTTTCAATCACCTGAAGTATACCAGAGAATACAATGGCCAAAATGTCATGAAAATGGCAATAAAGATAAGGACAACAGTCTGAATAATGTAAATAATGTAAATAATTCTTCATTCTTCTTTACTTCTATGATGTAATAGTCAAAACATCAAGATGAAAATAATTGTTAGTAAAAAGAAATGTAATAATAAAAAGCTATATTCTAAAAATAAAAAGAAAAGAGCTTATCATTGCTGAAAAGTCATATGATGGCATTTTATTGTTGAGAATATATTTTTGGCATTTTTGGTAATACCAGGTTTTTATTATTTTTGGTCAGCCATAATTTAGCTGTGTACTGAGATGCTTGTAAATTTAAGCGGAATTGCATCACATATGAATCAAGAAAGTCAAAAACATAACATGTTTTATGCATTATAAAGCAATCAACACTACTTATATATATGTGTGTATGTAAAGTAAAGACAGACAATTAAAATCACTTAAAATTCCTGTTGCAACTCTCAGTTCCATGACCATTTCATCATCAGGCATAAAAACCTTCTTTGCTGCCTGATGATCGAATGGTTATGTAACTCAACTTGATAGTGGCTCTATCTCCAATATTGAGTACTGTTTTTAAAAACAATATAAGCTGTAATTAATGTATTTGTCCATTTGTTTGTCATATATCAAGTATATATCAGTAGCTGTTTATATAACATGTGATATCAAAGGTAAGATTTATTAAAGAAATACTTAAAAACTTTCTTATATACTTATGATTGCATAGTGATTTAGAAAATTTTGACAGCAGGAAAAATAATTAAACAACAAAAATTTGAATCTGATATACATAGACAAGATTGTTTTTTTTTGCTCTGACTTTATCTCTACTCTACAACTCCTCTGCTTATCTTTAACATGAAAAAAAAAACTAAATATTTCGAGCAACAGGGAAAGAATTTGATGATTAAGCACTGAATTTTTAACCTAAGATTTATTTCAGGACATTTTGGTATTCTGTCTGTAAGGTATGCATTGAAAATCAGGTAGAAAAGTATTATTAGTTGTGCAAAACTAATGCAAAAATTTCTGAAAGAATATGCATAATGTAAGGATTTTACTTGAGAAATGCATTGAAAGAAAGAAAGTTGTTGACAGTGATACAAGTATTACTTGGCAGAATAAGGTCATGATATGTTTAACTAGTGGCAAACAAGAAACTTGCTATGTCAACCTCTGTATACTTGCTAGAAAAAATTAAAAAGAAAAATGTGAAAGTCAAAAATAATATAGGACTAGCAGCATGGCCCGGCGTTGCCGGTGCTTGATTCAAAAATCGTACGACATACAGCAATCGCTATCACTTGACTTAAAATATTTTTGCCCTTCCTCGCCTTTAAAGGAGTGCCCTTTGCTGTGCTGATGTTGCTACATGCCTTACTTCTTGCCTATCTCACACTGCAAATTTTTTCTAAGCTCTATCCTAAACATTAAATCTGTTACGAAAAAAGAACTAAACAAAATGAACACAAAATGATCAGCATTAAAAAAGGACTTGTAACTGGAAAAACCAAATGAAAAAAGAATGTTAACAACAAATACTTTTTCACACCCAACCCAGTTCTGCGGAATCAGAATCAACACTGAGTTTAAGCAAGCGAATGAGCCAATTGGAGCCATGCAGATTTAAATTTTTCTCACTTGTGACGAATGCAGCTATCGATTTTTTTTGCATGCTAGCATGCTAGTTAACATTCATGTCAGTCAGCTGTTGGCTCTCACGCTGGCCAATAGAATCTTCCTGCCTATTCGTGGCAGCCAGCTATAGGCTCTCACTCTAGCCAGTAGAAAATGGCCACAAACTACATGAAAACTCCTGTAGAAGCATGAAAAAATCAATTATTTCCACTATTGATGGGAGTTGGGAAATGCAAAGTCGGTCTTGGAGCATGTGAATGTAAATTTTGGTGCAAATCCGTCGAAAATTGTGGCTGTGCATTCGTTACACACACTCACATCCTGCCTTTTATAGATAGAGATTAACTGCATTTTAGCACTTATTTTGACAGACTCAATGGAGTTTACAAAAGAAAAAAAGAAGCTTTCTGATATTGTTATAAGAAATGAAAATATTGATACATCAAATGAAAAAAAAAATGGAAACAGAATATAGTTTAAACTGCTCCATCTTAATATTTGAAAATTTATAAAACACAAAAGTTAGTAAAAGTGAAAATAATTAGATAGTTTTAATAATATTTGGTTTTAAAATGATCAACTGATCATTTTTGCATTGCCCCATACTGACTATATGAATAGAATCATAAATGACAACAGTATAAAGATGTGAAATTCTATAAAATATGTATATAAAAAAGACCATATAAGCATTATGAAAATTACTTATGAAAATTTATTACTGTTAGTGGAGATAATATGTCAAATAACTTTTCAAATTTTTTTTTTTTTATCCAAGATTTTCTAAATTAACCTCACAATAAGAAATCAAGACAGTGACATAAGTATTTTTGCTTTTACAAAAATTGATTTATTTCATTTGCATTATACACAAAACAAAATATTTATGGTCAGAATATAATTTAGTAAGTATTAATTACAACATTTTGAATTTATCATATTTAACTAAGTATTAAGTACTAATTGTAAATTTATAATCAATAATTATGCGCTATTGACTATAAATTTATATTTGATAAGTATTGATTATATTTGGCAAATGTTATGAATTAACAGATATTATGACTATGACATTTCTTAAGGATAAAAAATTATTTAAATTAATAAACAATGGATGATTTGCAAACAAGACTGGTCTTTTATTATTTTGTATAAACCTTAAGATAAAATGCTAAACCCATCATTTAAAACTGGATTTTAATATATATTTGTTTTTAATATTTATTTGTATTGTTTTATTTCAGTAAAAGGTGTGTGAGAATCTAGCATTTATTGTACAATAGGGATTTGAAAAATATATTTTTTTACTTAAGTATATTTCTAGGAATATAAATTAGTTGCTTTTTGAGGAATAAATTTACATCATAAAATTAATTCTAAAAAGTTGAAAATTAAATCAAAGTATATGAAGTAAAATATACTTTGTCTGAGTTTTGAGGATTTAATTTTTTTTAAAATTCTTATAATAAAATTAACAATTTAAAATAAAATGGAATTCTTAATTTCCAAAAAAATAAATAAAATTTTCACTTACATATCCAAAATGATTGCCAACTTTTACAAGATTAACAGCAGAAATGCTAGCATTTTCAAAACCAATTCCATCTTTAAGTAGATCTTCCATTTTTTCTTTTAATAGAAAAGTACTGTTAGAACTCTAAATCTGCTTTAGATGCTTTCTGTGATTGATTCACACCTGAGAATTGTGAGAAAGATAGATACACTGACCTATGATAAGCTGGACAAGAAAACTATATTTAGTTTCATTTGGAAGAAATAGTAAAGCATTCAGAAAAAGAAAAAAGTTTCCAGCAGTTTATAGTATATAAGTATTTATTAGTATATAGAAAGAAGAAAAATAAAGGTAACGGTGAAAACAGAAAGTTACTCAGAAGAGTCCAAGGGAGGAGTCTCTACAGGAATTTTATATGAGTGAGCATGTGTATACAGGTATCTCTGAAAAGACAGCAGTGTGAGGTGTGGGTGTTAAATGGTGAAACTGTTTAATTATGGTGGAATAAAAAGAGAAGAAAAATTTATTTCTATAAAATGTATGTGTGTATGTATTTTGAAGCAGAAGAAAGGAGCAGTAGTGACAAGTTTAAATGGAAATAAAGGTGTGTGTTATGAGGTACATAGGTGAATAAATATTGACAGACATGGATTTTTAGCAAGTTCACATTAACTTAACTCAGGACCACCTATGTAAACAATAAAATAGGGATTAAATTCAAACATTTCAATACATACAACAATCAACCTGTTACCTAACGACGAAAAAGACATTTATTTTATACAATATTTTTCAATATGGTCTCATTCTTAGTCATTGTATCCAATACTTCTTTATTAATCCAACAGATTGAACATTATACAGTGATTAATTTTAGACCAAAATTCAGGTAAGTGTTTCAGGTTGTATACTTCTTGACCCATCCTCAGAAATGAGAAGCTAGAGATATGGATAGAAGAACAAGTACATAAGTATGGAAAGCTTGAGGCAATTAACTAGATAAATAAATAAATAGATATCATAGGAAGACAGAGAGAGGATAATAGAGATAATTAAATAGATAGAAGAGGAAAGTAAGAAAAACAAGAAGAACAAATTGACAGTTGAAAAATCAGTGAGGCACATAGGAATATAAACTTAAAAAGAGAAAAACAATGTTTTGACCAAGATAAACTAATGTGACACTAAGAGGAGGAGTTTGCAGCAAAACTGCCTACTTTAGGCATGGCTCAGTACTCAGATAAACAGAAAGGTATGGATTGCATAAGTAGGAAACCATAAACCTAACCCACTAACCAAAAGCAAACAAGTTATGAACCAAGGTATGAAGAATGAAGCACTCTCAGTGAAGATTGAGCAATATACTGACATATACATAGACATGTAAACCTAGACACACTTAGATCCACCCTGAAGAACAATTATTATAATGCTATGGTTAGTGAGCTAGTTTGACAAGTTATTAGTAGTGAGTTCAATTCTCAATGAATGGTTCATATGGCTTTGTATTTAGTCTGATCAAGATAGACCTCATGTGAATAAGCATAAAATGTACTGCTATAATTTATCAAGATACATTATTATGTACAATTATATAAAAAGCAAAATTAACTCATAAAAGTATGTTTATATTATAGTAAAGTTTAAAAGCAATTTCTCTAATTTAGATATTTGATTAGAAAATATCCAGCCATTTAATTAAAATAAAAAAGCCATCCTGGGGCAATGGCACATAAGTCTCTTTCAAAGTATACCCTTTCAGACCCAATACAACTATCCTGACATCTCTTCTACTTTTCAAACCAGTTATCAAATTCCTCTTTCAGGATTGCCATTAGTTGCCATGTCATATTCACCCTAAATTTGTTCACAACAATTCCTTGATTTTTATCATTTTTGTTTGACTTTTTAAATGAGAAATTATCAATATACTTTGATTTATTTAAACTATTGTTCTTGTTTTTGTTATACATATTATTATATACATGTTTCAGCCAACTACTCTATGACCATCTTCAGGTGTCAATTATTTTTGGCTATGTTTTGGACATCTTGATCATTATATTATCTTTATCCCTATAATGTTGGTTCTTATTTGTTCCTGCTAAATCAGAATATAATTTTTTCCTACTTGATTTAGGGATTGAACTCATGATCAAACATTGGTTAGTAAAGTGTTGTTGCCATCTAGTGGCCATGAATTCAATTTCTGGATCAGGTAATGAAACAATATACTGTGGTTTAGCAGAAACAAAAAACTGACATTATAGAGACAGAAATAACACCATAATCAATGCATCTCACATATAGTTGATCCCTGAAAATGGCCATAAGGTACTTTGCTGGAATAACAAGACCATAATAATACCTATAACACTAAATGATGAAAGTAATAGTTTAATTAATCAAAGTATAGTGATTTTTATCTTTATGAAAAGTTGGAGGTTATAGGGAAATCTGAACTGTAGGTGTGAGAGATTTAGGTGATACAATGTTTTGCTAAAACAAAAACAAAAATATCCCTGAAGGAGATGTGAATAAACTTTTTGCTTGGTCATTGGATATATATATATATATATATATATATATATATATATATATATATATATATATATATATTATTCAGCTGTACATTTTGTTTAAGATGTTCTAATAGCTGATACAAGCATTGAGGTTCTTGTAGCTTTGAAACATTATTTTAAACTAGGCCTCAAAATTGCCAAAGTTTATCAGAGAATTTGAGAGAGTAGAAGAAAATGAAACAATACTTGAACATGTTGCCTAAAACTGGTTTAAAAAAAATTCATTAGAAACAAAGAAAAGAGTACTGAACTGTTATGTAATATCAGTCCTACTCTTTGGTAGTGAATGCTGGACAATCTCCTTTGAGATGAAGAAGAGATTTGAAGCAACAGAAATGTGTTTTACAGAAGGATGCTGAGAATACCATGATCTGAACATGTGAGCAACAATGTTCTAGAGAAATGGACACTTATCTTATACTTAATATCAGACAGAGACAGTTGAAATTTCTATGGCACATAATGAGGAAAGAAAGCTTGGAAAATTTTATACTCCCAGGACAAATTGAAGGCAAGAGGGACAGAGGAAAACAATGCACAACCTACTTGGTGGGCTTGAGTGAATGAATAGCAGAACAGGGTTTGGGAGAGATTGCAAAAAGACAAAATTTATTGAGAGCTACAAAGAACAGAAAGTTGTGGAGAATCATGGTCACCAACAACCTGAAGAGACAGAAGAAGAATAATTGCGCCTTGGAACAAATCCCAGAAGTAGATAACTATCAAAACAAGATTTTCAGAAGAGTTCTGATTATTGAAAAATACTGAGGAGAATATTCCACCTTGCCTGCCAGGATACACATTAGATGGCATGGCAATCGGCATAAAGTAAAGGATTCACTGTCTTTCCCTTTCTTTTTCTTTTTTTCTTTAGGTTATGGTAGATATGTCCAGTTTTCCTTTCTGGTAAGACTTACTTGCATGGTAAGGTCAAACTATTTAATTTAAACACCAATGTGGCACACACACACACACACACACTATTGCTTGTCACATAAATGTTTTTTTTTCATTTTTTTGGTCAGTGGGGGGGGTCTGTATACATGTAAATGTAATTTTCTTTTCTTTTATGAGCTATGTTGTTCTTTATATAAAAATATATGCATAAAAGTATCACCTCACTGCTACACAACTATATGTAGAGCATTATATAAGCTCCAAAAACATAGAAACTCTTGAAATGAAAATATTTTTGATAAATGCTAATAAAATTTTACAGCTTTTATGATTCCAACACACAATGATTTTATAAATTCTCATAGCTCTAATTTCTATAATTTGAATTCATTCTTAATTTCCCTACTTACAGCTTGGCTGAGTTAGAGATTTAGCATATTCTTTTCTTTCTTGAAACATTTAAGTTTCTATGTAAGAGAGAGATTAAAAAGAGCAACATTGAAGATCTTACATTCCTACAAACTTCACCACAAGGTAACACACTTTAAAATATTGCATTATCAAAACTTTTAAAGGAATAAAACTGAAGAACATGATTTGAAGTGATCATTATTTGATTATAAACAAACAAGAATCACATTTAGTTTTGAAAATGGTGTTTCTTCATATCATTCTCAGGACATTACATTCATATAAACAAAATAAACTTGTTCCTGTTGTTTTGAAGCATATTTTGCATTAACTAACTTGTTCAATGCTAAGAATAACAAGGACAGAACATATGAACAATGAGGAAGTATTAAGGAAATTAGAATGACAAGGAAACTCATAACCAGGAAGAGATAGTTGACATTTCTGGGATGCATAATGATGAAAAAGGGCCTAAAGAATTTAACACTCACAGGACATTACTTTCAATTTTCTCAAATTTAGATTTATTTCAAGTTATAAAACATTAAAAGTAAGTACAAATGGAAATTAAGCTTTAGTCTTTTCTCAAGATTACAAACAATGGAATTCACTGGTTTTATTTTGGATATAAGAAACAAAAACGAATAATTTTTTGCATTGGTCGACACATAGCTGTAATTATTTTACTGTTATCATGCTAACAAAGCAAAAATTAATTTTATTTTTCATACAAAATCCTAATGCACACATATATACACATAGAAAATAATACATTAATGACTTAATGTTTCTAATGTAACTGTTTAGAGTATCTGAATTTTGTTAAATGGGACCTTTGAACACTATTTACATTATTCAAACTATTGTCCTCATCTTTGTCATCATATTTATTACAATTTTTTGGCTGTTGTATGCTCCAGCCTTCTTCAGGTGGTTGGAATGTCGAACTGAACTCAGATTGTTCTAGTTCCATGTCTAATGGATGTCAATTATCTCCTGTTAATTCCCCTCTCCAAGTCACTAGATCTAACCAACACCTTTATCCACTGTGCTATGTGTCCTTGAGGACATCTGTGTATGAATTTCAGGGTATTATAAACCTAATGTCTTCAGCAACCATTTTTTACCAGTGCTCATATTGCAATTTTTGCTGTTATCATTGCATGATTTTTACCAGAACTCATATTGCAATTTTTGTTGTTATTATCGCTTTTCTCTGGGACTCTTTACTGGTTCCCATATTGTATTCATTTCTATGCTTGGTTGGCTCAGGAGATTTTTATGGCCTAGCATATGTGCTGATTCCTTAAGTTTACGAATTTTCCAATTGTGTTCTTTGTCTACCTGATCCCACAGAAGGTGGTGATCTCCCTTTTCTCTCCATATGTGGTAAGCCACACCTGATTTTTCTACTTCCCCTAATGTTACAGCTTTCTGGTGTTCTTGAAGTCTTACCTTAAAGGAGCGGCCTGTCTTCCCTTTATATTTCTTTTCGCAGCTGCACGGGATAGCGTACACAGTCTTTAGTTATGTTCTCCTCTATGGGGGGGGGTCTTACTCAGAAAAGATATCTGCGAAGTATCATCCAGCTTTTGAATGTTGTCCTGATGTTATATGGACCACAGATCCTTTGTATTTTCTCTGATAACCCCTTCACATAAGGCAGGTAGAAGTGGTGTTGTCCTCCTCTTGTACCCACCTATCCCAGTTTTTTGAAGCTACCTTTATCCACTGTGCCCAGGGTAGTTGTTACATTGTAGGGTACTACTTATACTGACCAATTCTTTATCTAATGTCTATGGGTCACCACTTATGACTTTTGCTCAGTGTTGTAAGCAGCGGACGATCCCTTTCTTTACTCTGTATGGATGGTAGGAGTTGAAATTGAGGTACTGTCCGGTGAATGTTGGTTTACAGTATATGGACAGATACTGAGGGACCTTTGAATTATTGTATACCAATTTTCATCACCTTTTATTATTTTTGACAATGTTTTTGGTTATGTATCCTCCAGCCTTTTGAACAAACTGGAAGATAGATGACTAAAGCATTGTAATAAATAAACAAAAAGGAGAATAGTATGATTATAATACATACTACAAAAAATTAAAGTATATAACTTTATAACATTCTTTCAAAAGTCATTTATTTTTATTATTTTTAGGTAAGAATGTAGAATAATGGCCCCCTGCTCATGTTGCCATAATGTTGAGAAAAAACAACACAAAAAAATTCATACTAAATAAAAATTTGTTGAATTTAAAGAAGTGATAAAAGATGTTGAGAACTTGATAACTTTTTTAATTTAGTAGCCAAATAATATTTTAGTTTGTGAATGTGGTGTCCAGATGCATATAAAAAATGATAAAAAGTTATGTTAATTTCATCTCTAGCAGCTCTGTAAAATCATGCATGAAAATGCTATCAATAAGGAAGAATTCATTATTTTTTTAATTCTAAAATGGATATTAGGAAAAATTTAATACTAATACATTTATGGTACAAGACATATACCCAGTGGCTGATATTAACAGATTACAATTATTCAAATAATACATTTGTAGATTGGTTCAGGTTTCATTAGGATTTGTGCTACCATTATATCAAGAAAAAAAACATGAAAAAATTGTTAGTCCACAAAATGTAGTAGAGGTCAATGAAACTTTGATTGTACATCAAAAATATAATAGATGAAAAAAAAGTGAATCAACAGTGTTTTTTTTTTAGATAAATTCAAAGAAATGCACAGTCTTTTTGCTAATCTTATCAAAGACATAATCAAAGAAACTCTAGAAGTGATATGAAAAACGACTACATTTGGGCACTACAAGTAATAAGTGACAGTGGGATGTAAGATAACTTATTTAAAATTAGATATAATTATGAAGAAAATTTAATTTTTGTGAACTCCTAGCTCCATCTAAAAAAGGTTTTCAAAAGAAAAAGGCACATAGAGAACTCCATATCAATGGGAATATATTTGTGGATATTTATTCTGAAAAGTATTTGAAAATATCTTTGTTACCATAATTAAAATATCAATGAAATGTACTTATCTCATTTTAATCTTTTAATTTGAAATTTTAGGGGCCATTATTGTGCATTTTACCTTTTTTTTAAATTCCTAACAGCCTTCTGCAATAAGAGAAAAATTGTTAAAACTGACCCAACAATTTTATTGTTGATATGTTCAGTTATAAAAATAATACTTTATAAATTTATTGACAAGTGGAAAAAAATCAGGAAATTTATACAACAATTAAGTTTCATATACTAAAGAAAATATTAAAAGCTTGGGTTCGAGCCAAATAAAACAAGAGCTTTAGTTTTAATTTCAGCTCTTTTAAACCAAAATTGAGAAAAATAAATTTCTAATATCATCATTTATCATAGAAAATAATTAAAAGAAGCAAAATATATCAACAAGAAAAGTACATTTTGCTTAAAATAGAATCTGTGAAGTGTTTGATAATAAATCCATTATTCAATCGATACAGCTAGAATGCTACAATGAATATGAATCAATGCCATCTGTTCAATTTTACTCTATCCTCTTTGAATATTCATTTCAAAATTTATCAACCAAATCAAGTTTGTCACGAAATCACAAAACATTTTTATACCCAAAGGTATGTTAGCATTCCTCCTAACACCCACCACAGTAAAAATCGAGACTAAAGACGACATTTCAATCACCTACTTAAACTCTCCCTCCCAACAATATCATAACAACATTGACTTGCTGAATAAAAGATATCCCATTCCCTGCTGTCATTCAGCACATAAATCTTTAAAAAACCTTTTCAAGAAACATCTCTTGAATGTCTACTAAAATATGCTAAGAAGTGATGAAATCTATTCAGGAGAACATCTTCATTGCTACTTGCAATAAGATGGGTCTCTTGTATACAACAAAAATCCACAACAGAGGATTAAAGATCACAAACAAGTCTAAACCTCTTACATGCTGACCTCAACCCTTGGTCAGTTAAAGTAGGTAACCAGAATTCCCTGATTAGTTTACTGGCATTGCTCAACTAGGAAAAACACCCCTGTTATAAGAAAACCAATGGCCTGTTCTTGATTCTTGGTCTATTTCAGTTTTGATGGTGCCATCTTGAGACAATTCCTCAATGTCCTTCGGTAAAGTTAACTTTATAGCCCTATAGAAAGATGGGTACACAGAGGTCCTCCTTGAACAAAAATGCTTGAGTGTTTTCCATTTTCTGCTGGTGAAATCAGTTAGCAAAGGTGCTACCTTAATAGCATTGTTGGCTCATATCAGCTCTGTACCTGAACACATTTTGATGACAGTCAGCAATTGTTGAGAGTCATGAAAGTTCATAGTCCTCCACACTTTGCTTTCCCAACATTGTCAAGGACCCCTTTCTCATTCATTGTTGTATTTTGGCTTTCTACAGTTTTCTATTTTTTGGTAGTTTATGTGAAGGGAAAGGGAGAAGGAAAAAGAGAATTTGCACAAAGAAAGGGAGGTTTGTGTCAGAAATGGGTAAGGGCGAGCATATATAGATAGTGAGTTTTGAAGGTGTCAATCCTGTATAAGTGGCTGTAGTAGTAGCAGCAATAGTTGAATTTGGTAGTAATAATGGCCTAGAAGGAAGATGGTATGCTAGAAGAAGCAGTTGACTTGCTGGATTACCCTTCTGTTTTTTTCCAAAGTAGTTTTCAATACTTTTTTTAAATGTCCCTAAACACAAGCCCCAAAGTTGACTGAGCTGCTGATTTCTGGACCATTCTGCCACCTTGCACCACAACTTGCCACATTCCCTAAGATTTTTTCCGTTGGTAGCATAATCTTTTTGGCAATGGAAAAGTTTGGAGAGGGGAAGAGGGAGACCAATGTTGTGCCCCAGTGTCTGGTTGAATATTTCGGTCAAATGTTGTAGATGATGTCATTGTAGCCTCCTTTTAGACAGCTGAGGCAGATGGCAAATGATCACATCTTTTCATACAATAACCAACAGTTTCCATCCCTAGTTGGGAATGATTTCTTTGTTTACTAGGTCTTTTGTAATCAGAACCATGCTGTCTTTCTTTGTGGGCAGTAGAATGTCCCACAAATGAAAAGATGTACCTTTTATAACCTGCTGAGCTTAGACACACATACTTGATATGTCATGTTTTAATTATTTAGTAGTCTCTTGTGGACTTGACAATCTTGTTTATTTTTTCTGTCAAGCATGAAGACAGATTTTTTTTTAATTCTTGAAATTCAACCAGCAACCAATCATCTTTTACTTGATCTCCCACATAATTTCTGTCACATAGATCAAACAAAGGTGAGAAGGAGAATCCACAGTTATCACTTCTATGAAATGCTTTTGGTCAATATTTTCTCCCACCCACTTTCTCAGAGGTTTCAGACATGACTTTAACTACCTTGCTCAACTCTTCATCATCCATTTTGAAAAAGTAAAGATTAAAAAAGAAAATCAGGCCTTATAATTAGAAAAGCATGTTCAGCTGTGGCACTCTGGGTAAATCCAGTCAGCATGGTTCTGAACTTGTTTTGTAATCAAGATTTTCAGAAACTCGCAAAGTTTTAAACAAAAGTTTGAGCATTTAAAATGGTGGCAGGTAACAGTCATAGAGAAAAAAAATCATTCAATAAACAATATTGGCAAAACTGTGTTCCTGGAGTGTGAGAACCAGGAAAAAAAAATTTGTAATTGTTCTGAAGAATATTCAGAAATTTATATAAAAATCAGAGCAGAAGGTTTAGACTATAAAATGGTGATGAGAGAGACATTAGAGAGAACGATAAGTTGTAAAATAATAAAAATTAAGAAAGATTAAAGCAATTCTTTAAAAAAAAAAAATACCTGAAAAATGAATTTATATGTTATATAGTTCTTCCAAACAAGTTTGTGTATGTTCAAGAGGTTTCCAAAATTGTTATTTTGGAAACTACAAAAAGACACTGTCCTTTTTTATGGTTGCTTTTATTTCTACTATTCGAAATCTGAAAAAATTTTAGATAAATATTATTACTAGATTTTAAGTAGAATTGGAAATATTTGGATTAAAGCATTGTTTACTTTGTGTAAACACTGTCACTATAAAATAGTCATTTTTTGTGGGAGTGTAAAGCATGTCAATTTTCAAAAATCTTCCAAAATTCATTTTTTTTTAAAAATTATTTCACCCCAAGCAAGGTGATAATGCCACTAAAATGCAAGGGGTAATTGAGAGTGGAAGGAAATAAGACATTAGTGAAGAGAAAGGACAATAAAAGAACAGGTTTAAGAAAGAAGTTGGTGACAGAAGTTGCATTTAAATATTTGAAGATCATAGGTGAAAAGGAAGCAAGAAATTGGAAGTGTGTTCCACAGGGGAGAAGTGTAAGAAAAGAAACTATTAGAATAAAATTTAGTTACATCTAGTTATTTCAACAGTAAAATAAGACCTTGTTTCCAGTATAGTAGTATACTTAAATTCATGAAGTTGAGAATGTTAGCCAGGGAAAGGTGCAACAAGTCACTTTCCTGCTGATGGAAGGCACAGATGGGTCTCTCAGATAATTAATAGAGAGCAATTTAGTTTTGGAGGCATTGAAATTGACAAACTATCTTTTTCCTCAGTTAATGACAGTCTTGAGATTATTTTGTACATCAACTGCTATTTTAACCTTGTCAGACTGATCAGCTTTACTTTTGAGACAGGAGTAAATGGTAGTGTTGTCAGCATAGATACCCAGTTGAAAGCTGATATCATCAGGAAGGTCATTAATGAACATTAAAAACAGCATAGAACAAAGGATGGAGCCCTGGGAGACAAGTATGAAAGAAATCTAGATGAATGGCCATTCAGGATAACTTTCATTTCATGATTTGACTGAAATGACTGGATCAGCTCAAAAATGTGCCCAGAGATACCATAACTTTTCAGCTTGTGGAGAAGACCTGAATGCCAGACCCTGTCAAAGGCTTTAGAGATGTCCAATGTTTCAGCCCAGGCTTCACTGTTTTTATCTAGAGCATGATAGACACTTACCACAATTGTCGTCAGTATATCAGCAATTGACCTGGAGAAATAAAAACCATATTGCTTGTCTGAGAAAAGGCCCTGCAATGAGAGATGATGAACCAATTCAGCATTGATTAGGGCCTCTAGGAGTTTCCCAAAAAGAGGTAGAAGGCTGATAGTTGAATAGGTTAGATGTTCTTAAAAACTGGAACAACAGATGACGACTTCCAGCAAGCAGGAAAGCAAGGGGCAGCAAGGACTTTATTATACAGTTTAGAGAGAACAGGAACCAGTTTGGGACCACACTTCTTAATGACTATTACAAGGATACTATCGGGTTTCACATACTTTGTGGGGATCAAATTTAGAGATGATAGCAGAAACCATGGAAGGGCTTATATGCATATCACTCAACAGAGATTCAGTTATAAAAATAGTCTCCATTCAAATTTTTAGAGAAAAATCTTTTTTCATGTGATTGCACCTCTCCTTTTAATTTGATGATTTTCAATTGTGTATTTAGGCAAATTACATTGAGGTTTTGCACTTTTAAAAAAGAAGTGCTTGGAAATTGTTATAATGCTTATATAAGCTCATAGTTCTGTTTACAAGGAAAAAACTGAAACAAAGATTAGTTTAGTGATATGGATTAATATTACAATAATAGTGAACAATGTAGTCAGTGCAGTAATGTATGCAACAAACTTTGTGACTCCTGTTCCTACAAGCAGACTTTCTACACATAGTAAATGGATGAGTCTATGTTCAACTATTAGTTTTTTTTTTTGGGGGGGGGGTCATTTCCAACACTTCCCTTGGATTTCTTTTACTAATATGGTGTTTTCAAGTTGTTATAATTGGAGTTGGCAAGTCAAAAGTATTGTACAGCACTTCCATAGGTAAGTCTTTGTTGGATTTTTATTTCCTTAGCATATATTGGTTTTAATGCCTTTTATGTCATCCTGCCAAAGCAATTTACTATTTCACCATCTTCCCAGTTTTACTTTCCTGCCTTGTAAATACTGAAGAAAACCTGGTGGTGGTCTGCAAAATAAACTTCCTACCATATATCATTTTGTGAAATTTTTTCACTCCAAAAATAATAGCTAGTGCTTCTTTTTCAAATGGACTATAATTTTTTTTCAGTCATTATGAGCATTATAGATGCATGGGCAACTACTTTTATTTTACCATCCTTGAATTTATGACATAACTGCTCCAAACAATCATAATTGCTAGCATCTGATACTACAATTATTTCTAAATCAGGATTGAAATGTGTTAACAATAATTCAGATGTTAACATGTTTTTTATGTCTTCAAAAGATTTTTTACATTCATGGACCAATTCCAAACTGCACTTTTTTTTCAATAATTTATTTAAAGGTGCTCTCACTTTATGCATGTTTGGCACATAAAGATTGTAATAATTGTGAGTTCTAGAAATGATTGTAAATAGCAAGGTTTTTTGGGGGGCAGGCATGTTTTTAATAGTACTCATTCTTGATGGGCCTGGTCTACACCCATTTGCATCAATTATTTGTCCCAAGTATTTTATATTGTTCTTGAAAAATTGGCATTTCTCCTCATTGAGTTTGAATCTATAATCATTTATTCTCTGGAATATTTGTTGTATGTGTTTTGAATGCTGCCATCTAGTTTCATTTTTTATGAATATGTCATCCAATATACAACAGCAAAATCTAGGCCAGCTAGCATTGTATCCATTACTTGCTGGAAAATGCTAGGAGCTACTTTGACAGTAGCCTATTAAAACTGTATAGATCCTTGTGTGTGTTAATTGTTAACAATCTTCTACATTTTTCACCCATTTCAATTTGTAAGTATGTGTCTGAAAGGCCAATTTTTAAAAAAAAAATCTTCCACCATTTGGAAAAATTTCTTCTGGGGATGTGTGAGGTAGTAGACACTCATTAAATCCCGTAGAAAAATCTGCACATACATGAATATTATTTTTCTTTTCTTTACATACACTGTAATAATCTGTAGCTGAAATAACTCCTAGAGTTTCTGATCTGTCAAGTTGTTTGTTAATGGGTTCCACAACTGCAAAAGGCACACTATGTTTAGATTTAAAATCAGGAACTACATTTTTCTTTAAGTGAAAAATTGCTTTCACTTTAATACATTTTCCAAGACCTTCAAAAAACACTGTAAGAAAATTCTTTTTTTAACTACTTTAAAAACTTTCAGTAGTCATGCTCATTTTACAGGAGCAATTCAATTTTTTACAGAATAAATTTATAAGCCAACTTCACAAATCAAACAGTTCTATCCAGTCCACACCTGATAAGTTCAACATATTATTTTTTAATATGAATGCCTTAGTTTTTAAAGTTTTACTGGCACACAAGACTTTAAATGTAATTTTGCCTCAAAAACATCATTTTTTTCCTGAGACACCACATGCAACTGTTTGGTTTTTGTTAATGTAGGTTCACCAATATTTTAGATTTTAAAAATTTTCTTACATTCTTTATAAACAAGACATGAATGTTTCCTAAAATTAATATTTTAAAAGTAATGATTGTTCAATTTAAAAATAATTAGTTTACAAAAAATAGAATATTGATTTTTATTATGGGCCACCATACTCACAAACAAGCCATTCAGTCTAGAGCAAGGTGATATCTATAAAAGGTACCATCTTGTTCTAAGAGCTATCAACTCAAAAGGCCCATCGCTTCATGGCCTTTTAGCTGGGATCAAAGTATAGTATCTGCTTTCAGGCAGATAAACTGCATTTCATCTCTCATTTGTGCCTCTGTCTTTGGACAGAATGCAACTGAAAATATTGAGAGGTGCTCAGTTCCGGGAAACAGCTGCCTGTAGCAGTACCTCCTGCATTTAACTAAAGAGTGGGGAATTGGTAGTAATATTGATGTCAGTGAAATTGATGGTTGTGGGGGTTGGACTATTTTTGGACCTGCCCAGGTGAACATGTTTGGGCTCCCCACATTAAACCGACCTTCAGTCACATCCTGCCAACTTGAGGCGGCAAAAAAAATACTATCAACATGAAAGGCCTGATCAAAAAATGTTTTCAATTTTATGAAAATACATTATTTTGGTGTAGTTAAATTGAGTAAAGAAAGTAACTATTTCTCATTGAATTGTCTTGATGTTATGATTATTTTTCTTTTTGACAGATGTAACACAAGAGAAAATGGCTTACCTCCTGTCAGAAAACGGATTCAGATGTGTCTTGTGTGTAAACTATCACAAAAAGAAAATGGTGGCTTTGCGAGTGGTATATTTTGAAAAATTGACTTCATAGCCATTTAATTCAACCTTTATTAATTAAATGTTTAAAGTCTTGTTTTTTCTTTGCAAGTCACAAATTTGGGCTATGTTTGTCATGAAAGTAAAAAAAATTGTAAGAACTTGCTTTTTAAATTTTTAATTAATATTTTTCGACAAGCTATAAGATTTTTATTGGAGATACCAGAACTACTTAAATAGACTGGTCCACTCATAAAAAATAGGAGATATTTTGGAGGAAAATCATTTTTGTAGATTAGCATTCTTTTTAGACCTTTCTCATGTTTTATTTTTTTAAGACGATGTTATCTTTGTAATTTTTAGCAGAGGTGTTTGTTTATTGTGTATTTAAAATTTACTACTTGTTTTCTATTGCTTAACTTTTAAACAGTTTTAATAGCAATAATAGTTTAAAATGGTTTTATATATATTATCTATTGATTAATTTTTATTATTTATCATTTAAACATATTTTATTTACTATATTTGACAATATTCTGTCCTCTCTGATGTTCAATCTTAACAAAAAAAATCAGGAAGACGCTTAGTTATATAGCGAAGGTAATCCATCTAAGTAAAGATCTCTGAAAGAAAAAAAAAATCAAACCAACCTGGCTAGTGAGACCCCATTAGCCCTGTAAGGCAATCCCCTAGTGATGGTATTAAGAAGGAAAACACCCTGTTCCAATATGCTCTAAGCCATCACAGAAGACTAAAGTGATAAAACTAACATGAAATATGTCATATCAACATAACACAGACGAGAGGGGGGGATCTCTGGACCCTCAACAAGTGATCATAAGGACACATCAACATCCCTTAGATTAATATGACAGGAACAATCAAGGGACATCAGTAGCCTTGAACTGATGTGTTGCATGTGATCAGGGGAAAATCAAAGAGAAATTTCAATATTAGCATCTATAATTCACAAATAGTAAGTGATCTGCATGTCCCTGACCTAGAAACCATACTTCATGAGTTCAGTGATGTCGAATGGAATGTTGCTGGATTCTCAGAAACTAAAGTAGAAAAATGTAAAACTGAAACTGAAAAAGACACAGGATGTAAGCTGTTTTCCTTGAGCTATGACATTTTTAGATTCAATAGTATTGGTCTTGTCAATAAAACCTGTTTACTTCTCATTGTAGAGGCGTTGTTAATGTATCATGTCACTGCCTGGACATTAACTAAAACCCTTGAGTCTAAGCTTGATGGACCCTACAACTATACTTAACATCTCTTAGAGACAACATCCAACTAAATCACAGCACTATGGGCCCATCATTGATATTTCTACAATCTTACATGAATGCAGAATGCGTTTACAAGACATTGCTGGTGAGCAAAACAAGAATTTGAAAATGATGTACTATTCTGGACACCTAGCCATGGAGCAAGTCGGGTTGGTCACCCAGCAACCACCTACATTGACCAGCTATGTTATGACACAGAATGTCTTCCTAATGATCTTCTGACCTAGATGCAAGACTATATTGGTTGGTGTGATAGACTCATGAATGTCCAAGCTAGCTTGACCAAATAAATGTACTCCTCATTGATGACTATGAGCCAATTTCTGACAGATTCTCAAAACTTGTTTTCATCCAATCTTGCTTTCCTACAATAGCACATCCTGATGAAGAAATATTACAGCTATATTATAATATTCAATCTACCTCTGAGTGATCACTTCTTCTTCAACAGTAATGAAGGTAACTTATACAACACTTTCCCACCTGCATAGGCACACTCTTGATAATGCAAATTCCTGCCAAGTTTTTCACAAGAGATGATCATGTAGTAACCAAAATATTTCAGAAAAAACTTTATACTTGAACCAACCTCATCCGATGGAAGAACCAAATAGACTTCATCCTCATACGAAAACCTTCAGTTCACCTGCAGCTTCTTGATAGTATTGTTCTGAATGTCCCTGACATATCTGATCACCAGATGGTAAGAACAAAAATCCAGTTGAGTTTTTCTTGGTCAAAGAAACAAAGCTCTATTCCTAAGTATGATCTTGAGAAACTAAATACCCCTGAGTTTTAAATAATTGAAAAAACATTTTTCAGACCTTGGCAATGTAATTGACTCAGGTGATCTATATGAAAACATCTGTTCAGAAATTAGTGAAACTATCAAAAAAAAATCTTCCTTGTAAAGATTAAACCCTACCAAATATCAAACCAAACAAAACAGGCTATAGCCAACAATCATAAAATTAGAAAAGAAATTGGAACATCATCTATACAATATAGAATTGCCAAAGCAAAATCCCAAAAATTTGTTAAAAAAAAAAAAAAAAAAATGACAAATTAAGGCAAACTGGGGTAAATGTTGAGAAGCTGAGTTAGCTCCCACCACATAAGCAATATCATGTTGTATTAAAGGAACTTAAAGTGAAACCCAAAAATATAAGCTAGTTAATCAGAGACCAGGATGGTAATATCTTAACTAGTAAAGATGATATACTTGAATGCTAGGCTAAGTTTTATGAAGATCTTTACCCTGATGATCCTGTTTTAACCCATAATAAGGATTCATCAAGGGAAAAATATCTTGAGGAGTGAAATAGAATTTCTTATCAAAATCTGAAAGATTTCAAGAGTCCTGATCAAGATACATTTATTCTGATTACATGAAGGTAGGAGAAGAGTCATTGTTAAATGCTTTGTTGAATCTATTTAACTTCATATTAGCTAATGGCAATCTGCTTTAAGCATTTAAGGAAACTCTCACTGTTTCATCATGTCCTAAATTACAAGCTGTATACCAAGGCAGAAAAACCACCAAACAAGTACTCACTTTGGAACAGATAAATTTATTGAAATCAATAATCATGTACACATTGCCTTTAAAGATTTTCACCAGAGCTTTCAACAGTATAAAGCTTCCCTGTCTCTGGAAATTCATGGGAAAAACCTGTACCAACAAAAGGTATATCAATATGTTCCTCTGGATCCCCTTAAATGCTTTTTTTTACTGAAATTTCTACTTATTTCCATATTCCAACCTTACTAGATAGATAGATAGATAGATAGATAGATAGATAGATAGATAGATAATAATAATAATAATAATAATAATAATATGATGATGATGATAATGAAGAAGCAGCAGCAACATTTTACTATTTTGTTAAAAAAATTAACATCTACTGCATCACATTTTTTTACAAGAAAGGTATAGGGTAGGGAATATAAACTTTTTATGAAGGTCACTGAGATTTGGTGTCTGTCTTTCGTCAGATGACTATGCATAATTAAACAAAAAAGAGAAAAAAGAAAACTTGCATATTCACATCGGCCAACAAGTGGTAGGTGTTTATCTGATCTGACTGAACTTTGTGACATTGTAAGTAAAGCTGGTGAAATTACAAACACTTCAGAGCAATGGTTCCTAACCTTTGTTACTTCATGTCCAACCTTGACAGGCTAAAAATAATTAAATACGTGCATACATTTGAAGATTTTTAGACTTATTAAGTTATGCCATAATACAACTCGGTTCACAACCATACAATGCTTTTTGTACTTCTCCCCAAAACTGTAAATTACACCCTCTTCTGCCAAATTATCAAATCACCCCTTTTATGGTGTGCACACTTCACATTCAGAACTACTGCTTTAGAGTGAAGACTTTTAACTGAATATAAGATATGTTTGCACAAAAAACTTTGATCATTTCTTTTTTATTTTTTTAAAGATTTTTTCTCCTAAAGAGAATTAATTTTCAAGGTATAGTAAACAATCTTTGCAAAGGACAAATATTTATATTCAGAAATAGATTAACTAATTTGTCCAAAAAGAAATGTAATGGGTAGGATACTATTAAAGTCTGTTATAGAGAACACCAGTTATCTAGTACAATATATTAATAGAAAATGGGAATTCATGGTTAAATTTGTTTGGAAGCCACTCTAAAAATTGCAGCATTATAGGGAGAGGGCTGGGAGGTTTCATCCCCTCCCCCATTTTTTGTTGAAATGGAGAACTAAACAGAAGACTAAATTTATCCTCTTGTCCTCCAACTATAGCAACAATGCTACTGAGCTGATCTGTATCATTTATCTAAAACCATTACTGCCATTAATTTTCAAAATAATTCAGAAAGCTAAATTTTCTTTCTAATTTCTTTTTCCCCAAAACATTAGCTTCTAATTTTTATATATGACTTATATAAGGAAAACATCTAAAATAACTTCAAGTGAAAACAAAAAAAAATAGTGATTTTAAAATCAAAACAAATGAAAAAATATTTTCAGTGAAATGATAGATCTAAATAAAAAATGAAGTTCTGACATTCTAAAGGGTATCTAGCAGAATACATTAATAGAAAATGAGAATTCATAGTGAAATTTGTTTGAGGGCCACTCTAAAAATCACAGCATTATAAGGAGAGGGCTTACAACCCTTCAAATAGAAGGATTAAAATATTGTAATAAAAACATTTTGGAAAATGAAACAAAATCAATAATGAATAATAAAAGAAAAAGAAATAGATTTTCCCATGATGCTAAGAGTAAAGGAACTGGAAATATGATTACCACCATTTGGCTTCATCAAATACTGTTAGGCAGCACTGGTAAAAAAATGAAAAGGCAAAAATTTTTCTGTCTCACTCTCTTTCTCCTCCTTGCTCCAAGATGTAGCAGTACATGCAAATGGACAGTCCCACTGGGGCATAGTGGTTTCCCCTGGTTCACTGATGACTGACTCTCTCTTTCCAATGCATGGTGTTTGAATGTGGCTTGCAAAACCTCTATCTATGAAATAAGTCAAGATCTGTGGCTGTTCCAACTCAGTGCAAGAGCTTAACCAATAACAATACTTATTCTTACTTATTCTTACTTACCTTAACTTCTGGACCAAGAAAAAGAAAACAGACATACTATAACCATATTTGAACTTTCCAACAATAAAGTAAATAGAAATTTTTCTTTGTTGTTTCAACTCTGTACAAGGCTGACTTGAGCTTGACCATTAATATGATGCATATAAATATGCACCCACATATAATATACGCTAAACCTACAATCTTTTAAATTCCATAAACAACAAAAATACAATTGGAATGAACCAATATATGAAAAAAATAGGTATGGTAAATAAATATTTTTTTAATTTTAAAATTAAAAAAATATTTATTTACCATACCTATTTTTTTCATATATTGGTTCATATTTAAATATTTAAACATTTCATATTTAAATATTTAAACATTTCTGAGCTTTTTAAAAAGCTCAGAAATGTTTAAATATTTTGTGTAAGCAATCATATTTTGGGGTAATTATGCTTATAGAGAATTTAATAAGAACCTGATTTAAAGCAAAGAAAATAAAGAAGATGAATAAGAAAGTGATATTTTTGTGTTATTAACATAAAATACATCAATTCCTTAAACTGAACTGAAATCTAATTGGATAATATACTCATAACTTATGAAGTCCTAGTGTGTCTTCTAATAAGATTAAATGTGAGTTTAGCTAAATGGAACAAGCAATTATTCAAATGTTCATTCAGAGTAAAATTAAGATGTGAAAATCAGAGAAGGAAACAATAGTTTACCATATTTAAATTGGATGTAACAAACTATAATTTATTCTATAATATAAAACACAATGTGATTATATATACTTGTCAGTTACACAGCCAGATTTCCCCAATTTACTAATGAGATATTCTGTTGTGATGGTAACAGGAAGCATTACTTGACACCAACAAACATACCTCTTGTTATCATAACTGAATATCTCATTAACCAAAAGTAAGAACAGTTTCTTTTGCTTATTTTTACTTTGAGTTAGTTGTAATTTGATATTTTTTATTTTAAAGGTTTAAAAAGCAGAACTCTTTCTAATGTACAGAAGTACAGTTAATTATGTAGATAACATTCTAGATTACTCATACAGAAAATATAACCAATACAATTGCAAAATTAATTAAATATTGCTATTGTTATGACAATACAAGTAAACAAATTATTCAAGAAAGCATGATGATTTTGAAAAATTAGATCATAATTTAATGAACTGAGTAAGTTTGATGACTAGACAGTCATCATAAATAATATTGTTATTAATCCTGGTCTATTGCTAGTTATTCTCACAATAATAATAATTATTATTATTAGTAGTAGTAGTAGTAGTAGTAATAGTAGTATGTGTTGATTACATGCTTTCTTTCTCTTTGCTGATACTGCAGAAATGAATCTGTTGTCACATGTCAGAAGCACATAAGTTTTATCCTATTTGACACTGAGATGCATTTAATAGTTTTATGTTTTTATAAATGACACCAATCCTTATTTTTGAAGAAGGCTGTTTATGGATTATTTTAGCAGTCGCATCAATCTGAAAGAAGCAAGCAGGAAAAAAAAAGTGCATGCTGATATATTGGCTTAACTGTGTGTATGTGGTGGAAAGTCATAAAACTTTCTCTTTTGTGAATTGTTGAAAGATGATAATAAAATTAGTTAATGGATCCTCTTCCTGCTCAATATTGTAAAGTGGAGACACGATAACATAAACTAATTTGATTCTCCAAATATCCCAGTTCTGACAGGAGACCTGCAATTGTTAAGGATGACCATCAACATGATAAATTCATTAATTGTCCCAGTTTGGAAATAGCATTTGTTGACTAGCTTTGCCCAAGAAAAGATCAGAGAAAGCCATGTAAATTTTTATGATGTCACTGATTTGGAGGGGGAGTATGATATTATCACAGATCACAAGCTGATAGACAAAGTAAAAATAGCCAGTCTTTGGAGTGTAACCAATTTGCCTTCATTGTTTGATGACATCTGTTGCAAATGCTTGAAACTATTTGGATACATTAAAAGTGCAGGGATCACTAAATTGTGTCTTGAGGGTATGGTGCCTAGAAAAAAAACAGAAAAAACAAAACAGAGATGAAGGGATAACATAATTCTGTAGTCACCAACTAATGAATGTCACACATCAAATAAGTGGGAAATAAGTGATGTTAGTTTGCAATCTGATGCAGGTGGAAAAAGCAATAATAATTGATGGATTAAGACAACAGAGAAAAATCAATTTCAAATTCAGTTCTCCACATGGTACGTTGATCCCTAGTTTATCTTCATATTACACATGTAAAATATGTTACGTTCTGAAACACTCAAGCAGTAGCAGCATTCCTGGATTGAACTAGCATTAAAGTTAATATTTCTAACTTCTCACTGACCATTTTGCCTTTGTTTCTTTTCTGGTATTTCAAAATCTACATGATTATGGTTGATACAGTTACAGCATACTTCTGCAATTGTATCACATACTGTGCCACCTGCAAAGCACTATGTAGCTAATAATACTAAGGTATTGTTATAGCATAGATTGAGATTATAAGAGAAATTTCTCTTCTATTCTCTGTCCACCTTGTAAAATTATGGATGCTAGTGACAACGTCATAACCAAGATGATTGGTATAGTTTGTTTTCTTTTTTAATTTGAATTTATTGAATTTCAAAGTGAGACATTTCTAAAAGTGCTCACTTTTGTTAATTAAACTGTTTAGATACAACCATTGAGCTCAGAACTTCTGGGCCTAAACATTTCTAGGAAATATTAAAATAAAACTTCTGGCAGACAGATTTAAGTTATTGTTATGCCATATAATCAATCCCACACTCGTTAATTAAATTATTTACAATAAATTTAAAGAGGTTTATACACACACACACACTAAAGAAAATGTAATGAATCAACATAAAAATATCAACCTTCTTAATATTAGGTGTGTGCAAAAGTTTGTAGCACACATTAAAAATTCAAAAACTGAACACATATAAAACCATATTTTTTAAAATGAAAAAATGATGGATATTTTTGCACACACTTGATATAAATAATGATCTGTGAATTATTCTTTGAAAGGCATGAACCCAAATATATAAATATGCAGACATATAGTGATGCTTATTTTAACTTACACAGAAATATATACAGACACACATAAAAATCTATGCATACACATATGCAATGCTGTAATCTTATGCATTTATACAGTCCTGGTCACTATTATTGGTAAAATCTCAAATGCTAAGTTTTACCATTGAGTTCATTTGAACTCACTATTCTTTTAACACAGTTCAACAAACAGCTCCATTAAGTCATCATATTTTGGTAGGTATCTATTCTAAAAATTCACCAATCCTAAAAAGTATTTTAATTCTTTTAGTAGGTATAGATAAAGCTGAAATTTTCTTAATTAACTTTAGATCTGGTGAAATACCATCTTTTGAAATCTGATAATCTAAATCTGATATTGTATTGCAAACAAATTCACATTTGTCTGTGTTTATTATCATCCCAGCAGTTTTTAACTTGTTTAGCACATGTTCTGTTTTTTTGTCTTTAACTACTAAAAACAAAAAACAGAACATTTGTTAAACAAGGCTCCAAGGTAAATATCATCTTGATAAATAATCATGTTACTAATTTTGTCAGTTAACACATTTTCCATTGCTCTCTGAAAAATGGCACTTGTTTTCATTCCAAAAGGCATTCTCATCCATCATAATGGAGGTGTTTATTGAGGTAATTTTGTTGAATTTCTCATCAATCTTTATTTGATTATAGGCAGATTTTAATTCAATTTTTTCAAAAAATTTAATGTTTGATAATTTGTGTATAGTGGTTACAATATTGGGAATTGGAAACAAGTCTGAGCATATTTTATGATTTATGCCTAATTTAAAATCACCACATATTATCCATCTGATTTTTGCAGAACTACATTAAGAGAGGCCCATTTACTGCCACTTGGAGGAATATGCTTCAAAATTTCCTCTACCATTTTCTTTAACTTGGCAAAAAAAAGGTAGAAAGTGAATACATAATTTACAGGATTTAAAATAGGAAGGGGTGCTATTTTCATTTAACTGCTTGCTTTATACCCCCTTAACACTCCCATTTTTACTTTTTCTGATTTTACAGTATTGATTAATTGCAACATATCAACTATTAGAACATCTATTCCTAGTAGTCCATGAATTTTTTACATTCCACTAGGAATAATTTAAAATTGGTCAGAGGTTTCAAAAGTTCTATTGAAGTAGATCAAAGTTTTTATAAAAGATCCATTTATTTTGTCTCAATTTCAGATAACTTTTTCTTAGTTTTGTTTTACCAATTTGTTCCCAGAAATTTCTTGGGATTAAATTGACTCCCCATATTCACTTGCATTGGAAAACTCATGCCATTTAATTTAATTTTTTCAAAAGAACTTTTTTCCTTAGGTCTTTGTATTGAAAAAATGTTATCAATTTTCTCTTTTTCCAATTTTTCTACACTGTCTATTTTCTTTTTAACTTTGCATACAGGCTGAAAATGATTTTTTCTTCCACAGTTATGGCAATTTTTTCCAAAAGCGTCAATTCATGCTCATACTTACAGTATTTGGATTTTTTGCGTTCCATTTTTATACTGTATGTTTCAACATTGTCCTCAGTAGAATTATAGTTTATAATCAATTCCAGTTGTTGAACAACTTGCACACATGAACTTCCTATGAACGAATCACATTATCTTGTGGTAGTTGATAGTCTCACTAAATGGCTGGAAATTTATAAGTGCAAAAATCTAACATCAATGACAGTAGATTTCTTACATGCACTGTTTGTGAGATATAGCATATCAGATATCATAGTTTCTGATAACAGAATGTTCTCCATTGAACATAGTACACCCTGCCGTATCACCCAAGGTTGAACGAACAAGTGGAACAGTTTGTGGGAACATTCAAAAGATTGTTGAAGAAAGAAAGTCTTCAGAAAGTAAATGAGAAAGCACTTCAAAAATTTTCTGAGAGATTACCATGTAACACTTAACCCCAATACACCATCAGGCATGTCACTGGTGGAATTAATGTTTTCTAGAAAAGTAAAATCAGTGTTCAACAAGTTACTTCCAAGTAGATAAAAAAAAAAAAAACACCACTAAAAGTTTCAAGGTCAGTGATAAAGTGTTCTTTAGAGCATATAAGGATGGCAAAGACACTATGTGGGAAGACAGCATAATATCAGCAAGAATTGGGAAGTTGATTTACATGGTAAAAAGGAAACGATTTGTATATAAAAGGCACCGTAAATAGTTAGAAAAAAAGGTTCATTGATGAAAGAACTGAAATATTGCAAGAACCGATAAAAATGCTATATGATGTTTTCAATGTGCCAGCACCACAACAAGTCATGGAACCTACAAGGACAAGTTTCAGAAAAAGAAAGCATACTGAAGAATTGTAAATGGATCCGAGGCAGAAAGGCTACAAGTATGTTGGTGAACTCTCCAGAAAGTGGAGGGGAAGATGCTAATACTAATAAAAAGTAAAATATTTATAAAAGTATTAATCTTAAAAGAGGAGATGTTATGGAGTAAATAGTACACCCCTGGCGACTATATGAACTAGTCCATAACTGTAAATAAAGAGCTCCAGTTCAGAGGTAGGGGAAAAAGAAGCCGTTTGGAGTCAGTTTTACATACATACAGGCATTATGGCAAGCTTCCAAAGCATTACTTATATTATAAGTGCTACGAAATACATTATAACAGTGGTGTATTAGATAATGGCTCAGAATTAATAGTTAGAGAGCTGAGTTTCAATCCTTTTAAGCTCGTTATATTCACTTATGTGCAAATATATTTGGGAAAGCTATGAATCCACCTCTTGTCTCTCCAGCTAGTGATTAATTAGTAAGACTTGTATTGCTAAACCATTATTATTAAAAAAAAATAGAAAATTCTTACAATTTAAAAATATTTTCTGGCTTCAAATAACCTGCAAAAGTTTGATAAGTCGTAGAAAATAATCACTCAATCAATTGTACTGAAAAACTCACTAGGGCCAAGGGAAATATGGATTTGCTAAAATATTAGTTTATTCTTTCAAAGAAAAAATCCTTTACAGTCTGCTGTCCAGCTTAGATTTGGTAGGCAATTCATCTTCCAAACCTAAAATGTACTTTAAAAAATATCTTCAGTGATCTAAGTAGAATAAGGTTAGGGTAAGATGTGAAGTGTGTATTGGGGATCATCAAAATCAAGCAGGTACAGAAATTCAACTATTGAGTGTAGCAAGAAATGATGAAAAATGTGATACAGAATAGCAAAAGAAGCATTCCAGAAACAAAACAAAGTATTAAGAAATAGGAAAATATGATTAGAAACAAAGAGGCGTGCTGAACTGCTATGTAATATCTAGTCTTTTTTCTAACAACAAATGTTTGGCATCTATTCACAAATGAAAATGAGGAAGTTTTAAGGAAAAAAGAAAATACATGGAAATCTAAACTTAAAATTAGAAAGTGACAGGTGAAATTTCTAAGATAGACAATATGGAAAGTAAGCCTGGAAAATCTAACACTGCAGTAAAGACATGAGAAACAGGAGTAAACAGCAAATAACCTACTTTATGAGTTTGCATGAAGGGATGGCAGAATAGGGATAAAGAGTGTTGGTAAATGGTCAAAAGTTACTCAGGGCAACAAAGACAGGAAGTTTTGAAGGAAGATGGCACATAAAAGAAGAATGGAATGTCATTTTCAGTAACTGAATCCACATAAAAACAGAATTGAAAACTGTTGTCTATAATAGGAAGCCACCAAAACCAATTTGAAATGATTCTGCAGACAGGAATAGTTGAAAAAAAAAAAAAAACAATTGAAAGATGCTGAAGCTTTCTCAAAAGCTACAGAAATTGTCTGTTAACACTGATCATTGTCAAAGGAATCTCAACTCTCAACCAAGTATTCGTTGAGGGGCTTGAATACTCATAAAAAAAGCTATTTATGATAAAGTACTGATAATTATGGAAATAAAACAATAATTTTAATTCTCTCTTATTTATTATCAATTCACATTTTAAGTTTTTCTGACGTTGAGTAGTTTAATTTCAATTTAAATTTGAAATGATTAATTGGGGGGTTTATAAAAATAAGTAAAAAAGGGGGTTGAATATTTTTGCATACAACTATATATATATATATATATATATATATATATATATATATGCATGCACACTATGGACGTAGATATGAACTAACTGAACTTCTATTAATAATAAAAGAATTGTTCACTACTACAATGCCTTTGTATTCATTTTTTTTAAATTCACTATTCTTTTTTTTCTTTTTTTTTTTAAAGATTATCATTATCAACATTCAGACAAAACAAATCTTTATTTTCCTTTCTTTACAAATGAAAATGTTTACTTTGTTATTCTAGTGTAGTAATAAAATATAAAAATTGGCTGCTTACACAATAGGACTGGTTTATTGTCATTGTTCACCCTCCCAGAATGCATTGAAACATAACGTCAAATCTACGTCTGCTGTTTGCAGAAGATTCCAGATTGCTCGTATCAATCAACCAGTAATCTTCCCACTCAGTTTTTGACAATAATTTAAATATTTTCTCCTACTTCTAGATGTCATCAAATTTAAATTTTCTTAGATATACAGATTATATGAAATCAATGTGAAAATTCTTCAAATTAAGCACAACTTTGTCAGGTGCAAATAAATCACCCTCTTTATACAAGCTCTCTCTTGAAAGTTTCCAGATATTAATGTCAATGAAAAAAGGCTTTACTCAGAGAAATGAAATCTTATTTTTTTTTCCCCAAGTACCCCCTTGAGACCTTACATACTTATCCCAGTATCCCTTTCACTTTTGAAAACAATTTGTAAAATCAGCTTCTAGGATTGCTATCAGAAGCTTTGTTGGATTCCATTAAAATTTAATCTTATTTATAGAATTGAACTTCCCTGTAGATGATGATTTTTAACTTTGGGAAAAGTTAGAAATCACTGGGACAGACCTGGATGATATGCTGTTTTAACTCCAAATTGCAAATAAGGTGTTATTATGAATACAAATTCTCTTTTACTGCCAAATGAGTAACCTGACCGGAGAAGAACATAAGAAGTAAGGTTACCTCTGAGTGATTGCCAAATTTTATCAAGTTCTTGAGATATTCAAAAAGGCTGGATACTTTCCAGTCAGATGAGGCTACATATTCACTTAGTGCTAATGAGCTTTGGAAACTTACACTCTATCGCATTGCAGCTTGATAAAAAGGTCTCACTACTGGCATGTCACAATAGCTGACAGAAAAGAGATTGGTGGCATGAATATTTATGCAAATCAATTGCCCATGATAACCACTCAGGTAATAATAACTGTAAAAAAATTTTACAACTCTTGTCAAACTTGATAGGGATCAACCCACACACACACACACAAAAATAATATATATTTGGGCAGCAATTTTTCATTTTATCATTATACAACAGAGATGGATTATTTTGTTATTTTTTTAAATCTAATTTCTCTTGTTTTCATACAAGGGAAGGAATAGTCTATTCAAGACTCTGCAAAGACTGTTCATTGGTTCTAGTGCTTTTGGCAATTCTCTGATTATCCTTAGGGACAAAATACAGATGTTATTTGTCAGAAGATAAGATGAAGGTAAACTGGCATTATATTGCTATTTCTTTCATACAATATTATAGTTTAAGAATTTTCTTCTCCCTCCAGCTATGGATAAATAGCAGGACAGACTGGGTTCTATAGCCTTGGATGGCAACTGTTCTAGGAGAAGGACAACTGTGAATTCAAAAGCTGCAGTGAGTCATTTGGGGACCTTGTGGCATGCAGTGCACTAGATCTCTGTATTTGGCCCTTCAAAAAGTGTGGTTGCGGCTACATAAAAGCCTTCACCACTATAAACAAATCACATGTGCTGGTGTCTAGGACCTTGATTCCTTCCTAGGAACTGAGCTGCTTGACTCTCATATATCAAATACAATGTCCACCATATATATATATATATATATATATATATATATATATATATATATATACACACACACACATACACATACACACAGATGTACAAGATATTTGAGAACACAATTTTATTGGGCTATAAATGTAAGATAAACCAACAAAATGGCATAATATGTGCTAGATTTTAAAATTTTCATTTCTCTCTCAAATGCACCATGAGTAGCTCACAATCTGACATAAGAAATGAAAAGGCACACAGATTCATGGCACTAACCACCAATCACAACAACTCACAAACAGCCAACTTCTTTAAAATGGTCATGTCTTTTGTATTCAAGTTCAGGAATGATTTGGGGGCCAATAGTAGGGATGTATCATCCAAGACCCTGAGAAAGAAAGATTTCAAATGGTCAGATCTTATGAGGACATCAAAATCTGTCCAGCAGTCCAGAACATCTTTGACCACAACCATAGCAAGTCTAGGAGAGCAACTCAAGGTGGTGGAGTTCACTATCAAATATATGGTGCATGGGAACAATAGGTTCCAGGTCAACAATGAAAAGAGGGAAGTTCATATCCAACAAGACCAAGGAGAACTGTACAATCTGATAAAAGCAAAAGCTTAAGCACCCCAAAGAGTCTGGCATACACTGATTCTTTTCTGGTGAGAACATTGACTAAGACCAAAAGTTGAACAGGATGAACAACATGTGACTGTTACTAATCTCAGAGGTACCCAAAATAATGCCCATCAAGTTCACATTGTCTTTGATGATCCTGAAAGTTGTAAGCAATGATAGCCATGTCATGTCACACCAATTCTTTTCCATAGTACCCAAGGGTCAATACTACTGCCTACATATAGTAAGACAATTTAGAAACAATTGGACATGTTTTGCATTATCAGAAAAATTTATTTCAAAAAACAAAATCTATATTATGAAAAATAAGACAACTTAGTATAAGACAATGTTTTTTCAAAATTCAATAATTTTTACAAACAATAATTCAGCCTTTCTGCTCAGTGATGTTTAAGCATGCTTTTTTAGAACTTGGTCATTTCAAAACTTCTTATCCAAAGACTGTAAATAGCTTCATTATAAAGATGACACCATACTAGTATATCTGCACAAAAGTAAATTATTAAATCTCAAAAGTAAACAAAACTGAAGCTTCAATTGAATTGAAAAACAATAACATTTTGATTTTTCTTGATATTTCATTAATTCAAATTAATACCAGTTTAAAATTAAATGTGTACCATAACTAAATAATGTAAGTGCTTCTATTGTTAACATATTTTGGTTCTATTTATAAATAAAAATTTCTGCTAAATAAAACCAGTCATCCCCAAAACAAATTATTCTCATTATTTTTAATAAGGATATATATAAGCTGAAGATTATTTATTGCACATATGTATATGAACAATTTGTTGGTTAATACCAATTTTTCTGTAAAAACATTGATGTGTAAATCTGAAAGTACGTGTGTGTATACACACACACACACTGACACTGATAGAAAATAAAATTCCAACACCTTGAAGGATGAGGTTCATCTGGGGAAAATATGCATGTTTGTGTGTAGTGAATAATCTGATAAAATTTTCAAAGTTTTCAGTCATCTCGTGACATAGTAACACTCTCTCTGTTAGAAACTTAGACAGTGACGCATGGTACAATAAGGTTCAGGCTAGTGAAATAGCAAAAAAGTTTGGACAGTGCTATATACATCCAGAACATTGTTCAAAAAGTTCTAATAAAATTCTTATAACAGGAAGGTGGCATGCTGTTCCAGCAGGATAATGCATGCCCACATGATGCCAGCAAACATGCTCTACAAGGTTTTTCAATAACTTTTCTGGCTGGCATAATTGTCAGACCTATCCTCATTGAACACGTATGGGGTATGGGATATGACTGAACAATACCTAACTTATTCAGTTAATTACTCTTTCTATATTGTGCCAACAGATGCAAAAGGCATTGAATAAAGTGCCACAGGACAATATCTGCTATTTGTATACCTCATATGCATATGAGAGTACAAGCCTGTGTTAATTACCAAGGAAGATAAATAGTGCATTAATAAGGGGTTTGAATATTGTTGATACATTTCTTATTATGGAACCTGTGTATATATTGATCTGTATATGTGATCTTTTAATGTAATCCAGCCATATTACTTAAATTAATCTTAAGTAAACTGAAACACATATTCATAGAGTTGCAATTTTACATGCACTTTTTATAGATGAATATATATGTTGATTATAACATGAAAATAATTTTAATTTTCTCTAGGCATTTTTGTTTATAACATTAAAAATTCAGAAATGACCAATTGCCCACAAAATTTTAAATAAATGTCTTTAAGTATTTAATGCTTTGTTTTATTTTTCTGGGTGACATTAAAAGGATGGGAAATTATGCTTGAAACTGGTCTGGTCATATATATATATATATATATATATATATATATATATATATACATACATACATATATCAACACATACACAAAAGAAAACTGTTTAAGATATGATTCAAATGATGTTCACCTTTTCATTTTCAAGAGCCACTTTGTTGTAAGACAGTGACAAGAACTAAAGACATTTCATTCTTTCTATCTAAATTTATCAGATGAGGAATTATCATTATTTATATTATTCCTGGTTTAATTAATGCCCTCGTCTTTTTTACTATGATCACAACATTCATGGCCCTTTTCAGATGTCTGCTGGAATTCAGAGCATTGGTTTGTGAATTTGGCAGTATAGTAAAGTAGTAAGACTTGGACTACATTGAAACAGAATTAGCAATAACTGAGTAGTACCAAAAATAGCACAAGATATTCTCAAACACTGACCACAGAATGAAGACAATCTACTCCATTAAATAATGTTATCTGGGTAAACAGACACCTGAAGAAGGCTAGAATTTTCAACATCTGAAATGTTATGATGATGATAACAAAAATGTGGACAATAATACACATGTAAATAATGTAAATTAGTGTTCAGATATAAATGAACAATATTTTCTTATTTTATTTATTTATAACATCTGTTTCTTTGTATTCTATACTTACTTAAATGTAACATGAAATGTAGTTTAGAATAAAAAAAAAATTATCCAATAAAAGTTAATGTTGATATGCAATGTGATTTTAACTCAGAGAATGGAAGATGCCATAATAAAATTTGGAAGTTGCATGTGTCTTAATTTAAATGCGTACCAAACAAAAACACTTCTACAAGGAAAAAGGAAATTGATGGTTAGTGAGTTGATCTCACAAACACTGATCAGTTAAGTCCTTCCAATAATTAAGCTTAATAACTACCTTAACAAATAATTAAGCTGAACAAATGCCTACTGGCTGATATTTTTTGAAAAAATTTAATATATAAAAACTGTTGTGTGCCTATTGTGTATGCGTGTGGTGTGCTGGAAAGTCCAAAAAATTATAAAGAATAGGAAAAAGTGGTGTGGGAAAAGATGCTAAACTACTTAGGAAATAAGACTTGATAAAATAGGAAAATTTTTGTGTCATTTTTTATTGGTTAAGCAAATTGCACATGCATCTGTCTTGTCAAGCAGTGTTCATGTGTATGATTCATGTGTGTATGTGTATCATAATTCTAGTTTGTCTATGTGGGATTCAGATGATAATGTATATCCGTGTGTGCGTGTGTGTGCATGTGCATCTAGTCATCATTTTTTTTTAAATTCTATTTTTAATTTTTGTGTTTAAAAATGCTTACTAGATACACACACAAACAAATGAATATACATTATCATCCAAGTCCTGCATAGACAGACTAGAATCATGATACATATACAAAAATAAATTATACACATGAACGCTCCTTGACAACACAGATGCATGTGAGGTTTGCCTAACCAATATAAAACAAACAACATAAAAATTAAAAATAGCAGAATTTTCTTTTTGTCCTCCATATTTCATTCTCTGATGAAGCTTTAATAGAAGAGAAACATTATTTTTATAAACATTTTCTATTTTTTCCTTATCCTTTCATTCTGTTGGATTCAAATCCATATTTGATCCCAACACTCTTTTAATGAATAGATAAAATTTTCAAGTAAGAATCATTTTACTTTCTAGTTGTTGCAAACTATTTTCTACTTTGCTTATCTTTTTAACTTTATCTTGAGATTTTCCAGCTGTGCTTAAACAATTGTTTTTATTTTATAGTGTAACCTACTCTGAAATTTCTGTGATAGTAAAGTGCAGTGAGATTATCACTGGAATTTACAAATTTCTAAATAGAAAATATGAATTTTAAGATAATACTACATCATCTTTAGGGTCTCTTAGCTCCAGGATTTTAGATAACTCTATAACATTGCTTTCTTTTTTAAAAAAAGAAAAAATGATTCAGATTATATAAACCTATATATCCTGTGATTGTCAAATTCTCCAATCACTCCTTCCTTGTGTCCTTGAAATTTCAACACTTTTTCTGATTCTACAAGTGTCCTTTTTGTTTCTATATTTCTCAAAACTTCCTTGCTAGTCACATGTTCCATCCATATTATCTTTATCATCCTTCTGTAAAATTACATCACTGTTGTTTCAAGTATCCTCTTCATCTATGAGGAAATTATCCAGCATTTGTTGCCTATACAAGGATTGATATTATATAGCAGTTCAAAAGTTTCCTTTATTTTTAATGAAAATATTTGTTTCTTTATACTTTGCTTAGTTTTGAAAGGTATCTTTAGTATCTATAAATGTTTTAAATAACATACTTTTCCCAAAATAAAAAGGAAAAAATCAGTAAAGTTTTTATTAATAATAATAATAATAATAATAATTACACTGCATAATGTGCAAACACTTTGGAAAATATGTTAACAAACACTGGTGTGAACATTACCCAGCACCAGTTACAGAAATAGAAGACATCACAATTCTATGGGATTACAACATCTTTACAAACCAGAAAATTGAAGAAAATAAGCTGAACGTAACTGTCAAAAACCAAAAAGAAAAAACTCGCCTACTAATTGATATGGCTTACCCAGTGGTCTGTAACATAGCAACCAAGGAATTTGAAAAAATATTGAAGAAATTGAAATAGAAAAAATGTGGAAATTTAAAACAAGAATAGGACCAGTCATAGTAGGTGCACTTGGAATGATAAAAATAGGAACACATTGAAAATCCCAGTTTAAGAGAAATACAAAAAATTGTCTTGATAAGTACAGTCCACACACTAAGAAGAACTTTGTCCATGTAATGCTAGTGATGTCATGGGAGTTAGAAATACAAATCAGGAAATATAGCCATAACAACAGACCACTACCTGCCTTAGGTCTTCCTGTAGACTTGGTAGTTAGTGTGACCATAGCAGAAATTGAAATATAATGATGATAATAAAAATAAATGGACATTTTTTTCATTGAGCTATTAAAATAACAGTTACTATAAAAATTTACTATTTACAAATACAGTGAAAACTGCTTATTATTATGAATTTAGGATCTTTGAGATAAAAATAATTGGCTGATAACATTAAGCAAAAGATATAAAAATTGGTTTTAAATTCATTGTGATAAATTTATGTAAAATTAATTTTTTAATTAATTTTAAATAGTGTTTTGAACTGACTGATATTAATAAAAAATAATCAATTAATAAGATTATCCATATTTAGAATCAATGGCTTCTGCTATGTCAAAATGTTCCCTTCAATCTAATTATTACATGTACTGTATCACAGATACACATTCTGATGATAAGGTAGTGGGGGAATGAAACAATTTTCACAGTTGTATTCTAGTGTTGGTTATACTTGAAACAGATGTCTGTAGAATTTTCCATTTTTCTTACTGATGCCCACTAGGTTTACTGTTACTCCACCATTTTCTTGTTTAGCTTTAGTCATTTTCTGCACTAACAAATGAAAGATTTCTGGTCATAAAGAAAAACAATTGATGATTAAGCATGGAATTTTGCAATTAACATCTTGAAATTTGTTTTAGCAAGTTTCATCAGTCATGCATTTAAAATTAGGAAAAGAAAAAAAGATTATCAGTGGTCAGGAATTAAGGCAAGTAGAACAGACAGAATAAGATAATTATATGCATAATGTTAATGCATTGAAAATTTTACTATGGAAATACAGTGAAAAACAATAAAGGAAAATAATTATCTGTGATAAGATATTAACCCTTTGAACACTGAACCTCTGATGAGTATGGTATGTGCATTTTCAAAGAGTGACCAGTATACTGACCACTGAGGTTCAAAGGGTATGGCAAAATTACTGGGAGACTGTATAATAAAAATATTTGTCTAGGAATGAAAGAAACTTTTAAATTTTATATTATCTAGAATAACTTTCTAATAACCATGTGTTATTTTTTTCTTATTCAAGTATACTTACAAGCATATGGATTAAATGCTAATGACTAATATTTGCAGATATCAAATAAGTTTTAGGCCTTGTGTTTAAACCATCAAACACTAGTGCATAATAAAACTACTGTTGCTACTGAAGGAAATGATCTAAAAAAAAAACATTCTAAAATCATGAATAGACTTAAACACCATGAAAAGAATAAAAACATTAAAGAATCCAATTTTTGAAACATAAACAGAAATCATGAACAGTTTTAATCTAATTTGTATTGCATATAAAAGCTATTACTGATATTACCTGGGCTGTAATTACAGACTAAATGGCCTTTTATTTAATTTTTTAATATATTGCCTTAATTTATATGTATTTTATTATACTTCAATCTTTAACTATCATTAAGTAAACTTCATGTAATACAATTGTACTGTTAGGTAGAAGAGACCACCTAACCTCTCCCCTAATTTGGACTGTTCTATACTTATTTTGGATCTGTGGTTGGTGTAACAGATATTGGCATGGAAACTGATTCAAATTCAAGTTGAATCCATTTTGTTCATGTCACACTAATGCCCTTGGAAAAGGCATGATTCTAACTGCCTCTAACTATAGGTTTAAAAGTAGGATATACTGATCTCTCTTGCATTGAGAAGCAACCAGACTAAGAGAAAAATAGTCAGTTAAGTGCTATATGTGATACACACTTGGGCAATCATGTGTCTTTCAATACATGACTAACTCAGCAGAATATTTTTCCACAGTAATTTGCCATTTCTTTCTGACAGACTGGTTGCAAACCAAGGCTAAAGAATCCAGTCTGTCCTGCTATTTAAACCATAGCTGGGGGGGAAGAGATGGATTCATACCTTTCCCAGGGGTATTTGTGCATAAGTGAATGTAATGAACTTGACTAGAATTCAAACACAGCTCTTTGATTTCTCATTCCAAGCAGATATCTATCACACCACAACACACATCCAAGAGAAAGATAACGGAATTCAAAACATTGCTGATATGCTAGCAGTCCGTGTGCTGCACCAATAATCCTAAATTGGTTACCTTACTCATTTATATCTATTTGGAAAATACTCAATTCTGTTTTTTTTTTTTGTTTTTTTTGCTTTTTGTGTTTGCCTGGTGAACCTTTGATGAATTAATGTACAATAAAACCTGCTTTAGGCCAAGTTAGGTTTTGATTTTCTTACTTTGTTCAACACTTGGGAAAATTTATATCTAGAGTAGAAACAAAACTGAAAATTTACTACAATAATAAATAAAAAATCAAATTGCATTTACATGAAAGCAAGGAGGAGAGAACATACACGCATAAAAAAATCTTTATTAAAAAGAATTCCAGTTTTAAGTTTTCATGTACAATGAAGAACTAACTAAGCCATTACAAAATGATTTAGTCAAAGATTTTCTTAATAACCTTGTGAATATTAAGTTAAGTGATATTTTTAAAAGAAAAAAAAACATCCATCATGCATACAATCTAAAGTAAAAATTTCTCACTTTGATAATTTTTCACTTTTGAATATTGTTGCTTTTAAGTTGCACAACTGGAAAAATATATTTTTAATCACAATAAAAAATAAAAACACAAAGGTGTTGCTGAAATTAATATGGCTGCACATATGACTCAGCAAGACAGAATTTAGCAGATACTTTATTTGAATAGTTTATGTCAAAATAAATAAATGCAATTTTGCACAGAGTATATAGTCAAGACACCAAAAAACTATATAGCCTTTAGCTTTATACTTAACTATAAACTGTAAATAATTACAAAGGAATTTTTTTTTACTGGAACACCTTTTTCTAATATTATTCTATTATTAGTTTTATTTCATTTTTCTTTTCATTACAATGCTTTAGGTCAATACATCATTCATTATTAATATTATTTTATAACTAGTTTTACTTTGTCTTATTATAGTTGCTTTTTCTCACAATACTCTGAATCAATAAATTTTTCCACTGCTAGAGCAAACAATATGTAATTGGAAATAAAAAAATAACTTCCAATAAGACTTGAACACATATCAGATACATATCTGCTGGCGAATTTTTTGCTGAAGTTGCCTAAACCACTTTGGCCACAGAAATGTTGAGGATGATAAGTATTGTGTGTGTAGTACCATGGATATCAGTGTGGAAAGTAGTATCAAAAAGTCATGTTCAAATTCCAGGTTAGTCAGTTGCATTCACTTTCACAAAAATGTCCTAGGGGTAGGCATGAAACCATTTCTTCCTGCCCAATCCCTGTTAAGGTAAAGAAAAGACTGTCAACTGATAGTAGCAACAGCAATAGATTTCTTGTTTCTTGGCCAGAACACTTGTAGCCAAATAGCAGTTCACACAATAGTCTGACGTAACAGTCCAACACACATCGTAGAGACAACAAAATGGGGTCACAAATCCAACCTTCACTTCTCACCAACAACAACGCGTGTTCGTCACCCAGCTCAAAAAAATCATCTCCTTTTATAAGCGAAAAACAACGACTTCTGTTCACCGAGAGAATTTTCTGATTGGTCATGCCATTCAGGGGAGGGAAGAACATTAGCATAGCTTCTAGTCATTGATGTAGATTTTTGCTGACTACTTTTTGGTAATTTTTTTCGGCAGATTGCACACAAACGACAAACTTTTTTTTCAGGGTACCTGATTATCTCTTTCACTACACTCCCCCCTTTCACATGAATGACATTTATGGACGGGCTTCTTTATTCTTAAGCGTTTCCGAAGCAGGGCGACTGTTGGAGGAGATTGTGTGTTATGTTCTGAGGATTCTTCTGATCTGAATACCTCACGCACAGAGTCTTCGTCATCTGAAAAATATTCTGAAGATTCTTCTTCTGAGGATTCTTCTGATCTGACAACTTCACACACAGAGTCTTCGTCATCTGAAGAATGTTCTGAAGATTCTTCTTCTGAGGATTCTTCTGATCTGACAACCTCACGCACAGAATCTTCGTCATCTGAAGAATGTTCTGAAGATTCTTCTGATCTGACAACCTCACACACAGAGTCTTCGTCATCTGAAGAATGTTCTGAAGATTTTTCTTCTGAGGATTCTTCTGGTCTGACAACCTCATGCAGAGAGACTTCGTCATCTGAAGAATTTTCTGAAGATTCTTCTTTTGAGGATTCTTCTGATCTGACAACCTCACACACAGAGTCTTCGTCATCTGAAGAATGTTCTGAAGATTCTTCTTCTGAGGATTCTTCTGGTCTGACAACCTCATGCACAGAATCTTCGTCATCTGAAATATGTTCTGAAGATTCTTCTGATCTGACAACCTCACGCACAGAGTCTTCGTCATCTGAAGAATGTTCTGAAGATTCTTCTTCTGAGGATTCTTCTGATCTGACAACCTCACGCACAGAGTTTTCACCATCTGAAGAATGTTCTGAAGATTCTTCTTCTGTGGATTCTTCTGATCTGACAACCTCACACACAGAGTCTTCGTCATCTGAAAAATATTCTGAAGATTCTTCTTCGGAGGATTTTTCTGATCTGACATCTTACACACAGAGTGTTCGTCATCTGAAGAATGTTCTGAAGATTCTTCTTCTAAGGATTCTTCTGATCTGACAACCTCATGCACAGAGTCTTCGTCATCTGAAGAATCTTCAGAACATTCTTCTTCTGATCTGACAACCTCACGCACAGAGTCTTCGTCATCTGAAGAATCTTCAGAACATTCTTCTTCTGAGGATTCTTCTGATCTGACAACCTCACGCACAGAGTCTTCGTCATCTGAAGAATGTTCTGAAGATTCTTATTCTGAGGATTCTTCTAATCTGACAACCTCATGCACAGAGTCTTCGTCATCTGAAAAATGTTCTGAAGATTCTTCTTCTTAGGATTCTTCTGATCTGACAACCTCACGCACAGACTCTTCATCATCTGAAGAATGTTCTGAAGATTCTTCTTCTGAGGATTCTTCTTCTTAGGATTCTTCTGATCTGACAACCTCACGCACAAAGTCTTTGTCATCTGAAGAATGTTCTGAAGATTCTTCTTCTGAGGATTCTTCTGATCTGACAACCTCACACACAGAGTCTTCACCATCTGAAGGAGGTGATAGCCCTACCTCTGATGGTAATTATTTGTTCACTTTCTGAGCACTCACTGCTAGTGTCACTTGTTGAAGTATCTGTATCCCCATAGCGACGCAAGTCCTTTATGTGTCTTGGTATGCCATCAACCAGCACAGAGTGCGAATTACTTACTCCAGTGACATGCCCCACCCAGTACCAAGTTGTACACCGGCTATGTGGAGCTTTTACCCACATGCGATTGCACAAGTCATACGGCGCGCGTTCTTTTGTCCGTTAAGTTGAACACATCGTGTCAATGCCTCGTAGCCAGACTTTGTACTGATAAATCATGTTGGCTGGCGCAGTTGAGGGCAATACATTATTGTCTCTCAGAGTAACATTGTACCAATACACCGCCTCCATTATGGAACACTGCTTCCTAGCAGTGATTCTTTTGATGCTCCGATGACATCACTCAATTATGCCATTTCCTGATGGGATATATATGCAGCGAAATCTGAGGTGTACTCAGAAGCCCAAAAATCTTTGAATAGTCCACTGCGGAATGCAGTGTCATTGTCAGTGAGGAGTTCCATCGGAGGTCCACGTTCAAAGAACAATGATCCCAAGTGGTCAATGATGCTTGTGGAATCCTGTCGATGCAGACGTCGCCAAATAGTGAACCGGGTTGGGCCACAGTCAATCAGGGTTAAATAGTGATGTCTGTTATAATGGGTGATGTCCATTCCAACATGGTGCCACACCTTGCTCACACTCATTTGTCCTTTTTGCCATTGCCCAGGTGCTGGGTCGATGGACTGATACTCCTTGCATTCGCTGACCACTGACCTGACAGCAGCTTTGGATACAGAGGGATAAATCTGCCTCACGAAATATAGGGTCTGTTTTACACCGGGATGTCCACTTTGGCAATGCACAGATTTTAGTAAATCTGAGTTACGGTTGCTCATTGATGTTACACTGACCTGTCCTACCGGCTCTACCTCTTTCTTAATAGCGTCAAGCCATTTTTGGGCTACCCTTGTTAAAGTATCGGCTTTGTTCTGATGAGATCTGACCAGCTGTATATCTACGGATAAGTGGTATTCACTTACCAACTTTCCCAGTGTGTCTAGCTGCCTTCGAATGAGCATCTCGCTCGCAGCCTTTGTATGTATCCTGGCCTTCCCCATAAGAGTGTCTGCTATCCACTTATACACGCATGCGGAATCCGTGAATAAATGCAACACATTTGCATTCCATTGAAGGGCCGCGATTACTCCCCTGATAACGGCATCTAATTCTGACAGGTTGATATGTTGCGTATCCTTCTTGGGACGCAGCCAACACACAACTTCCGCAACAATTTCACCTACTTCAAGAGACAAGGGAGCTCACGTTGACCCAGACGTTAAATTCACATCCGTCAACACACCATTTACTATGTACGGGGTCATCTTGACGCACCCTAATGACTTCTGCTATCATGTGTCTAAGGGGAGCATCATTTCTTGTGTCATCCCAGCCAGAAGTGACAGCAGTCACCCTACGTTTAATAAATGCAGCTGCAATGCAGATCCACCCGCCCACGGGAAAATGTCCCACCAGCTTTCCACATAACAAAAACATGCTGCATCGTGTCATGTGTCTGGGAATGTCTGAGAGCTCGCTTCCATGTTTCCAGTAAAGCACGTTGTGCTCCCCCCAGACCTGCAAGCCGAGCACCATCCTTACAGTTCTTACATTCAAGCCCAAAATCAGCAAGATGCTTTCTCACCTGTGCAGCGGGCACTAAGGTTTCGTTGATGTAGATGTCATCGATGTAAGCTGACGTCGCTTGACGAATTGTCTCATCCTTGGATAGCACAGCATCCATGATGGCTTTCATGATGGCCAGCGCTACATTGAGTCCGAATCCCATTTGGGTTAAACAGTATCTCCTCCCATTAAGGATCACTGTCTGAAATGGCCACAGTGACCGATGTACGCGTACCTGCAAGTAGGCCTTTCGAAGGTCAATCACAGAGACATTGGATTCCTTTGTTCGCCATTCTCTCAATTTTTGTGCACACACATCAGTATGATCTGTGTATTTGTCTACATGTTCGTTCAGTTCTCTATAATCTAGTACAGGGCGCATTTTTCCCTTGTTCTTTTGTACCACAGCCATCAACGGGATGAGGCCTCTTGGAGGACCAAGCACTTCCTCGGGATAAGGAGTCAGCCATCCATTGTCCAGCCACACCTGCAATTCGCGCTGGTATTCTTCCTTGACGCGTTCGGGCATCAAATATTCTGACACACGGTTCTGGAGATTTTCTGGTGAGTTATTTTCCGACCATTTCCAAAATGCTGTCCATGTCTTCGTCCTTTGGTCGAACTCTGTGCTAAAGTCAGGTTCGTTGATCTTCAAAGTAGCACAGATGGGCGGATCAGAAAACTTGACTTCGCCCGCCTCTGTAATGCATACGCCGCCCAGCTCCTTAATAATGTCCATCCCAAGGAGCAGATCGAAACCTAATAATGCGCTGTCCCCAACCAACACACTGACTGTGACGGGGTCACTGTTATTGATACTGAGTTTGATGTTTCCAACTCCCCGGCCTCTGAGAGCCTTTCCATCGGCCGTTAATACATCCATCTTTTGTCTGCTCCACTGTCGACAAATCGAACTGTTTGTGAGTGACCAAGAGCAGCCCGAATCTATTAAAGCGGTATGCATTATTCCATTGATGCGCACCTTAATCACAGAGAGCGCCTCTTTCATGCTCGGTGCGGGGAAGAGACCAGTGCTGACGTCACATCCCCATTCCATTTCCCGGACACTTAGAGTCAATATGACCTACTTTATGACATTAGAAGCATCGTAGATCAAGACGTGCCTTTTGCGCCGACCCGCTGTGCATTTCTTCGTGTTGATAGCGGCAGTCTTTGGCAAAATGATTTGGCCCAGACCACCGATAGCAGGTGACATCGCCATGGCAATGGATGGCTGGGGTCGGACCTTCTTTGACTTCAATTGGTTGAACGACTGCGGCCACTGGTTCATCAGCCTCTTTTTCGTCGATCATGATATCACGGGCTCAGGTCAACAATTGATTGAGCGTCAGGTCTTCCATTCTGGATGATGCACAGAGTATCTGCTTAACATGACTAGGCAATCCAGACACGAAGGCACATGTCATCCATTCTTCAGGAAGTGGTGCGATTGGAACAGCGAGCTTCTTTAATTCTGCCAAATATACATCTACTGTCTCGCCAGGTCACAGACGCAGCGCATGGAATTGGTCATAGGGCATGAACTGGTCAGTTCCAAATGCAGTTAGTAGAGCATGCTTTATTTGCTCAATGTTACTTTTCTGTTCTCTGCTCAGCTGCCTATACACAGCAAGGGCACCACCTTTCAATCGCAGTGGAAGAATCCATTCGATCTTCGTGATCTCACATAATTCGCAGACCAGTTCCACTTTTTCGATCCATTCAACCAAAGATTGTCCACTCGTATCACCACTGAATTCGGGGATCAGTTTTATATCGAAGGGTCTTTCCGCCATCTTGCTAGAGACAAAGTAAATGCCGAAATAGCTTGTTGAGGTAAAGAAAAGACTGTCAACTGATAGTAGCAACAGCAATAGATTTCTTGTTTCTCGGCCGCAACACTTGTAGCCAAATCGCAGTTCACACGATAGTCTGACGTAACAGTCCAACACACACCGTAGAGATGACAAAATGGGGTCACAAATCCAACCTTCACTTCTCACCAACAACAACGCATGTTCGTCACCCAGCTCAAAAAAATCATCTCCTTTTATAAGCGAAAAACAACGACTTCTGTTTACCGAGAGAATTTTCTGATTGGTCACACCATTCAGGGGAGGGAAGAACATTAGCATAGTTTCTAGTCATTGATGTAGATTTTTGCTGACTACTTTTTGGTAATTTTTCTTTGGCAGATCGCACACAAAACACAAACTTTTTTTCAGGGTACCTGATTATTTCTTTCACTACAATCCCCCAACTATAAATTAAATATCAAGATAGACTGGGCTCACCAGCCTTAGTTAGCAACCAGTATAATAGAAAGAAAACACTGGATTCCAAACTAAAGAGAAGATATTGAGAAACCACTGCATTATATTTCATAAGAATGCATGGAAATTCACAGATAATAAAGAAAAATCTGTGGAAAGTCATGATCATTTGTGTTGTGAAGATATATAACATCTATTATTATTGAAATGATGCATTAATGCTTGGTTATACAAGGCTTAGATGAACAGTATCCCACTATTTTGAATATTTATAGAACCAGTTGTGTGGTCTTGATATAATTTGGCAACCAACAAAGAGAACTTTACTGTATAGGTATAATCTCTACTGTTAGGTTACTCAATAATTAAACATTATTGAGTGAGTTTATGTATTGTGTGAATGTCACATTCACAAGTCTTTTGAGAATGATTCAATAAGTGGAGCTCTAATAAAATTTTGGTAATTAAGTTTTGGCCAGCATTCCACTGAAAGCAATCCACATTCTAGAAGGCCTTCAAAAGGTAGAATACTTGAAAATGTAAACACATTTAGGCTGCAATCAAGTTAATCAAAAGCTGACAGTGCATGAATTAAAAGATTTATGGGTTTCCATAGATTGGCTAGAAATTATGCAGCCATTTTGAATATCTTGACAGAACATTCTTCATGTATTATGCTGAGGTTTTTGGAAAATCACAGCATCAACAAGGTTTGTCAACACCTCTTATGATCCAGATGAAATTCCTTACAACTTGGTAAAAGAAACTACTCTTGAAAGGGAGGAGACTTCAAACCATGGACAAGGTTAAAGAGAATGTAATGGGGCAGGTCATTGTAATTCTGAAAGCGGATTTTGCAGACTGTTTTAAAAAGATTATTTGGATGAGATAAGTATATAAGATTTCAAAGTGAGTACTTTGAAGTGGACCCATTGCTTTAGGTAAGGATTCTTTGTTAACATTAAATGTCTGGATAGACCGCGTATGTCTTAAAAATTGAACAAACAATGTAAGAAATTGTTTTACCTAATTAAAGAAAAGTCAAGACATTTCAAAAAACATTCCCCAATGCCCCCAAAATGATAAATTAATTGATAAATAAAACTACCTCAAATTTAACATTCCCAACTCAGAAGCCGATTCTAAAATATGTTTATGCGAAGAATAAATAAAAATGGACAAAAAACAAAGAAACAATTCTCAGAAATCTTTTGAGGTCATTATAGAAAGAGGAAATATTTTTTGATCACTGGTTTGAGAAGAAAAGGTTAACCAATTATTGATATTTATCAGTCATTCACTGACAGCTGCAAGCCATGAGGAAAAACAAATATTTTTCCATTTAGTGAAATACCAATGAAGAATTTGTCAACAAAAGAGAAAGTTTTAACAACTCAGCAGTCTTGTTTATGTAGACTTTTATGTCCATTATCGTTTACTTTGAATATAATAGTTTCAGCTGGTCCTTTCTTCAAATTTCTTCAGGTGTATGCAGTACCTGGTTCATAGGTTTAAATCATGTTATAAATAGTAGTTTTAACAACAGCAAAAGTTTAGTTTTATTAATATCTTTTTAAAGAGGATATATAGTCTTATAGTGTTTCTCATAAAGTATAGTTGTATATCACTATTTGAAACTAGCATAGTACCTATAAAAAATGATGGGATCATTTACATATAGGTTGGAATTTCTACTTAGGATCAGGATACCTGTGTGTTGCAATGATCAGTGCTAATCTGATTTTCTGCCAAGGACCAGAATGTAGTAACTGTGCAATCTTCTTCAGATTAGAGTGAAGTATAACAGTATATATAACCTTGGATCATAGTGTTATTTCCTAACACTTTTGTCTATAATCAAACTTTAGTATTAGTGTGCTCTGTAAAACATATTACACAATATATTTTTAAATAGAATGGCTAGAGAATATCTGTTAAGCCTTTAGAAGAGTTTGTCCTTGTGTTAAGCAAGTCATTTGATGTCAGGTCAGATGGAAACTTGTAAATGAACAAGCTGAAGTTATACATTTTGTTCGAAGTACTATCAACTATTGTTACTCATTTTCCAGGAAAGAAGGTAGAAAGTCAAGAATTAACCAGTTTAGCATTTACATTGTTAATGGTCCAAACATTGAAATGAATGAATTCCCATGCTATGAATGCAAAGTAGATCTTAGTGTCACAAAAATAAAACAACCTCACATTTTAAAGTTTATTAACATTTATGTGCACTGATTGAAACAAATTTGATTTGCACATTGAAACTTTGCTGTGAAGAGCTTTCAAGATTTGTAATCATGTTTTACAAATGAAGTAACAAAGTAATGCTTTATTGTTGATAAAAATCTAATGGCAATTAGGTGTGTTATAGATTTGTGATACATGTTTACCTAGAGCATTTTGCTTAGAGATAAAAAGTCAATCTTCTTGGGAGAAATATTGTGGCATGACCAATATATACTGATACCATTTTTTATTATCAACAGAGATACAATTTCCTAAAAGACAAGAGAAATGGTATACAGCAACAATCTTTTATAAAGTAGTTTTTTTTTTGGAGAAGCATTTTTAGTAACCAATGAGAGATTGTTGCCTAACATCTCATATATATATATTAGGTTGGTGCAAAAATAATACCATTTTTTGATGTTAAAAATACGTCAAAAAGCGATATTATTTTTGCACCAACCTAATATATATATATATATATATATATATATATATATATATATATCCTTGTTCGAAAGACTGGCATTTGATTGACTACATCATCACCAAAAGATGGGACATAAAAGATTTTAAGATAACGCGTTCATTCCACACAACATGGTATCTGTTTGATCATGCTCTACTTCGGAGTAAAGCTACACTGCATCTGCAAAAGTGAAGGATTATAAAATCTATAGTGACTAAGTGCATTAATGTATAACCATTTCTTTCAAAGCAGAATGTGCTTAGCCTGCTGTTGTATTTTGTTACAATTTTGTGTGTATATATATATATATATATATATATATATAAAAATATAAACATGACTATCACTATCCAAGTTTCACTGAATGGATTATCAGATGATAAAATGTGTTAATATAGGAGTGAGCCTATATATACATAACTTAATTTTCATTAGTAGCCAGCATGATTTTAGTAGGTGGTTAACTATAAAAGAGTCAAAATTTTCTAACATGCTTTCATTTGCACAAGATTTGGGTTCTCCTATTTAGCAATTCATCAGGTGAGGATAGGAGGTATTGCAGGATTCAACGCTTTTGATCAGTTCTTAATGCTCCTGGTACATTTGACGCGAAAACAACATTGGCAGACTCATGTAAGTCTGGGAAAAAATAGAATTTAAATAATATTAACAAATAAGACATTTTACAAAAAGGAAAAATGAAAAATGAAATTAAATGTGAAGAGTTCAATGCAAGACTTAATGTCTGTAGCTGAGGTATATACATGTTGACGGGAGCAAAAAGAATACATCTTTTCTCTGTGAAAGTCCCCAGGGAAGAGAAAGAGAGATTCTTTGAAATTTCACACTGTCTGTAATTATCGTCAAGGGCAGTAATTCAAAATCTCGCTACCTGTGATTATCACAAGGGGGCGGTAATCCAACAGAGGCAATTGGTAGATTCTCCTCTATGCATCACTCATTTTAAGGAAAAGTAAAATATTAGATAAGGAGCAATTCAGACTATCCGGGGGAACATACCAACAATTAAGGAAAAGCCAGTAAAAAGCCTTGGAAAACGTATAGATCACTCTCAAAAAGATGCCACAGCAATCCAAGAAACAAGACAAACTAGAAACTTGGTTAAAGAGAGTTGATAAGTCCGGCTTGCCAGGCCAATTTAAAGCTTGGACTTATCAGCATGCCATTCTTCCCAAAATCTTATGGCCATTGTCTATTTATGAATTCACAACATCTCATACAGCACAATTAGAAAAAAGAATTAACACGAGATTATGAAGATGGTTAGGTCTACCAAAGAGTTTGACCAGTACTGCTCTATACGGCAATACAAATGCTCTGCAACTTCCTTTCAGAAGTCTAGTAGAGGAATTCAAAGTCACCAAAATTAGAACAATAACACAGTATGAGTTATCCAAAGACCCAAAGGTGGCTGGAGCAAACATTAAAGTCTACTCAGGAAGAAAATGGTGAGCAGAGAACAAATTATGTGTCGCTAAAGAAAGGCTCCACGAAAGGCCATATTAGGCACCATGGCTACTGGACAAGCGGGATTAGGGTTTTTTCCTACCATTCGGGTGGACAGAGCCAAAGGTAAAGAAAAGAACCTTTTAATACAAGAAGAAGTATGCAAGAGCAAGGAGGAGAAAAGGGTGGCAAAGATGGTAGGACTAAGGCAACAAGGTGCGTGGACAAATTGGGAATCTATGATTTATAGGAAAATCAAATGGTCGGATATATGGAGTAATAACATCAATATAAAGTTCCTGATTCAGACTGTATACGACACCCTTCCCAATCCTACTAACCTCCACCTATGGTATGAAACAGAATCGCCACTATGCCACTTGTGTTCATGTCAAGGAACTCTATAGCATATTCTAAGTAGCTGTAAGACAGCACTAATTGAAGGCTGGTATAAATGTAGGCATAATGAAATCTTAAAGGATATAGCAAAGATAGTTAGTATGGCCATCAGCACCAATACTTTAAACCTAGATAAAAGAGCTATAGAGTTTCATAGAGCTGATGAGAAACCCCAAAAAAGGGACAAGAACATAGCAAATACTCTGTCATTGGCAACAGACTAGGAATTAAGAGTTGACTTAGGGAAAAGACTAAAATTCCCTGACCACATCGTGCAAACATCTTTACGCCCAGATTTATTATTCTTCTCCAACAATATTAAGAAAGTAATAATGTGGAAACTGACAGTGCCTTGGGAAGAGCATGCAGAAGAAGCCCATGAACGGAAGATGTTAAAATATGACGAACTAATAAAGAGTTGTAAAAACAATGGGTGGAAATCAAGCTGTTTGCCAATCGAGGTGGGTGTAAGGGGTTTTGCTGCAAGGTCCCTATGCAAAGCCCAAACTGATATTGGCTTAGTAGGTGCTAACAAAAGAAAGGCGATTTGGACCATAACTAATACAGCAGAAAGGACAGCAAAATGGTTATGGATTAAGCGTGATAGCTCTTGGACTTCAACGTAACAAATAATTTAACAAGCCAGGTAAATCTGTAAATAATTATTAATATAATTGCAACATGGCAATAATATAAACATTGTTTTTTTATATATTTATTTATTTATTTTTTTCATACTTAAATACACAAACTGAATCGTACAGGTACAGCCAAAGAATATATCATGTCAATTTGTAAATTGCGTTATTTGTAAATAAATATGTTGTTTTTTATGTTAAACCCATTTTATACGCGGTAATTGTAAGTTACTATTTACCTTTTAGCAGTTTCGGCGTGACACATCTCGTAAGACTTTTTGTCTATTCGCATATATATATATATATATATATATATATATATATACACACACATATTTTTCATTTTATATTTATTCGAACGTAAAACCTTTTGTCTATTATTCTCATTTTTTCTTTTTTAAATTTTATATTTATACAAACATTTCACATTTTGTATATTTAAATTGGAATCATAACACGTATATAGTGAACTAGCAATAGAACCCAGCATTGCCCGGGGATGTAACAGTAAGAGGTAGATCAAGTATCGACCATCATAAAGACTGAAAAATAAAATTGACAAAGATTATTGTTTAAGGTTGACGGACACACGTCTTAATTAGTTTTTTGTTTTGTTTCGTTTTGATTTTTTTTTTTTTGTTTTTTTACGAATTGGTTAAACCAAAAATCAAACAAAAACATTGTTTTCAATCGCTATGAGTCTACCGATTAAATAGATTTTATTATAAACAATTGTCTTATAAATGGAATTTTGAAAGCATTCTGAATGTAAAAATAAAGAAAAAAGTGTGCAAGAATATAAGAAACACTACCTGCCAAACAAAAAGTGAAGTTTTGTTGAAATCGGTTGAAAAATGTAGGAAATCCGATCACATATGTAAAGGAACACACACACACACACAAACAACTAACTTGGGTTTTATAATAAGTATAATTCGATGTGAGTTGTCCCCCTTTCATTAATGCCTCTTAATCGTGTTTTCAAATTTATTTTGTGCAAAAACAATTTTGTTTTTCCAATTTTTGGCGCTGTCAGAACCACCACAAGGTAATTTTACGTAGTCCTGTGAAGTTTTGTTGAAATCGGTTGAAAATTGTAGGAAATCCGATCCAATATATAAACGTACAGACATACACACAATCTGCGTTTTATAATAAGTAAGATGTTACTAAAGGGGAACTCGAAACTAAAAAAGTGGAAATTTAAAAAGGTAAACCAAAGTTAAATCCAAAAGGAAATGGCGTTTTAGTACAATTGGCTAACGTGTGTAAGGTTGGGTTGGAACTATAAAACAAAAAAGCAGCTAGAACACGTAATTAACAACTTAAGGTGTCCAAAGTTGGCGAATAAAGTAAGCCAAGTACGTGCACGTGGGCAACAATAAACGCAAAAGTGTGAAAGCACACCTGAGTCACGCAGTAGAGATGGTTGACCTTGTGTATACTGTTGCGTTAGTGTGTGTAATGGAGGTCGTCCGTAAGGGGAGGAGGGGTGGATGACCTTGGCGTCCGAAAAGGCACCCACGTGTGGACAATTATTGAAGTTTAAAAAGTCAATTAGGAGTCGAGGTCCACTGATGAAATGACGAAAATTCTCGTAAACCCTAAACTGCCTAAATATTGTAAACCGTAAACTGCCTAAATATTGTGTTTGATGAAACTATTTTTGTCTATCAGATTTCTTACGTCGGCGTTTTTAAATTATTTCTTAATACTTTCTTTTAAATATTGAATTAATTTCAAATAGAACCAATTCCTTATAGATGCCTTGTACCAAATTACAAAGGGATTATAAAAATGGCCCTAAAGTACGTAGAATTATCTTTCCCTAAAGATAAAGAATTATCCGATGTTTGGATTCGTACAATCAGTAAAGATTGTTAGATTATTGTTTAAGGTTGACGGACACGCATCTCTTAATTAGTTTTTTTTTTGTCTGTTTTGTTTTTGTTTTTTTTTACGAATTGGTCAAACCCAAACTCAAACAAAAACATTGTTTTCAATCGTTGAGTCTACCGATTGAATAGAATTTTATTATAAACAATTGTCTTGTAAATGGAATTTTTAAAGCATTCTGAATGTAAAAATAAAGAAAAAAAGTATGCAAGACAATAAGAAACGCTACCTGCCAAAAAAAAAGTGAAGTTTTGTTGAAATCGGCTGAAAAATGTAGGAAATCCGGTCCCATATATAAACGAACACACACACACACACACACAAACAACCTGTGTTTTTAACCCGATGTGAGTTGTTCCCCTTTCATTAATGCCTCTTAATCTTGTTTCCAAATTGATTTTGTGCAAAAACAATTGTGTTTTCCCAATTTTTGGTGCTGTTAGAACCACCACAAGGTAATTTTATGTAGTCCTGTGAAGTTTTGTTGAAATCAGTTGAAAAATGTAGGAAATCCGATCCAATATATAAACGTTACACACACACACACACACACACACACAAAATCTGCATTTTATAATAAGTAAGATTTATACAGTTTTTTCTCTCGATCATCGCTATATATCGTTTGTATATTATTTTGATTTTATTTTATTAGTTTAATTGTCATCAGTTTTAAGCGATACAATATATAAATATAATATGAAGCTTCATTAATACTTAATATATTCCAAGAGCATTCAGTAGTCTATTGTATTTAACGACTTCAAATTTGTAAATAATTTAAATCAATGTTAAGGAACATTATAGTGCTTATTGTGCTTTTATTTTATTTTATTTTTAATTTCATTTTTGTGTGTACAGAGAAAATATATGCCATGTTTATGGAAAATTACTATTTTAATTTTGCGAATACATCCATTTAAAGTTAACCTGTAATAATGTTAAGGAAAAGGCTAAACGATAAAATGTGATAATAGGGTTGAGTTTAAGTTTCCCCACCAAAAGAAAAGTAAAAAAAGGACAAATAAAATAAAAACAGCAAATAATTAAACTATACAATACCTAAGGAAAAGGGTTAAACTTAGAAACATTAAGATTACCTCCTTGGTTATCCATCGAAACTGCAATCCACTGAAATAAGAAAAGAAGCCAGTCCCCACTGCGGACCACTTAAAGACAGTTCACGCAGCGGATTGGTTGTTACAAACATCCAATCGCATGTGCAGAATATGTGGTCTTTCTTCATCTAATTCTTTAAAAAGGCCATAATAGCTGTTAGTGTTTAATTGTGAGGGGGAATCAGGGGTTGATCTCCCCTGATTGGGTTGATTTGATGATGGAGAGTATGCTGTTGAAAGACCCGAAACTCCCTGATGAACGAAGTCAAAAAAATGAGATTATAATGAAATTTTATGGTGTTAATACTATTGAACTGCAATATCATGTCTTAAATTGGGCATGCTTTGGAAGCATAAGTTTGTTCAACTATGTTTTGTTAAATAATGTTATATTAAATAAAATAGACAAATCATGTCTATTATATATTAAAATATTTTTCTCTAATTTAAATATTAATTTTGTATGTTAGAATTAAAATTATAAAGGAACTCTATACAGTTCAAGCCTTTTTGTTAATTATTTGAGCTTTCAACTGACTTTCTTGCCAATACATGATACAGAAACACAAAAATTGCAATAATATAAGAGCTCCTTGCTGATTATACAATACTACAAACAAAACAAACTGCAAAAAAGATTACAAATTTTAGAAGCTATTCATATTAAATTAAACGAGTAATTAACAAAATCATTTATAATGTAGGGATACACAAATTCTCAGAAACCATATAATACCACATTTATATACAACAAGCATTTAAATTAAGAAAATATCATGTCCACATGATATTGAATACAATCAAAAACTGAAAATAACTGATACATCATATTTAAAATAGACACACAAAATCATCACAGAATTTTAATTCTTGATAAAGTAATATTCATTCAATTGCTTTTGCTAACATCAAATCATTGCCAACATATCACATATATTCTCCAAAATGATCAGGGTTCTAATTGAACAAAAAGGTGAATATATGCATTTCTATGGCATGATACCTTCTTGCAAAAGACTCAATGAACCCTCATGTAAAGCTCTGACAGATATGATGTACTGGTATGAATGTTATTATATGTTAAAAAAAATGTTAAAAAATTTGTATCAGAATATCTACTATTCCCAAGCATAGAAATACTGACATCATCCTTTCGTGCACAGACACACATACACAATATATATATATATATATATATATATATATATATAAAATGGTACACCATATATCATAGCTTTTCTGGTATTCATGATAAATATTACTGATTTACCTCCCCTTCTTACCTCCACCTTCCCATTTTCCACCCTTCACCCACATATTAGAGACAAAAATCAATAAATGGAATTTTACTATCCTTTTTGACTGCCTAAATATTGTGTTTGATGAAACTAACTTCCCTGAATATGAAATTATGTTATGCAAAGGCAGCTGAAATGTCAAGTTAAGTAGCTTTTATCATCATTTATACTTTGCTCTATATCTTTTTTATGTTACATTAAGCACTGTTTTCATACATACCATATATATATATATATATATATATATATATTGAGTTGTATGGATATGAGTTTGGGTCCTTGGGTTTCACACTTTTGAAACCATCAGACAAACTCTGATGATTGCAAAAGCATGAAACCTAGGGTCACAATCTTATATCCATGCAACTGAATATGTTAGCTCTGTCACTGATATTGAACACTTTCCAATAAGCACCACGCATATACATATATATATATATATATATATATATATATATATATATATATACTTAAAAACATTTTTATCTTTAACATTCTTTTTATAGATACAAGTATTTAAGTAAATGCTCTGTTTATAATAAACAGTATTAAATAACATTTACCGGCCTGAATGCCCGAGAAATTTTCATATATATATATCAGTGGGTATTATATTGAACTCTTCAAATATCTTAAAATAAAAATAGCAAAACACTACAAGCTGAAGTGTGAAGATGTAATAAAATCAAATGACACCTACTGATATGCGACAATGTGATAATTGGAAACTACCAAAAAACACAATTCATACCTCTTGGCACACCCTCATTAATCCACAAAAAATTGTTTGAAAGCTGAAAGTACTCAACTAACATTGAATAATTTATGATCAAATTACACTGGAAACCAGGAAAATAGATTAAATACAATAAAAGAAAACAAAAAGTCTTAAACAAAGCACTTTCATTGGTCCTTAACAAAATGTTCATCAATGAAAAATATACACCACATATGTTTGCCATAATTACAGAGAAAGAGAGCTGAATATCAACATTTATAGACAGTCTCTATAGAGACTTGATCTAAAGATTGTATTGAAGCATAAAACTGACAGTCAGCATGCAGTGTTGATTTCTTTGCCTACATTATATATGAGCTGTGATACAGCAAAACAGTCTATCTGTAAATGACTATTTATGCTCTCAAAATAATTCGATTGAGCTCTCAGAGGGGGAGGGGTGATTTTATAAACAGTGGCTGCTGCTGCTAATGTAATACTTTTCAACTAGAATCAAATTCCCCTAGCCACTGATGTCTTTCATATAGTAAAAACATTAAAATTTCCCTTTCTCTCTGTTGTGCGGTGATAGCTTAGGGGTAGAATCTCTGACTGATGCCAAATCAGTTGGGTTTTGATCCCAGCTTAAAACAATCGGATGTTTAGCCACACTGATGAGCTTTGATACAGCGAAACAGTCTGTCTGTGGATGACTATATATATATACTTTGAATGACGAAATAGTTAAATGAATATCAAAGGCAACCAGTGCCTTTGGGAAGCTTAATCATTGCCTATGGGATGTTCATGAGATTTCACTGAAAACAAGAATCAGTGTCTATCAAGCAGTCATTCTCACCACACTTCCTTATGGGTCAGTATTGTGGATGCTATAGAGGACACACATTAATCAACTTGATGCTTTTCACAAACACTGTCTTCATTCAATATGCAGTTATACATGGCAGGACAAAATTTCTAACCCTGATCTTTTCATCAAATGTGGCGTCAGTGGTATTGAATCCTTTCTGATGCAATCACAGTTCAGATAGGCTGGTCATGTCATCAGAATGAGTGATGATCGGAAGCCAAAAATCCTCATGTATAGCCAACTTTTTCATGGTAAGCATAACGTAGGCTGTCCTTGGTTACACTACAAAGATAAACTTAAATACAATTTAATTGCTGCAAACATCCCTATAGAGGAATTCAAACTTGCTGTTGAAAACCGAGCAAACTGAAGAAATACCTGCTACCAAGGTATAACTAACTTTGAAAAGAATTGTCTTAACCATCTGAGAGAATTAAGAATTAACACTAAATCTCAGGCTAATACATCAACCCATATGATGGTCAACCCTTCAGTATGCCCTTCATGTCGATTTGTTTACAAATCCTGTGCAGGATTGTTGTCTCATACGAAACATAAGTATAAAAACTGAACTGAAAGACATCCATACATTGAAAAGGATCATCATCATCATATATATGTGAGGTGGTGCTGAAATCTCACATCAGATTTTGAGAAGTGGGTTGGGGTAAAAAACTTTTCAGTCCACTCTTGTCTGTGTGGTGCTTATATAATGTATTTATCTTGGTAGCTTAGTCTGGTCAGGTTCATATTCACTAGAAGTTAGACGAGCTTGCTAATCAGTTTCTGGAAAGTGATCACTTATTTTTAAATATTACATTAGTACACTCCTTGAAAATCACCAAGAGTGTATAGAATTGGATGAAGAGAAAAACAATTTACACAAGACTGTTTCTTTTATCCTTACATGTCATAATGCAGATAAAATTGTGACGTCCCCCGGTGTCGCTGCGCCAAATGTGACGTCTGCCTGGCTGCGTCCGTCGTGCTATCCTGTCCTGTGACGACCAACTGGCTTGGTATTGGTCGCGGCACCAAATGTGACGTTCTAACCTTTTGGTGATTCGGATGGGAATCTGGTTAGATTCGGTATCAGCCTTGTCGTTCCCAGCTCGCCTCCAACGTCTGGTTACCGAAGTAACTGTTTTGATTTCCAGTCTAACCTACCCACGTTGTAATTTGATCTCAGGTAGACGAAATCAATCAGGCACCAGGCTGTAATGCAAGCTGAGTCCGGACAAGGGCAACACCGCACAAGTATATGTAAAAGTAAATAAAATAATAACTCGATAAGTTCAAATGTGTTAAAAAGGATAACAATATTTTATATCTGGTTGCTGAATACAGGACTGCGTCTTCCTACCAACCCGCTAATATGGATTCGTGACACTTTGTGTTTGTTAGGCGAGTCTAAACATCTTAAGTTGTTTGTTCTTTAAGAAACTGGTTCTTGGTATATCTTCAGGTGATATTCGTAAAACTTGTTTTGGTGGTATGAGTCTAAGTCGTTCTTCAAAAATAAATTGTTCTTGGCTAGAAGTTGAGGTCGTGATGCCTGGAATCTTTCAAGTCAGCTATCTGCGAGGCGGGTGCAACTCCAACTGCGAACTTCTCTCAACTGCCTCTCAACTGGGACTCGAACTGGTACTTAACTGCTTTTCACTCGCTGCGACTCTGCTTATATGGACGCCGACCAAAACCAGGGTGGGCTTGTCGGGGTTTGAGGTTCCTTGATAATTCTAAATCCACAATCCACTTCTTTGTTTTCGGTCAGGAAAATTTATTATTTTCCATTTTTGGAAGTCTTTCTGTTCTCATATTGGTACCTCACCATACCCTCAGAGGGTGTCAACGGGTTTCCCCTCTCTCTCACAGTGGCATCTCACCCTATCCCTTCAGGGGGGCGCAACAGGCCTCCCCTCCTTCTTCACATGATTACCTCCGCATAACACTCATGCCACCATCCAGCCAATGGGCGCTCAGCGGCGTGGGTGTGGCCAGACTAGCCTCGGTTTAAAAAATCTTGCTCAAAGAAAAAAAAAATTATCTTCCTTTTTTTTTTTCTTTTTCTTTTCTTTCTTTCATTCTGCCCGACAACAAACCTTAGACTCTTATCTTAGTCAAATGTCACTTGGACTTTATTACCCGGGGGCTTCGCCAAACAAGTGGGTGGTCAATTGGACGTATTTGCATTCTGTTGCTAATTAACTGTTCTGATAAAATAATTTCGCTATCATAGCCAGCCCTGACAATAAATAGGTGTTTTTTCCCAAATGACATGGAGGTGGTTCCACGGGCATTTTGGTTTCGGTCAAGCTTGACTTAATTAATTTTTATCTCTTTAGAACTCTGCGGAAGGTCGTGCGGGCATTTTGTTTTTTCGGTCAGTGCGTGCTTAATTAATTTTTATTTCCCAGTTTCTGTTTTGTAGGGGTCTTGGCTAACCTGAAATTTTCATTATCGTTGTCATAAATTAATTTAAATCCGACACATCCACGACCCTACTCTCCTCGCTAATGAGAATAAAAACCCTTAGCACTTTTCTTCTGTTAGAAAGAAGATAACATCGCTTAGTGTCCTTTTCATGATGGCTTCTTATCACCTAAATTTTATTCTTGCCTTTTTTTTTTCTTCTTTCTTTCTAGCAACCTAAATAGTGTCACAAAATGGCATCAAAATAACTGGTGATAAAACAGGATATTAAGAAATTTGGATTCCATCCCCAACCTCCCCCAAAATTCTTAGTATTTAAAAAAGAACAAGATAAAAATTTAAATCATTTACCTGGTACCATTTATTGATGTCTTACCTATGCGGAAATTGAAAATTATCATTCATATCTGTTTGTAAAACCTTGTTCATCAAAATACAAAAAAATGAAAATCTTTTAACTTGTAAGTGACCAATATTTGACTAACAAACAAGAAAGTGTAATTGGTTTTGTCTGTGAGATGTAGCCATAAAATATCAAGCTATTTTGAGTATTTTGGGAACCATTTGAATGGCCTTAATGTAACTTGTCAACCAACCAGAGGAGACCTTACGGCACAAACTTAAACAGCCACTCTTCCAGCTGTGAAATACCATCAAGAGAATTTGTGTACTACAGTCATCATAGCTGTTGTAACCTAGGGAATATTACTGAATAGAATAATCACATGCAGGTTGGTAATGAACAATAATACTTAGGACATGAACAATGCATATAAGGTTCATCAGTGGTGTGTAGAAGAAGTAGTCAACTGTTAAAAGTGATTCAAGTGAATTCCGCAATGACTCTCCAACTGCAGACCAACATACAGTATTTACTACTGTATTTATGTGAATGGGGACATACCCATTATTGTCCATAGGTATGTTACAAGAATAGCAATGTACTATTCATTTTACATGTCACATTCAGTGTTTTTTGTAAAACATCACATCACCCACATCTATCAGCAACACAAGTTTTGATGTTTGGTTTTTACCAAAGCTAAAGGAGAATTTCAGGTGGTGGACAAGGTGGTATCTCTATTACAGAATTTATTCACATTCAAGATATTATGATAATGTTCTGAATACATGAATAAACAACTAAATATTAACAAAATTAACCACACTTTATTGCTTCTTAGCCAAATATTGATAATCTACAAGTATATTTTCCAGAGTTAATTTCAACCTTTATGTATTTGTATTGCAACCTATTTTCTCAAAAATAGATAACATATGGTAGCAACTAGTTTAGTTTATCTTTCATTTATATAATTTAAATATCTTAGACTTTGTTGATCTGTTGCCCAGATAAGATTTTTGTTCTAATGCTTATGTTTTTGTGTTAATATAAAGCATCAGTGAGTGCATAGAGTGAAAATAGTTTAATCTACTGATCTACAAAGTGATGGAAATTGAGAAAAACTGAAAGTAAAATTTATATTAGAAGCACTGCGGTCAACAACAGGAGGATTTATAAACAATCTGACCAAATAAGCAAACATCAGATTTTTGTTTTAATTCATTCTTGGTAGGGCCAAGAACTTTCCATCACCCCCATCCCCACTCTTTAGTTGGTTACTTATATAGAGATAGATAGGTAGATACATATTTTACTTTCGGTCTATCAACCATAATTTTATTTTGTTTTTATCTTCATTTATTTAGAGATTTCTGACAATGATGTTTGGGAAATTCAATACTTCTAGTTTGCCAAAGTTAAATTTTTCAAAAACTTCTATTATTACTTCAGGATTTTTTAGAACATAATATAATTTTTGAGAAAACCTTTTTGACAATGAACTTTTTCTTTTCAATCAAGATTCTGAATAATTATTAATTCTTGAATTACTGTAATTACTCATGTATAATATGCACTCCTAACTCTTGGCTACAAAATTCTGTAAATAAACAAATTAATTATTTCTCATATATATTACACACTAACTAAAAAATTTTTGCAGCTAAATCTAACCTAAAATTAATATTTGTTCAAATTTTATCTAATTTGTTGTATTAGCAAAAAATAAGAATTTATATAACTTACATTATGATTTGATACACACAGTTTACACAATATTTAAAGGAAGTACCTGATCATGTTCACACAAAAATGCAACACATTTACAACGAAAATAAGCTCATGCTTCTATCTGCCATGTCCCTTCAGGATGTTGGTGATCATGGCTCTTTACAATTTCCTAACCTTTGTAGCTCTTAATAAATTTTTTGTTTTTGTTATCTCTCCTAAGCCTTGCTCCACTCCACTATCAATTTACTCAAGCTTGTTTTCTTCTGTCCTTCAATCTGAACTGTGAGTATCAAATTTTCCAAGCCCTCTTTCCTCAATATGTCCCCTAGAAATTTCAACTATCTCTTCCTGATGTTAAGTATAAGTATCCTTTTTGTTTCTACTGGGGATAGAAAATTCTCAAAAAAACAAAACAAACACACTCCAGTGGCAAAATCATTCAAAACACTGAGCAAAAGTGAAGGAGAAACAGACTCTGTAAATAAAGATGACAAATGCATCTACTACACTGACAACATAAATGATTGGGTAGCAATCAATTTAGCAGGTCATCTCAATTCAAAAACTATGGAGAAGGCTAAGGAAAACCACTCCATTATCTTTCTTGAAAATTCATGGCAATTCATAGATAAAAGGAATCAGTGGGGAGCTATGACTGCCTACATCCTAAAGTAACATGGCATTTAAAAAAAGAAATCCTCCAACTATCATTAGGTGTCTATCACTTGGAATGGTGAACATCTTATTTGATCTGAGGGTGACATGTACATTTTCTACCATACATATCACTTCATGGTCATCTTTTTAACAGTCTTTACCATACCACTGCACTGATATGTTCTCACACAGAGCCAATGTCCAGCTCTGTACACCTGTAGAACACATGAAATTCCAGCATACCCATTTTCTGGCTTAAATCACAAAGGTTGTGTTCTTTTTTCATATTAAATTTAATATTTGTTCTTTTTTAATTAATGGCTCCTATACATTATTAATATCTATGCTCGGCCTACTGATTTCATTCTATAAAAGTTGGCATACTCTGTTTTCAGTTATACCCAGTTCTAAAGTCCACCCCAGGATTACAGCTGTTTGATGCTTCTCAAGTCTCATTTTTAGTGGGTAGCTAATCTTATCCTTGTACTCACTTCCAAAAGTCAAACTGAGCAGTTGTTTTTTTAGCCCGCACCCCTCACTGAAGCTAAATCTGCCTCCTCCATGGCGCCATTTTCGTATAGAAATATATCTTTATCAGATATAGAAATTATCTCCAGCTTGCAGTCTTCATGGTGGAAAAAACCCAGAACTCACTGTTTCCCATTTTCAGAATATGTTCTTGCTAGTGATATAGCGAATGAATCCAGCCTGCTTGAATCTGGAATTTTAAATATGACTTCTCCAGAAACACAGAAGAATCTCCAGCAGCTACAATTCCTGTGGAGAATTATTACACATCACACTCGTTTTTCATTCCTTTTTCACTCTGCTTGTTGTGTAGATACATTATATTTTTTTTGCATGTGACATGTGTAAATATGTATATATAATTTTTATGTATGACTTAGCAGCATAAAACTCACTCTGAGAATAAGGCATGTTTGTCATTCCTTCTCCTTTCAGCTGTTCCATTCCAACTGTGAAATACAGCATTGTTATATCATGGATATAACAATGCCCATAATGGGGGAAATGAAAATGAAAGAATAAATCCTTCTTTCATAGTTCACCTATTACCAATAAACCAGTGTACTAAATGTAAATATTTGAGTAAGAGTAGCTTTGAAACACTAGCTTAGATTTTTTCATTTTTTACTTTTTGAATGACTGCAATATTTTCTAGGAGTCACATTTATTGCTTTTCTCAAACAATACAGATTTGTTTACAAAAAAAAAGATGAAAACTAAATATTATTATTCTTTGAATCTTTATTACATTTTAACTTATTATTTTATAACAGCAATATAAATAATATTTTTTTCAGATAAACTTAAATTATTCCTGTTTCAAACTCTAAATATTTATTAATAAACATAGACACACACACAACAAATAAAGCACTTTCCAAATTGAGAAAAAAAATTTTTTTTACATTCTTTGACATTTTTCTGGCAAAGTTTAACCTTAAGACCCACAAAAAATGGTATGTCAAAAGGATGATTTTCTTTTGTCACTTCTATTACTGTATACTACCTCAAATCCTTTAGCAATGTTTATTATTTTAAAAAGTTATATTTAGAATTTTAATAATAACAAAAATGTTACACATTTAGATGTTAGATTATTTATTTACAAGATTATAAAAACATGTGAACCAATCACAATGCAATATTTATTATTTACCATTTTAAAAAGAAATAAGAAAACAAATCTTTTTATTAAAAAAAAGGTGAAATATAGAAAAAAGAAAATTCAAATAAAAATACTATTTTTAATGGCATTATACATTTTCTTCTCAGATTATTTTGCATCTTGTTCAGACATTTTTATAAATTTATGAATAAAAAATCTCTTTTGATATTTATTTCTTCATAAAATGAGAGATAATGAATCTTTATAAAATAATAAATAATAAATATTGCATTGTAGTTGGTTCACAATTTTTTATAATTTTGTAAATAAACAATCTAACAAGTAAATAGTAAGCAATATTTTTGTTGTTATTAAAATTCTAAACACAGCTTTTTAAAAAATATACATTATCAAATGAGTATACATTAATAACAGCATCAAAAGAAAAACTGTTATATATATCATCATGTATTCATAAAAAAAAATGTTAATATTTTAATTTCAGAGTTAGAAGTTTCAAAATGTTCTCTTTATAAAATGTTGCAACAGCTAAACAAACAAGTCTAACATACTGAGAAGCAGTGTAATAAAATCTTTATATTTGTCTTAGGTCACATTACTATAATAAATTCAATTATGGTGAAGTTTTTCTGAAAAATTTTGAAGCAGTACATTAGCAATTCTTTTCTATAAGATGGGTGAAGGTGAAAGAAGGGAGTGAAGAGGTGAAAATTTAAATGCTCTGTTTGTAAAGCATGATCTTTTCATAGTATAACCACATTTTTGTTCAAGAAAGAATATCATTTAATCACTGTCAACTAAAACATAAAAGGAAGTAAAAGTTGTGAGCATACAAAAACTCAGATTGAGAACAAAGATAAATAGAAATACATGCACAAGGAGACAAAATTACATTTTCTGTTACTCTCAACATTCATTACAGTAAATTATTTTCTCTCTCATTACATGTTAGAGTTTTGTCTAAAAACAAAATAAAAACCTAAAGTTCTTAGCATTTTCAATTGCTGGTTTTGTAAGTTGTGTCACTGAAGAGGAAAAACTTTTTAGTTGTCACTCATAAAATTTACAATTAAATGATACAGATGTTTCTCCAGGAGTATGTTCTTACTTTTATTCACTTATCTTCAGTCTAATTGAAACAAACAAAAAACAAAGATCGTACAGATTAATAACTTAAATTCCTTTGATTTTTCAGACGTACCGAGAGCAAACTTTCCATGTTAACATGTTAAAGATGGTCACACAACTTGATCTTCATAGATTGCTTGGAAACTGTAACCAACAAAGTGGTGTGGGGAGAACTTCTACATTAACCATCCAACCTTAGAGATGGCATTTGTTGGTTGACACTGACCAATGAGATAAATGAATTTCTAGGATATCACTTATTTGCGGGTGGAGTTCAGTGGAAAAAGTTTTCAATTTATAGACAACACCAGAAGACTAATTCTGATGTTGGTCTCCTGTGATAATATCGCAAACCCTAGTTTAATTTACCTCCATATTGTGTAGTTTGGTCTTCAATATTTTGGTCCAAAAATCACAGATGGCAGTAGCACCACTCTCTGAGTTAAAGAAGAATTAAAGTTGTTCTTATTAATGAAAGACTTGAATTTTGTCTTCCTTCTGTTTTTGTTTTCAGATATTCCAAAGACTAGATGATTATGATCAATATCATTCATAATGAACACTGTATAAACCACACTACTTGCAATCTACTTTATGGTAACAACATGATATTGCTATAAGTGAAAAATGTCATGTTCTTAAGAATATAATTGAGCATTTTTGTTTTAATTTTTCAAAAGAAGAATTATTATTGCATACTGATTTACTTGAATGAATGTCCTCAAGAAGGCTGGAGTGTACAATGGCTGAAACAAAATTATAACAACTAAGATTTATAGCAACATTTTTCAGTGCCTAAAAGTTTATCTAAATAATTTTAAATGGCCCCCAAAATTAGCTTTTCTTTAATTATGATCCATTTGTAAATATACAAAATAATTTTATTTTAAATCTTTTCAGGCTAAGTCTATAAAATAACATAATTTCATAAATTTTCCATATAACTCATAATTATGATTTTGCATTTTTATTGTGCACTATCAATAAGAGAACATTATGAAATAAATTATTTTTAAAAAATAAAGAGAAATAAAGGTTTTAGTAAAATGTGAAAAATGAGCAAGATAAATTTTAAAACTACAAGTCAATGAAAAAAATAAAAATAGATTACATATTGAAAACTATTGTTCAGTACAATATGGAAAAGGAGGTGTAAATGACCTAACAGTTAACAGAAAACGGAATCACTGAACCAAATTCAAAATCCTGCTAAGAGAATTTGCTTTTATTTTCTTTTAATGTTCTTGTGAAAGATATGAATACACTTCTTCCCACCAACCAACTATGAAAATATAACAAGGTAATCATTGTAATCATTTAGGCTTTTTGATGTAGTCTATCTTAGATAATAAGTCAGGTCAGTAAAACCTGTTGCACAATACTTGAGCAACAGCAACTAACCCTCCCTCATTGCTTTGAAAGATGCTATGAAGAAAATATTACTCAGCATGACATCCCAATGATCTAATAATCTATTGGGAACAAAAAAACAAATAAACAAATGAATGAATACGAAAAACTCAGAAATGTTTAAAGTATTTTTTATGTAATGATTAGTACATTGAAATTTCCTGAGAGCGTGAGAGACAGAAATTATACTTCACAATTTCCTATTATACATGAAATTTACTGATAACGTTTACATGTTATATGAATAAGTTTAGAGAGTATCCCTTCTTAATTGTTACCAAGTGTGGATCACTCATCTACAAGCTAAAAAAAACTGTAAGTGAATCACTGATTTTACTTGCAACTGATAGTTGCAATAAAATCAGCACCTCTTTTAATGCAACCAATATTTACAAACAAGTATTTGAATTTCATTCAATTGCCACACTAAATCACTGGGTAGCAATACGTTGCGCTGTTTAATTGTTTACATTAGTGTAGCTGGTGCAGCTCTATTGATTTTGTATAAATTCTAGTCTATTTAGCTTATATTTAACCCTAGTTATGACTTACAGGATATGTGACTTGGAACAAGAATGGGAGAGCAGAGCAATTCCAGTCAAGTTTCATTACATCTACCTTCATGCAAATATCCTAGGGAAAGGTACAAATTCATCTATTCAATATCAAGGCAACAAAAGTTTGAAAAAAAATTGACTACAATATATAAGTTTGTAACAGTAGATGATGCAGTAGAAAAATGAGAGATGCACAATTAGCAGGCCAAATATGTATTATTCAATTATTACAGAACTTTTGTTTGTTTGTCAAAACAGATAATCCAGCATGGTGCTGGTAAATCAGTGGTATACCTGTACTTTTTGCACTGGTAAAAAAAAAAAGATTAAACTTAAAATGTTCATAAAATTCAGTAAAATTAATTACCATATTTCCTTTAATAAGTGCCACTCTCAAATAGGCACTACCCATCAAGAAGTAATTTTTTAAACTCCTGTTTTGATTGGGTTTCTGGTTCCTTCTAAAGTATTTTCATTCTCTTTCATTCCCAGTAGTCCCTTGTACCTTAGTGACATTATCACCTTGCTTGGGGTGAATTGATTAAAATAAAAGAAACCTCATAATAGAGAAAATCTGTTTTTAATTTTAACTTATCATCCCTTCCAAATGTATATTTAGTTACAGGGAAAGGACAAATTAAATATACATGGTTTCATTTTACTCTGACTAAAGAATAAAAGAAAACAGTTATAATATATGCTGCTGTTATGTTCATATCACACACCTACTTAAGTAATCCTCTACCTGGAGTGGCTCTTTGATCTTGTATTGGGTGGACTTTAGTAAAATATATAAATAAAAATAAAAAGCAGAAACTGAAAACATTTTTATTTCAGTTTTAACTATTTCATTGATGTCAATCCAAATTCTTTTTCTTTTTATCAGCTGTCCCTTTGCTATTTGGTAGGGCTCTGTAACTGCTACAACCAATCCAATTTCTTGATATCTTTTTTCCTGTTGGGTTAATATACAAAGAATTTTTGCTATCGTTGTTGATGAAATGACATAATAATTTAGAAATCTCATTAAATTTTGAAGGGTTTACATGTCATGATGAAAAACATTTTATCACTCTTGTTTGAAAATGTATTGTTTTGTTTTTATAATTTGTAAAAGATAAACAAACTCATTGCAAGTTATGGAAGATGAGTGTCATTCCAATTTTGGACTGAATTTCTAGGATGAGGAGTGTTCCGATTGTTTCACATGTGAGTGATGTTTCAATAAACACCCCCTGAAATAAGCATCTCTTCTAAAGGCCCAATTACTAAATAATCATCATGGATGTTTATTTAAAGGAAATATGATATTTAGAAGTCATTTCTAATAAAGTATTATTGTAATGGTTACTGACTTGGAAAATTGAATAATGTTATCATTAACTGATTTAGTTGGAGCAACAGGAATCTGATTTTCCTTATTTATAATCATTGTCTGTACTGTGGTTGTGCCATTTAATGCAAATAGATATACAGTTAAAGCCTGCTAGGTTTTTTTAGTCATTTGGACAAAACAATGAAAGAAAAGAAGGAAAATAAGTATAATGCTGTAAATATAGTTACAGTTATAATTCAATACAGAAGCAAAATGCAAAGTTCAAATTAGTAGGTACTAATTTGCCACTCCATAAAAGGAAAAGAAAATTTGGCTTTAATGTTGATGGGTAAATATTTTAATTCCCATGTCATTTTGTTGGCTTATTGACAATCAGAAATGTGAAAGAAGATGAGATATGATACCATTGAATTGTTTGGCAAGTATCAAAATCTCATCTCTAAACCTAAGTTATGACAAAGTGTCAGACCCCTATCAAGATTCAGAGTTAAACAAAAAACTTTCAATGATATCACTAATTTAAACAATGAGCAAAGGGAACTCCATAAATAGAGGTATTTATTATTAAGTAATGAGAATCTTTATCTTCCTGTAGCCTATGATATGAGGACACTGTGTTACCATGCATTAGTACATTGAATATTAAAAAAAAATCTAAGACAGAAAGATCACACACTCACATTTGGAAAATTCTAACTTAATCTTGTTAAATTGCAATTGTAACCAAATTAAGCACTTTTTACCAATATCCTGGTAAGGGCATTTGTTGTTAATTTCTATATCATGACTTTAAAAAAAATATAGAAAAATAAACTTGTATTAAATATGTCTTCTCTCTCAATATACTGCTGTATATTCAGACGATGAATAACCAAATGTAAAAAAAGTAAAAAAAAAAAAGAGAATACTTAATGTTACTATGATTGGCATTCATCATAGAATCACAGAACCATGAATACCAAATAGAGATACAATATTACAAAGGCCAAGATATTGACTAGGACACAAATTAAACAGGAGATTGATAATGATGCAATAACTGGTGAAACAAAAAGTATTAGTTGTTGAATTGCCAAAATAAATACTTTTGGTGTTAGAGGACACATAAATTCGGATTAAAATATCAATAACAAGGGATAGCGAGTCACCTGGTTATGATAACAAAATTTTAATAGATGCAAGTGTCAGGCCGCCTAGCATGAAACAGCCTGTCGCCTCTGAGTGTTGACTTCACTGTTCTCTTTTATATTTGCATATGCTTTATCTCTAATATTGAGCATTTTATCCCATAATTATAGCACACCTTTAAACTATATTTCTTCATATATATACATACACACACACACATATATATGAATTGAGTCAAATATGGATCGGGATCTGACAGAATGATAGGATCAAGAATTAATAGGAAATGTTTATAAATCTGTCGCCTCTGAGTGTTGACTTCAATGCTCACTTTATATATATATATATATATATATATATATATATATATATAAAAGGTTTCTGTGCTGTGATTGTACCATTCAACATCAATGTGCACACAGCTAATTCTCATTATTACTCAACCAATTGAGTCAGTTTGCAATTAGGCTTTATGCTATCTACTCAAGTCCAATTATTACTCATGGTTTTGTATAGGTGTGTTGCAATGATTCTGTGACTTTCGCAATAGCTAACAAATTCAAGCAATATGCCTGTATCAAATTTTGTGTGAAGCTTGGCAAATCTCCTAGAGATCCTAGAAATGCTTAGTCAAGATTTTGGTGAATATTCTTTAGGTTGAACACAGAGATTTGAGTGGAATGCATTTTTCTCTGCCAAGTAATATGTTCTTTTGAGAGGGTTAGCTTTCAGGGTGATCAATCAAAAAAGAAGTGTCAGGAAAATGTGGACAAAATTTGTGAACTGATCCATGAGAATTTTGCTGAACAACTCATCAGCTCTCTCATATGACTGAAATCAGTCATAGAATCTGCCAAAAGATCCTAGTCTGAAAATTTTCCAATGCCACTTTATATGATACATTTTTTTTCTTTTTATGTATGTGATCAAAGACAGATATGGAATTTTATTAGAGCAAATATCCTTTCTATCATATTCCTGCAGTAACCACTTTTCAAAATGTAATGTTAGCAAATAATAATGTCTACACCAGTTTTTCTTATCTTATTTATTTAATTCTCACATATCAGTGTTGTTTTTTAATTGTTTATACTTACCTAAATATTAGAAAAAGGTGAAATAAATATTTAAAGTAATAAACAAATCTGGAGGTAAGTAATTTTAAGTATAAATGTATATAAGTTTATTTATACACACCCACAGTTTATATAAGCATAAATATATTAACATATTTTTTATTATAAATGAATAAAAGAAAAAAGTTGTTATAAAAACACACCTTGTAGCCTTTAATCTTTCAAGTGAACTATTGGAAGCTCAATGTGACCAACATATACTATGTAGATTTCTCCAAACAGGTGTTATCATCTATCACAATACAGCTCTGAGTACAATTAAAGACTCAGAAAATGTATACAAAAAAGAAATAAATCTATGCTTTATAGAAACAAAATAACAAAAAATTTAGCAGAAGTTTTTCAAACTGAAAATTTTTCCTTATTTCCATTAGCAAAGAACAAACAGTACCTACACTATAAATTCTGATGTTTGATACTTTTTCAATTGTTACAAACATAATTAAGGCCACTGCTTTAAAATGCTCTGTTTTAATTTGGGATTTAGATAAAAACTTAAGCCTTAACTCCAAGGTATCAATAAGGTAATTAACTTCAAGGAAGAAACATAGGCTCTTAGTTAATCACTGAAGTCAATCTCTCTTTTGCCTTTACATACACAAAAGTCAATCAGAAGCAAAAATGTTATTAACAACAAAGCTATATTATCTTGGAAAACTCACTGACACTTGAAACAAAAATGGAAACCTCAGTGAGAATCTAAAAATGTACACCAAGGAAATATTTTTCTTTTGATTTAAAGTTGTGTAACAATGCTTTTCTGCCTGTCACTGCACAAGCTGTGATGATATCCAAGATTGGCTGTATGCATATACACCCAGCTCGCTATGTTCGCAGGTTTGCCTCACTGGCCATGATCACATTCAACAAAGAATAACAACAAATTCTTTTCAAGACAATGGTTGGGAAATAGCAAACAATATGATTTCTCACTTAATCAGCAATGTCTTCCTTCAGTTTTGAGGAGCTGAACTCCTGCTATGTTACTAACTTCTGGCTGTGAAAAAAGGACCCTTACACTCATTGCCTGACTGTCTCAGTGACTGCTGACTTACTGCTGGTCCTTTCCTCTCTGACTGACTGCTTCACTCACCACTCATTATATGGATACTAGCTGGAAGACCCACCACCCCTATCCATCCACTTGCATTCTGGAAAAGAGGACCACCCATTCAGCTTTTGGGTGCTCAGTTTTTCAAAGGACTCTACTTTTATGATTATCTAAAATCACAAACAAAATTGTATGTATACCAATTCAAAGGCAGGCTGGAGACAGGATTCCTGAAAAATTCTGGTCATTAAATTGAATCAAAGATGGGGTGGAAACAATGTTCCTAGGAAACCCTGATCATTAAATTGACTTAAAAGGAAAAGAATTTATCTATTTATCTCCTAAGAATATGTAAGAAATTTTATTACTACAGTTGCTTCCCATGATGGTTCTTGTCAGTGGTTCCCAGACTTTATTTTCTACAATTGGTTGTCATTCAAAGTATATTGTATTTTTTTTTCAAACATACATCTAAAACTCAGTTTCCCTTTTCACTTATTATCAGATTAGAATCATGTGACCAGGAAAACATACTATACAACATTGTATTTGATCAATACCAAATGACTAACCAATTAAAAATTCAACATGTGCTCAGTAAACTATTATCTCCTGGGGTTAAAAAAAAGTGAAACTAGGGACTATTTAATATCCACAAATCCCTTGTGACATCTATTTTATCAGATTGATTATGTATATACCAGGTGTTCATCTCAGGTGTCAAAGTATTTGCTTTTTTTATTAGTTTCTGAAGTTAGATTAATTATGAGTTTCAGTCTCATTTTTATTGCATCATGATAATTAAAAATTACACTGAAGTTACTTAGAAAAAAAACAAATGTAATGTTATCTAAGGATGATGCATTCACGAGATTAGAAATTCATTCAAAACAAACTGAAATTCTTTATTTTTTTACATTAATGCAGGTATTCCCTGGGGAATACCTGCAACAATGTAAAAAGATCTAGAAGATTGGCCATTCAGGACAATTTTCATTTCATCATTTGATAAGAAAGAATGAATCAAATTACAAATTCAGCCAGAAACACCATAACCATTTAGCTTGTGAAGAAGATCATCATGCCAAACCCTTGACATATCCAAAGCAAGAGCCCAAGTGTAAGTATGATCAGTTTGATAAGGTCAAATTGGCAACTGATCTCAAAAATGAAGTACAATCTGTTGTTCACTGGGGCAAGAAATCACTTTGTAATTTGAACACCTACGAAACTAAACTGTTCTCTTTTAATAGTCTTAGAGAACCTTTTTTGGCTTCCATCAGCACCTCTGTCTAACGTTTTCCATTGGTATGAAGTGGAACAACTATATAGAATCAAGTGCTAGGTCTGATGCTAGGAAAGATGGTTTACTATATTGTTTTAGACAATATTTCTCATTTAAAGTCTACCATTCATCTGTTCAGCAGATATTATTGCTACATCTAGTCTGGTACTTCTGCTAGTCTTGAGAGATTCTTGACAAAATTCAAAGTAGAATCAGCAATGTTATCAGTCCTGACCTGACATCTCAGCTTCAGTCATTTCCTATGTTTTTTCTATAAATATTTTTATGGTAATTGTTCTGATGAGCTTTCCTCTTTGGTACTTCCAACTTTATGAATTTAAGCACAGTACAAGATTGGTATCTAGCTGTCAACTGTTGAAATTACTAGATGTAACTATAAATTCTATGCTAATAATTTCTTCTCCTGCACTTCTGAGTTGTGACACTCTGTTCCGGCTTCTTGCTTTCCTGTCAACTACAATCTGCAAAAATTTAAATACAATATCAATCATCATCTTCTGTCTCCTTGAATCCTGTTCTTTTATTGTCCTCTCTCTTCAATTTTTTTCTCATATTCTTTCACTCTCAGTAACCCCTTGAATCTTTGTGGCTTTATTGCCTGTCTTGGGCTGAAATGATTTAAAGAGAAGAAAAATTGTTGTTGTAGCTTGTATAAACTGTACTGAATCCATTACCATTTCTTAAAATTATTTTTTCAAATTTCATTCTTAATAATTTTTCATTAAAAATTGTTTTGATCTACCATACAATAGGGCCCCAACCCTAGTTTTTCACTGACATATAAAACCACATATTGCAAGTCTTGTTCATGTCAGTGTATGTACATCAAATACTGGGAAAGGCCTGTTGCAAGTTCACAAGGAAATGAATGGTGATAATACACATCACAAAGAGAAATGAGAACTTGAACCCTGTTTTCAATAATAAGTGTTTATTTTGGGGCTTCACTTGCATGGTCTGAGTGGCTTGGTAGGTCACCTACCAAGCCACTTGAGATAACCTCTGCCATGTCAGTCTAACAGATTAGCCCTTCTTTTCAACTCTTCCTCCTACCAAATCTCTGCCCATTTCAATATAGCTAAACATGGCAGACAATTCTAATCGGCAGCATTGGGATTATCCTGAGAGACAGTCCATTCCTGTTAATGGGCCATTCCAAACTGAACTACATCCCAACTGTGTTCGTTAATATAGACCTGTGACTGGAAATCCCCAATGTCTGATGTTGTTCTTACTTGTTCCCAAAATATTTCATTTATTTATTCTTTTATACCCTTTCAGTCAAGGGGGTGACCATTTTGAAGACTATCTCACAGACTTATTGCTGGTCATAAACACTTGAGACAGAGATCAAATCTTCATATATAATTGCATTTATATTGGAAACATCCATCTTTGGAGATGATGGTGTAGTACAGAGTGCTTCTGGCCTGAGTGGGGACTATCTTAATAACTAGACAGCCTAAGATGACTACCTAGTTATTAAGATCCCTTTCTTGGTGTTATCAATAGAGTTTAAGAGAAAAAATAAACAATACAACATGGTATTGTTGCAGCTGCAGGAATTACCAGAAAGTGACAGAGTACACCATCCAACTGCCTTAGAGACTCCATTTCAGATTTGTGTAGAGTTTACGCTTTAGCTGTCTTTTCTCACAAAAAATGAATCTGAATTCAGAGTTTTCCTTCTCACAGACTTGCTACCATCAAAGGCAAGAAAGCAGAGTCTGCTCTGCTATTTAACCCACAGTTGGAGGAAGATGAATTCATGCTTTTTTTCAAGGGAATTAGTATGAATTGAATGAAACAAATTCTGTCAGAATTTGAACTCTGCATATTGATTCTACTTTCTATGCCAATAATCACTACAATGGCTGCATATCTTCAATATATAACAGATATTGAATATATTGTAAAAGTGAATATTACTGATTCACTTTTAGTAAGGAGATTTACTCATTTTGAACCAACTAATCAACCTTTAGCAAAATACATTCCAAAGTCTGCAAATATTCACAATGTATGAGTTTTTTTTTCAAAGACAATAATTGCTAAATTTCCTCTTGGTTTTAACCAGATTGAAAATTTAATGAAATAAATGCAGAATTTTAAATTCAAACATATTTTATAGACATTTGACTACATATTAAAGAAATTTATGTTGTTTCTATCTACCAGTTTACTTTAAAAATTTTATGTAATCATACTTCTGAAACTATACCCTCCTGGTAAAGGTTTAAACTGATACCTTTTATTTTTCACATAGCTATAATTCTAAACTATAATTTTGAAAAGTGAAAATTTCACTGAAATATAATGGAAAATTTCCATGTTTTTATATGAAATCAAGAAAATACAAACCTCAACCAAAATGGACAGAATGTATGGCAAAAAGATGTCATCAGTTTAAACTGATGTCAAGAGGATATGGGTTAAAATGCAGTCCGTAGACTAGAGAAATCAATATATTTACTAAACTTACTATAGGTTGCATTTATGGAGCACCAATTAAGGATTGAACTCCCTAATAGTGTTTTATTAGACTAGTACTTTAACCATCTGGCAGATGCCCACAGCAAATACCTTGTATTTTTGATGAAAGGAATATAAACAATTTGCATCTACAAGGACATTATAATTTCATTCTTGTCCCACATTTAGACCCTACTATAATGGCCTCTGATCAAAGGAAACTTAATTAGTTCACAATCTCTATTCTACAAGAATATGTAATTATTCATGCTGAGATTGTAAATAGTTTTTTAAAATTCTACTCATATTAAACCCACACCCAGACATAAACTTATTGATTAATGAAAACATTTATAAACAGCCTCATTACTGTGTGATTCATTTTTTCATTTGAATACTGACATAAAATTACAATTTAGATGAACAATCAAAATGATTATTAACTCACTCAAGTGTAAAACTTGCACAATGGGTAAAATTCCAAAACTCTTTTTCTGTTTCTGGTCTGTTAAACACTAAGTGATCAATGTTTCAACATAAAGTAATTACTATTTCAATATCAGAAATAAAAACAAGCCTTTATACCACAATCACTGTTCTCTAACAATGAAAGAACATTCATGCTATTTATATTTAGAGGAACTGAAATTTTCATTGTTAGTTGTGGGAAAGTATCAATGATTCTTTCTAGAGAAGCTTACTACAGGATATACACACCCATCTGTAAATATGAAGAAAAATATATCTACATAAGTATATATGCACATAAGTAATATTATTATTACTAATAATACAGTATGACAATATGATAATTAAAATTTGATTTTTAACAAATTTATTTCCATCATGACTATGTCCTAATTATAATTTTAACAGGGAGAAGTAGATTCATAAAAGTAAATACAAAACAATGAAGACTGCTTGGTCTGCAGTTTGTGGTTTTCAAACATATTCTTGGTTGATCTCTATGACCTAATCAGAACAGGACTGACCCAGTCAGATAGACTCCCAAAGATACAGGATAGAAGTTCAAGTCTTATTGAATGTTACTTCATTATTTCTGATGCATGCTGCTTGCTTAACAGTCCAAGTACAGCTAGATTGATCATAGAGATCTACAGTCAGTGGCCAGGAAGTCATCTATCAAGTCATCCCAGAACTTGGTTTCTCTGAAGGACACTAAGTGCAAAGTTTATTCTGGCATGATCTAGGGTGATATACATGCTATATTATCATAATTGTTTATATTAACTTTATTAACAGTTTTGACTTTATATGTACCTAAGAGTTGCTTTTAAAACACATTTTATATGTCTTGATGACTAATCTGAAAGAATAGTGATTTATTAAAATTAGTCTGTATTTCACTCAAAATAAAATACAATACAAAGAGAACAACTAAGAAATTTTATGAAAAAAGATTAAAGGATGATTTTTAAATGATTGCTAGAGCAAGAGAAAAATTGCTGAGATCATTGTTAGCCACATTTTCTTTGATTTTTGCATAGAAATTCCTCCTCTCTCAGAGTAGCTATGATTTTACAAGCAAACAGTAGAAAATCTGATTAAATATTTAAGTGAAATGTTGACTCTCAGATGAAGCCAGGTGTACTAAAAGGTTAGAACTTAACAATTTCCTGACTGATATTTTGAACAATCAGAATTAAATTTTAGGAGATATTCAATAACTTATATTTTAATAAAATGTCCTGAAATTGAGACATAGGAATAATGAGATTCTCTAATTGAAATATGTATAAAATAAAGTTAATGTCAAAATCTGATTTATTGGCCTATTTGTTGACCTATATTTGGAATGAGGTTAAAAAAATATGTATGTCAACCAACTTTCTAAAACAATAAGAAAGATATTGAATAACAACAGATTTTTTAAGAAAATGGTGAGGAAGATCCAGGTAAGTTTAGTGATTTATTATCACTGTTTAAAATCATCATATAAGCAGAATCCTTATGGAACTCAAATCTGTCATCATCTGCTACCCGGAGAGTGTTTGCTGCCCAGTTACATGGATTTTAGAAACTTGACTGAATAAATGTCTAACCAAATGCAAATAGCCAATGGCAAAAATTTGACATAAAGCCATGTCTCCTTCTTACAAGACTGAAACCACATTCTCTGACCTTATACTGCAAGCCAGGGAATAAAATCCTGTAAAGTAGCATAATAAACAATATTGAAAACAAAATCTGAATTAATTCTCCTCCTATGAGATTAATCATCTGAAGTGATATGATTATAGGTCAGCAGTGACCCTACTATGTCGATTCAATATTCTTATGTAGCATGTTCTTTGTTTTGCTGAAGAAGCTACCTTCAAGAAAGCATAGAGAATTAGAATCCAAAAGAAAAAAAAGAAAACTAACACAGACACATGTAGGTGTCTAATCATCAGGGTGTGATATTGCATGTGTATAGATTACTTGAATACAGTTCAACAGTCTCAAATATTATAGTTTGATAGTTATTAAATGGGATGTGTGGGTAGTACAACTGTTATCAGAACAGAAAGTGGAATTGGCAAACTAAGTTCAAATTCTGGCTTAGTCTGTTGCATTTCCTTTTGTACTAATTCTCTTAGGAAAGACATGAATCCATATCTTCTCTCTCTAGCTATGGTTTAAATAGCAAAGTAGGCTGAGTTCTTGAGCTTTGGGTGACAGCCAGTCTAAGAGAAGAATCAGTCTGAATTCAAAACTGTGAAGAAGACATTAGGAAACAACTCCATTATCTTTCTGAAGAAATGATAGCAATTTATGGATAATAAAGAAAAGTAATCTGTGGAGAGACATAATTACTTACATCTTGAAGGGACATGTCATTTAAAAAAAGAAGAATTATTAAAAACATCTTATGTTGTATATTAAGTAGGAATCTATTACAGGAGAAGAAATTAAGTTTTACTCTTCCATGCCATAAATTAAACAAATCAATAAACCAGCATTTTTCATTTATATTGCTTTATTCTATACTGTTTTTGTTGACTATATGTTCATTTTTTGTGTTTGTTTTAATATAAATCTGTTCCATTTCTTATTATTTGTTACTGCATCACCACCCTCATGTTATATAGGAATAAAGTTCTGCTACTGACACTTGTGCCTGAACATAGATCACAAGTGAACAAACACATGCGATCTCATTATTCATTAGGTAGATCATGTGACCATAGCAGAAACGCTTATATAGAGGAAGTTGTGTGACATCTACACATGTATTTGCTATTCTAGTCTATCCTCTCTTACTATATTCACTATTTTTCCTCTATCCCATATACTATTCTGACTGCTATTCTCTTCTCACTATACAAAGTACTATTACTACAAGTATTATTCTAAGATGTCTGATACAAGTATTATTCATTGGTGTATTAAAATTGGTATCTATGATTACAAAGTCTCTACTACGTTGGCATAGACAAAGTATCAAGCAAGCATATGTTGTCATCACAACAGTGGCAACAAAGGATCGTTCTGACAACATAAAACCTCATCTCTCCACTTTTATTTGGGTTTGGGATGCTTGGTATTTTTCTGTCAGAGTAAATCATTTCTGTTATTTACTTTATTTACAGTTAGACTAGTGTCCTCATCTTTCTTGTTACTATCACAATGTTTCAGCTTTTTTGGGGATATCTGTTGAACTGGGTAACCTTCAGGGAATTTTAAATTGAACCTTTTATTAATCTATGAGGGTAGATTGTTCTCATTCCATTGTCTTTGTCTAGGGATATCTTGGCGTGTTCATTTTTAGTACTGCTCAGTTATTGCTAGTCCTGTTTTCATTGAGTCTGAGTCTATATTACCCAACATAAGGATTGAATTCACAATTACTATGATATCAAATTTAATTATCTGATAATGTCTCATAGACAATCTTGAAGCTAGAACAGTAAACCCAATTCTCTTATTGCCTTCTTTGCAGCTTTATAAATGGCTTCCACAAAGTATTTATATCTATGCTAGACCTACATTTTTTAACTTCATTGTCTTTTACATGGCTAAAGAACACACACTGCCCTGATGTTTATTCATAATTAAAAGAAGTGGATTCATGCCTTTCCCAATGGCATTATTGCAAAACGAATACAAACTTTGTCAATTCCAGTTTTTGCATTGATACCCTTTTTACCACTTTACACCTCCATCTTGGTTTATTGATCATATATAATCTTCACCTGGGGATTAAATAATTTATTTTTTCTGCTTTCAATTTCATTGTTTTCCCCCTTATTGTTAATAATACTTTCACTTCACAAGAAGTAGGAAAAAAGGTGGGAGATTTATTATTATTAATTATTTTCAATATAATTTCATTATATTTATTTCAATTTTACAACTTTATTTGCAATGAATTATCATGTAAAATTTTAACATTTTGAATATTGTATCAATCACAGATTCTACATTCCAAAATCATCTTTAAATTATTGACAAATGAGTTGTGGACATTGAACTGTTTAATCTCTACTCTTTCCTTTCTCATTAGCATATTTCAGGTCAGAAACAGACCATCTGTTACCTACAATACAAACTCATTCTTTCCCAAGTCAGTTTGCATTTCTACAAAAAACAAAAATAACCTCCTCCAAAATTAAATTTATTACAATCAATACATTATATTTTTGATTATTTATAACTATTAAAATGTATCTGCAAATTCACTGCGCAAAACAAGTTGCCATACAAAATCATTGCAAATTAAGACTTCCTGTAAAACCCACAGATTCATTTGCATTATTGGATTTTAGTAAAATATTTTTATTTGTTGACTCTTCATCATATTTTGTATGCATGCATTTGTCACCTGAAGATAAAAAAATCATGGGAATTAAAACATTATGGTAAAGAGGTTTTAGCTACAAAAGCCAAAAAAATCTTGTACCAATCTTTAAATACTCAGAGAATGAGGAAAAGCCAAAAGTTACTTTCTGGTTTAATTTTTGAGCCTCTGGGTATGTTATATCAGATAAATGTACACTTATCAATGATTCCTGGTTTTTAGATTTCGTCATGAGCTGAACTGATAATTTATGTTCATGTAAAAAGTGATTTGGGATAAAATAAACTGCTGTTTCTTCATATAATCATCCTCGTAAATATAACATTTCTAATAATATAGGTCCCAAAAAAAAAACTGCAAACAATTCTAAAGATAGAACCTGGGGAGAAGATCAAAGAATCAAATTGCAAGTGGCTACATATCTAAAACATCATATTGTTCAGGAAAAATGCAGCAACTCTTAAAATTTGTTCTCATACTGCTTAAAAGGAAAAAAAAGGGTTATTTACAACTATTTTCTAAAAAGATTCAAATCTTTTTATAAACAGGAAGAACATTTATATTGAGTGAATTCAATTATATTTTTAACATTGATTTTGTAGCTGCTTTTCTTATCAGTGATCAAAGATTCATCATCATGAATTTATTACCATAGTTTTGCTGTACAAGACCCACTTTTTTAGCCCAAAATTTGATGTAAAAATCTGCTTGTGTCTTATACAGCTTGAATAATGCTATTATGCAAATCATTAAAATGTCAATTATGTCTGAAGTATTCATTGGAGAGGAAATTGGTTAACTACTAGTTTGACTATTGGGTAGTTACATAGTCTAACAGACAGTCAGCTCTCCCAATGTGTTCCAGGGTGAAACTATAGTGGATATTGTGATTTGAGGCAGGATTTTAGTGGATAAAACTATTATGCAACAACAGGTTATCGCTGCTCTGAGTGTCGTATTTTTGTTGGTTTTCAGACTAGGCATCAGTGAATCTATTATTAACATACAGTCAACTGACATTTCTCCCTAAGACTTTCTCTAAATTGTTTTTAATTCAACTGCTCAGATTTATTAGTCTACCACTCAGTTAAATAGAGAGAGAAATAATGGATAGAAAAACTGAGATCAGTTGATTTTCCTAGTTGGACAACATGCCTTGAAAGTGGACATTCACAACTGGGATTTTTTACCTGGGCTTGCAAACCAGTTACTGGCATCAAGGAAAAATACTCACAACTACTACAACTATCAAGCAAACTGTGGTTAGCAATATTGGCATTTAATAAGCTTAGCTTTGTATAAAATAAAATTAGTAGAGTTGCAAGATTGTGCTGCATCAAATAGAGAGGACCAGTCTGCTTTGAAAATCAATAATCAAAATTCTGAGGCAAGGATATCATCGGTAGTATTTCTTACTCATGACCCATTAATGTGTTGTTCAGTACTATTTTACAACACAAAATCCCACACAACCCACACTTTTCCTACATATTTCAAAACAGTATTTTTCTTTCTGGTTTCAAATTTGTTGTAACACTTGCTGTTTCTCTCTCTCTCTCTCTCTCTCTATATATATATATATATCTTTCAGATATATTCAAATAAGAACAGTTATATTGAACTTAATTTAAAGCAGTGATTTCTATTGTTCTAAGAAAAAGGTTTTAAACTTATCTGATTTACATTAACAGATTTCAAAAAGGCATCCCTTCAGCTTTAACATACATGATAAATGTTTTTCTCAGAAGCATAACTGTATCTCATCACCAACTAATAACTATCAACATTCAAAACCATTAATAGTAATACCTTACACATTTATCAACACATTTTGCTATATAACCATGGAAAATATATTTTTAATGCCATGTCCATTCAGGACATATGTAATCATAGTTTTCCGCAAATACATTTTCTTTAATATCTGATAACTCTTGAGATATAGTGCAGTATGTTATTATTATTATTTCTATGGTTTTAAATTCAAAACTTTCCTTCTAGACCAGATGCCACTCAAGGCTAGATAATCTAGTCTACCTTGTTATTTAACCCATAACTGAAGGGAAGGGGAGAAGAGATAGATTCATGTTTTTCCTTAGGTTATTAGAGCGAAATGAATGCAACAGACTAGGCTGCAACTTGAAATCAGCATGTTAAGTTCACTTTCTGTGCCAATAATCATTACATTATCTGTACATCCCCATGGAAAGTAAAATGCCTAAAACTATACCTCTTTCAAAGAGAATCAAAATCTCCAGTATGGTAATAGTAGTAGTCTTCATACCTAACAAGGACTTAGCTCAGTGATTCACAAAATGGGCAGTACCCCCACCCTGGGACCAGTGAAAAGATCCAGTGAGAAAAAAAGGGAGTAGTCAGAGAGAGGGTAGCAGTGGCACATCTGAATCATATCATACACCACACACATTGTACCTAAAGTGTATCTTACCTTCACTTTACAGTGAATACCTTTATATAACAATTATGGTGCTCGATAAAAATGGCAGCAGTAAAAATGGCAACGGAAAAAATGGCAAAAGTGAATAAATAGGAAAAAATGACAATTCAACAAAAGAAAATTATGGCCATTCGAAAAGGATGGGTCTAAGCTCCCATCCCTCTAATTTAAAATAGGGCTAAGTCCCACCCCTCAATATTTTAAAATAAATATTTTTAAATAGATATTTACTCGAGTGGTGGGGGGGAGCTAGGCTCCTTCTCCTCTTGTTTTAAATAGGAGATAAGTTCCCGCTCCTAGTATTAAAAACATTTTTTTTAAATTTTCAATGTTGATTTTTAGAAGTTTCATGGGGGGGGGGGTCGCTAGGTTCCTACTCCTAATTGCAGTAAAAGCACAAATTGTAACGTGTTTGAAAGTGAATTTGATGGCTATAATTAAATTTATAATTGATAGCTGACATTAGGATTAGATGTGTGTGTGTATAGTTTATGCAAACTTAGGTAATCCGTATGGGTAGACCCGAGGATGATGATATCCGGAGAGCTCAATATAAAATTCAGAGCAGATATGTTTGAATAAAAACAGACCACGTTAAGGTTCCATGTAATAAATTATTTCACCATAACCCCTTTAACAGGGCTCTGGATCATCAGACTTTAACTTCCAAAAATTGAAATGAAAAATGAAAAATGAAAAGAAATTCACACATTTTTGACGGACCTCATCAAGTATACGTAAAATTAACGAAGTGAGGAAGTGAGGTGGGAAAGAGGATATGAATGTGTCATATGTAGCATTTCAAATTCTTATTTTTAATTTTTAACTCCAATGTGTCGGCTAGATGTTGTTCGAATTTACTGTGTCTAGTCTCAAGATATAGATGGCTAAGGAGTGGAGGGGTGGAGACCGACTTTAACGGAAGAAGCTACACTACTTTCACGAGGACTGTTTTTCTTTCAAATTTTTTAGACGCTGTTAATTCGCGTTACTTTAACGGGCATGTTTGGGAGGTTAAAGTTTTTTCTGTATCTAAATGTTTAAATAATCTACGAAGAAATTAATTTGAAATTCGGTGTTTTTTTGTTATTTTCTATGAAATAGTCGATTAGAAAAATTCACAGATAGTACATTGAAAGAGTAATCTATTTTATATTTAGTAATCTTATTAATTAATTTATTTTTATCTTTTATTAATTAGTAAAAAAAAACAAAAAAAAAATCTATGTATATTCCCATATACGCATATTCATATATCTTCATACATATCTCCATAAGACACCTGTATACATCTACAACTACATAAAGTTAAATGTATTTTTTCACACACATACGTATACACATATACACACACACATATGCATACATACATACACACATACAAACACATACATTCATATATACATAATATGCAGCATATCCATACACACATATACGTTAATTTGCACTTACACATATCTACACACGTACATGTCTCTATCCTCATGTTCACCCATGCACCCACTTATGCCTGTGTTCGAATACTCTCTCAGTATCCATATTTTTACACATATAATATTACCCGTTCTTTCATATTTATGGCAATAGGTACCTATCTAAATGTACACCCCCACACTATATAAAAAAACAAAAACAAAAAAAACAAAAAAACAAAACAAACCTGCTTCTTATTCCATATAAAAATATATACATGTACATATCAACAGGTGCCTCAGTGTTCAAGCACATTACCATAGTCATGTGTTGGTGTTCATGTGTGCATAGTAATATTTCTAAAAACAAAAGGGAATAAAAAACACTCAAAATTGCTCTTTAGTTCACTGTGTTAAGTGTGTTTATTCAGTAGTATGTCTGGATCTTTATGTTTGATTATGAAGATTTTTCTCCTTTAAGTTGCATCTGTCTCTGAAGTTTTGGGGAGTTCTGGCTCTTGATATTATTTTCCACTTTATTTGTGGGGTTAGGCCACTCTCCAACAGATTCCATTCCAATAATGAATAGATAGTGCCGTTTGGTTCTTTTTGCACTTATTCTTGAATGATTGGCGATGGTTGTATATGTATATGTGTGTATGTATATATATATATATATATATATATATATATATATATATATATATATATATATATATATATATATATATATTAGTGTTGGGACGATTAATCAGAACCGGGGGGGATCAGAAAAATCACAAAGGCAAAGGTTAGGAATCCCATTCACAGATTTCGTATTGATTCTCAGAGTCTAATTTAATTATTTTATTGGTAATTTATGGTAAACAAAGTAAATATTCTAGAGTTCATTTAGCCTATTCCCTCAACAAACCTTTTGAATTTCTGTTCACACCTATTTGCTAAATGTCTATATGACGCCTCAGAGACTTCACACTTGAGTATTAAAAGATTGAAAATGCATCAGACAAGATTTTAAATTTTACTGGCACCAGTCTGACCCTGTCATTGTCTGATAACCTCTGAAATAATTAATGTTTTATTGGGGTTTTTTTCGGTTTCATCAAGTGGACCTATAATTGTTTTTTCCAAAGTTTTTCAGTGTGTTCAGATGTAATCGCCTAAACAGTAAAATCTCATGGGAGGCTGGGAGCTTTAGCTGATAATTCTTTTTAATTTGACAAACTTCTCATGTTTTTCCATTATGTATTTTATCCGAGATTTTAATATAAACTCATTGTGAGATATTCATCTAGATTTTTTTCCTTTTGCCATTTTTTCCATTGCCATTTTTACCGCTGCCATTTTTACCTAAATTCAACAATTATGATGGGAAATACTAAGATAGTCATTTGATATGCAATACTAACACCAAGAAAATCCAATCAAAAGTTGACTATACATTTGGCAGGTGTGGTGGGGGAGTGTTAGGCTTATGTTTTGGCACTGACTTAGACAAAGCTGATTTGTATTGTGATTTTCTGTAAGCATCAGATGCCAGAATTGCAACATGCATTGTCCAAAATGCTGATACAGATAACAATAACAACAATAATGATAGTACAATTAAAACAAATACCAAATATTGCTAAGAGGAAGAAAATGTAGAACATGAAGACACCCAGGAAGTTTAACTACTGATGAAATATTTTTATTATATTAACATTATCCAGAATGAGATTATAATTGAGCTTTTCTCTAGACTCTGACTGACTGTATACCAGAAGGTAGCCATATCAATAAATGTTTACATTGCATCATCTATGGCTTCCTTTCCAGACAAGACAACAACAAAATGTAAAAATAATTGGGTTTTAAACAATAATCATCATATACGTTTTTAATTCATGTCATAGAATTGATATTATTTCACAACTTTTTCATCAACTGATCATCATATAGTGATTCGCATGACTGTAAGTAAGTGAAAGTGAGTTCAATTTTGAGTATCACCCTAAAATATCTTGATCACATTTAGTTTCTTGTAAGTAAATGTCTAACCATAAAATCAAAGTATACATAAATAAGCAGAACAAATTAAACAGCTAATGAAATATACCAGATCCAGTCAGGCAAGCTAAACCAGCACCATTTATTTATAGAACATATGTATATATATGTGTGTGGTTACACATCTATTAAAATAATGACATTGCTTCAAAATAATTCTGTATCCAAGCAAAGAATATGCAAGATTTTATTATTTAAAAAAATACTATATCAAGGCACAAAAGATTTTCCAGGAAAAACTGTCTTTTTTTTAAAGTTGATTTATTATAGTGATTTATTCTGGTAGTTTTTTAAGGTTCATGATTCATATGTTAAATAAAATCCTGTTACATTTTGAAGATAGTGACATTGTTGTCAGCTAAAAGGAAGTAAAATTAATTTGAGAAACTTGTTGGAAATTTATAAAACACATGAAATAGTAAAAAATCATTATGTAATGCTGAAACAAAAACCATACTTTAAATGTCACTTATAACATTTTAGATATCAAAATATTGAAACTTCATAAAAATATTCTCCATTTGTGGAAATTTATAAAACTAAACAATGTGTTGATTAGCTGCCTTGACCTATATACAGGGTTTGGATTTCTCAGATATATAAAATATTGGGTCAGCTTATATATGAGTATATATGGTATACTCAAGTTCTTTAAAAGGCTATAATGATATTTTGTTATTTTCAATTAATATTGGTTATTTAGAATGTGAGGGTGGATTAACAGTTAACAGCACATAAAAATGGAATAAGTGACCCAAGTTCAAATTCCAGCCAAGACAGTTTTTTTTCACATCGCACTAATTTCTTTATTTCTTTCTATAAATAGCTTTGGTTGATAAACAGTCTAAGAATAGGACAGTTCTGAATTCAAAACCTTGGGAGAAGTTCAATGGGAAGTTCTATCATTTTCAAGAACCATCTTAACAGTTTAATAGTATTAAAGAAAAGGAAGCTATAGAGAGCCATGACTGAAGGGATATAGCACTTAAGAGAAAGAGTGATTATTTGACAATAGTCAGAATTAACTCTTTTTATATACCATGAAGAGTAATTATTCACATATCAATCAATGACATTAAATGTCGCATTTGGAGGAAAGAGAATTATTTTTATCTGTCTATATTTCTGAGCTGAGGTATTGTAACTATTTACACTATTTACATTGTTTGGACTATTGTCCTCATCTTTATTGTCATATTCAAAATGTTTTGGCCATTGTACACACCAGCCTTCTTCAGGTGATATATGCTGGAATTTTAAACCAAAACCTTTATTTCATCCATCAGGTAGATTGTTCTAGTTCCACGTACCACATCTTTTTTGAATATCTCAGTTTCAGTTATTTCCCTTTAGTAAATCAATGCTCCAAGTTTTTGATCACCACTGCTGAGGCCAAGTATTGAACTCACAACTCTTTGGGCCAAGTCACTGGATTACTTCAACTAACACTTTTAACTACTGCTTGAGTAGACACCCTGTTTTTTTTGTTCGTTTTTACTAGCCTATGTATTCAAGGCTGTCTGTGCAAGTACAGGTATCCACTGAAATATAACATTTTAAGTAATAAGAAATATATATATATATATATATATTATAAATTTACTAATTTAAAAATATGGTTCAGTCACTACACAGGAATTACCATGTTTCAAAAACAGAAACTAAAAACTTCAAATTCAATTATAGAATTAAATTAAAGTCCCTAGTTCTGTTTCAATTTCAAGCGAATTTTGGAATAACTTATTTTGAAATTTACTGAGTTTTATAAGCACATACATTCATAATATTAGTTTCTAAGGATACGGGGAAATTCTATCAATTTGACAAGGGGTGGTAGGGTATTCATTTTCACTGATAACTATTGTATCAAAATATGAGTTACTTTCAAAAAGAGGTTAAGTTAAGGTAGGGTAGGGGTGCCTTTTTCAATGAAAAATATCCGTTCAACACGTCGTCTCAACGACAAAAATTTTTTCAGCACTTTTGTTTCACCATTAAATTTGTAATTGTATACATAAAGATTTTTTCTAAAAGGGTTGTTTAGACTATACTTCTGTTAAAGCAAATAAATGAACAGAATTACTTAAATTATTTAAAAATTATTAAATATCAAATATAAATATGTATATTTCATTTATCAGCCTTTTTTTATACTAATAATAAATATACAGCTGTTATTCACTGTTTAGTACAACTCAATTTCTTGTACATGACAATTGTCACTTACTATATGCTATTTTATATATATATATATATATATATATATATATATATATATATAACTGCGTCTAGAGATTATATGCAAAAGAGGTATTGTCAAATATTTTATGTAAAATTCATAGATATGTGTTATCCAATGAAATAATTTGTACTATTATGTATAGCGAGTAAGCATGAAAGCAATTAAGTCCCAATTTTCAATTTCAGATTGATATTTAGTATTTTTCAGTAATTATAGCAATTTGCAGTGTCAAGAGATTATTTGCCAGAACTAGAATTTAGTATTATGGCTCGTAAAAAAGAACTAACAATGAATGAAAAGAACTATATAATCAAAGAAATTAGCAAAAGAAAGTCTTCACTTTAAATTTCTAAGGATTTGAAAAGAGATCATCGAACAATCAAGAAAATATGTCAAATGGGAATTCAACCAAGGAAAAAAAAGTCTCAGGCTGAATTCAGGAATTTAACAAAGCGAGATCTATCACATATCCGAAGAGAATTAATAAGAAACCCAAATGCGTCGAGTGCGTTCATATTTGAGGCCGCTGGAGCTCCTATGGTGTCAAGGGAAACAAGGTGCAAAGCATTAAGTAAGTTTGCTGATGTAAAAAATCAAATAAAGAAACCCATTTTAACAAAAAAACATAAGGAAAAAAGATTGCAGTGGGCAAAAAAATACATGAAAACTGATTTCAGTAAAGTGCTTTTTACAGACCCTCAATGGGTTTGCAAGCAACATGACTCAAGAAAATTTTTTAAACGCCAACAAGGTGGCGGTGGGATCATGATATGGGCTGGTAATATTGGTAATGAGCTCATGGGTCCATTTAAACTGAAATACGGGGTTAAAATGAATTCCAAAAGTTACTGTGATTTTCTAGAGCAATATTGAGTGGCTTGATAACCAGTCTTTAGCCAAGCATAGACCTATGATCTTTATGCAAGACAACGCACCAAGTCATGCGTCAAAGTTTACTAAATCCTGGTTGAAAGAAAAGGGATTTGTTGAAGATTCTCTTATGGACTGGCCTTCAAATAACTGTGACTTGAATCCCATTGAGAATCTGTGGAGCATCCTCAAGAGAGATATTTATTCTAATGGAAGGCAATTCAACAGCAAGCGTGACCTCTGGGAGGCAGTTAAAGTTGCTGCAAACAACTTACCAGCCAGTAAAATTGCAAATCTAACATCAGATGTTGACAATAGGCTGCTAAGAGTTATTGAAAAGAAAGGAGCATTTGTGCAACAAATTTTAGGAGGTTCTTATTATTTTGTGTTAATATATCTTTTATTTTTAAAATAAAATGTTTTTTTTATGTTTTTCCTTTAAGAAATTAACAAATTTGTTCTAAAATCTTTTCATATTATTTTTTTACATTAGTTTTACAAGGTATAATAATGTAAAAGTATCAAAATAAATAGTTGCAAATAAACTACTGACAGTCAAATTAGTCTGTTTTGTTAACTTTGTAAAATTTTTTCCAACCAAAAACAATAGTTTTCTCTATCACTATATATCTAAGTTAATAATATTGAGTAGAATCTAAACATCATAATAAGACTTTTAACATTAAAGACGCAACTCTTTATACCAATTCATAACTTGCATATAATCTCTAGACGCAGTTTATATATATATATATATATATATATATATGTTCTGAAAAGGTCTACAATTTTTGTATAAAATCATTCTTTGTTAGTGTCTTTATGCAAGTCATTGCTGAAGTTTCTCTTCTGCTAGCTGAAAATAAAGCTAAAGAAATAAATTCACTGGTTGCACATACATTATTACCAGTGGATGTAATAATTATGCATATGGAAATTCACACACAAGCAACTATATATATATAAATATGGAGAACAAAATAAATTTGATTCGTTCTGCTAAGTTTCCAATTAAAAGTACTATAAAAAATATATTTTGAAAGGAAAATTGTTCTGTGAAATTGCTTTTTCCAAGCAAAAAAAAATATTTTTCTTGTCTTGACACTAATGATAAAAGAGAAATTATACTGAACAGTTACAAAAGGCAACTGTTCCTGAAAAAGATATTTCTGTATAATAGATAAAGAGATGGTGTTCGTCCTTTCCTTATGAGAAACAATTTTTTTTACCTTAAATCCTTCCACTGGGTTCAACAAATATGTATACCAAATTTGAGGTCTACATCATTTACTTTACTCCCTATTCTTTTTTTTTAAACAGTTATTTCTCTTTGTAATGGTTTCTCTTTTTATAATGATTCAAGAAATTTGTCCTCATTTTGATATCAATGATATACATTGGCTATCTTTAAATATTTTGTTCTGAATATAATACTGTATCACCATAATATAACCCATATAACATAATAAATGTTTCTTTTATTTAAAAATTAATTAAAATAATATTCATAAAACACTGTAGCCACTCAATCATATATAGTCAAACAATAAAAACATTTGGTATACTTTTATATTAATCCTTACAGAATTTTTTCCTTGTACAATGCAAAAAATTATCAGAGAATGACAGAAAATAGAAATGCAGGAAAAGAAGAAATTACATAAGCCATAGACTGAAAAATTTCTTTAAAACTGGGTCCCAAACTTCTTTGACCATCAACATCTTCATGGAATCTTTAATCCCTCATAAAACTCAAGTATAAAAAATAAATAAGTAGACTTGCAGTTTCATGTCCTTTAGTGAGGGAAAGCATAAACTAATACATGCAAGACTTGTTCTGTATACCCTCCCCATCTGTGAACATCTCTTATGAAATCCAAGGATGTATTTCTCATGAAATGTAGACCATGTGAATAAAGAAAATCCAAGTCAATTCATCCATGTGGAAACAGGTATTACAACTTCAAATACATTATAATTATCAGACACGGTTTCAGTGTTTTATTTGTTTTTTAATTCACAAAGAAAGCAGAAGGAAAACTGAAGTAAAAAACTGAATGAACAACCTTTGAGGTCTACATGAATGAAAGAAATATAAATATATAAAAATTTCAAGGTAAGACATGAAACTTCAGCTGAAAACAAAACAAATGAAGCCACCTGTGATAATTATGACCATCATTGTTTCAGTAAACAAGATAGAAAATAAAGACTAGAGAGAAATCCAAAATGTGTATCTATGAGTAGTGTCTTATCTCTTTATTTCTTATATGAATATCAGCTTTTGACCACAAGAGTTCAGTTGAGACCTCTCTCCACCACCAATCAGCATTTAGGAAACCTCCTTTTCACCCAAGAAATTTATCAACCTCTTAGTCACATCAACTTCTAGGAATTAATATCAACCAGTTTGGAGATTCTTGTGTTAAAAGAGCATCTGATAAGTAGAAAAACAATTCTTATAAGCAACACATGACAAAACAAAAAATATAAAAATGGAAAAATGATCAAGTCACAGTCTAGTTTGCTTTAATAATTAAAAGTTGTTTAACAACAACTAACAGAATGAGTAGGCAATGATAAATATTAAAAGTTGCATGTAAGCACAAATTAAAAAGAAGCAAACTAAAAAGCAGAGGAACAATAGAAAATATTAATGGAACTGTAGAATGAATCTGAGAGAAAAGTGGAAATTAATAAAAATAAAAAATGTTTTTTTTATTCCTATGAAATAATATCATTCACTCATCTATCTATATCTATAATACTCAAAATGTGTGTGTGTGTGTGTGTGTGTGATTGGATGTTGTTTATGCGTTTCCACAGTTTTCATCCGATTTTGATGAAATTTTTTTTGTTTGATAGATAATGCTTTAGTGCCAGTTTTAAGTCCAAATTACACATTCCCCTTCTCTTGGCCAAATGTCAATCTATCTCAAGTAAGGTTACCTTTTCCGTTGCATAAAGCCTACTACTACAGTTTTAAGGTGTTGCTTTCATTGTTGTTTATAGGTGTTCCTAATTTAAATTTTTTTATTATCCTACCAGTTTTTGCATTGCATTCACCGTAGTAATAAATAAGCTTGCTTTTTTATTACTCAACATTTATTTTTCCAACCTTTTCTAAAGTTATTCAAGCTTAGTGATCCCTGTGGCTTTACAGTGTTATCTTCTGGTATTTGCCCATGCACTCCATTTGACTTCATACTTGCCTAAGACATACCACCAAAGAAAAGAACTTGCCTAGATTGCAAAACCACCACCGCCAGGTCCACCATGAAAATGAGAGATAATGAATTGTCTTTAGAACGTTCAATTTGCCTGTCTGAAAATGCTTCTCAGAATGCTTCAATCAGAGCCACTGAGTTTGAAGATCAACATAGCCATCAGCTTTCCAGAAGAGCATACCAGAACGCTTCTGTGAGGCTGAAAATGTTGATCAAAGGACACAACAGGTGAGGAGAAATTCCTCTTCAACTACTGCTGTGCATGAGGCTGAAACAAGATTGAGAACACAAAAACGGCCCTTTTCAGAGCCACCCCCACCATTCAAATTGTTAATCCCCCCATTTGGGAATGTGCCTCAGTTGCACCCAATTGTTGTTACTAATACTGATTTTCAGGCGGGCCGACTTTAAACTTAAACTGCTCCAATTGAACAGTAAAAATTCCCAGTAATAAAAAACCCAGCCAAAGTCAGATTATACTGTTAGTATATATGTGTGATAAAAATATATTTTAAGGTATGCTATATTTATGAGTTCAAGTGCTCAATATCAGGACTAAAGTGTATGTAAATATAAAAGTGGACATTGAGGTCAACAGCCAACAGTGACAGTCTGATTCATACTTAAACAATTGTTTGAGGATTGCATTTAAGCATGAAACAGACTACTGCCGCTGGGTATATATATATATATATATATATATATATATATATATATATATATATAGAGAGAGAGAGAGAGAGAGAGAGAGATAACTTGTCAGCCGTCAATATACCTCATAACACCCTTAAGTGCTTAGCCTTGGAGCGGGTAGAATGGAAATCAATGTGTTTTAGTGGACTCAGCAGTTTTCTATGTTTGTCTGAATTGTCTTCAAGAAGTGAGAGCAAGATCTAAAAGGTCAGTCAATCTAACAGTGATCTCATCCCACAATCGCCACTCTTGCCCCATATGTGGCCTCCTTTGGAAATCACTAGTGGGTCCTAAGTGGCACTTAAGATTATCGCACAAAATTTTATTACTGAATCAATTAAGTTGTCAGATCCTCATATGTCGAAACCGACGGGAGAGTTCATATATATGTGTGTGTGTGTGTGTGTGTGCGTGTGCATGTGTGTGTGTGTGTATGTATGCAGGGTGTGATGGGTAAACCATCGACATTTTATATTTTTAATTTCATGCATGCATGTTGTTTGCTTTAGATTTTATCAGCTGCACAGTATAATAGGGTCAGTTGGGCACCGTCTGTGAGAAAAAGAGCACCATGACGCAAGAGCCAGAAATGGAGTACTCTTCTCATATCTGGGCAGGATCTGCCAAGACCTCACTCTCCAACCTTGACAGAGTTCAAAAGTGTCTTTGATCCCTTGTGGGTGACAAATTATTCTCCACTCTTCAATTACTCTCCCACAGGCAAAATATTTCCAGCCTCTTGCTGCTCTACTGCTACTTCCATGGAAAGTGCTTGGACAAACGACATTCCCTGGTTCCACTAAGGCAAATCTTCATGGCAAGAACATGCCATGTCACTTACATCGTAGCAAATCACCCACATTCCCTCCATATTCCATCAGTGAGAAGTAAGTTCTACTCAAGCAGCTTGAACCACTGTCCTATGGAATCAACTCCCAACAGGATATTTCCCCAATCACTACAATCTTAACCTATTCAAGGCTAGGATTAATCATTTTCTTCACCTATACCCACACAAAAGACCTCCTAATGTAACCCTCTACTTCAAGTGGCCCCCAGGGTTTGTAAATGATGATGCTAAAAAAATTAAAAAAAAAAATATTTTGTGTAATTTAGACAATTTAGCCATTGCACCTTGTATATACCAGGTGTAACGGTGTAACAGCAAAATTGTCCAAATCGTACAACAGCATGGGATAATTGTCCATTCCACAAAATGTTTAATTTCTAAAAAAAAAAACACTAAATTAATTGAGTTTCTGTTATAGTGGATAACACCTATTCTATTGTTAATAGACTCTCCCACCTATAATAAGTAGGAGTAGTAGGAGTTCACTCAGTGGGTTAGTCAGTGAGTCGATGCCGGACGACCGTTAGTTGGATACTAAAGTATCAGCGACCACAACTAGATTTCTCTGCGTCATTACCTATTATATTAAGTTCCTAACGTTTTGTACATCAAACCTATTTTAGGACTGACTTAGTACAAATACAAGCCTCCATTGTGAAGTCACTCCATAACACACTTGGCAACGAGGATTCGAACTCATACGGAGGAAGAAAAACTTTTCGTTCGCTATAACACATTTGGCAACAAGTGGTATTTGGATTCATACGGTGGAAGAGAAAAAAAAAATTCACCCACCATAACAAATTTGGCAAAGGGATTCATATGGAGGAAAAAGAAAAAATTTGCTTGTCACAATTATTTTGGCGACAAAATCTCGGATTCACATTTAAAAAAAAAAAAAGAAAAAAACTTGGCAAGACTAGACGTCAACTTAAAGACGAAAAAATCTGTCATATTCTCAACTGAGAAAATAACTTTTTTTTTCTCGATAAGACAGTTTGCTCAAATAGGTCACGAATTGCAAATTCATAGGAACCCCCTCTACAATATTTAAGCATTGTGTAAACTTTGTGAAGATGGAGGAAAGCAAAAATATATTCCAGGAATTTTTTAAGTTCCAGACAGAACAACAGATGACAATATTAGAGCAACAGAAGACATTCCAGATGCAACTACAGGAGGAAACTTTTAATAGACAAATACAGTTTCAATGAGAAATGGAACAGATGCATAAGGAGTTTCAAAACAAAATTCTGAAAATAACTGAGAAGAGGAAAGAGAAAAATCTACAAAATGATTCTCTCCCAGAGAATACAATATGGAATTCAATTGAAATATTCATGTACAGTGCAGATGAAGAGATAACTTTTGAGGAGTATTATAAAAAATATACAGACGTGTATAACAAGGACTGCCACTCGTGGTCTGAAGGAAAGAAGGTTAGGCTTCTTTTAAGCAAGTTAGGAACTGAGGAGCATAACAAATTGGTAAACTACATTTTACCGAAAGAAACTAGTGAGTTGACATTTACCGAGGCGGTAAATATATTAAGTGAATTATTTAGTAAAAAGACATCTTTGTTTCACAAGAGGTGGAAATGTTTGAATCTGATGAAAGATGACGAACAAGACAATATAACGTATGCAGCCAATGTGAATAAGCATTGTGAAGAATTCAAGCTGGCAGAGTTAAGCACTGACAATTTTAAGTGCTTGGTGTTTGTTCAAGGACTGGTATCAGAAAGTGGAGAAAATTAGTGCTGTCAAAATTAGAAAACGAACCAAGGATTTCCATACAGAAGTCGGCAGAAGACTGCATGAGATATGTTAGCATAAAGAAAGATTAAAAAAAGATAGAACAGTCTGGCATTTCGCATGTAAGGAAAATACGCTACAAAAAAGAAAGTCAGTCTACCAAAAAGAATTCTAAAATTGCGGATTATCAAACAAAAAGTGAAATACCAGAGAAAAATAAACAAAAACTCCTGAAGCCATGTTTTGCTTACGGTGAACTTCACTGGTACAGATATTGCAATTTTAGGAATAAAAAATGTTTCAACTATAAAAGAGTGGGTCATAAAAGCTCGCATTGCAGGTCAAAAATTAAAGACAATAAAATAAGAAAATTAAAGTCCGACAAGGTAGACGATAGAATAACCAGAAAATTTCTTACCGTCGAAATAAGTAATAAAAAAATAAAAATGCAACTCGACACTGGTTCCGACCTATCTATCATAAATTTGCATATGTGGAAGAAGTTGGGGAAACCAACTTTAATGAAGACAAATAAAATTTGCAAGGTCAGTGACGAGAGAAAAAATACAATTTATTGGAGAATTTGTTACAAATGTCATGTTAAATAAAAAAACGTGAAAAGTTAAACTATTTTTCATAGAAAATACCACGAACTTACTTGGTGCGAATTGGATGAAAGAAATTTCAATTATGGGATCTACCGATAAATTCTTTCTGTTACAAGGTTGAAAGTTTAAACTCAGAAGCACAAAAATTAGTAAGGAAACTTAAGGAAACATTTCCTACTGTTTTTTCTCCAGGTTTGGGAATGTGTACCAAGATGGAGACAAAATTCCAGCTAAAAGAAAATGCTCAGGTGGTATTCAAAAAGAAAAGGAATGTGCCGTTCGCTTCAGTTGAACAGATAGATAAAGAATTGGACAGATTACAGAAAACCGGTGTACTTGAAAAAGTTGAGTATAGTGAATAGGCTACATCGACAGTATATGGAAAAAAAAGTCTAAAGAAATTCATGTTTGTGCTGATTTCTCCACGGGTTTAAATTCGGCACTCAATGACTATAATTATCCTCTACCAACAGTGGAAGAAATATTTGTGAAGCTTAATGGAGGCACAATATTTTCAAAGATAGACCTCAGTGACGCATATTCACAAATACCGGTAAAAAAAGAAACGTCAAAACTTTTGTGTATAAATACACATCGGGGTCTGTATAAATTTAAGAGACTACCTTTTGGGGTTAAGGTAGCGCCCGCCATTTTCCAACAAGTAATGGATTCGATGTTGGGTGGTCTAGATTTTGTGTTAGCGTATCTGGACAACATCCTCATGAGAAGTAAAAGTATAGCAGAACACGTAGAACATGTAAATGCAGTAGTTTCAAGAATCCAGGATTTTGGATTTAAACTCAAGGAAAACAAATGTGAGTTTTTTATGGAGAAAATAAAATATCTGCTGGGGCAGATCATCGATAAGAATGGTAGAAGGCCAGACCCAGAGCGAGCAGCGGCTATAAAAGATATGCCGGCGCCAAAAGATATTACCACATTACAAAGTTTTTGGGGATTAGCCAATTATTACCAAATATACATCCCTAAAATGTATGATCTGCGGGCGCCATTAAATGAACTACTGAAGAAAGGAAAACCCTGGAAATGGACTAATGAATGCCAAAAAGCATTTGAAAAGATAAAGGAAGTGTTAACCTTGGAATTATTTTTAACCCATTACAACCCGGATTTAGAGATCATAGTAGCTTGCAATCCAAATACATATGGAGTAGGAGCATGTATCTTACACAAAATGACAAATGGTCAAGTAAAACCAATTGCGCATGCTTCTAGAGCACTACTTCTGGCTGAGAAGAATTACTCTCAGATAGAGAAAGAGGCGCTAGGAATAATTTTTGCTGTAGCAAAATTTCACCGTTTTCTCCATGGTCGACATTTTAAGCTACATACCGACCATAAGCCTCTAATTTTGATTTTTGGATCGAAAAAGGGTTTGCCGGCACATACAGCCAACCGTCTACAGAGATGGGGTACAATATTGCTAAACTATAACTTCAGCATGGAGTACATACCATCGAATAAATTTGGCTATGCTGATGGGCTGTCCAGGTTAATTCCAAAAATGAGAGAACCATGAGAAGACACGGTAATTGCCTCACTGAAGTCAGAAGAAGAGCTGAAATTTACTCTGTGTTCGGGAACTTCCAGTAACTCTAGAAAAAATAAAAGAAGAAGCCACCAGGGACGAGTATATTTTGAAAATAAAAAAAAAAAATAGCCAAGAGGGACCAGTATACAACAAATGTTTTTTCGCTTTGCGATACAGTATTGTTGTACAGAGAATGTGTGGTGATTCCATACACACTGCAGAAGCAAATACTAAAGGATTTTCATACTGGTCACCCGGGCAGCACTAGGATGAAGAGCCTAATGCGAAGTTTTGTATATTGTCCGAATATAGACAGGGGTATTGAGAACGCAGTGGGCTCATTCCGTGTCAAATCAATAAGGGGTTAGACCATGTCCGACACATATTTTTTTCAAATTTGCTACACTTATAGATCTTCATGAAAGGAATTGAATGGCGCCTGTTACACATCTCAAGGTCAAGGGGTTCCTGAGATATGACCTCTGATCTTTTTACGAAAATGTGAATAGTGACCAACTTTAAAAGATGATATCTCAGTTGTTTATGGACCTACAAAGTTCATTTCATGATGGGCATTCCACTAGAACTGTTGCTACAAGCGTTTTATAGAACTGGGCAAAATTCAAAATGGCAGAATGTAGTATCTGCTACTTCATATAAAAACATTTTGATATTTCACAATATGGTCAAGTTGTATATCTTTGTAAAGCTATTTTAATGCTGATTAATATTCACATAAGGACCATGGTCATGAAATCAATAAAACAATTTTTTCTGGTGATGAAACTGAATTTTCTTCATTTTTTTTTTAATGCCACACAGATTTTGTTATGGAATAAGTGATATAATAAAGAAAGAATTCTGAAAAGTGTTAAGGTTTAATTAAATTATAGCATTAAAAAATATATGACCTCAATGGTGAACAAATTTTGGTTGATGTTTGATATTCTAAATCTACAAAAAAAAATAGCAATTTCTGTTGTTTATGGTTACTTTTTTTTATGAAAAAACTTTAAAAATGAATGTTCCAAAAAAATTCTTGACATGTTGAGTTTTATGCAAGTTCTGGATGTGAAATCAAAATAATTTTTTCCTGGAGATCAAACTGTTTTTAGGATTCCTTTCATACTTTTTTTTATACAACACAGATTTTGATACGGAAAAAGTGATGCAAAAAATTATTTAGAATGATATATGAATGAACTTTGTAGGTCCATAAACAACTGAGATATCATCTTTTAAAGTTGGTCACTATTCACATTTTCGTAAAAAGGTCAGAGGTCATATCTCAGGAACCTCTTGAACTTGAGATGTGTAACAGGCGCTATTCACTTCCTTTCATGAAGATCTATAAGTGTAGCAAATTTGAAAAAAATCCATGTCGGACATGGTATTTGCACCCCCAAAATTTGTTGATTTGACACGGAATGAGCCAGTGGCAAAATGCAAAGGCTGTGCTTTAGCTGCAAAGGCAACCCCAATAAAATTTAACCCTTCGCCAAAAACAGATTTACCATGGTCTAGGTTACATGTGGATTTTACAGGTTCACTGAATGGATACTGTTACATCATAGTAGTGGATAGTTTCTCAAAATCCGACAACGCAAAGTACTAAAAACTTCCTGCTGGAATTGTTCACAAGGTTTGGTGTAGTAGACACAATTGTGACGGACAACGGAAGTAAGTTTACGTCAAAACAATTGCAAGGAATACAATGTCGAACATGTTACTACAGCTCCATATCACCCAAGATCAAGCGAGTTAGCTGAAAATTTTGTGGACACTCTGAAAAGAGCTCTAAAGAAAGCTAGGGAAATACCTGCAGATGAAGCCCTACAGAAGTTTCTACAGGTCTACAGAATTACCCCCAAATAACGGAACACCAGCCTCACAGTTGCCAGCCGAGGTGATGTTTGCACGTCGGGTAAGATCTGTCTTTGACAAATTATTACCAAAAAAGACAAAGCCAGGTAGAGAAAAATTTATTCAAGTAAAAAAATACAATCCTGGTGAAAAAATATATTTTAAGGTCTATAAACAGAATAAATCATTCTGGGAGATTGGAAAAATAGAAAAGCGGATTAGCAATATGATGTACTTGGTGAAAGGTGAAAAATTCACATGCAGAAGGCACATTAATCAGATCAGACAACGTGCTTTAGATGTGGTTGACAGCGGTCCCGCGGAAGAAACACTGATGGAGGTGATTTTCGATACATTTGATCTAACAACGCCTGCAACAATTTTACCTGAGGTACGCCGATCCAGGAGAAAAAGAAAGGCAACTGATCATTTAAAAGTGGATCCAAAACATAGGAGATACGCTACAATGTTGCAAAAAAAATGAAGTTGTTTGGTTTTTTTTTTTCATATATTTCCTGTAAAAAAAAAAAAAAAAAGAAATAAAGAAAACTGTTTACTCCTACGAAGTAAAGTTTTAGGTGGGGGGGTTATAGTGGAAAACACCTATTCTATTGTTAATAGACTCTCCCACCTATAATAAGTAGAAGTTCGCTCAGTGGGTTAGTCAGTCAGTCGATGCCGGATGACCGTTAGTCGAATACTAGAGTATCAGCGACCACAACTAGATTTCTCTGCGTCATTACCTATTATATCAAGTTCCTAACATTTTGTACGTAGAACCTATTTTAGGACCGACTTAGTACAAATACAAGCCTCCACTGTGAAACCACTCCATAACAGTTTCTTTTTTCCAGGTTTTCAGATAAAACGTTTAGCCATCATGACACCATTTGTCGTAAGAATTACTGAAAAACCCTTTGAGGTATTCAGCTAGAAAGAGAACAAGTTAAAATCTTTTTGTGTCAGCCCCACTATGTCTTCCAAACTGAGGCAAAAATATCATTCAGGCCTTCAGTAATGGTACCAACATTCATACTCTGGCTACCATCTTCAAAGTCCATTCAAGAACCATCAAGAGAACGGTGAATAACTTTAAAAAAGCGGGAACAGTAGAGAGGAAAACTGGATCAGGAGGTCACAACAGCAAGAGGGATCATCATTTCCACTTAGAGCTAAATACATTCTTATTGTTCAAAGTAGAGTCCAATATACTGTTATAAAAACCTTAGAAAATTCCAGTAAAATATTTATAATCATTTCTAAGATACAATGGTTCAAAGCTTAATCTAACAATTGGACAATTTTGCTGATACACACTACATTGATTTTTGCTGCAACATTTGGATGCTTAGAGTAAAATTTGGTGTAAACAATATCAAAGTATGGATCCATCCTACTTTGTATTATTGGTTCATGTTGATAGTGGTAGTATAATGTTATGGAGAATATTTTCTTAGCATGCACTGGGACCCTTGGTATCAATAAAAGATCATTTTAATGCCATAGCCTACCTAATTATTGTGACTGAACAGGTGCCTTAGTTAACGACTACAGTGCACATATTTTCTGGTGACCACTTCCAACAGGATGTCACAAATGAAAAATAGTGGCAGATTCATTCATGGGACACAAAAATGTTTTCTGTGTTAAAGTGGCCTCCATGGTCACTGAGTCTAAATCCTATAGAACACCTTCAGGATGTGGTGGTAAAGAAGATTTGAATCATAGATGTGACATGAAAAAATCTAGAAGAATTATAAGATGCTATAATAACAGCATGAACTAAATTTAAAAAAGAATGCTTCCAGAACATTATGTCTAAATGCAAAATTATGTCCAACCTAGTAGCAGAAGAATATAACTAATAAAGTTTATTTAAACAGCAAGAATTCATCCAAACAAGTTTTGTTAACTTCAACCCACAAGGTCTGTGTTCAATTTTTTTATCATACTTTTCCAGTTTTCAAATAACATTGGGATCAAAATTGTGGATAAATTGTCTGAAGTTCATGTTTTATCCTAGTTTATACAATTACTTTTGACCATCTCAGTCATTAACAAGAAATAGGTGTTGTCAGTGTGATAGAGAAGATTTTGTTGGGTACATCCTGGCACTCCTTAGTATGTTAGAATTGGAATCCAAAGTGAAGTCTAAAGTGACATCATGTGGAATGGTCAAATGGAAAAGCATATATTAAATACTTATACATGTTGTTATTTTGTACACATTAAATATTTTATACACACTTTAAGATATTGTCTCCTTTGGTGAAAGATATGTTATTAATTTGAGTTTTTTTTTTTGTATAATAGTCTGTCCTCTGTAATGAAAGATGTTATTCAATGTGGGTTGTTTCTTTTGTATAATAATGGCTTCTAGAATTTTGATCTTTCTTTACAATGAGTGAAGCATAGTATTTTGGTATTATCTATTAATATTTGTTCCATGTACAAAGTTATATTTTGGCTGTTTGTGATGTGATGATCAATATGTGCACATATTGCATTAAGTTTTAACAAGTGACAAATTAATCTATGAGAGAATGTGGTGCATATATGGTCAATGTAAGAATGCTGTTTTTTGTTTATTGGTATTGGAGTTGTAATCTCCCAAAGGACATCAGAATTCATAAACAACATTGTTTTTACATAGAGGGATTCTTTCAGATCTGTATTTATTGGTAATAATTAGGCTAGAGATTTCAAACTTTTTATAATAAATGATAAATCTAAGGTATATGTTGGGATTGTTAAATGATATCTACTGGTGAATGATTATTTTGAATAGCTTTTTCATTGAGTACATGTGGTCATGATAAAATAAGTTACCGATGTTTATTTTTGTTTATATCAGAATGATTACTTTTGTTAGAGCTAATTTTATTTCCTCGCCAACATGATTAGGGAAATAATTATTGATACATGTTTGTTTTATCTTGCTTAAATTTATATATATTACAAAATCAACCTGGCATAAAAACAATGTTGTCTATGAATACTCATGCCATTTGAGAGATTAAATCAGAAAATTGCATTAAATTCTTGCATTAGTCACAACAATCATACTTACCACTTATCAAAACTTAATACAATTTGGAAAGATACTGATCATGCCATCACAAACAACCAAAATATGACTTTTATCACAAGACAAATATTGGTAGATAATACTAAAATACTATACAGCACTCACTGCAAAGTAAAACTCAAAATACAGAAGAAAAATTCACATTAAACACAATATTTTTAATTACATTGAGTGGCATTTTAAAATGTGTTTAAAGAGTTTAATAATATCTTTGCACTCAAGAACTGTCAAAAACTAATTTAAAAAACAATTGCCCTGTAATACAAATGACATAACATTACTGGTATATGATACACATATATTTAAATTAGAAAGTTAATCTTCTCAAAATGCCAGAACATAGTTAATAAGAACTTTTCTCTCTGGCACTGACAGCACTGACATTCCCAATAATGACAAGAAATGGCTGAAAGTATTCAAACAAAAGCATTATGAACTTTGGACAATTTCTTCACAAATTTAATCTGGACACCCAAACTGGAAAAATATAATAAGGAATTAAACAAATAGACCTTGTCAGTCAATTTTAATAAAACTTGTTTGAATGAACTCTTGCTGCCCAGATAAACACACACACATGTATAAAAAATTATACTAAAATGAAATTGATAACCACTTACAAATACAGTTTCACCTACAGGCAGATGATCAGGTGAAAGACATGGAAAATTTATATACTAAGATAGAATTCTGTAAAAATGACATAATTTGTATAATACTGTTTTGACTTTTTGACCTAGTGCTTGGAATATCCTAGCATGTTTACAAGACAGTATTTCTGATTTCATGTTCAATAACTCTCCTTGCCTCAGCTCTAGACAATATTTCCTCCCAACACAGTTTACAAAACCTATTTCTGATGTTATAGGTGGAGTCCTGCTTGATTATTTACCTTTTGTTTAAAGGTTACTTAAAAACTTTTCTTTTATCTCCCAGACATATTTATATAATGCTTTACTATTTCTATATTTAACCATATTTATATATATATTGTTATTACAAAACCTAGATTGAATTTTTCTTCTATTGAGCCAATATATATTTTCTTGGGGTAGCCCTCAATATTCACAGTTGCTTAACATACTATATTTTCTTCAAGACATTTTATTGGCAAATTCTTATTTTTGCAGTTACATTTAACCTTAGGGTTAGTTATTTTCCTTCTAGAATTTTACTATTATATTTTTTAATTATATTGTCTATGTTGAGTATGCAGCTGTAGCTTAATTTTATTATGTTCTTGTTGAACATTTTATTCAACATGGACATTTTAAAAAGGTAGTGTGAACCTGATAATATTCCTTTTTTTTTTTGCTCTTTTTTTTTTTTTGTTGTTGGGGGTGATTCTCTACATGTTAATTTAGTTTTATAACCATTTTTTTTTTCAGTGTTGTGCCATTCTCATATTTTACTTTATTGAAAATCTTAGCATTGGATGCATTAATAGTTTATATTTAATGTCATTAGCTATGTGCCCAAATACACATTTAGGCTGATTTGAATTAGCCTTTATATAGGACAATTATTTGAAGGGTGTAACTAAGTGCCTATTCAAATCAAATCTGATATCTAGGAATACAACAATAATCAGATTAATTTCATTTTCAATACTAAAGCCAAGCCCATTAAACAAAAAAGCTGTTCCTTCTTTGCCATTTCATTTTTGCTTCCACTGCTGTTCTCAATTAAAATAAGCCCCTGATCTTGGTACAGGTCATTATTCAGGTTATGTTATCCACAATTTTGATTTGAATGTACAACTTATTTGAAAATTTAAAAAAAATCTAAACAGACATGGTTGAATTTTAAGAAACCTTGTTTAAATGTGTTATACATATATAAATATACAAGTAAGAGAGATAAAGATCTGTTTATAATGTTCTTCATTCTAATCCAATAGATAAACAATCTTCAGTTCTTGATGTGATGTTTGTCATTGTAGCCATAAACAAGTGTTAACTTTTGTTAGCATCAACATTTTTCAGTTCTTCTCTAAATAAGATTATCTAAGTCTGATGTCAGATGCCTTGCCATAGTAATAGCAAGTCTTATGGACCATTACTCTTATGGAATCAATTCTTACTGAGTAGCCCACAGTTGTGGTTTTGTAAATTTTAGATGAAGTATTTTGACTTATTATTTTATTACAAGTTTTCCTTCATCTGCTTATTGTTACTTTTTATCAGAATACACTTTTTATCACAGTTATAGTGCCTTAATAAACATAGTATCAGTGCCAGCCCATAATAAACATAACATTAGCAGCAGAAAAGAAACTCTTAAACTTTCCTTTTGTTATTTTGTTTAATAAATGTTATCTTCAGTATCTGTTTATATTTCTGAGATGAGGTATTATGTACACTATTTACAAGGACACATGGCACAGTGGATAAAGACATTAGTTAGATCCAGTGACAGGACCCAAAGAGTGTGAGTTCAATACCTGGTTAAGGCAGTGGAGAACTTGGAGAGGGGAATTAACAGGAGTTAACTGATAACTGACATCCATTAGACATGGCACGTGGAACTAGAACAGTCTACCCCAGTGGGTGAAATAAAGGGTTCAGTTTGACATTCCAACCACCTGAAGAAGGCCGGAGTGTACAACAGCTGAAACGTTGGGATAAATATGGCAACAAAGATGAGGACAATAGTCTGAATAATGTAAATAGTGTAAATGTTATCTTGCTGTAACACTATTTAGGTATGGTAATTGGCTAACTAATTAACCATAGAAATTAAAAACAGGAAAGAATTAAGGCGAGAAAGAGCTATATTGAAAGATAGACTGAGTGACATTAAAAAGAAGATTTTATTTTATCTATGAAGAAAGATACTTTTCGCACAAGACAGAAAATCCATAAGAAAAAGCGAGATATGAGATTCTGTCAAGACTGATTGATGTCATGTTAAGGGAGTGACGCACCAAGGGAAACAGAATTCAGAAAGAAAAACAAAGCCAACTGACACATGGCAGCCATAAAAAGAAAAATTTTGGCTTGAGACCACCACGGTACAGTCAGAGAGAATTGATATTAGTTATCTTTCAGAGATATCATTTGATTTTAATTCCTGGGTCCAATGAAGGGAACCATCTGGTGTGTGTTAGAATTCTGGCATGAGGAAGAAAATCATATTATTATTGCTTATTCAAACTGTTGATGTCAGACACAACATCATCAAAAATGGGCATCTGGTGAGAAGAGGATTTTAAGGCATGAGAAAAATAAAGAATTTGATTCTCAGGTAAAATATGGACCTACCAGCTAAAAGTTGACTTAGCAGAAGAGACCAGGTGTCAGGTTTTGACAGTGATTGATGAGTTGGTAGAGAGACCCGACTAAGTGAATTTTAGGTGTCCCCAAAAGAAAGATGTGATAAGAATTATTTGGCAATCTGGGGTTTGTAAAAAAATGTTTGGCTGAAGAAAAAAAGAAGAAAAAAAAAGATTTTGTAAACAAAATTCTGGATAATAATTTTAAAAGGGCCAGTCTAGCCACACCCACACTGCCAAGAGATCATTGGTCAAGTGGTAGCATGGGTAATAGGCATGGGTGATAGGCAGAGGTGAATGTATGAGAAGGATGGGGAAGTTGTTAACACCCACTAAACTTTGTGGTCGAGCGGTTAGGCACGTCAAGCTAAATGACGGTTCCGTATAGGATGCAGGTTCGAATCCTGTCAAAGGACGAATATTTTCTATGAAAATTTCTCGGACATTCAGGCCAGTAAATGTTATTTAATACTGTTTATTATAAACAGAGCATTTACTTAAATACTTGTATCTATAAAAAGAATGTTAAACATAAAAATGTCTTTAATAAATGAATTGTCGGACTTTGTCCATTTCTTAATGAATGAATATTATGTTCATTTCTTCTAGAAATTCATCTTTAATTTTTTTAGGAGCTTGGACTCAGTTTATAATGTGAGTATAATGCTCAACCGGACTTTTATTTGTGTCTGTTTTTCTTTTTTTTTAAGTCATAGATCATTGTTAGTACATAATTTTAAGGTACAGAAAAGAAAACTAAGCAAAAAATAAAGTTAGATTCTCTTTTCCTCTCTGACTGGGAACACAATTCATTGTGTTATAAAAAAAAACTATAACAATAATTCTGACTTCTAACCTTAAGTTGCTATCTACAAAATAAGAAAAATTCTATATTTCTTTTTAGGCTTATATTATTTAAAATTACACATATGCTTGCATAAAGGTAAAAACATCAATGTTTCAGTTTTAATTTAGATGATAAATTGAAGATTTGTCATAAATGCAGGCATAAAGTAAGGGTCCATTTTAATCCCTTTCCCACCACCTTAACATAGCTTCCTTGTGCTTTTTCTATAAATACTTTCATGGTAATTGTTCTAATGAACTTTCCACTATGGTACCTAAACTTTATGCAGTACTAGGTTGGCAGCAAGGTCTCATCATTTTACAGTTGAAATGGCTAGATGTAACTAAGTTCTATGCTAACAGTTTCTTCTATCACACTTCTCACTTGTGGAACTCTCTTCCTGCTTCTTGCTTCCCAGTCAACTTTAATCTCCAAAAATTTAAATGTAATGTCAATCATTATTATCCGTCTTCTTAATTCTTATTCTTTTATTGTCTTCTCTTCTTAATAGTAGTTTTTCTTATATTCTCTAATACTCGATAACCCTTTGCATCCTAGTGGCTTTATTACCTTACTTGGTGTGAAATAATTTTTAAAAAATGCATTTTTAAAGTGTTTACTTTTTAATCTTATTTTGCCTATTTCTTAGTCACTGTCTCTTCTGTGGACTTGCTTGATTATCTGCAAATACCACACATTTAAAAATTCTTGACAATCTGCTTGTTGTATATCATAGTCCTTGGAAAGGGTAAAACTTATCAAAGACTTTCAGTTGCTGAGTATCAATGGAATTTTGCTTATTGTTAGGAGTATTAAGGATAGCACCGATATTATTTGCAGAATAATCAGGTGGGTTTTTCTCTTCCATAACTTCTAAAGCCACATCAAGGATATACTCATTCTCATCTTGATCTTTCTGGTCACTAACCACTGCAATGTATTCATCAGAGCTGCTCTACCCAGTCAAGTTTTCATTTGGATCAATAAGGTTGAAAAATGGTTGAAAATCCTTGGGACTGTGGCCAAATTGAAGAAAACAAGGGGTGAACCTAAATTCAAATTACAATCAACAGCTTTTTGATTTTCCTCAGCATCATCATACCAGCCAGTAGATAGATGATGGTCACTTTCACTTCTGTGGGCTGTTTGGCCAGTATCAATCACTTTGTAATTACTACCAGAAGATAGTTTTTGCTTTTGAACATCATGCTCAGCATTTTGTGGTCCAGACACAATGGCTGCTGCTGCTGCTTCTTTAAGTTCCTCCATTTCCACAGATAAGTTCTCACTTTCCACTTCAATATATCAGCTTCCTTCTCAATAGGTTCAGCCAAATTTCAGTTCCCATTCCAGGAGCAACAATTTCAGATATTAAATTGCTGAATCAAGGTCCTACATTGAGGCATGAACAGTCCTGCTTCAGGATCAAGTTCAAATGCTTCAGGTTTGACAAGTGTGTACCTTTTACACATTTTTCTTCAACTGATTCTTCTCTGGGTGGCTGGTTCTTCTCTTGGTCCTGATAATGCAGCTACTCCAACTTTTGCAGACTCTTAAATGGGTATTTTGGAAACCGATTCAGCTACTGCAGCTACAGACTCAAACATAGACAATGCCGGTGCTACAGATTCTGCAAGCTTTAATTCTACATTTTCAATCATTTCTTGGACAGAAACAGACTCTGGGTTTGGTGGGGGCAACAGTTGAGTAGGAGAGACAGATATTTCCTGTTTCAGGAAACAATCAGAAGCTTTCAACTCATTGCATACAAGATTACATATTTTGCTCTTAGACTCTTCTTCCTGACTTTAGTTTTGCTTGGATTTTTTTTACATCTTGTTTACTCACCAGCTCCTTTAAATGCTGATAAGTGGCAACTCTACTTCTGCCATTTTGGCAGCTATCTCTGCTGCAGCGACAATTCTCTTGGCTGAGATGCTTGCTACATCTGAGAGATGACTGTAGTGGTGGCTATGTGAGGTAGTCCTGAAAGTGGTATCTCTGTCAATTGACTGTGCATATTCATTATCTAGTAGTATGTGTAGCTTTATTTTTTCAGATTCTTCTCAATCTTTTGAAAGGTGTGGTTCCATTCTCAGCAGATCTGCCATCAGAACTATGCATGCGTTGATCTGCCTATGGATTGGCTGGCTCAGTGTTACTTGTGTCTGAACATCATCACACAGTCACCTTATTCAAGATTCAAGCTTCTCCAGAGTGTCTATCATATCATACAATCACTTTGTGTGCACTCACGCTTTAACCTTGAGTGAATCTCTCTGCTGTAAATCTTCTGCTTTTCATATGCAGCCATGAGTCTTTCTTCTATTTTCATTGACTCTTGCTCTCTCAATTTCACCATTTTTAATATGAAGTGTCTTTCAAAGAGAATTTCGTAGGTGCCATCGCAACTTTCACAACATTCTCCTCTACATAGAAGTTTAAAACTCTTGACACATTTGACAGGTCTTCAGACTAGTTGGGTGACTCCCTACTCTGTGATGAAAATCCACTCCATAAGATTTTTTTTTTTAAGTCAAGAAAGACAAGGAATTGATGTTAGGTGGACAAAAATGAACAATAGAACATCCTTTTTTTTCTATCATAGTAAAGAGTCACTTGCATTATGGAATTCCAATCTTTTTCTCTTTAAAGTCCCATTTTAGATGAAAGAATTAAAATATGAGTAGATATACCCAAAGAAGACATTGTAGTAATAATTAACCTTGGTTCATACACGCTGAAATCCACAGTCAGGTGTTAAACCTCTCTGCAGGATGAAAAAGCCACATTTTCACTGTAACTGACCATTGGTCTCAATGAAAAAGGTCCACGGTTCATACTGAGATTATCCTTTTATTTAGGGAAAACTAGAAACAAATAACAAATGCATCTCTCAAAAGGGGAAATGGATAAATAAAATATATTTCAAAGAAATACAGAAAGAAAATAGACTTTTTAAACAAAAATAACAACAATGTAAAACAAACTCAAAAATGGTGTCTTAGGGGAGAATTTCAGACAGTAGTAGTAGAGAACAGAATTACCATATTGCCTCTTTAGCTAAAGAACATGTGGTAGTTTTCTTATCCCTAGGAAGTCTTGTGGTCTCTGACTCACACAAATTACAGCTAAAAACATGTATGTATATATGTGATAAATGTCTATTTTTATATTTATATGGAACATTAAAAATTATTGTCATAATTTTAACCCTATTACTACTGCTCTCTGTGAAGACATATACCAATCACTTAATAAGCATACAGGCATAATCTTAGCAATATAAGATACACAGATGACACTGTGTTGATAGTCATTTCGGAAAGTAAACTACAGGACCTTCTAGGCAGGGTGGTAGAAGAAAGCAAGAAAAAAGGACTAAACATCAACTCCAAGAAGACAGAAAGTACGATCATCATCAAGATGATAAAACTTTAGTTATAAATTGTAGATATAAACGTGAAACAAGTGCAGAAGTTCAAATATCTGGGAAACATTTTAACAGAGAATGGAAAATGCTAAGCAAAGTACTGATAAATGGCAAAAATATATTAGAGACTAAGAAGAATGCTGGATTGCTATATAAACATGTATGTATATATGTGATAAAATGTCTATATAGTATCTATCATCTATTATGGGAGTGAATGTTGAACAATTTCCCTAAGGATGAGGTAAAAAACTAGAAGAAGCAGAAATATGTTTCTACAGAAGGATAATGAATATTCCAGGACAGAACAGTAAGCAAAGAAGTCTAAAAGAATAATGCTTAATAATTAAAATATGAGGGTAAATCAATAAATGAAAGCAACTGCCATACAACACCTTCACTTCCACTAATGAAGAACAAATGCATATGTCACCTTTCGATACTCCCCCTGCATAGTGATATACTTCTGGTATTGTTCAATGAGCTTCTTCAACCCTTCTAAAAAGAAGCTATTCAGTTGCTCATGTTTGTTTGGGCACCCAAAGCTCACAAACTTTACCCCAAGTCATCATGCATTATGGCTTGTGTAGATCCATAGCTAATGCCCACAATTTCTGACACTTGTGATTTGTTGGTTTCCCCTGAAAGCATCCACCCTCTGAATGGGCGCTTCTATATACAATGCTGATGACTGACCAGACTGGCTTTCATCGGTTTACACTTTACAACGTTCTACCCACTCATAAACCTTTTGTTGATTCATAGTGTATGTTCTATACCGTGCCAACATATGGCAATAAATTTTCACAGGTCTGACTCTCTCTGCTCACAAAAAGCATACCAGAGTGCATTGTTCCTTGATGGTGCATTCGCTGAGTGGATTGTCCATATGTCTGTCCTCGTTGAATCCTGCCACTCAACTGCTACTAGCTACCTGTCATCCAATGTGTATGCATGGTGTTGCATACCAGCATCTCTCTGTCTTTACAATTTCAAAATTGCTTTACTTTCTGATTTAACCTTGTATTTCTAAAAGCAAACCAAGACATGAATAAAGTAACCGATTTTCTTCTTTAAATTTAGATAAGTAATACTAAGTTCATCTAAAGTTGGATGACAATATATTTAAGTGATTGCAAATGTTTAGATAAGGCTATCTTATTTACATGAATTGTAAGATTATAGGTTTTATTTTTTATGACTCTCTTTATTCACTACAATTCAGGAAAAAGCTTTTTTAAAAATTTGATCTGATAAAAAAACTTTGACATTTTGCCCTTCACATACTTCCTTTTAAGGCTTATCAGAATTAATAACTTCTAGGCCAGGTTCATGATAAATTAAAAGTTGCAAAACTTGGTTACATCAGATAAAAAATGATCCTTGAAACAAGTTAATCTTTGAGGCATCTACAATCACTTGTTAAAATAACTGTTCATCATGAGCTTTTTCAAAGTATTATCTCTTCACACAAAGACTATTTGTTATTGCCAATTATGGTTTTGTTTTGTAATTTATGCTTCATAAAACAAGAAAATGGTTGCTATCCTTCAAAAGGGTGGAGCTTGAATGAGCTGATATTATAGTCATACAGGAAAAAGATTATGTGGTCAGGAATTAGTCAATTTTATTGTTGGTTTCTGAAAACAAAATGTGTTCCTGTATGTTCAACCCTATTTTAGAATATGCCAGAAATAATCACCATTGTTTCATAACTGAAATGACTTTGTTAAACATACTTTACATATACACTCTCCTTTCTTGCTCATCAATGTTTTATGTCACATTGTTATTCTTAGTATATTTAAAAAGCAAATATATTGACTATAGATAAGGGGACAAATTATGTTTAATATATTGGCTTTTGCTGATATAATTTGAAATTTCACCATAAGATGATACTGACTTTCCTCTTTTTTAAGAGGGAGAATTAAAAGCTTCTTAAAAAGAATTAAAAGGCTTCCTTGAAATGTAGTTTTATTGTAGGTATATAGGTTCACTATCTCCTACACCAATGTAAGGAATCTATATTCTAAATTTCCAGAACTGGAAGTTAATCTTCTCAATGCCAAACTTGATCTCCTATTCCTATCTGAAACTGGTACTGATACCACTATCCCAGTACAAAAACTTCCAATCTCGGGCTACTCGCCTCTAATAGCTAAATATGACCATCAAAATCACCATGACCATAATACTTGGTGCCTATATTAAAGAAGGGTTTCAATGTGGTAGAGACCCCGAAAAATGAGGACTCTGATTACCTGTAGATCTGCTTTCATGTGGCACTTGTCTACTGCACCACTTTTATTTTCACTCTGTATCATCCTTAGGATGATGGAACAGTAATGTTCGGCTAGCTTTCATATTATGTGGTGACTTCCATATTCATCACAGAGTGGTTAGTCCACTCAAACAAAACTGATGAAGAAGCCAGATACTGCAGAGACATCTCCATCACCTATGAACTTACATCATTGAAGAATCCACCCAAGCTCCTGATGCAACAGGACATCAAGAGAAACTCTTGACCTTTTTCTCACATCCTACCCTGAAAAATGCTTCACAGAAGTCCCCCCCCCACACTTCAAATCATTCCCTAGACAGTGTCAAAGTTGATGCCAAACTAATGTGCCATTCCATAGAACGATTTTTCACTACATAAAAGCCACTGGGACAGCTTCAGATTGTACATGGCAGAAGCTCCTCTCTCAACTTTTTTCAAACATACTGCCTCCAAAACTGTTGCCTTTATTTCAGAATGGATCCTTTCTGGAATGAAGAGTTTTATACCAAAGAAAAAATTCCAGCAAAAACCAAATAGCCAGCACTGGTTCAACCCTGCATGTGCTGCAGCCATAGCTCATCATAACCACTAATACAATATCTATCATAGGGAATAGTATAGTAGGACACTTGTTGCATTCAGAACTGCTTGCAATTACTGCAAGAGTGTTCCAGAAAATGCAAAGTGTAGCTATGCACAAACAGTCCAAACCAACTTGATCACAGGAGTTTTGGAAGATCTCCAACCAAATTCTGAATAGAGGCAACATGTCAGTGCCAACTATTAGGTTGGTGCAAAAATAATGACGTAATAATGTCGTTTTTTGACGTATTTTTTAACATCAAAAAACGATATTATTATGTCATTATTTTTGCACCAACCTAATATTATAAATGACCCTGAGGTCATCTCATCCTTGTCAGATAAGGCAAAGCTCTTTACTATGATCTCTGTCTCTAAATCAATGTTAGATGACAAAGGATATCCCCTTCCTAACTTCCTCCATCTGACTGAGCACAATGTCAGTAATATTTTTATCAGGTCCCTGAAGTCTCTGTTCATAACAAAAGTTTTATTAAATAAAGACATGTTTGAATAATCAAAAAATGTTAAGTTTAATGTAATTTTCAAGTATGAACCTTTTTTAAAAGCATTTTAATTTTTTTTTTTCATTTTAACAACAGTTAGATTATTTTTTGTATGAATATTTAAAAAGGAAATAATTCTGAATTACAAACCCTTAAATGAATCAGAAGTGTGATATATGATAATTTAATAAAACTTAAATTCAGAATAATTTAAAAAGACCACACTGGATGCAATTACATATTTTATGACTTAAATAGGTAAGAAAATAATAAAAAATAGAAGCAATGTATTAAACTCAAAAGTATCATTTAACTAGAAAAAAAACTACTTCTAATGTAATATAAAAAATAAAATTATTCATTCTAAAGTTTCATAAAATTATTCAGAATAAAGCATTATATTCTTAAACTATTGGTTATATAAGGTTAAAAATAAATTATTTTTAAACATAAATACCAATTTGTTGATTATTGCACTGCTGATTTTCCATATTTCTTTTAATTATTTTGTGCGCTTTTTAAGAGAGGCATTGCAATTGATATTTATAGTTGTTGACATCTGATGTCAGAGTTTACTGTGTGTAAATAACATGTTTTAAGTAAAAGTAAACATTACATTTTTTCAAAATGCAGTTAACTAATCCTTAAATTTACTGACTTTGAAACACATCTCAAGGAAAAACATTGAATTTTTAAGAGATTTTTAAATTTTTTGTTTACATTTTTTCTCTATGACAATTCAAGTAGACGAATGAATGTGCAAATGTTTTAAAAATGCCTAAAATCTTTATTTATATACAGAAATTAATTTTTCTTTTAATATGGATTATCTTTAGGCTTTTGTCTTTCAAATAAAACCAAAATTTAAATTAAAATTACATTTAAATTATTTAAAATGCGTTTTTAGAATTTTTATTTTTGAAGCTTGTGGCAATATACCTAGCATCTACAAAAAAGAATAGGAAACAAGTGAATAATGAAAGAAACAAAAGAAATGGAATTGACCCATGACAATGTTTGGTATCACTGCTAGTTTGTTTATTCATAAAAAATTTTTTCCTATGAAATAAGTTTGTTTCTTTTTATCCTAAGTGAATTCTTATCTGAACCTTATTTTATTCATTGGCATAGAAGATTTAGTGTTAGTATATCATATTTGATGTGCTGTCACTTCACAACATTGGTGATCATTGCTCTCCATAATTTGCTGTCCTTTGCAGCTCTTAATAAATTTTGTTTTTGTTATCTCTTCTAAACCTGCCAGTATAGGTTCTGGATTATTCTACTTTATCAAACACTTTTGCATAATCTATAAAACACAGACACATCTTTCCGCATCTGTATTGCTTGGATATTTATTCTGAGCATAAATATCACATTCCTTGTTCCAGTATCTTTAATTAAACTAAATTGTTCTTGTCTTATTTCTGGTCTAGTTCTGCTGTGCACTCTATTCATCAGAATTCAAATGATAAGTTTTATGGCTCATTAAGCTGATTATAGCAACACTAAATCTTTTTTCCTTATGAAAAAAATCACATCTTAATTCAAACATCACTTTTAAAATGTACACAAATCTCTTCTTATATATTCTATTAAAGACTATAGACAAATAATGTTTTATTTCTATTTTTTAATCAACTTTGTCTTGCTTGCCTTCAAGAGAATGCATACATACATGGATTCAATGAGTTTAAGACTTAAACTTTACATACTGTTCAAATGTTTTGGATCTTGAGTGTTTTCCATTATGTTTGTTTCTAAATATATTATCAAGATCAAAAACTTTTAAATGAAACCATGAGGAAAAATATTCAGAATCAGTATTGTAGCATTTTTACATTATTAAGATAAGGAACAAGGTAATATCTATTAGTTATTAAATTTAAAACCTCAATAATTGAGTATACGAAAGTATAGAATGCATTGTTTTTCACATTTTTTGTTTTACTTTTACTTTACATTGCTCCAAGGGTGACAAATTACTTTCTTTAACTTTCTCATAAAGAGTCATTAGTATGAGTTTACTTAATAATAGTTTTAATACCACCAAAATGGATACTTTTTTCTACAAAAAAAATCAACACAACTGTTTTTAAATATTTGCCAAAAATCAGGGAATTAACTGATCCATAATGAAACTTTCAGGACTTATTCATTAATAAATGAATATTTTACTGAATAACTTTCAGAAAATATTGGGGGGGGGGATCACCCTCCACACACACACACACACACACAACCACCCCACCCCAGCCCACTTCTTTTTGATATTGCATGTTTTGGAGAGTGTTTGTCCAAATTTTTTAGTTATATAGAATTAAAAGGAGATCCCAGAAGATATTAAAATAAAAAGTTTGGCTTTGGCCCACATCTTGCCAAAAACAATTGAATAAAACTCAAAATTTTTTTTTTTTTTTTTAGTACTGGTGCTTGTATAATTTTTAATAAAATAAGTTATTTATTTTCTTTCAGATTCAACAGAAAAAAATCTAAAATTATTACTTAGTTTAAAAGAATTACTTGCAATTTTTCACTCCAAATTTGAAATTAAGTTTATTTTAAATAAAGATATGTTTGGAGAATCGAAAAATGTACATTTTAATGTCATCTTCGAGTGTGAACCTTTTTTAAAAAAATTTTATTTTATTTTTTCCTTTTCACAACTATTAGATTATTTTTGGTATGGATGTACAAAAAGGAAAATAATTCTGATATCTTATGTTGACTACTATTCAATATCAGAGGAGTAATTTTATATCTCCTGTTCAATCAGCAAAAAAAAATTATTCATTTATACTAAAAGTTTAATAAAAAACTACAGGCCATTTTGGACAATCATAATAAATTTAAAAATTTAACCGATAACTCCACCTTCCAACTTAAAAACCATATCAATAAATTTATTACTGCTAACAGTGCTGAAACAGGATCTTATAAACTTCAAAAGATTATAGGTGACTATCAACCTGGCTACCTTTATGGAAAGGTAAAAATCCATAATAAAATCATCCCATCCAACCTATCATTTCACAAGGACCTACACCAAAAACCCTTAACAAATTAATTACTCCCTACCTCCCAAGTAAATATTGTATTAACTCCACAATTGAATTTATACAAATTCTTCATGCTGTAAAAACAAACAATCACATCATTGTATGTACAAAATTTATTTACTAATGTCCCCACCCATGAAATGATTGACATCATTATCCATGATGTATACAATCACATTTCTCTCTCACCCATTAATATTCAACCTACTCTTTTAAAAAATTATTATTAACATGTACCCCTCAAGTACGTTTTCATGACCCCCTCTAGGTAACATTTATTCTCAAATAGACAGTATTGCAATGGGATCACCATTACGCCTTTTTTTCTAATTATTACATGGCACATTTAGAAAATAAAATACTTAATAACACTAATAAACTCCCTATATATGTAAGATACATAGATGACATTTTCATTTTAGCTAAAAATATTTAACAAATTACACAACTTAAAAACAAATTTGAAAGTCACTCCATCCTCAAATTTACACGTAATATTAATAATAAAATTCCATTCCTTGATGTATTTATTGATTCCAGTACACATAAATTTATTACTTCTCTATGTAGGAAACCCACTAAGCATTAACTTGTGTGTTCTTTATTATAACAGTGAATGCTTCCAATGACATGTTAGCCATTATAAAAAACCTAATCCAATGCACACAAATGATATCTTCTTCCAAAACCATATTCTATAAAAATTACATAACATTAAACAAATACTTGTTAATAATGGATTCTCTAATTCCGTCACTAATCAACAAATTAAAATAATATCTCAATAAACTTAATAATACCTCTAACAAAATTGATAATATTAATAATAATAGTGTACATCAAAATAAACATACTATTAACTTATACTATTGTAACCAAATGCATAATAATTACGAACATGATGAAACAACACTCAAAATCATAATAGGTAGAAATGTTAAACCCATTAATAATAATAAACAAGTTAAGCTCAAAATATATTATAAAAAATGTAAAACAATTGACCTCATTTTCTCTAATAACCCTACAACCACACAACTAAATCCTCTACAAAAAAACCAATGTAGTGTATTATTTTACATGACTGTTCAGAGATTGTATTTCTGATACTAATAATAAACCTATGACATATATTGGTTTTACTACAACCACCCTCTCCCATAGACTTACCTGTCACATTTCTGATCTTAGTTCTATTAAACAACATTTCTTAGAAAAACATAGTCATGTACATAATAGTAGACAGATATTAGTTGATAACACAACAATACTCACACATACACACAGTAAAAAGAACCTTCAGATACTGGAGGCCATCTAGATTAAAACAAAGTAACCCACACTCAATGAAATTACATTTCAAACTAGTCACAACACATTACATTGAATCTTGTTGGTTCTGTTGTTAACATTGTTCTCTCACATGGTACAACATCAGAGAACTGCATCATGAATTTATGACCTGCGTCTGCTATTCCATGACTGTTATCATTGCATAGCAATCTTCTATGTCACCATAACATAATATCATCTTTGATGGTGAACATCTTTGTTTAAATGTCCATATAACCACTCTGAAGATGGCTCATGTGAGCCAAAAGCTTAGATCAAGGAACAGTATAAAAAAATACACAAATTTTGGACAATTTTTGTCTTTATTTTCTCCCAAAATTAAAGCAAATATATGAAGTTTAGAACAGCTCATGATCAAACATAATAGACATTTGTTGTCTGTTATATTTAACAATATATGTTTGAATATATATATATATATATATATATATATATATATATATATACACATATATATATTTATGAATAAAAATGACAATAGGAAAACTGGTAATTGCTGACGCGTTTCGTCCAATGCGGACTTTATCAATTAAATGAACAAAGTAACTAATAAAAACAAAAACAGAATGTACCTAGCAACTGGAATGTAGAGAAACGCTATTTTCATATTTTTAACTGAAAAATAACGTCAGTAATTGTCACGTGTGGAGAATATTGTCATTAATGTAATTGTCACGTGTGGAGAATATTGCCATTAATGACAATATTCTCCACACATGACAATTACTGACGTTATTTTTCAGTTAAAAATATGAAAATAGCGTTTCTCTACATTCCAGTTGCTAGGTACATTCTGTTTTTGTTTTTATTAGTTACTTTGTTCATTTAATTTCATTTTCGTATTTTGCTTTGATAAAGTCCACATTGGACGAAACACGTCAGCAATTACCAGTTTTCCTATTGTCATTTTTATTCATAAATATTGTCTCTCTACTGATTAATTCAGAGAAATTTTCACATATATATATATATATATTATAAATTTACTAATTTAAAAATATGGTTCCATTGCTACACAGGAATTACCATGTTTCAAAAAAAGAAACTAAAAACTCTAAATTTAATTTATTAAGTATTGGGTATTCATTTTCACTGACAACCTGTGTATCAAAATATGAGTTACTTTCCAAATGAGGTTATGTTAGGGTAAAGGTGCCTGTTCAACAAACGATGACAACTGTTTTTCGCATGTCGTCTGGTTTTTTTCATTGACCAAAAGTTTTACAGCACTTTTAATTTTGCAGTTAAATTTATAATCGTATATACAAAGATTTTTTCAAAAGGATCATTTGAATATGAGTACGCCATATTAAAATACTATTTTAAATTATTATTCCTAATTCTAAATTCTAATAAACTATAATTATTTTACAACAAACAAATATATTAGTATTACTTTCTTATTTAAAAATTATTATTCAGAGACCAAGTCTAAATATGTATGTTTCATTTTACATCTCTCTTCCTTTTTTTTTAATCATTATTTAATGAAAATCTTTGACAATGCCTGCAAAAAAATAGCTATTTCATTTCTTTGATTTAGTAAATTTTTATTTTTGATAAACTTAATAATGTATAATTTATCATGTATGCACAAAGGACATAGGTCATTTAATGACCTACAAACTCTAGCTTTTCTTATTAATTTCCATTTTACAGTACGTGTTTTATTGGTTTCTTTTAAGAAATATTTAGATAGGGACATCTGATTTTGTATTTACTTATTTTAAAAGAACTTTGATGTTGGTTCCAACATTTTTTGAATTCATGTCTTGTACATCCAATGTAGACTTTTACTTTGTCTGGATCCTCAATAGATGAGATATTGCATTGGTACACTAATGATTCAGTGTGACATTTATTATTAAGAGGACAGTTTTGAGGATTTTTGCAGTTACATAATTTTTCTTTATCCTCATTTCTTTTTATTATACTATCTAAATTTTTTTGATTTTGCTTACTCAAGATATTAGCATTTGTTTATTAATAATCATTTCTAAGTTTTCAGTACAAATGTAACTTAGTCTTAGGGTATTTTTATTAAAAATTGTACTGAGTTTTACTATCTCTAGGAAAATGTTTAACGATTAATGCAAGGAATTTTTGTCCTAATTTGTTTTTTACCATTTGATTGTATGGGGGTGTATACCAAATGATTTTTCTAATTCTGTTTTTTCTATGGTTTCCACTTTCTGAATTGTATTGAGCACTGTTTTTTTTTTTTTAAATAAAAATAATTAATAAAAACATCGGATTATAAATCTTACTGTTGTTCTTTCTCATTATGATTAAAGAAAATTTGGTTTTAAGTATAAATAACAAATTCTTGATTATTGAACTTTAGTTTTTGTGGGTTTCTTTTTTTTTACCTTGTCCTTTGACTTACAACTTACAAGCGACAATAAAAAAAGATGTTATTTTCATTCCGTAAAGTAAAAAGTAACCATTACTTTTAATTTAGAAAATACAGTTAAAATGTTAATTAACCCTTAAATTTACTAATAGACTTTGTTTGAAACACATCTCTAGAGGACATATATTGGATTTTAAAGAGAATTTTTTGTTGTTTGCTTTAAAAATGCCTATGTTTGATTTAAGGAAATTATTTTTTTTTCTTTTAATCCGGATTATAGATTATCTTTCAGAATAAAACCGAAATTTAAGTTAAAAGGCATTTATTTAAAAAAAAAATAAAAATGTTTTTCGTGTTTTTGTTAGCAAGTCCGTGGTGGTACCGATTATTTTTTCTTTAAAAATTCAATTTTTCATAAACATGCTGCTGCTACAAAAAACAGCTGGGCCGCCAACAAAGCCTTCTTCCGATACTGACCCTGATGCCAGGAATGATTTTAGGACTGAAACTGAAACATTACATTAACCAGAGAGTTACTTTTTATTTCTTCTTGGCACAACTTTCCAGTTCAATGTGAGCCTAGAAATCAAATGTTCAATAATGATGCGAATTTTGAACTATTACAAGACGGTGAGCAATGGGCCCGGGAACGAACGCAGCTGGAAATTAGAAACTTTTTACTACTTTTAACTTTTATGATCACTAGAGTCTTTTTTGTATGAATAAATTAAATACCAGTCTTAAAATGACGACGTGAATAAATTTTTAAAAGTGCATTCAATAGGACATGACGCATTATAAAATTTAGAGAGAAACTAAAAATTCATAAAAATAAAATGAGCGTTTGTTTAATTTGCAGACGTACAGGTCTCTAACATTTTGCTTCAAAGCCTAAGGCTTTGAAGCAAAATGTTAGATACTATGGTCTAAGGGCTTTAAAGCCCTAGACCATAGTATTGGATTATTCAAATATTTATTCGTTTCGTGATTTTAACTTAAAAAAAAAGTTTAAAACTAAAAGAGTTAACAATTCGTGAAAATTGGAAATTATCGAAAACTACTTCAGGTCGAAAATATGTAAAAATAAAATTAAAAACTGACTATAAAATTAATGACTAATTTAGCTTAGTCTGGCACATTGCTACACTATTAGAGCGCCTAGGGATGACTATAAGTTGGTCTGCAAAGCGAGTTTGCGAGGCATAATGCAGACAACTGTAAAAAGATGTTTTCATATTTCTTCATTGGCTATTGACTTGAACGTCTGCTTTGTTGACCCTTGTGTGTTTGTGTGCGTATGTACTAGAAAGAAGATCCACGTCTAACACGCAAAAAGGAGGACCAACCAACCACATGCGAACACTTTGTCATTATTTCTATCGGGAGATTAAGTTTCCACACAGTAGGGGAGTTAGTCGTCCTAGTTTGGTTGCATGAAGTTCACTTTTACTCTTATTATTTTTCAATTAAAGTGAAATGACAAAAAAAAAGTAACGATTATTTTCATTGACTGAATAGAAAAATAATACTTTGTTTTTCTATTCATCTGGTAAAGAAATCAGCTCTTTAAACTTTTCTTTTAACTACCTTCAAAGTTCAAATTTGAATAGGAATTTCTATTTTTTTTTTAGTTACTTTTTTTATGGAAAGTCTTACTTCCATGTCACTTTTTGCTAGTCAGTCGTCTTGAATACTGTGTAAAAAAAACCTCAGTACCAAAAGAAAAAAAAACTCATACCACTTCTTCTAATTAAATAGTGAGGTAAAAGTTTTAAAACAAATCTAAAGAAAAAAAAATTGTTTAGTTAATTCAGGTATTAAAAACTAAAGAAAGAATTACTTTTATGTATATCTGGCGTAACAAAGCATAATTTTATTTTATCGGTAATTAAAAAAAAAGAAAAGAAGACCTTCTCTAACTCTTTTTTCAAATCCTGTTGCCAATATCCACATTTCTCAAAAAAAAAAATCTCTCCAAAAATGAAACAAGCTTATGCGGTAAAAATGGCGGGTTAAAAAATAACATAAAACATTTTTTTCCTGAGGAAATTGTAAGATTTTTAAAAAATAAATAAAAAATACAACTTTCTCCAAGTTTGCAATTTCAACATATTCTCGCGCAGCGGGTTTAACCGAAATCAAGCTTCCAAACGTCGTCCCTAAGAGTGACTACTGACTCTGGTTTTCTTTTGGTGGATTTTAAAGGCAATCTCTTGAAATTACGAAAAATATTCAAGTTTAACATTTGTAAATCTTGCAAGTGAGAAAAATAAATTACCTATGATGCAAAAATGATTGAAAATAAATAAATGAATGTGTAAAAAAAACTCCAACTGAGAATCTGAACTGGTAAAGAAAAGTAGCTTTTTTTCATCTTGTTTTATTTTTGTTAAGCAAGGTAATATTTTAAAAAATGATTAATTACGATTTGATCAATAACTATGACGGATTCCGTTCAATATTCTGTTCATTGTGATCCCAGCTGTTACAGTTAGGAAGTGGTCGTTGCGCCCTAAACAGCATAAAAACTAAAAAGGGGTCTGTTACCAAAAAAATAAAAGTCTAGAAACTTTTTCCTTGTGTGGAAGGGGATTGATATTCCTTGATGTATGTAGTGAGTAATTACCAGCATATTACAATGTATTTTATGGGGATACAATAAAGAAAGAGGAAAAAGGATATTGCAGCAAAAAATTAAATATTGGCATATGTGCCTGATATTGATGAGAATGTTGCGACCTCGGACTTGACTGCAATGATCACTTAACTTTTGCGAAGGCCACACACAGTGGGAAAGAAGTTACTCCTTGTTTTGTTATTAAAACGAAAAAAATATATAAAAATTGTAATTTCAAATTATGTTTTTATTCACTTATTTTAACCAAAATGAAAAATTTGATCTCCGTCTTCCACCTCTTCTATGCATTTTTAATTTTTTTCTCTACTTTTAGAGGTTGTTTATTTTATGATGCATGCATTCAAAATATCCTAGCAAAGTAAAGTAAGAGTAAGAAAAAAAAAAAATGAAAACTAATCTTCCGAATAAAATTGACATCCATAAGATCATAAGTTACAATTTTTTGTGTGTGCGTATGAACGGCATAAGAAACACATAGGCACACACAACTGCAACTTTTATCTTTGAAGAATTTCTTATCATAACACTAACAGTCTTCGAGTTATTAAAGAGTTAAAAGAAGATACATTTTCTTAATGCACTAAGAAAACCACCTTTAAAAAAAATAGAAAAAAAAGGGGGAAAACAACACATTTACGTTACGGGTCCGAAAGTAGTCACGTGACTGAAACAACCAGCAAAACTTAAAATAATCTTTTCGTCTTTTCTGTTCTGTTTTTAAATTATAGTGTAAATAAATATTGAGCAATTTTTATTTGATTTCTACAACCTAACAACTTTATCAATTATTAACTTCATCAGGTTATTTTTTAAAACGTGACGTGTTGACTGTTGTTGACATTCAAGAAAAGTAAAACTCAAAACAAAATCAATACAGACGCGGCAAAAAAAAAAAAAAAAATTAGACAGGTTTGCCTCGTGGGTGAAGTAGTTTCGTATTTAACACAAGTGCAAGATATCGGTGTTCGAATCCAAGCAAAGTCGAATGCTGTTTTTCAACAGGCAAGGTCTCATACAGTTGTGTGAGATATAACAATCTTTAAAATGCCACCTTTGGCCTTGTGTCGTACTCAGTGTCCAATAAAAAAAAAATGCTCGTTCTGGTTTATGACAAAATAAACTTTTCCTTATTTTTCGTTTCTTCTGCAAATAAATGAATCAAAGGGTTGCTAACTTAGTAGGTACCGATGAATTGTATTAAATAAAAATCCGCATGATTTAGGTACCTCCGCTGAATATAAAATAATCACTGACACTAGGTAGATTATAACGTGGTAAAGATACAAATGTACTTTTCATCGTAAGTCATTCAAAAATCAAAATATTTTCCTGATTTTTTAAATATTTTATTATCAGCGATTTCTTTTTTATTCACGGAAAGTGGGTAAAAATGTATAAAGTTTAATTTTAAACTGTAAAGTACATTTCATTTTATTTAAAAAGTGTTTTAAAGTAAGAAATAAATAAAAATAAAAACATTTTTAAATTTTAAACGCTCGAACAAAAACAAACTTAAAACATCAATGACATTTTTTTATTATAAATTGATTTCTACAAAATTGCTTCTTTGAACAGTAAACAAATTTAACTGTAATCAAATTAATTAACTAAAATTTATTTTCCCAATGTTTGTAAGAAAACATGCCTTCTTTCAGCTCCAGGAAAGAAACCGAAGCAAACACGAAACTTTGCTGACATGAGAAGACAAAAAAAGTAAACTGATCTCTTGATTTTTAAATTTCTCTCATTTATTTTTGTTTTTAACATCCGAAAAAAAAATCGACGAATTTACAAAAGATGAAAAAGTAGGTGAATTTACATTTTTAAAACATTTAACTTTTTTTATTTATTTTTTTAATTTATGAAAGTTAAGAGGATATTTTTAACTTTTTATTATTATCAGCATCATCAATGTTTGGTTTGTTTATATTGCGTTTAGCAATTAAAAAAGCAGAACCGGATATTTTTTTGTTTTTCTTTTCTATTTTTTGAAATTATTAATCGTCGCGACAAATAATAGAAATTAATTAATAGAGAATTTTTTTTAAATTGTCATACTTACATTATTCTCCATGATGAGTAAGGTGGACGAAACTGATTTAAACTGGACAGGTCAGAAGGCGGCACTACTACTGTTACTCGTGTTGTTTTAATTTATCACAGAATTATCAGAACGTCTCTCAAGGCCCGGGTGCTTTCTCTTTTCACCGATGTTGCCAAGTGGTGTCTGGCGTAAAACACGACGAAGATTGCAATACAGATCAGCTGGCCGGATTAAAGGCCAAAATTCAACGCCACGTTTTTTGTTGTTATTTTTATTGTTTTTATTATAAGCGTGTATTGAACAATAAATTTAAAAAAAAAACAAAAATAAAAAACTAATCCCTCTCTGAGATATCGCACTTTAATCTCTAATCGCAGACGACAAGTTCTGGCTTGAAACCTATTGAAAAAAAATGTTTTTTAAAAACAGAGAAAATTAAGAAGACAAGAGTTTTTTTTTGTGTATCAGTTGTTTTTTTTTGTTTTTTTATGAACAAACAATATCAGTTTGATTTGTGGCGGTTAAATAAGTTTCCTTTTATTTAAAAAATAAAGTAAATTTCACAAAGCTTCGGAAATAAGAACGGACAAATTTCCAAATATATCGATTCATCATGCATTTTTTTAGTACTTATGACAATAAAGTAAAAATCATAATTTGGCCTTCTACGATTAGCTCCGATATGTCTGGGAAGTTTCAGAACTTTCTCGATTCTTAATCATTTTCCTTGGAAAAAATTTTTTTTTAACTTTTTTTTAGAACTAAGTTACACCCGGGTCTTCAGATACGTCTGATAGTTAATTTTACTGTCGACAACACGACAAGTCACTGTTTTAAGTTAAAACTTTTAAACTGTTAAGTGTTTGTTTTTTATTGACTAACTTCAATTTTAATTAGAATTATATATGGTGAGGTGATCTGTATGTTTTGGATGTGCGTTGTGGTGTAAAAATGGATATCGGCTCAGAATGAGAAATCATAGAGCCGAGTTCGAATTCATGTCGAGTTCGTTATATTCACGGTTCACCTAAGTAAAAATACTCTTGTTTGAATCTTGATACTCAAATACGCAGATCTCTTCTCCAGCTATGGGTTGTTAATAGCAGAACACACTGGGCACTATAACATTGGTTGGCAACCAGTCTACCATAGAAAAAAATGACAACCTACTGCAGAAAAATCTTCTTCTTAGTCAGTCATGAATCATTGCTTAACTGACTGATATGAACTATCTACAACTTTTCTGGTGAATCAATGACAATGTGTTCATGACCAAAGCAAGCCTTTAAGTTAAAGGACAATGGTTGTGGTCTGACCTGAAGAGGGATGGGCTCCACCAGGTCTATTTGCCAAAGCCATGCTATGCATAAATAAATACCTCTCCAGCTTTCAACAGGGATATGTGAAGGGAACTAGTTAGGTGCTCAGCTGTGCAATGACTTGATGACCACACTAAGCCATGGGACTGATGATGATGATGATAATGAGCTTCTTTTTAATTTTTTTAAAATTATTTTTCAACACTGTATAGATAATTATAATACTATTGTTCCCATCTTTGTTGCTGCTATGACAGTGTTCCAGCCATTGTACCATCCAGGTTTCATCTGGTGATTATCAATCTGAGTAACCTTCAGGAAATTTTGACAACCCCATTAGGGAAGGACTATTCTGAATTGAAAACTTGCAATACAAAAATCTGACCACCCAGTCAGTCGGGAACATTTAATGGATAAAACAGTATGCTGTGATCAGCAAAGCCAGATTGATGCTTGATAGTCTGACCAGTCAAGGTGGTGAATTCATTAATATTATTTTTGTTATTATCATTATCGCCATTTGTTTTGTATCTTTATATTAGGTGGAGTTAAAATGACAAGAAATCACTAACACTTGCCAAACTCAATAATCTGTGGTCTTTACTACCTTAATTTTTCATTAGGTCTGTGTTTCAGTTTCCTCACAAGTATATTTGAAAATATTCCCAGTGCTCCAATGACTGCAATCATAACTGTTATTTCTTCTGGTAGTCACCACTACTGCCATTGATACTGCCACCATTCCACTCAAAGGTGAACAGCTGACAATTCTTTATACAAATGTTAATACCAAAGTACAAATTCTTTATACAAATGTTAATACAAAAGTACAAATATTCTGTTACTTATAATAGATTCACATTCTGACTAGCCTATTATAAAGTGAAAAAATATCATAAATTAACAATGACCCTAGTATAACCTAGTCTAGACTAACAACCAAACAATCTTACATAAATCTCTATATTAGTTATGAATTCTTTATCTCCACTTTATTTAATCTCAATATATTTTTTCAAGAATTTTGTTTCCTTGAATCTTGCTATTAAAACTTTCTAAAAAATGCTGTTATTTTTTACAGCAAGGGTACACTAGTAGTAGTAGTAATAATAATAATAATAATAATAATAATAATGGTTGATTGTTCATTTCCAAGTATACCTGTTTGCAAGAGTGATTAGCTAATCCTTACTTAGACACCTTTGTGTATCTTCAACATTCACAGAGCCAACCTGTGGTTTGTAATGCAACTATACTGAGTAGACTCAATTACAGTTTCTGTGAGAGAGTGCATAATTTGGTGTGATCAATAGTTCAACAAGGCCAGCATGCAATGGTAAGTGGAACTAGTGAGCTGAGTTCAAATTCTGGATTAGTCTGTTTCATATCACTTTTGCAATAATTCCTTTAGGAAAAGCATGAATCCATCTTTTCTCTCACCCAGGTATAAGTTAAATAGATTAAATAATATTTGCTTTCTTTTACATAGGGTGACAATAGTTAAGCAACTTGAGAAAACTAAAAGTACCACACAAGCCCAAACAAACCAAATATTTGAAATACAAACTTGGTATTATTACTCAAAGGCAGGCATTCTATAGAAACAGAGGTCTACAGTTTTATTCTATAAATTCTTAAATGACAAAATCAACATGAATTTTAAGAAAAGCTTCAAATTGCATTTTCTTCCATTCTTTATAAAATTCATGCTTATAAAATTCTCAATACCATCATGAAGGAAGTCCAAATTGTAGTTGTAGAAGGAATAGACCACACCACAAAGTTTTATGGACCTGCAGTTGTTAAGATTTAAAAAAGCAAATTATTAATCATTATTGTAGAATTTTTATAGTGGTAAAAAGAGCAATGAAAAAGCTTTGAACTAGGTTTGAACTCAAATCTCATAAAGAGCCAATGTACAAACTGATGGCTTTTGGGTGTCCAAGACAAACAGGCAAAACTGAAACATTTGAAAACATGGTTACTCCCTCTACACTTATCCTCTTCATTAAAAATAGCAATATTAAATGGACAGGAAATAGTCCTTACCTGGTTTATAATGACTCTCTCTATCCAAGTTTGATTTTGTGAGAGAGAAATTTGAACTATGCTAATAAATACTGTTCATGTTTTGAGTTTCTAGTTTCAAGGCTATTATATTAATATTTAGTGTGTATATATATATATATATATATATATACGCTTTCCTCTCAATTCGTTGTTGGAAGTTTTACCTGATGATCCTGAATCCTTAAAAAAGGATTTAGGTGAAATAAATTATCGTAATGGTACCTTAAAGTGGTTTGTTTTTCATTACATATTTATATATATATATATATATATATATATATATATATATATATATATACTAGCAGTAGAGCCCGCCATTGCCCAGGTATTAAGAGATAGATCAAGTATTGACCATCATAAAGACTGAAAAATAAAATTGACAAAGATTATTGTTTAAGGTTGATGGACACACATGTCTTAATAAGTCTTTTTTTTTTTTTTTACGAATTGGTCAAACCCAAACTCTAACAAAAACATTGTTTTCAATCGTTATGAGTCTACCGATTCAAACAAATTTTATTATAAACAATTGCCTTGTAAATGGAATTTTTAAAGCATTCTGAATGTAAAAAATAAAGAAAAAAGTGTGCAAGGCAATAAGAAACACTACCTGTCAAAAAAAAAAGTGAGGTTTTGTTGAAATCGGTTGAAAAATGTAGGAAATTCGATCACATATATAAACGAACACACACACACACACACACACACAAACAACCTGCATTTTATAATAAGTATAACTCGATATGAGTTGTCCCCCTTTCATTCTCTTGCAACAGCGATGCCTCTTAATCGTGTTTTCAAATTGATTTTGTGCAAAAACAATTATGTTTTTCCAATTTTTGGCACTGTCTGAACAACCGCGAGGTAATTTTACGTAATCCTATGAAGTTTTGTTGAAATCGGTTGAAAAATGTAGGAAATCCGATCCAATATATAAACGAACAGACACACACACACACACAACCTGGGTTTTATAATAAGTATGATATATATATATATATATATATATATATATCCAAGTATAGGATTGGTGTATACAGAATAAATTCCAATAACCAAAAAATACTATTCTTAAGAGAGTTCTCAATACAGAGTAGAGCAAATATAATTTTTTATTCGAAAATTATAACATAAATATGTTATAAAATCACTACAAAAATAGCCATTTTGTTTCAACACTTATGGTGTCTTATCAAGTGATGGTGTTAAATGTAGAATAAAGAGTTTTAAAAGGTTCAAATCAATCAAACACCCCTCGCTAGGGGAAACGCTGTTACATAAGCTGGAATGACCAATCAAAATACAAGTATATGAGAATTCAAAAAACTTGACAACAAACCTTGGTTATAATAATTAATTAATGCTTTAATGTTAGGGTTAGACTAAAATAGAATTCATTCTAACTAATTAATATTAAATTTTATTATAAAATTAAAAATTAAAAATTAAAAATTACCAATTTTAAATTTAATCTGTATTAAGTTTAAAAAATTATAAAATTATTTAAAGAAGAAACTGAGGAAAAAACACATATGTTTTTCTTATTTATTTTGTGTTTATTGAAAGGCCAAAAATTAAGTTAGAATAAACGTTAAAATAAAATCTAATGTTGCTCTGAGCTTCATTACAACTTAGATACATTTGTTTGAAGTGATGATATGGGCAGGGGAGCGTGAAATCTTACAAAAGACAATACATACACAATCAGATTATCATTATAATATACAAACACGTAGACATAAATACGCAAAATAGCAATGAAACAGGAAATAAGTAGGTGTCCACGACCATTAAAAAACAAAAGAAAACGACAACATATAGATACAATGAAAGGCACATATATAAGCAATTATATACACACATACATTGATAAAGACACGCAGATATACACACCAAGAAATATTCAAATTTGAAAGTGTGAGTAAACGAATTCAAACATACTTATATGGACAAAGATATATAGATAAAAATGGTTAATTAGATAAAATTTGGTATGGCTAGAATTAGAATAGAAAAACAAATATTCATCAATGAACAACATAAGGAAAAAGGACACTAAAATATATAGAAATGGTTAGAAAAATAAATATATATATGCATACACAAATAAGAAAAAACAAATTCAAATGTCCAGGCAAAATGTAACATTAAATAACACTAAAAAAGAAAACTCCTAAAGTCACAAATATCTCCTCCTCATATACACATTACTACACATACACGAGTACAAATAACAATATGTGAAAAAAAAATACATACATGCGTATTTGTACACACTTTGTTTACTACAGATAGAAACATACAAAAGAATACCTACGCACATACACATACATATACCCATACCTACACAGCAACATAAAAAAATAAATATACATATATACACACAGACACAAACATATACATACATATATATAAACACATACATAACACATGTGTAAACCTACACATATACTAACTAGTGATAATAAAGGACCGTAAAGTCCATACAAGATTAAAATGTAACAAAACACAACTGTTGATTATTAATCTACAAGGAATTAAAATCATTATCAAACAAAAGTGGATTTTAGTTAACATTGATGATACATTCCAAAACACTAAGATAAGTCTTCTTTTGGAATGTATCATCAATATAGGTAGCAATGCATTGGTATAATTGAGGTGAGTTGTATTAACACAACATAGAATTTGAATTATGTTAAACTGACTCACAAAAGAGCACTCTATGTTTATTCACAATAAACAGAAAAATTTACTTTACAATTGGAATTACAATACCTTTAGTAAATGACCATTTTCACATACAAATTTTAATTTTAACAATTGAATATACTGTTTCTAACCAAACTTTTTCTAGTATCAACTTGTAGGGTACACTACAAGCTGATACCTGAAACAGTTTGAAAAATCCTGTGAATTTTAAAATGAAAATTCGTAGATGAAAATGGTCATTTAAAGGTATCATAATTCCAATAAAGTGTATGTGTGTGTTTTTATATATATGTATATGTTTGTATATGTCTATGTCTGTTTTTGTGTGTATTGTATATATATATATTTATTTTATTTTTTTTTTATTATAAAAATTATTAACACCCCACCCCTGCCTATTCTAAACAATCCGCCCTTGATGTTACCATGGAAATTTTTGATTTCAATTCTGACTATACTATTAAAACTCGTAAATTTCAGAAATAAGTCATTCCCCAAAAAATTTCGCTTGAAGATGGAACAGAGCCTACTTTAACTCAAGTTAATTCAAATATTATTTTGAAGTTTTCAGCTCTTGTTTTGAAACATGAGACCTCTTATGTAGCGAGTTGGAATCATATTTTTAAATAAATAATTATATTTATGCTCTACTTTCGTATTGAGCACTATTTTTTAAAAATAATAACAAAAATACTAAGAAACTTTGGATTATTTACCAAACCAGTTTCTTTCCTATTTTCTACAATATTTTCACATATATATATATATATATATATATATATATATATATATATATATACACCGTGCGATGGGTAAATTGTCACCATTTTATATTTTTAATTTTGTGCTTCTGCGTTGTTTATTTTTTATATTGTCGACAGTATAGTATGGTAGGGACAGTTGGGCACCATCTGTCAGAAAAAAATCACCATGACGCAATTCACTCCACTAGAAATTTTGAAATGGAATACTGTACTGCTTGGCATTCATGTCGGAAGTTTCAATACAAACATTTCAGAGTGTGTGAGTGTCAATCTGAGGACAGTGCAGAGAATTCGGAAAGTTTTGATGAGTCTAATGGTGATTATGAAAGTGTTTGGAGTGATCACTTGTGATAGCAATGTTATGCCACTCATCTTCCCACAGAGCCTCAAACTCACACACGGAGACCTACATCAAGTGCCTTGAGGAGGTAGTACTGCTCTGGGTCAAGAGGGTGGCTGCTAGTAGACCTTGTGTCTGGCAACAGGACTCTGCACTATGCCACACAAGCAGGAGAACCCAGTCATGTCTGTCTGACCACCTAACTCCCCAGACTGCAACACCCTTTATTATGTGTGGAGTGCAATTGAGCAAGAGCCCAACAAAAATCCTTGTAATACCAAAGATGAACTGAAGGCAAGGATTATAGCAGCATTCATCAACTTGAACAAGGAAACTATCCAGAAGAGTTTCAGGAAATTCTGAAGTTGTCTAGAGGCCATGATTGAAGCCAATGGCGATTTTATTGAATAAATTTACTCTTTAGTATTTCAGATATTTTTGTGCAATTTTGGTAAATATATCTCTTAAAATGAGATGTCAGTGTTATTTTCAATTTTGCATAATTTAGATGACAATTTATCCATCGCACCCTATATATAACTTTAGTTAAAAACCAATGAAATTACTTTCTTAAGGATTTTATTTTTTTCATACTTTGAAATATTTTCCACTGAACATTCTTTTTAATCGGTTTCACCTCATGCAAGGCTCTAAAGCCATTAAGACACAAGGTAGTTACTGGGTGTAGGAGAATTAGGAACACAAACATTAGTAATGAAAGGAAAGAAAAAAAGAGTAATCAGGAAGACAGTAGATAGCAATTGATATTACATTTAAATTTTTGCAGGATAAAGTTGGCTGGAAAGCATGGAGCAAGAAGGACGTTCCACAAGTAAGGAGTGCAAGAAAAGAAACTATTAGCATAGAAGTTATGGTTACATCTAGCTAACTCAACTGTAAATTGAGATCTCAACCACAGTCTAGTACTGCGCTTAAATTCAAAAAGTCATGGTACCATAGCAAAGAGCTCATCTGAATAATTACCATGAAAGTATTTATATAAAAGGCACAGACAGGCAACCTTACAGTGATGGGAAAGTGACTGAAGCTGAGCTGCCAGATCAGGACCAATAATATTGCTGATTCTTCTTTGGAATTTATTAAGGAGCTCAAGATAAATAGCAGGGGCTCTGAACCTTATGTGACAGCAATATTCTAAGCATGGAAGAATGATAGACTTATAGATATGTCTGACATATTCTGGAAAGAAAAATTGTCTCATCTGGTACAGTGAACCAACTTTCTTAGCAGCTGACCTAGCAATGGATTCAATATAGTCTTTCCACTTCATGTCAGCTGAGAATGTCAGCCCAAGAAGGCACAACAAGTCACTTTCCTGTACATTCTGTCAACTATAGTATTAAGTGTCCATCAGAAAAGACAGATACATCAGTTGGTTCACCTGAGAGATGATCTCCTCACCACCAGGTACATATTCACTCCTTCACTAGATGTCAGTGATATGTAAACATATATTTGACCAGCTCTAGAATATGTGTATGTGAGATGGCCAATGACAGGAGGATATATAAGCACCCACCCAAGAGGGAAGAGAGGAGGGTATCTTACATCCTTACAAGAATGTAGAATCCATGTTTAGAGTAACATCTCAAAACCACCCATTGACAGTAATTGACTAAGTTCATAGTTGAATAAACAATAATTTTATGCATGAGAAATTTAGTCATGTGTTCTTATTAATTTGAATGACAACTGCATTTGATCAGCATTTCTATATTTGTTTTTTCTCATTTCATTTGACAGAGATGAAAGTTATTGATGCACAAAACAGTTATTGGTAAGGAAAAATGAGTTCATAACAGTAACTGAAAATAAAGAGAATATTGGCTAGGTCCAGGATAGCTATCAAAATCTCAACCTAAATGGAATCTACTGGGATAAAAAAAAGTTCTGTATTTGGTGGGATTCAAGGGAAATTGTTGATTATAAGTTACTAGATATTGAATAAATTGTTATTATACAATCAGCAATTGGATTGTTTGAATAATGCATTTGAACAAAAAAGACTATTTTTTTTTTTTTTTTTTTTTTTTGGAGCAAGGAACTTTCTTGGAAATTAAGATGTGAGACATTGCATGTCCTCATGGTGCAAATGCAATTCATGAAACAATCATGTATATGAGATTGGAAATGCTCCCATATTTGAAATATTCCATAGCAATAACAATTCTGGGATGTGGAAAGTAGTGAATCGGCCATGGACACCACTCAGATGGGTCCTCCAATGCTATTGAATGCTGATCAAATAAATTGTACATTCCTTAATTAGACATTAAGCATCAAATCATCTAGCAAAATTCAACATGAACTCTCAGTGTAAAATTTTGTCAGTGACAGTTTTTGTTGAGCTCAATGTTGAGCAGTTGTGATTGACAAATTTGCATCAACAAAAGCAAAGAAGGTGCATTTTTTAACCTAATCAGCACCTTCCTTCATTACTTGCTTTCACTTGCCTTCTCAAAGTTCTGGTGCAATAACTTATTAAAATATATTTTCTTGTGATGCCATTATACTTTCAGAATGTCTCAATGAAAAATTTAAAAGATAATTAAAAATATTCATTCGTCATGGAGGATTTCATTGATGTTAAAACACTAAAAGATGATTTTTTAGTGTTGTAGTATGTTAAAAGATGGTCTTTTTATCATGTTTTTTATCAATTAAGCATGTAAAAGACAGTGTGCTTTACTATAGCCTGAGATCATGTATTTTAAAAGGTTTTATTTTGGTGATACTTATGTTGCCATAATTTTGTAGAAGAATCTGTTTACATTAAGGCCTACCAGCCATCTCTTTGTAAGCAGGAGTGGTTGGTGGTTGGTTAAAGGTAATTAGCTTGCATCATATTTTCTTTCACATGACATTTGGTTTTGAGTTTTCATTTTTAATTGTGCAGATTTTTGCCCTCTATTTTAGCTTTGATGAGGGAGGACTGATACATTAGTTTTGTAATCTTCTTGTTTAGTAATGTTATATTTAGATATTACAATTTTATGGTAATATTCTTTTTTTGTTACACCCACTTTTTTGTTTAAATTTTCTTCTTGTCCTCGTGTCTGATTTTTATCATTATAGTAAAAGATTTTTTCATGTGGTAGCATTATATTATCAAAATTTAAATTGCTTTCAAATAAAATATAACAAATTAAAGATAGCATGTTTTGATTATTTTTTATCGTTTATATACCTTTTTTAGGTTATTTAAAGCCAGAACATATTTTAGATTGTAAGAATAATTTTTTTTGCAAGTGAATATTGCAATCACAATTTTTTTAAAATAACAATGATTTTTCCAGGTACAGATCCTACTATTTAAACCATAGCTGTAAGAGAAAGGGTTGATTCATACCTTCCCCAAGTGTATTTGTGTGTAAGTAAATGTAATAAACCTCACTTGAAACTGAACTCAGTTCTCTGATTTCTTGTTTTGAGATGCTATGCATTACACCATCTGTAATTGAAGATAATCTTGTTGAAGTAACAATTTATTATATATATTGATATTCTTGACTTGTATTTTTTAAGTGCTAGATTTACATTGAACTTTGGTAGGTTTCAAATGCTTAGATAATGGTGTCATTTTATTGCCTTGTCATGAGTACCACTGTCCATAAATACATATCTGTTCCCTAGACTTGTCATCTTCAGACTGTCACTTGTTTTTCTACATGATCAATAGTTCCAACAAGTTCAAGATATGGTAAATTTTTGTGAAAGTTAATTGAAATTGAAATGCACTATTATGCTGCAAGAATATTTTTCAGATAATAATTGTTTAGTGATACAAGTTCTACTAATTAGTCCATAGAGGGAGGGAGAAGAAGTGGATTCATGTGATTGTATGGGTATAGGCATTTCAATATGCTGTGGGAAAGCCATAAGGTTGAAATGTAGTGTAAGCTCATGAAAAGCCAGGGAAAATACTTTGATGGCTGAATAAGGATGTTATGAAGTCTCTCCAGAAATTATTTTGCTATTTAATTTATTTGCTTTAAATAGCCTGCTTCAAGCAATGGTGCCTTAATGAAGTAATGCAAAGTTTTGCCAAAATATCTTCCACAAGATGTGAAGAACAGGAAGGTATGGTTATTATGAATGCAATGTTCACACAGCACAAAAGTTCACTCGTTAGCATCTCACTGCCAACTGAGTAAATCCATAGGTGAGGGTCTGTTCATAAGATCCCCTCTGATAAGTTGCTAATTTACATGAAAGCTGTGCAGCTGCTTCTCAAGATATTCAAAATAATAAAATCCCCTCTGATAAGTTGCTAATTTAGATTAAAGCTGTACAGCTGCTTCTCAAGATATTCAGAATGGATGGACAGCCCTTATCTGAATAAAATATTTTTTAGAATTGCTGGAAACTTTTGCACCAACTTTTTAATAAGTTTTATAATTAACTGATAATAATTTACTTATTAAAGCATTATGATAATTATAGGGGAATAAGTTTTCTTAATCTTAGTGGTAAAATATATTGGCTTGTAAAATCTTAAAAAGGCTTTGGATATATAGTGAAATATCATCACTTAATGAACACTAGTGAACACATGAATATGGAGTCAATTCCTTCATGGATGTTAGATTTCAAAATGTTATAAACCTTATATAAAAATTATTAGGTCAACTATTAATCAGTCAATTATTGTGTAGTTTGAAAGAAGCAAGAAAAGAGAATGGAATGTCACTTACCTTGTGGTGGGGTGGGGAGTAAGAAGCAGCAACAGGTGGTGATTTCTTTTATAGAAAGATATTGCAGGAAAAGAGAATTATGGGAAGGAACAAAAGTTATAAAGCTCCTCCAAAAATAGGAGTCGGAATTTTTCTGAAATGAGTGATGAGAACCAGTTGGATGAGGACATGATAGAGAACAGTCTGAAGAAAGTGTTCACTGAAGGGGTCTTTGAAGCTTATGAAAATCTCATGAGTAAAATGGCTTGGGGGAATTACGGAACGTCTACACTAATATTATCAAAAGATTGGTGGGGCTGGCTGGATGTCTAGAGAGAAGAATTGATCAGATGGTGAAACTAGCTTTTGTGAAAGACATTTTGGACAACATATTTGTGGTGCTGCAACAAGTATCTACTGTAGAAAACATGAATCTCTGTGAAATAATACCAGCCGCAAGGCTTTTGATTAGCAAAAGACTTTGGGAACCCATGACAGTGGCAATGATTGCACAAAGGATAGGACCAAAAGAAAACAAAAGGTCATATAGAATCATTCAGCATTAGGTGTTATAGATGTTGGGGATCGCACCAAATTAGAGAGTGTAAGGAGCCACAGAGAACAAAACTAATATGCTACACTTCCAAGAGATTGGGGCATATTGCAAGGTATTGCTCTCAGGGTCAAGGAAACAAGTAAGGGGAAGATTCTGTGTCAGTAGCTACCACATAACAGAATGAAGGCACAACACAAAGCATAGTACAAAAAGAAAACAAAAGGTCATATAGAATCATTGAGGATTAGGTATTATATTAGGTTGGTGCAAAAATAATTTCGTTTTCTCACATAGTAACATATGTTAGAAAACAAAATTATTTTTGCACCAACCTAATAGATGTTGGGGATCGCACCTAATTAGAGAGTGTAAGGAGCCACAAAGAACAAAACTAATGTGCTACACTTCCAAGAGATTGGGGCATATTGCAAGGTATTGCTCGCAGGATGAAGGAAACAAGTAAGCGGAAGATTCTGTATCAGTAGCTACCACATAACAGAATGAAGGCACAGTACAAAGCATAGGGTCAAAAAGAAAACAAAAGGTCATATAGTATCATTGAGCATTAGGTATTATAGATGTTGGGGATCGCACCTAATTGGAGAGTGTAAGGAGACACAAAGAACAAAAGTAATGTGCTACACTCAAAGAGATTGCAGCATATAGCAAGGTATTGCCCTCAGTGTCAAGGAAACAAACAAGGGGGAGATTCTGTGTCAGTAGCTACCACATAGCAGAATGAAGGCACAGTACAAGGCATAGGACGAAAGGAAAACAAAAAAACATAGAGTATCATTGAGCATTAGGTATTATAGATGTTGGGGATTGCACCTAATTAGAGAGTGTAAGGAGCCACAAAGAACAAAACTAATGTGCTACACTTCCAAGAGATTGGGGCATATTGCAAGGTCTTGCTCGCAGGATGAAGGAAACAAGTAAGCGGAAGATTCTGTGTCAGTAGCTACCACATAACAGAATGAAGGCACAGTACAAAGCATAGGACGAAAGGAAAACAAAAGGTCATATAGTATCATTGAGCATTAGGTATTATAGATGTTGGGGATCGCACCTAATTAGAGAGTGTAAGGAGCCACAAAGAACAAAACTAATGTGCTATACTTCCAAGAGATTCGGGCATATTGCAAGTTATTGCCCTCATGGTCAAGGAAACAAGTAAGGGGAAGATTCTGTATCAGTAGCTACCACATAGCAGAATGAATGCACAGTACAAAGCATAGGACGAAAGGAAAACAAAAGAACATATAGTATCATTGAGCATTAGGTAATATAGATGTTGGGGATCGCACCTAATTAGAGAGTGTAAGGAGCCACAAAGAACAAAACTAATGTGCTATACTTCCAAGAGATTAGGGCATATTGCAAGGTATTGCTTTCATGGTCAAGGAAACAAGTAAGGGGAAGACTCTATGTCAGTAGCTACCACATAGCAGAATGAAGGCACAGTACAAACCATAGGATAAAAAGAAAACAAAAGTTCATATAGAATCATTGAGCATTAGGTATTATAGATGTTGGGGATCACACCTAATGAGAGAGTGTAAGGAGCCACAAAGAACAAAAGTAATGTGCTACACTTCCAAGAGACTGGGCATATTGCAAGGTATTGCCCTCAGGGTCAAGGAAATAAGCAAGTGTCAGTAGCTACCACATTATAGAATGAAGGCACATTACCAACCTCTACCAATCATAGATGTGTCAGTGGGCAGTGTGATAGCAGCAGCTCTTGTTGATACCTGCTGCACAACTACTTTACTTAATCCCAAGCTTGTGAGCAGATGCATTGTGAGTGGCACTGTGAAAATAATTGATAGAAGGGGGTTAAAATGTAAAGAAACTTGGCAGTTGGAGATAAAAGTAGAAAATCAAGGATAAAAACAGAGGCAATTATCATTGATCGCTTCATCAATGGGATCGATATTGGGAGATCTGACTCTAAAACATGGTGAGATGATGTTTGGAGAGGTACACTGTGCCGCAGCTGCCCAAATTCTGAACTTTTGCAAAAATGAAGACAAGGACTTCACAGTAGAGGTCATTGGAAAGAAATGGACTGTGAAATGAAATTGGATAGGAGAGTCTCCAGTATTAAAAAACAAGGTGAAGTACTACAAGAATTCCTTGAAAGAAGAAAAAAAGCGTAGAATTTGAGAAGGCAATGGAAAGATGGATTACTAAGTGTATTCTCTTGCCATGAAAGGGTGAAGTAAAAGAAATGTTACCATTGATCGCAGTGGTCCAAGCAACAGAAGGAAAAGTCAGGCTAGTATTAGACTTTTGGGAGTTGAACTGTTATGTGGAGTGACATAATTGATGTGTGCAATGAAAAGATAAGAAAGTGGAGGCAGTTGGCAGGAGGAACTATGATCATGGACCTTAAGTCAGCCTACCTGCAGCTACATGTCATGGAGTAACTATGACAGTTCCAGCTGAATCCTTAGAAAGAGGGGTAGCACTGGACCTTAAGTTGAAGAAAGGAAAAATGGATGAACTGGTGTTCTGAAGGGCAACAAGATCCACAGGTAATAGGAGAGATGGGAAGACAGGAATTGTTCTTGGTCTGTGAAAAGATGTTAGGGCACTACCCCATTGCTGGATGGCTGTGACTGGCATGCAGCTACAGGAAAAGGAGAGCAAGCGAGATAGACTGGGAATATAAAGTCAATGACGAAACTTTCACTGTGATGATGCAGAAGATCTTAGCTGAGGTGAAGAAAGAGAACTTTATGGCTGGTACTTGACACATCCCTAAAATAAAAACAACAATAGTGTGGTGCAATGCTAGCAGTATTGCTACAAGTGTAGTTGTAGAGATTGGCAGTTTGGTGGTGGAAGATGCAGCTTGGCTAAGAAAAATAGACGATTATAATCACATCAATGTGACTGAATTAGATGCTGTCCTAAAAGGTGTTAATTTTGCTTTAAAGTGGGGGTTAAGAGAGGTGGAAATAAGGACTGATTCAGCCACAGTAATAAGTTGGGTGAACTCTACTGTAGAGGAGAGCAGGAGAATATGGACAAAAGGTACTGGAGAAATGATAGTAAAGTGGAAATTAGGAATACTTGGAGAGTTGATATCTGAATTTGCAATGCAAGCAGTGTTTGTGCTTTTGGATAGAAATAAGGCAGATACATTGACTCAAAAAGACAAAAAGTAGTTGGTTATCAATAAAGAGGAAGAGGCTCTAGTATGCTGTCTAGGGACCAGAAAACTAGAATGGTATACATCATATGGGGGTGGACACGACTCTATATTTGGTGGGAAAAGTTGACCAGCGTTGAAAAAAAAGAGGAAGTCCAGAGGGTGGTCAGGAACTGCATTAGATGTCAATCGATTGACCCTGCCCTGAACATGCATGATCCTGGTGAGGTTGAAATGACAAACAAATGGACAAAGTTAGCTGTTGAGATAACACATAATCACAGGGATGTGTACTTGTCAATTATTGACTGAGGTGACTGGTGATATGTAGGAAATTGTATGTGAAAACAGCAGCTGTGATTACAGAAGAACTGGAGAAATTGATTCTTGAACAAGGTCCAGTAGTGGAGGTGGTAATGGACAATGGCATGGTTTTCTGCTTAGAACTCCTCCAAGTGATACTTGAAAAATGGAAAATAAGAAGGTACTACAGAGCAGCTTACAGGCCAGGAGGAAATGGAATATTGGAGCAACACCATCAAAATGTGAAAGCAATACCTAAGAGAGGAGAGATATCGCCTGTTGAAGCAATGTTTTGGTACAACATGGTACTTAAGGTTGACTAGAGAAAGGAAATGTTACAACAACGATCACTTTTCACCTCCAAGTGGAGGCAACTGAAAGATATATCCCTGAATACCAATGAGGAAAGGTTGGCCAGAAATCAAATACAGGGTGAACAATGCAATGGGGAAGAGGGGTGGTGACTGGAGTGCAATTATCTAACAATCTGACCATTGTTGGTATGCTGCGGAATATTTTGGATTTAAAGTCAATGGTTCGTGCAGACAATGAGGATGTAAATACTGAACATGGAGGAGATAGAAATAAGTGGCACCAACTCAAAGACTGCAGAGAGAGCACAATGTGCCAACCTGGGCATGAGATGATGTTGCGTGAAATGAGCTTTTAGGATCATAGAAAACTGTAGTTTGAATGAAGGAAGAAAAGAGAATAGAGTGTTACTTACCTTGTGGTGGGGGTGGGGAGAAAGAAGCAGCGACAGGTGGAGATTTCTTTTATAGAAAGATATTACAAGAAGAGAGAATTATGAGAAGGAAGAAAAGCTATAAAGCTCATCCAAAAATAGGAGTTGGGATCTTTTTTCTTGTTCATTTCGTACAAGAAAGGTTACAAGAAGGAATGAGATTTAAGAGAAAGACAAGAGAGATTTGATCCTGAGAGAACTTTTGTTTTTTTTTTGAAACACTTATCGTTAACAACAAAAATGGATTAGCAACACAATTAAAAAATTATCAATTCATTCTATTTTACAAAGATAATTTTACATTGTAATTACTTTTGAAAAATAAAATTAGCCAATCAATAAATGGTCAATATAATCTACTAACATTGACTAGCAACCAGTCTAGCCTCTTATATATATCATCCATCAAAATTCATATCTCCTTCTCAACATCCAAGCTCTGAGTAAATAGTAGAGTAGACATGGCTCTCTACTTTTGATTGGCAACATGTTTAGCTTCTAACTCATTATCTGTCTCTCCTCCTCCACTCCTAACTATGAGTAAATTGTAGCTCAGGCTATAGCCATATATTAAGTTTATTAGACATTACTAATTAGTAATTTCTGATGAGATTAATCCTAATTTGCAATTTTTGATGAGATTAACATTGCTAATCTCATCAGATATAGATTAGTATAACTTCTCAGAAATTGTCTTTATAATAAATAATAAATGTTTATCCCATTTCATGCATTTCACTTCTGAAATATGAAAGGTAAGAAAATTTTCATTTCGTAGATACAAAGTGTTGTGCTACAAAGTATTGCATTTAAACTTTCAACAGACATTGTAAAACAATAGAACAAAATTGGCCAATCAGTGAAGGCTCAAGCTGATCTACCCACTTTCTATATAAACTCAGAATTGGCCAGTCAGTGAATGCTCAAGCTGATCTAGTGACTTTCTATATAAACTCAGATTTGGCTAGTCAGTGAATGGTCAAGCTGATCTACTAAATTTCTATATAAACTCAGAATTGGCCAATCAGTGAATGGTCAACCTGATCTACCCACTTTCTATATAAACTCAGAATTGGCCAGTCAGTGAATGCTCAAGCTGATCTACCCACTTTCTATATAAACTCAGAATTGGCCAGTCAGTGAATGCTCAAGCTGATCTACTCACTTTCTATATAAACTCAGATTTGGCTAGTCAGTGAATGCTCAAGCTGATCTACTCACTTTCTATATAAACTCAGATTTGGCTAGTCAGTGAATCGTCAAGATGATCTACCCACTTTATATAAACTCAGAATTTCTACAAAATGTTTCAGTCATCAAGAAAAATTTGAAATCTGACAGTTCCAGTCTCATAGAGCAATTACCTAGTCAATGTCAAATAAAGATTCTTTTAGAAGATCAACAATATGAATTTACATTCACAATACCATATTAATTTTAATTCACTACTATTATTTCTAAACTCTATTACAACATCAGTATAAACTTTCATTTAATTTTGGTCACTTTATTACTTGCTAAAGCCATGTAATGTTTTCATTTCTGTTATAAAATAGAGTACTAGTGTTCATTACTTTAAAAACATAGTATTAAACTAGAATCTTTTAGTAAAATAAGCTTTTATTGTTGATTGATTGGTTTGTCTTTATAGCTTATCAACTCTTTGTGGGTTATTTAATGTTGAAACATATTTTGAACTTTATAATAATTATAATTATCTTTTTCTGAGTGAATATTGCATTACCAACTTTTTCATCTTTTTTTTTTTTGACTAAGAATAGTTTTTTCCAGATACAAATCCAACTATTTTACCAATAGCTGGGTGGGAGAAATCTATTCATACCTTTTCCCAAGGGTAAAACTTCATGACACTGTTCATAAGTATAAGTTTTTCAGCACATCAGATTTTTTAACCTTATGTTGAGCAAAGACAGAAATAAACACCGAGATAGTCAATGGTCAAATCACAAAAATATGGTTCCTATGTCAGAGGATTTGTATATCTTTCTTGTTAATAAATTAATACTTTGAAAAAAATATTTAACATTTTTCAATCAATAGTTTGCATTCCTGCCTCAAATAAAAAAAAATGATTCATGATCCCTTTGAAGAATATTTAAGTAAAGTCTCTAAATAGACAAAACTAGCAAGGAAAAGGAGCAGCAGCATGCAACATCAGTTCACTACAGCATGGCTCAACAGGGATTCCCTTGCTCATTCACCCGTCTTCCTCACCAAGGTACCTGACATGTACAGTCTCCCTCACAAAGCTACATGACACTTACCATCTTCTTTAACCAAGCTACATGATATTTACACTCTTCCTCACCAAGTTACATCACACTTACACTTTCCTCTTTACTGTCTCTTTTGCCTCTTTTTTTGCACACATACATGCAAAGAAATCACATTTCTTTTCATCTTAACAAACAAACAAAGAATAACACTCATACACGCTGATAAAAAATTTAGTTGTAAAAACATGAAAATAAAAATATTCTATATTTTTATATTTAAAAACCTTTCTTGCCTTTTTCTTTGTTGTGAGTTGATTCAAATCTGTAACACTTAATACCATGTCTATTCTGTTTATCATTTTTACAATCACTTCAGTTTATATCAATTGGTGACAACTGTCAAATTAAATTTCTTCAATTGATGGTAATATGAGCCTTCCTACAATATGTGCTTTTAATCTAGCATCATACTTATGATGCTGACAAAACTGTATGCAGTAAAAAAAAACAAAATATAGTTTAATCTCTTATAGAACCAGAATGTTAGAATAAATATAAAAAAAATTTATTTCAGTCTTAACATAAAAGAAATTCACTTTGTGCATATAAACATCAAAGAATAAAAACAACCTTGAAATTCATCAAAGAAGTAAATGTAAAATTACTTGAAAATATAAAAAACATAGCAGTTAAATCTTTGCAAATGAAATGAACAGGAAAAATGCATTTAACTTCAAAGTATAAAATATAAGATTGTATTTTACAAAACAAATACTTCTCAAAAATAGCTATCCATAAAGCAGCAAATGAGAAATAACCAAAAAATTAAGTTGGAGTATGTGAGAATTTAAAAAAAGAAAAGTTTTTAAGGCTTGAACAATTTCAGTAAAATAAATATAAATAAATTTATTTTTCAAAATGCAAGTGTTGATTATCAGTGAATAGAAGATTTTTAGTGTTGATTAGCTTTAATAAATAATAATGGCTTTGGAAAATTCCATTTAGGACAGAAAAATATCCTGTCTTTTCCTGAATTGAAAATCAACTAAACAAATAAAATTATATCAAAATGAAACTATTCCAGTATCTTCCTCTTGAAACAACCAGGATAATAATAAAAAAAGTGCTGGCAATGTACAAGGAAAATCAATCAGTTTTATACCTGGCTACTAAAACATTGTATCCTTCACTATCAATTCAACATTCTCATTTGCAATAACACCAGATAATCATGGAATTATACAACTCTTTGAGAACAGAAAAATCAGTTCTCATAACGCCTCTGTAATCATTTCAAGATTGGAACCAAATGTTTATGGCATACAGCCATATAACATTGCAACATTGGTTCACATCTGATCAACAAAGTTAAGCAACATCAAGCCTGGTCAGATGGATGACCACTTAGTGATACCAGGTGCTGTAAACTTAGATGTATGGGTGGCATAATGGTTTGGAATAAGAAATTGAAGAGCTGAGTTTAAATTCTAATCCGGTTTGTTACATTCACTTATGCACAAATACCCCTTGGGAAAGGTATAAATCCACTCCCACCTCTCCCAGCTATTGGTTACATAATAGAACTAGACTTGTACCTGAATGTCATTATTATCACTAAAACATTGTTAATACAATATTCACTACAATAAAAACAAAAATTAAAAAAAAACAATTATTCTTACAATCCAAAAATATATTTCAGTTTTAAATAATTTACAAAAGGTTGATAAATCATAAAAAACAAATCAATCAATTGACCAATTGCCATTCAACCATCTTATCTTTTAGGATAGAATTTTTCTAGTCAATCCTTATAAACTTTTGTCCCATATAAATATACTTTGGAAATTGATTTTATATAATGTCAGAAAAGGCAAGGAAGAAGAAGAAGAAGGTATGTTAGTTCAAAACTTTGTACCTTGTCACATTGACAAATATTCTTAATTATAAACACAATTTCAATTATTTTATGTGTTAATTAAATAAAAAGTCTATTTTACATTGTATTTTATGAGGCAGTTATCAAAAAAATATTTTAAACTTAGTTTTTGTGATGCTTATTAAATAAAATATGTATTTTAGATTGTTTCCTTGTAATGCTGTCATCAAATAAGATATATATTTTAGATGAGATTCTCATCAAATAAAATATGCATATTTTACATATTTTCTTTTCATGATGTTGTCATCAATATAAAAATTATATATTTTTGCTCCTCCAACTGTAAAAATGATTAAAAATCTTGGAAGTCCTTTACATCAAAAGAAAGCAACTCATTATGCAAAAAAAAAAATGTCTCAATCTAGGTACAATTTAACTGTAAGCTTTAGTTCTGTCAAATGATACTAAAATCTATTACACAGTCATAGCATGTGAACAGATATTCATCTCAAACTTCGAACCATTAAAAACAAATGCTATACTGGTGTAAGGATACAGGAGGCACTTATCTCCCTTTGGTGTAGATAAGTTACCTCCCCACTAACTTACAAGTCAGTGGTGCCATTTTTCTTTGGGATCTTCCCAACTATAAAATGAAACTCCAGCTCGCAGTCCTCAATTTGGGAAAACTCAAGACTCACTGTTTCCCATTCATGGAATATGTCCTCACATGGGACTTAGATAAATCCAGCCTGTTTAAAATTTGAACCCTAAAAATGGCTTCTTCAGGTAAAGGAGTAACTCCATATTATATGTAGGACCCTTCCGTTTTGCTTCTCCTTACACCCTGCTTTGTTGTGTAGATATATGTAATATATTATTCTCTGTGTGAAACATTTGTATATATGGTTTGTGTCTGTCTTCATGATACAAAAGTCTCTCTGAGAACAAAGCATGTTTGTCATTCTTTTTCCTTTCAGTCATTCTGTTCAGTCTGTGAAATACAGTTTTATTATATCACAGATATAATAATGCCCATAGCAGGGGAAATACAAATGGGAGAATAAATCTTTCTTCTCTACCTCATTACAAGGACATTACATTGCTTGGTATTGAGATGTGTATATATGTATATATAGTTTTGTGTATGTCTTAGTGACAAAAAAAGGAAAAGTATGTTTGTCATTCTTTTTCCTTTCAGCCATTCTGTTCCATCAATGAATTATGGTGTTATTATATCACAGATATAATAATGCCCATAATAGGGGAAATACAAATGGGAGAATAAATCATTCCATCTAAGCACTCCTGTTACACTGTCTATATCTTCACTTTTTGCCTTCTTTCCAATGATATTCAAAGGACTTGGAACATTACACACAATTTTTGGCAAGTTACTTTACAAATTTCTACTTGGCATCAAACAGCTTATCTAACACCAGGAAAAACTCATCCAAAAGCAAAATTTCTGCTTTCACTGCCTCATGTATCCCACAGTAAATTACTAAACATTATGGCAGTAATGGTGGACTGATGACCAACAAGAAGTCTGATCTTAAGAGATATTTAGCGTGGACATTAAAAAGCAAATTTACCGTTTTTTCTTTGTTTTTAAGCAAATGAGAATGCACATAATGTACTTACAATTAAAATCACTAAGCGGGAAATATTCATACACCAAAGAATAGAACTGCTGAAAAACACCTCTATCTAAAGAAAAAATAATCCCTAAAACACCTGCATAAACTTATAAGCATGCCATAAAAAGTGCTCAATAATAATGGGTTCATAGTGTTTTCCTATACCAGAGTATATATATATATATATATATATATATATATATATATATATATATATATATATATATATATATATATATATATATTATTTAATCGGTATCACCCCAAGTAAGACAAGACAGCTATTAGTATGCAAGGGGTTACAGGGTACAGAGGAATTAGGAACAGAAACATTGGTAATGAGGAGAAAGAGAAAAAAAGCAATCAGGAGGATAGTAGATAGCAATTAACACTGCATTTAAATTTTTGCAGATTAAAGTTGGTTGGAATGCATGGAGCCTGGAGGGAGTTCTACAAGCAAGAAGTGCAGGATAAGAAACTGTTAGCATAGAAGTTATGGTTACATCTAGCTAGCTCAACTGTAAATTGATGAGATCTCATTGTCAGTCTAGTATTGCACTTAAATTCATACAGTCTAGGTGCCATAGCGAAGAGATCATCTGAACAATTACCATGAAAGTATTTATAGAAAAGGCACAGACAGGCAAACTTACAGTGGTGGGAAAGTGACTGAAGATGAGCCACCAGATCAGGACTGATAATATTGCTGATTCTTCTTTGGATCTTATCAAGGAGATCCAGAAAAACAGCAGGGGCACTGGACCATATATGGTGGCAATATTTTAAGCATGGAACAACGGTAGACATATAGATATGCATGATAGATTCTGGAGAGAAAAATTGTCTCACCTAGTACAGTGAAATGACTTTCTTAGCAGCTGATCTAACAATGGATTCAATGTAGTTTTTCGACCTCATGTCACCTGAGAATGTTAGCCCGAGAAGGTACAATGCGTCACTTTCTTGGAGGATAGCATTAGCCATGCTGATGGAAGGCAAAGAGGAGTCTCTCAGATGATTAATGAAGAGCAGTTTAGTTTTGGAGGCATTAAAATTGACAAGCCATCTTTTTCTCCAGTTAACGACGGTCTTGACGTCATTTTGCACATTGTTTTGTCATTTTGACCTTGTCAAACTGATCAGCCTTACAATTGAGGCAGGAGTAAATGGTAGTGTTATCAGTGTAGATATCAACTTGAGAGCTGCTGTCATAAGGAAGGTTGTTAATGAAGATTAAAAACAGTGTAGGACCAAGGATGGAGCCCTGGGTGTTAGTATGAATGCAGATGAGTGGCTGTTTTTCATTTAACGATTTGATACGAACGACTGGATCAGCTCAAAAACGTGCCCAGAGATACCATAACTTTTCAGCTTGTGGAGAAGACCTGAATGCCAGACCCTGTCAAAGGCTTTCGAGATGTCCAAAGCTACAGTCCAGGCTTCATCATTTTTATCTAGAGCATGATAGACTCTTTCCACAATTATCATTAGTACATCAGCAGTTGATCTGGAGAAACAAAAGCTGTATTGCTTGTCTGAGAAAAGGCTGTGTGATGAGAAATGATGAACCAATCTAACATTGATTATAGCCTCTATGAGTTCCCAAAAGGAGACAGAAGGCTAATAGGTTGATAGTCGGATGGGTCAGACTGCTCATCAGAGTTTTTAAAAACTGGAACAACAAACAATGACTTCCAATCAAGCAGGAAAGCAGGAGGCAGTGAGGCATTTATTATATAATTTAGAGAGAACAGAAGCTAGTTCAGGAGCATACTTCTTGTTGACTGTAACAGGGATGCCATCAGGCCCACATGCTTTGTGGGGATCAAGGTTAGAAATGATAGCAGAAACCATAGAAGGGGCTATATGCATATCATGCAATAGAAAATCAGTTCTAATTAAGCAGGGATACTCCAGACGAGTCAAGAGTAGAGTCTGAGAAGAATTTATGGGCAAAGCATTCATCTATATCAGCAGAGGATGAGAACATCTCAAATTGATTGAGGAGGTGGGGAATAGAGACATTGCACTTATTTATTACCCTATTACAGAGACACCAGTAGTCAAAAGAGCCAAAGTTTTTAGAGGCTATGTGGTGCCTCATTCTCTCAGCAAATAGGGACTTAGCTTTTTTGAGGACTTGCTTACATTTGTTACAAGCAATAGTAAATACGCACCTGTTATGACAAGAAATGTCATGCTGGTATTGCTGGAAATAGTGGTTCTTGTGAGCTATGGCAGCTGAGCATGCTGGTGTGAACCATGGAGAGGATTGTGGTTTCACCTAGTGTTTCCAAGAAGGGATGAAAGCATCCATGTCAGCTTTGACCTAAGAAGGAACCTGTGGCATACTTTTCATTTTGGAGGTTGAAGATGTCAGTCCAAGCGGGATCATGAAGAAACATTCCCACCAGTAAAAGAGGTGCCCCTTGGGACTACCAGATCTGCTTAAAATCAGGCTCTGAGAACAACTAGGTAACAGTTGTGGCCTGCCATGGCTGCTGGCCATCATGCCAGGCGCTGCTGCTGCTACCACCACCATGACCTTGTCACCATGACAACAGAGTTGTGGCTGCCATGCAAAGCACTACTACTGCCACCATCACCACTTTCACCGCCACCACTCATCATGACCACACATTTCAATGACCGTTACCATTACCTGGCTTGAGTTACCATCTTGGCTATCCAGCTTCACTTCAACCTCAGCAACAAGCCTTCATTGATACTAACCCACACTGTCACCTTGGCTTACCTCAACTCATTTACAAGGTATTCCCTTCACCAGCAACATCCACTCCACAGAACAGGGCTACCAAGACCATGCCAATCTGACATCACCCAGTTTCAACACAACAGGTCACCCAACCGACAAAACAACCTACAACCATGATCTCCATCAACCAAACGTGCACCAACCATATCCTATGACCTCGGCCACACCATCACAAGAAATGGTTCACTTCTGACACTACACTTACACCAGATCCTCTATTCCTGTACACTTTACCAACAATAAACATTGTTTCACTTTAATCATCTTTATTCTTTTCTCTCGCTACCATATGCTTAATATAACAACTGGTGTCAGAAGTGTGTGACAAGGAAAATGAATATAACTCGCATCAGCAACAAAGAATTACCAAACTCAACAGGAACAGCAAATCATTTTCTTTTTACCAACAATCATCTCATTCCTGTCTTCACTGAACTCATCGCCACTCACAGCTCATTTACAAGGCATTACCATCATAGTTGACGCAGTGACCTCTGTACCACAGAACTGGCCCCCAAACCCACCGTGACCTTGACCTACCTCGACTTGTTTGCAAGGCATTTCCTTTGCAGTCAACCCCAGTGACATTCACTCCACAAAAAGTTCTACCTCAACTTGTCGACAAGGCATTCCTTTCACAATCGACACAGCAACCTCCATTCTACAGAACAGCTCCATCTTAACTTGTTTACAAGGCATTCCCTTCTCAGTCAACACAGCTACCTCCATTCCACAGAACTGGCCTCCCAAACCCGCCGTCACCTTGGCCTACCTTGACCCGTTTACAAGGCATTCCCTTCACAGTTAACCCCAGTGACAGCCACTCTACAGGACAGCTCTACCTTAACTCGTTTCAAAGGCATTTCATTTGCGGCCGATACCAACATTCCACTTCACAAAACAGAGCTGACCCAAGACCATGACAATTTGACGTCACCCTATTTCAACACAAAAGGTTGCCCAACCGACAAGATGATCTACAACTGTGAACTACATCAACCAAACATGCACCAACCATATCCTGTGTCCTTGGCCATGCTGTCACAAGAAATAGTTTACTCCTGACACTACACTTACACCAGATTGCCATTCCTGTACTCTTTACCAACCATAAACTTTGTTTCACTCTAATCCTTGATAATCCTTTCTTTTGCTACCATATGCTTAATACAACAGTAGCGAAAGACGGAAACACATGAAAGAGTAGTCAGTGGCCTCGAGAGATAATTCCCTGGTCATTGGGAAATTATTCCAGATGTAAACACCAAGTCCATGAATGTCAATGCTGGAATCTTTTCAGCAAAAGGGAAGATACCCTTGAACTAACAATTCTTTGACAACAATGGAAGAATTCAAGTTGCTTTCACAGAGGGCAAAGATATGATGACTTTTCCAGGAGAAAAGATTCTACACTGCAGAAGTTGAAACAGATACTACAAATATTGGAGAACAAAAGATTGAGGAGGGTGGACAGGTGGGTTTTTCTTAGCTGGTTTAGTTTTATTTCTTTTTGTTGTGATTTTCATGTGATATATTTTGAGGAGAGAGAGAAAAAAATCTCACTATAATTGTCACTGTCTTAAATTGCAATACAAACCAGTCAGTGCATTGCTGAGAGCAAAGCATAATGTGGCCTCAGGGTTGCCAACCAGAAATACATGCAGGGACATGCATAACTACAGATAACCTGATATTATGCAACAATTCATCGAAGCAGCCTCTCTAAGTACTACCAAAAAGTTTGGGCTCCTAACAACCAGTCAGAAGCAGCAGCCAGCAAACTGCCAAATAAATACCTTTATAATGGATAATCACAGCCATTGGTTATTCTGATCACCAAAAAATTAAGAAAGTTAAATCATTGTGGCACTGGTAAAAGAAAGAAAGAGAACTGGTGAACCATATCCTGAAAAGGGAACAAGAGTTAACCTCTACACCTGTTCAATAAATAAATGAATGACATTGGGTGTAATAGAAAGGGAAGTGGAGGATGTGAAGAAGGAAGGGGAAGAGAATAAAAGCAAGTGTATTATAAATATACATATTTTTTTTTTTATCCAGCCTTAAGTGCTTAAGAGGAATTTTTTAATATGTATGCAGGGACTCAAGACTTTGGGTTTCTGGTTCAAAAGGTTCTTTGGATTTGGAAATGTCATTATTGCTAATTTTGTTGGCAGAGGTTGCAAACATTGTTGTAGTTGCTATAAGGCTTTGTGAAGCCTTATAACAACAACAACAATATTTGTAACATCATATATTTATTTATTTTTTTAAAATAATATAGCATTCATTAGTTTTTAAAAATAAAGTGTTGGGAGGTCAATTGATAAAAATTACCTGAGGATACCATAAGGTTGAAACCAAGGTAGGATTCAGCTGATCTCCTAATTTTTAAAGTTAAAAGCTCTATATGTTATTTTTACTTTTATTTTATTTTTTCAAATGTGTATTGAGCACTTTTTAATACTACTACTTCCTGGTCTGATTCAACTCTGACCATTAACCTTTTATGTATCATATATATCTATATCTATATATATATATATATAGGCATAAAGGGCATGGGTCATCCCAGGTTTCACAAGTTCTTGTTCTATTTATTATTTTCCATTTTACTTTTGGTGTTTTATTCATTTCTTTTAAATGCCAAAAATATTTGGATATTGATTTCTATTTCTAATATTATTGAAGGAGCTTTTGTGTTGTCTCCATCTAATTTTAAATTCATTCTTCATTGAACCAATGTATATCCTATCAGTGTTAGGACTCTCAATGGATGAGATAGTGCATAAAAACTGAGTTAGTGCATAAAAAACACTAAACTAATTGAGTTTCTTTTTTCGGGTTTTCAGATAAGACATTTAGTCATCTTGACACCAATTTTTGTGAGAATCACTGAAAAACCCTTTGAGTTATTCAGCTAAAACGGAAGCAGGTTAAAATTGTTTTGTGTAAGACCCACTGTCTTCCCAGCTGAGAAATAGTGAGAGGAAAAAAATCATTCAGGCCTTCAGTATGGTACCAACATTCATACCCTGGATTCCATCTTCAAAGTCCATTCAAGAAGAATCAAGAGAACGGTGAATAATTTAAAAAAAGACGGAACAGTAGACAGGAAATCTGGATCAGGAAGTCACAACAGCAAAAGCGATCATCATTTCAACTTAGAACTAAAGAGATAAATTAGAAAATATCCAACTCATTTCATAAAATGTTTGCCAGTGGAGAGAGGAGTTTCAGCTATGACAGTCAAAAAGAACTTAAAAATGAAATCGTACGTTAAACCTGTGGGGTAACTTGTTAGACTAGGAGAGAAAGTTAGAAAATTAGAGAGGGCAAAGATCATCTTGAATAAGTTGGAAAATGATCCTGGAATAATAAATATATATTTGAACTTTATTTTAATCCTTTATGAGCTGCTGATCCTTAGGTATCATTAATTAATGATGAACATCTCATTTTCGTTTAGGATCGATTTCATCATGATTCTTCTGTTAAGCCAAGAGAGTAATTATACATTCTTATTGCCCAAAATAGAGTCTAATAGTGTTATAAAAACCTCGGTGAATTCCAGTAAGATATCTTCAATCATTTGTAAGATAAAATGGCTTAATCTAACTATTGGACAATTTTGCTTTTACACGATTTGGACAATTTTGCTGTTACGCCTGATAATATATATATATATATATATATATATATATATATATATATTATAATTATTTTTTTAAAAATATGATTTCTTCACTGTGTGGGAGTTCTCACTCATGTTTCAGGAACAGGAGCCAGGAACCTCAACGTAATTGCTGGAGTTGGATTGAATTAAAATGTCAAGCCCTATTTTCACTTGAGGATGAAACAGGGCTTGATACTTTAATTCAATTTAATTTTGGTAATTATATTGAGATGTTTGGCTCTTGTTTTTGAAACATGAAGACTCTTATGTAGCGAAGGAATCATATTTTTTTTAAATAATTATAATTTAAGCTCTACTTCTGTATGGAGCACTGTTTTTTAAAAATAAAAACAAAAATACTAAAGAACTCTGGATTATTTACCTAACATGTTCTTTCTTATTTATCTGCACACACACACACACATATATATATATATATATATATATATATATATATATATATATAGATAGATAGATAGATAGATAGATAGATAGATATATAAATAAATCCTAAAAAGCCAGGAACAACCTACCTAGGTTTCATCTAAATGAATCTTCAGGAATTATGTTTGGTTTTTTTTTTCTGGACTAAAAACTTAAGGCACTGGACGATTTGTTTCACCCTGTTCAGATGTTTCTAGTTCTTTCTTTTTTTTTCCAATTTTTTCCTCAGGTACCAATTTGTTTTGATATACTTGTAAGTTGTGCTATCTGAAGTTTTTTACCAACTGAGTATTACCATTAGTATATATATATATATATATATATATATATATATATATATATATATATATATGTGAACTTTGAAAAAAGAATTAGAAAGATTTAATTTAATTGTAAATCATATTTCTTCTTTTCTTCATCATTTGGCATTAAACTAGCATTTTTTTTACTGTAATTTTCTCTTTTTGCATTGTTAAGAGTTGTTTATATATTTTGGGCAAGTTTTTTATTTATATTATCAAGGATTAAGAAACAACTTAAGTGTGTTGTCTTCAAGTGCTCTTCAATGTGACTGGTACAGGAAATAATTTTGTGTTCACTCTATGTTTTTTAACCAATCAGAATCTAAAATTACTCATAGCAATTTGCAATTACTTCCCTATCAACAATCACAAAAACAACCTCTTAAAAATGTGCTTTTTTTTAATTCTTCACTTTAGTAAATCTAATTTGAAATTACATTTACACCTTGAAAGTTAAGGAATATGAAATATCATGCATTGTGATAAGTTCTGTTTGCACTCTACTCCCATCCAAATGTGAATTTTATCTTTACAGTCAATAAATCTTATTTTTGCTTTATCAAGGCCTACATGTCATGAAGATCTGCTGTCATAAATTTAATTTTCATGACTTTTGTACCAAATGCATAATTACTTAAAAGTAAAAAAAATATCTAAATAAAACTAACATGAAACAAAGAAATAAAAAGTAATGTATTTGCAGCCTGTTCTCCTTTACTCAGTCACGAGCAATACTATTGTCATAATAACATGAGACATGTTTGCTTATTGGCATTGAATAATTTTTCTTATTATACTGGAATATCTTATTACCATGAAAGGAATTTCAGGCTACATGACCATTACATGTATAAAGTCATATTGTACTTTATACTATATAGTCATTTGTTAAGGGGTAACTATTCTGTAATTAACCAAATTCCAACTACATTTAAAATTTAATGTTAGCTTTACTTGTACTTTTATTAATCTCTAATCAGCAGGAATTTCATGTTAAATGATTTTTGAAAATACATGCTTACAATTTAGAAAAATTGTTCTTTTTGTAAAAAAGTGTGGAAATGTTTATGATAGCAACAGAAACTGAATTAAAAAATTAATAATTTTTTGCATAAAATAATGATATCTGTAAAATGATATGTTTATTTTGTGAAAGATTTAATTTCTGTATGGAAATATGTAAGAAAAAATAAACAAATTTAAAAATAAAGCACAACTTTTCTCATGATTATATTTCTTCTCTTCTTTCAGTGTGGCACGATTTTATGTTTTGCTTTTGTAAGAAACACACAAGCATTGGATCATTACCAGGATGTGCTGAAAAGTTTTGGGTTTGACCCACTTTCTGTTATTTGATCAAAAATTTTATTTGAGAGTGTTTTTTAGTCAGGTCAAGGATTTTTGCAGATCATATATTATTATACAGTAAACTAAACTGGAAATTACTTTATTCAAATTAGAGCATTTTAATGGTGTTGCTGGTGATGGGGTGGGGGGCTCTGATAATCTGACCATCAAAGCAGATACCTACCCAATCATTTATAATAACAAAAAATAAAAATGGCTGTAGAGAAGTTTGAAGACTAAAAATCAAGTTTTCCTTTCTAAAAACAAAATATGCCAATAAAATATAAAGATGTTACATATCTTCTCTTCAAAAGAAAACTGGAAGATGTTGCAAAAGGCTATCTTCACTCACAAGTCAGGAGCTTATCTTTTTTTCTCCAGTATCTGCTAAAAGTTATATCTTTAAAAACAAGGCTCTGATGATTAGCCATTAAGAGTCATATGACTGGGAAGTACAGTGCATATTAATTGAGAAAGGGGAAGGAAAGCGATTGTATTGCACTACCTAATATCTTGCTATAATGTGCTATTTCTGCTGTATTACAGTAACATATGGACTCACAAAGACAAATCAGCTCATAATAATGTAGATGCATCTTTTGAATATAATGTAAATAGACATTAACCTAGTAACAAAATCAAGTTAACTTCTTATTTGTTAATTAAATGTTGATTACTTATCAGCATGTTTTAATTTAAAGAGTCATCTTTCCGTATATCTTAATTTGGATGGCTAATTATATATCTGTGGAAATATATTTTCTCTTAATACAGAGTTTTTAGCCATTAAGAATGTGTGTAAGTGCATTTTGAACTTGTTTAAGCTTTGTTCAAAAACTGCTGTTTAATTCATTCAAAAATGCAGGTTTTAAAGAAATCTTATTGACCAACCAGCATCCTAATATATTTAGAAAAAATTACATGCAATGAATATTGTTTCATTTTCAAGAATAAAACTGACCATATTAACCCATTAACACCCACTGTAAAATCTAGCAGTTATTATAAAGATTAAAAAAAATCTGGTATTAATTATTAAAATAAAAATAGAAATTCAATACTAATTGTAGCTTTCTATATATAATGCTTTAATGGGTTAATAAGATTTTTTTTGCTTCTGTTTAAAATGAATAATTTTGTTTAAGAAAAGTTCTCATAAGCCTCAAAAAAAATTGTTATAGCACTGAAACAAAATATATATAAGAGGGGGTGCTGAAAAGTTCTTGGCCTGACCCACTTTACCCAAATTTGACTAAACATCAGACTTTTTGTGGAAAAGGGCTTCTTAGTTGAGCCAAAACCAACTTTTCAGATACACACACACACACACACACACACACACACACACAAGTGAGTGGGTTAGTCTGTTTTATTTGTATACTATGCAAGTGTGTACATTTTGGGGTATATACATAAAAATAAATGTGGTTGACACCAAATTGAAAAGAATGGTAAGAGAAGAAGAATTGATAAAGTGTCAAATTTCTTCTTGTGTTCATTCTTTTCCAGATGTGCCCAGCTATTCAATCCAGAACAAGTGTCCTACTTCTTGTTCTTCCAAGGTTGCAAACATTTTTTATCCTCAATATCATTTTGCTTTTTTCATTTTTATTTTATGTAGACAACATCAGAAATATTATTCTGGGTATAACATTACTGCTAGTGGTATTAAATAGAGTCTATGATGATTGTGTGTTTGTGTCTGTGTGCATGTGTGTTGTGTGCTTTAGCACCTCTTGTGTTTGACAGCTAGTTTTAACCAAATTTTGCATGGGGTTTATACATTAATCAAATCTCCACCTTTACAAAAATATTTGATATCATTTTTTCTCTAGAATAATTCAATGTAAATTCTTTTAGCTAATTTGCACATCATACACCCCCTCAAAAACTAAATACCTGCCAAAATGTTTACTAAAAACATGTATATTTTCATTCAAATAAAGTTAATTATGAAATTTAAAATTTAATGAAAACATATTTTATGTTTACTGAGAACCAAAATTTAATAAGGCTTTTTTCCATTAGCATCTTTTAAATTTGCTTCTTTTAATTTTTGCTTCTAGTAATCGTACTCACAGAGAATTTCTTTGACAATAAGGGTTCCAACTTGTTCTGCAAATATTGAATCTTTTTTTTTCTGAAAGCTCTGGAACTTGATTATTAGGTTGGTGCAAAAATAATGACGTAATAATGTCGTTTTTTGACGTTAAAAAATACGTCAAAAACAACATTATTACATCATTATTTTTGCACCAACCTAATATTTCCTACATAATTTTCATGGGATTAAAGTCTGGAGACTGTTCTGGCCAAAATAAAGTTTGAATTTTATAATCCTTGAAAAAAATTTGATTTAACAGAATTAACAGAAGAATTATTCTATTAGTATATAGACAGAATGGAAGAAGGAACATATTAGATGAAGAGAATGAGATGCTTATTTTTTTAGTATGTTTTTCTTGTAGTAGCTGGTAATAACACTTATATTACAGAGAAATAGTGAAACAACATTTTGACTTGTTAAACAATTCCACATGCCATGACCTTCAAAGTTTTGGGGGGCTTTAGACAGGTTTGGTTGATCTGTGATATATAGAGCTTGTTTGGGAGCAGGAAGATATCTTGACTAATTAGAGATGACATTCTAAAAGAAATGAGATTTTTTGTCGTTAGAGAAGTCAATAACTTTCTTACTATTAGCAATGTTCTTTTTTTTGACAGTTGATGTTTTCTTGTACAGGCTCTACTGGAAATGCTAAATTGAGAGACCTCCTGATAGTTTCACTTTTTCCTTCAGAGGAGGAATTAACATTCTTAGATAAAGAAGTGGCGGCTGTTTCCTGTCAGTAGAAGCCATTTTGGTCAGTTTCCTTTTGCCTAATGAATTGAGTGTTGTTTTACTTTTTAAATCATTTCATCTCAAACAAGGTAATAAAGTCGATAAGACACAAGGGGTCACCAAGGATGAAAGACAATAGAGTGAAGGAAACTGAGAAAATATTACTGAGAAAAAAGGACAATAAAAAGAGAAGGCTCCAAAGAGACAGAAGATGATGGTTGACAGTTTTTAAAATTTTTTCAAATGCTGATTGTCTTTTTTGATTCTGGTGAACAATTCTGTCAATTGAATATCCAGATCTATTTCTGTCAACTCTTTAATGGTCCTGAAGTTATAATCTAGATCATAAAGTGAAAAAATCTCTCTTCTTGGAACATGATAATTGTTGTTTTATGTTTCAAGGCCATCAATCCTAAAATAAATAAATTAGAATTTTTCCTATCTAATTATATCTACAACAAAAATTGTATTAGCTGGAAGAGCTGAATTACTAAGTTTTTCTTTTGTTGTTTAAGTATTGAAAATTAAGGCATTTTAAGAATGTTGTAGATAAAATTAATTATCAGAAATGAATTCCCCAAAACTTTTCACAGAATTGAGAGCTAATAAAATTAGTAAATAAAATAGTAAATTTGCAAACAAAAATTGACAAAAAAAATAGAAGTATGATGAAACCAAAGCCCTGAGTCACTCAATGGTTTTTCTATAAAGATTTTACAAATATTTTACTAGAGGTTAATAATTCAAATATTGCAATAAAAACGTTCATATAAAAATCAAACAGGAAAGAATAACAAAAAGGTTTATATTTACCATAAAGATATAAATCAAAAACAAAAAAAGACAAAAAAACTAAAAATAATGCTTAACCTACTTTTGTTTCTCTCTTATCAGAGCTTTACTGAGGACTAAGAAATGAACATAGTGAATAAAATAAGAGTGGATGTTATATATACTAAATATATAATCATCAAACATTCCAGCCTAAAAGCTACTTCTTCTATTAGGTTGGTGCAAAAATAATGACGTAATAATGTCGTTTTTTGACGTTAAAAAATACGTCAAAAAACGACATTATTACGTCATTATTTTGCACCAACCTAATATTTACAAAGAGAGAACTGGAAGGACTTTATATAGTCTCTAGGATCTTTAAATGGAAATCTGAAGGAGCTTGCCTCAGAACAAAGAACATAGGATCAAGCATCTGTTTATTTAACAAACGTTCAGCTGTAGATGTATTGGTGCACATATGCAAATTATCCAAATTTCCCTTCCAAAATATATAGCGTCCTGTCTTTGGTGTTTTCAATTTTATTCACTATGCACATTTTTTCAGTCCTTAATAAATGAGAGCCCAATAAAACTTGCTAAGCTTTTGTTTTTATCCTTTTTGTTTTTCACTTTACCTCTTTATGATAAGTATAATTTCTTTTTTGTTATTCTTCCTTGTTTGATTTTAATACAGTTAATTTTATTACAATTATTAGAATTTGCAAGTGTTTTCTGTTTTTATTTTTTTAAGTAGGGATTTCCAGATATACTGAATATTTCTGAATGATTCCAGTGGTGTTTCAATCCAGAAGAACTATGATTTCCAATGTTGATTTAAAAAGCAGGTATTTTTTTTGTTGGGAAATTTATCTTATGTGCTGTGTCCCTTCAAGACGTCGGCAATCATGGCTCTCCACAATTTCACATCTTTTATAGCCCTTAGCAATGTTTGTCTTTTTACTATCCATCCCACTCCCTGTTTTTCCATCCATTTACACAAACATGTTAGGTAGGTTACTTGCAATTTCCCTCCTCACCTCTTACCTTCAGTATGTCCTGTGAGTGTCAAATTCTCCAAACCCCCTTTTTTCATTACATATCCCATAAATTTCAACTTTTGTTTTCTGATTCTATACCTCTTTTTATTTCCCTTTTCCCAAAACTTCCTCATTTCTCCCATGCACCATCCATGGTATTTGTAGCATTCTTCTGTAGAACTACATCTCTGTTGCTTTAAGTCTCCTCTTCATCGTGAGGAAATTTTTCAACATTTACTCCTATATAATAGGATTGATATTACATAGCAGTCCAACACTCTTTTCTTTGTTTCTAATGAAATTTTCCTGTTTTTTAATACTTTGCTTAGCTTTTGGGGACATCTTTTGCTATTTCAATGTTTCTTCAGATTTCTACATCAAATTTTACACCTTCTGTTAAAACACTTCCCAGATATTTAAATTAACAACACCATTTCATATCTTCAATTTGGTTTTCAATAAACATTTTGTTTTTAAGCTAAAATGCCATAAACTTTTTTTTTTAAGTAAAATTATATTATCTAAAAGCTGTTTCTGTTCTTGATAATTTTATTATTAATTTTATTTTCTTGACAAGTATATTATTTGTGAAAAGGCTATTTATCCCATATTTAGTGAATTCCTTAACTCAATTAAATCATCATGAAGGCACCTGTTTCTACTAGATCACTGAAGTTAAGCAATGATGAATCCATTCACTACTTAAATGACTCAGCACCTAGAAAAAGTAATTTCTTGAAGAAACACGAGGCTTATACTGCTATATAATTATCTCCCTTACATCACAAATGTATCTAGTTGGAAGGAAAGTTCTCACAGTTTTTAAATAAATTTAAATACAATGATGATGAAATCACAAATGACAAGGCCCTCATGTTTAGATTTCTTGAATAATGCTAACTTCCATGTGTAAAATAAATACACGTTAATTTTATTTCTGACAGAAAATTATCTATTTTTTGAAAACAAAATTTCAATTAGTGAATTTATTAATAATTTATAAAATTGACTTCAGACACTGGTAGGATATATGTAGATATGTCAAGAAGCATGCCATAATTTGATAAAATAACAAAGTCTTGTTTATGAGTTAATTCATTACTGCTTTCCTGCTCTTTTCACAGACTAAATATTCAACAATAAGTCCATAAGTTGACATGAAATTATTAGCTGAATTTTGATCTGAAATTTTCACTGTACCCTTTTTAAATGTCATCTTCAGCAACCTCCATTCAGTGTCAAGTCACTTCTAATTTAAAAACTTTCTATTATAAATATTTACAAATGATAGTTATTAAAGAACCATCAGTGGTATGCTACTGTGACTGATAGAGAAAAGTATCAGGTTAACGTGTCTTGGCTGCTTACTTTTCTTATTTGCTTAAGAAAACTAAGGGGAACAACTCTGTAATTAGCAGTTAATAGACATAGGATTATTTTGGATATATTTTTTTATCTCTTTTTAACATTAAATTAAAAACTTCAGTGACATTGCACAAATTTCCTCTACCAATTGCTAACTTGCACATAAGCATACAGAAATTGGATCATCATTAGATTATATTCAATCTATGTGGTTGATATTTACCACCAAATTAAGTGTATTGAAAAGGAATAATATTATGTTGGAAAAGTATTTGTGTAAAAGCAAACTTATTGATTTTCTTGCATATTTCTTTAACTTGAAGCATAAATTTCAAATTGCTGAGATTTCTTACAAAAAATGACATACTTGACAAGAAAGATTTAAAATTTGAGAGAATATTAAATAATTTATTTTTGTTTATAAAATGTTTCTTCAAGTATAATGTAATTAACTATATAAATATTTTTAATATCATTAGCTATATATATATATGTAAAATAAAATTAAACATCATTTATTTACTTTCATTCATTGGACATTAAATTATGTCATTTAGCATCCTCCATAATCTACCTAGACCTTTCAGTTAACCTGATGAATATTTATGAGCATCCCTTAAATTTAAATATTATGAAAAACTAACATTTTACTTTTGTTTATAAATACTTGCTACAAAATAAAATTCTCACATTTGCCTTGGTAAAGTCCATCAGAAGGCCAAACATGTTGTCTAAGTTTGAAAATTATCTATATAAAATTAGTTGTCTCTTCACATATGCGTGTGTAAATATTGTGTAAAACTGTGACATCAAATAAGTGCAATTTTTATCATTTTTATTTACCAGAATGTGTCTTATATCTTACCCAACTTAGGTGGTTCTTGCTTAATAAAGTTAACTAACCTATCTTTTCATCTTTAAAAATCAAATTTTGAAAATTCATTTCTAATCTGGGCTTTTTTTATCTTCATAATTAAGCAATTGTTTTGATTTTTTAATTAAAATGTTTACTTATTCAAATAAAGCTATTTTCTGTCTTGAAAGTGATAATGACCTTAGTATTTAGATCACAGCTTTGGAATAAAGGAAAAAAAGAAATAATGTACAAAGGGAAGTAATTAATATTGACATTTTAATTTTGAAAATGTAAGAAATATAAATTTTTTATTTCATTCTGAAATTTAAAAAAAAATTTTTGTTCATAAAAATAATAAGTTACTCGATTAGTTTTGTTTAATAATGGTTTTATTTATTTTTACTGGGCTTATAAAAAAGTAAACTTTTTACTGTTAAAAACAAATGTTATGCTTTTTCTGAATGACAAAAAAAACTTAAATAAAAAAAACTGAATTTTCTATGCTTTAATATTTTCTTTCAGTGTTTTTTTTAAGATGCTAAATTAAACATCTATATACCATATAAATAAATAAGTAATAAAAATAAATTACAAAAACTCTTAAACTTATTGAACTATAACAATTTTACTGATGCTATTTTACAGCATATGCAATTCATTCAAAGAAATGATTGTGTCACACCAGGGGGGATGAAAAGAAAGTAACTTAGCTCATACAATGCCAGGTGTTGTTGTTAACTAATAACATTCTATATGACATGGTTCAGAACAATGCAGTACCAGCCAGCCAATCCTGAAGTATATAATAGCACACAAATAATACTCACCTTGTTTACATTCATTGTAAAAGAAGTAATGAACTCTTTAATGTAAAAGACAAAACTCTTCTCCCTTCCTTTATTATTCATTTCTCTTATGTAGCATGCATATTCAACACCATTATTTATTTTTCAACAGGATGTTAAGAATTTTATATATATATATATATATATAATAAGAAAGAACAGTAAGATTTATAATCTGGTGTTCTTAGCAATTATTTTTATTTTTAAAAAAACAGTGCTCGATACAAACAGTAGAGCATAATATTATAATTATTTTTAAAAAAAATATGATTCCATCATAACACAGAAATTTTTGTTTCAAAACTGAAACTAAAGTTGTAAATTTAATTATAAAAATTAAACTAAAAATCTAGAATCTTGTTCCATTGTCAAGTGATGCTAGGAATAACTTTCTAAGAAATTTACCTAATTTATAAGTGAAATCTTAATATTTTGAGTTGTTAAGGTGAAGGAAAATTCAATCTATTTTGATTAGGGGTGGTTGGGTTTGAATTTCCCTAGACAACTTATGTATCAAATATATGTTACTTACAAAGTCAGGTTAAGTTTAGGTGGGGTGGGGGTGCCTGCTCACAAACACAGACATCTGTTATTCAGCATGTCGCCTGGGTTTTCAATGACAAAAAAAATTTTGGCATTTTTATTTATCTGTTTAATTCGTATTTTTATACACAAAGAAATTTCTGTGTTGCGATGGAATCTTATTTTTAAAAAGAAAATTATATTTAATATTTGCACAAAAAAGCAAACAGAGATCAATGTACAATACAGAGTTTTAAAATTTAATGATAAACATTCCCCCACTCTTAGCCTTCCACAACTGTCAGTTTAATGCAATCTTCAGGTGGCAAAAGATTGAACTATACGCAAAGTGTTTTTATTAATTCAAATGTTATTATAGTGGAAAATTTTGAAATAGACACCCCATTTCTATTTATTAAACAGTGTGTATTATGTCTATCAGCTTGCACACTCAAGAAATCTTAATAAAGAACATGTTCTCCAGTGTTGATTTAACCTGCATTTTGAAGAAGAAACCACCATTTAATCTGGTTTGCTTTACTGCTTGGCCATGAAGAATGTTACAGTAAGCAAGGCTATTTTCTCTTTTTAAGGAAACACATTCTCTTCACCCAGGTTATTTTTCTCAAGTGCCCATATTTGCTCAGTTTTGTATTCAAAACTTAAAGCAATTTCTAAAAACAATGGATTTTATTTTTTGTAACACCCTGTGTTTTGTAATAAAGTCAAAGCAAAGTTGGTATCAATTAGGAGTGGGGAGAGAAAATAATTACATTTTGTTTCTCACTGGAAATTTTTCTTCTTGAACTATTTTGGCTCATTCATTCCATCAATAGTAGTGTTCACTTTGATGGTAGTGGGGATTGCTACTTCATATAAATATCCCCCTCATTCCTGGCTTATGTTATTTGCAAGGAAGTTACTCCTATGCCATGAATTCCTACAATTTTGCATATTTTCATCCTCCATGCCCTATAATATTTTTAGCATTTCTGATAGACATAGGTTACATCTGTTACCTTTATCACTATAAGGTTTGGTCATAGTTACTTTCCCATTTGACTTTTGAGTTGGTTTTGCCATTTTCTTTCAACTTCCAATAATGAACCAAAAGAGTTGTGGCATTTTTATTTTTCATTGTTGAAGCCCATTTTATGGTTATAAACCCTTTCTTTCATTCCCCTCAACAGTTCTGATGTATTATTTAGTGACATTATTACTTGTTACTGTGACCTTGTAGAATACATACTCAGCCAAACAATTACTATCAAATGGGCTTTTACTCATGACTCTGCAAATGCACTTATTCTCAGTTTCATATTTCTTAACCATTATCCTTATTATCTGACACTTTATAATACATTATGGTTCTTTGTGTTTTACATTGAAAACCTTTGTTTTACTGTTATATCCTTTTTGTGTAAATATTATTAGGTTGGTGCAAAAATAATGTCGTTTTCTCACATGTTACATTATTTTTGCACCAACCTAATAATTTTTAAATATATTAACTTCTTTTATATTGAGCACTTTTTATAAAGTAATTCTTTTCACTTCTTACTGTTATAGAACAAGTGCAGTTCAATTAATCAATGAAAATTAGTTTGATTCTTAGTGAAAGAAACTAAAAAATAATATTATTAGAAAAAATAGGAAGTGTCATCAGCAAAATGAGTGGAAATTGTTCTTTTCTACTCAAACCAATGAAAAAGCCAAGCAAAGGGAAAATAAAAGTTACAGCTTTAAATCCTTTAAGTCTCCTCCCACTTAAATTAACTGATATTGATATTGATATGTGCCTTTGTTTCATGTAATTTATACTAAAGACATAGAATATTTTTAAATACCAATCTACTAATTACTCAATACCTTAAAAGTATGTTTTCATATAGCCTATCTCTAATATCACTACCCTTGCTAATTCAAGCTGGTAACATCACTTTGGAAGTCTTTCATCTGACATACAAGGATCATAACATACATTAAGCATCTTGATTCCAATAACTTTTGCTCAAAATGTGAAGAAAAGATCTCTATCAATTTTACCTTAAAATATCTTAGAAATTAGGATACTGCTGGGAAATATTAGGGTGCATAAAAGATATTTTTCTTAACAAGAGTTAGATCAGATCAAGAATGGAGTATTGCTGCCATATCTGAGTAGATTCTGCCCCATCCTTACCATCTAGCTATGATATAGTTCAAATGCGATTATGCATCCTTGTGGGTGATGAATTATTTTCCAACCTGCAACCCCTTTCCCACAGATGAAACATTACTAGCCTCTCACTAATCTATTGCTATTACTATGTCAAATTTTCCAAAAAGTTACATTCCTTAGTCCCACAAGCTGAGACCTTCACCTCTGTTCATGGTGGCAAATGATCCCCATTCCCATCATGAGTAAATTATAGCTTCTTCCTCAGAATTGTTATTTTGTGGAAGACTTCCAAGAGGATGCTTCCCTAACCACTACAATCTAATCCTTTTCAAGTCAAGGGTCAACCATTATCTATCCTACATATCCTCATAATATGCATTTAGACAGAATTGCCATAATGATAACTGTCACTTGGCTATTTCTACCACAGCTTACTTCTGAAGATTGATGCTACTATAATGCAATAAAACACAAATACATTGCATTAACTCTGCTCCATTTACCAGTGCATTGTTAACAAGGGGAAACTAATATCGGAAATGGGATGCTGAGGAAGAAAATGTTAAGAACAATCAAGTGACAGATGTCATCCATCACGTGTGACTTCACATCAGGACTGTTAATAACAAGACACCAAGGCACTTCTTCAAAGAGTCAATGAAGATTAAAAAGGTGCAAGAAAGTGCTTAGATACACCAAGAATCACATATTAAGTGGTTAAAAATGAAAAAAAACTTTTTACAGTGGATACTGTTTTGAATTACTAAACAACTGGTATCTTGTGGAGTTAACTGTTGATATCAAAGGACCAAACATTCACTGCAGGTCATAGTTTTGGGTGTTGTAGACTCTGACAGGAAAAAAAAGATGCTCCCATATGAAGTTGGAGAAAAATTAAGTTTTGATGCCTACTGAAAGTTTCTGAGGTAGCACATTTTGTCAACTACCCTAAAGGCAACTATGTTTGAACCCAGGACAGTGTTCCCAAGCCAAGAAGGTACAGAAGTTCTGCAATGCTAATTCTGTTGGTTTCTGATCAGCAGATTTCTGAACAGACCAAACCTGAATCCACTAGATTATCCTGTGTGGTAAATTTTGAAGCAGACCACTAAAAATACTTTTCACCCCAACATCAATACTCTCAAGGTTGCCATCAAGGAGGCATGGGCCAAGTTGACTAAAGACTTTGTGGCTAAAAATTGCATAGCTTCTTGAGATAATGTTGAGAATGGATATGAAAATAATGGAAGCTATATTGAATAAATTAGTCATTTTCATATTCTCTATAAATTGTATTATTAATTTATAGTAATACACTTATTTACGCATAATAAGTGAGTTTTGAAAGTTGTGGTAATTTTGCAGGTTTTGCTTCCTGCATGTATGTGAGAGGATTGAATATATTTGTATGTTCACCTTTAAGTGACTGTCAAAAGTGACTATTAAATAAAGTTTAGAAAGGGTTGCAGACAAGAGTGGGTTTTCACTCATATACTCCTCTCCTTTCTGGTCAACAATAATGGTATGATAAAGACAGAACTGTACCAAGATGGCTGATAGTAAAACAGATCATAGCCTTTCTTAAGAGCATAAATATGGAAGTTAAATCAATGTCTAAAACTAGATTTTCAACTTGGTTTACATATTCTAATTTGAATGCTGAAATGTAATTACAATAAGTAAAGCAGATTGCAGTATAAAGGTCAATAACCTTCTCTGCATTGCCAGTGATATTTTAACTTTACCTCATTTACTAGTTCATACATTTTTCAACTGTTTTTCAAGAAACTAAAAGGAAACTAAAGTTCTGTAATGCATAAGAAATTTTTTTCTAAAAACACTCATTAATTGAACAAATCAACAAAAACTTGAGAATCATTTTTTCTCACTTTGATACAAGAAAGATATTAGATAAACTGCTCAATATAAATGTCTCTTTAAACATAAAAGGAAAAACAAAAAAAAATGTGAACATGTATTTCAAAAGTATAAGTCTTCTCATAATTGCAATAATGGTTTATTACTTCAAGTAGGAATGCAAAGTTACATAAAGTTGGTGTGTTCTTGCTATGTGAAAGAAAATCCTGCAACAACCCATTTGAGAGAAACAGAAGAGTTAGTGATCCCCTGGCCTCAAGCTGAGATGTTGTTCTTTACAGAAACAAATCTAAGCTGGTTTTATTTTATTTTTCAAACAAGCTCACCTTTTTAAAGCTGTTTGTAGAAAATGTCTTTAATTAATTTTTGCTTTGTTTTCTTGCAAAGGGTGTGTTTTTGTGTTTCCTGACTGAATCAAATAAAGGCCAATCACGATGCACAGGCAGCCAATCCACCATTGTAATGGAAGATTTTCATTAAAGAATAACCAGCCAAAAATAGCCTAAAAAATAAACAAACAAAATAAATGTAATTATTGAAGCTTTGTAAAAGAATTTACAAATACACATATTATAAAATTACTTTTTTTTTAATTCTCTACATTTTGAGGTAAATAATTAAAGATTTGAATACTTAATTGACATTTGAACTCATCACAAGACTGCAATATTCAAATCAAATCAAGAAACCTTGGCCAAGATGGATTCCATAAGCATGAACCAACACTCTAGCTAGAGCCTGGACTATAATGAAAGATAAAATGGTACCTGGTAACTAGTTGTGGAAGCCATTTAACCAACACTCATTAGAGCTGAGACAATCACGAGCATCCCTGCTACAGATGTTTTGATCCCAATCACGTTGTAAGAATGTGATAGCAACACATGAGCAGCATGCAAAGGTGTACAATGCTTTTGATGCAGAAAAGTAGGACACATTTCTTCAGAGAGCCAAAGAAATGAGATGGCGGGGAAAAAGACATCAGTACCAATCTCCTCCTTAAGTAAGATATGAATGAATCACTACCTATAGTTGAAGTGTATGCCAATGGCATCAATGAGATCAGGGGAAAAGACATCAATACCAGTCTCCTCCTTAAGTAAGATATGAATGAATCACTACCTATAGTTGAAGTGTATGCCAATGGCATCAATAAGATCAGGGAAAAAGACATCAATACCAGTCTCCTCCTTAAGATATGAATGAATCACTACCTATAGTTGAAGTGTATGCCAATGGCTTCAAGAGCATATCCTTAGTAGACACTGGTTGTTCTCACTCACTTGTGAGAAAATCAGTTGGTCACTTGGAAAAAGAAGGAAGTAGATATGCTATCAACAGAAAGACTCTTAAGTGCCTTGGTATCAGGAATGTTAAACTTGTTATAGTGACCTGTTGGTACATTTTCCCAAAGAAAATGAGCTTGTATGCATGGCCCTTAAAATCAATGAGCCCAATTTCAGCACAGAATTTGATTTAAACAAGATGATCTAGATTGCATCAAGGAAGTGGTTAAAAGTCAGTGACACTGCAGAGTATCAAGATATCTTGTGCCTATGCAGATCAGATCAGAGTATAATTACAAACTGCAAGTATGGTTGGAAAATGCTGGCTTCTGTCACACCTCAAGAAAGAGTTGATCCACCCAAGTATTTGCTACTACTTATGGCCATGATGCAGGAAAGCAAAAAGAAAATGTGTCCAATGATGGACTATTGAGAGCTAAACAAGTACATTTACAGCCAATGCAGGCATTTGTGAGCAATTGTTGGGTAAGTAGTAGCAACAAGTGTCTAATGTCTCAATAATTGGACCTACTTGCAGGTATGTAAGCACAAGTCACTATAGGCATTCCAACATTTCTGTCAATGAAAGTGTGGTGTTTACAATGCACATTGAGAAAAATTTAGACTAACATGCAAGAACACTGAGTAGCTGGAGAATGGTGTGCAAGTGTTCCTAAGTCTGTGGGTAGCATAATAATCTTTGACAGAGGTAAACTTCTGAGAATCCCTGATGTCATCACTTGCCAAAGCATCCTTTCTTTGTATGGTAAACTTACAGGACATTTGCCTGTATTAAGCTGGTTCCATGTGGTGATAATATTCATAAAAATGATATAAAATAAATTTTTTTGTCCTTTATATTTATTAGATTATATATTAGGTTGCTGTGAAAGTTCTCAGTACCATGTTTTGCAAAATGTTAATGAAATCTTAGAGTCATTGATATTTACTGCATTCTTTATTGCATGTATGCTTACTCTTTTGGAACTGTTTGCAGAAAAATGGTAAATCATGGCTGAAGATAAAAATCATGGGTGATTATAAAATGCACATTTCACACTGTTTACTCTCCATACTTAACCTAAATTGATTTGTCTTTTATGGCTTATCAACCTTTTGCAGGTTATTTAAAGCCAGAAAATATTTTTGGATTGTAAGAATTTGTGTGGGGGGATAATAATGCCTAAATGATACAAGACCCACTAATTAACCTATAGCTGATGGGAGAAGATGAGGATTCATACCTATCCCAAGGGTATTTGCACATAAGTGAATATAATGAGCCCAACTGGAATTGAAACTTGGTTCTCCAATTTCCTATTTTGGGCCATTATCCATTAAACTTTCTGCACATCTAAGCTTATAACACCTAGTATTACCAAGTGGTCAGCCATTTAGGTATTGACTAGGCTTGAAGTTGTTTAACTGCAGTGATCATATGCAAACCGGTGTTTCAATGTGATAAAACTGTAAGTCCTTAATCTAGTAAATGTGCAGTGGAAGCTTGTGTTAATGATGTAGTAGATACATGCATTTTCTGGAAATGGTTTGTAAACTTTAAAAAGCAAGATTTTGAGTTAAAGGACAAAAATATCCTCTGGAAAACAGGAGTTGAAAATAAACTTTGAATTAGAAGGAAATCAATTAGTAATTTTGTTGCATATAAATACCTGTTTTATGTTGCAAATGTGATTCAACAAATGAACATATAGTTGGAATGGGAAGTTTTTCTACATATGGCATACTTTCAGATAAAAAAAAAAGCCAATGAAAATACTTTTGTTGACTGAATAATGATGCTTTGAATTTGTGTAAAAGATTTTGCCAAATGTTGAAAACTTTTTCTATCAAACTTATAATTTGTAGAATCAGCTTATTTTAGAGAATTATTTCTTGGAAGAAATCAAGACATTTGCCTGATTTTAAAGTAATCACCCTTATTTTTTGTATACTATTTGGCAAGGATTAATTCTATTCATAAAATTTCTCTGAAACCTTTTACTTTTTAAAAAGATAAATAAATTTAAAAAGAAAAGACAATGCTATTCTGATGTTTATTTGACATTTTTCTTTTTTACTGATCAATTTTGATAATAGTCTGGAAACATATTTTAAATCTTGATTAAACTTACTGAGAAAGTGAAATTACAGGCAGTATTTGTGGCTGAGGCTTCAACTGTTGATGTAAAATACTGAAGAGATTTTGTAAATGTTGTCCACATTAATGCATTGAAGGCAAACATAAGGCAGAAACAGCAAACTCTTAATACACAGATTAGAACCTGCCAAAGAGAGAGAGAAAAAGAAAAACTATATTGATAATTGAATGATAATGTAGATTGAATAGTTTGCAACATACTTAATACATGTACAGCTCAAGAATATGGTAAAAAACATACTTCAATAGCAACAAGAGATTGGATATTTACAAAACTAACATCATTCATGACCTAGTCTTTAGTCTTATTTCATAATATAAATAAATAATAGAAAGCAAAGAATAAATTATGGATATAATAGAGAGTACTACTTAAATAAACTTGAAAATAATTTTTTATAGATTAGCATTCTTTAAACCTTCTTTAAAACATAACATTTGTCACAATCAAAAATATTGATTATTTCATGAATTTAGAAGAGTTCATAATATTGATACAGTATCAAATTGATCCCTGACTTTTACAGAGTTATTGAAAATCAGCTGTTTCTTTACAAATATAAAATTTGAAACTGTGGTTGCATCATTGATATCTGCATACAAAAATGGATTATGTTTTTAATGAAAAGATTTCATTTAAGTAAAAAACAAATGGACATATACATTTTTGCATTTTAAGAAAATATCTTAAATGAATAATAACAATTGTTTGGCAAAATAGATTTTTTTTCATTTTTTACAGAAAATATTTTTGTTATTAAAGAACAAATCAATAAATACATATTATAAAGAAGCTATTGTTTGTCAGGTGAAACTTTTCTTTTTTTTTTTTTACATTTTTTATAAAACAGATTCTTTTTAATTAGAGAGCAAAAGGATGTATATATTTTGATTTAAAGGAAAAAATTGGCATAAATTAACAAAGGTATAAAAACAAATATGCTAATATCAATGACATAAGCACATTTTCAAGACAACATTTATAAATAAAAAAACTAGTTCCAGAAAACAATGTAAAAGTCAGGGATTGATTTGACACTGTATTGATATTATGAACAGGACCCTCATCTAAATTGATAAAAATAATCAATATTTTTTGTTTCTGACAAATATCAAGAGTTGAGAAATGTTTAATGAATGCTAATCTACAAAAATTATTTCCAATACAACTTTTCCCTATTTTTCACAAGTGGACCAGTATATTTTAGTGTCAAATAGAGATGATGTCTGCCACAACATATACCAATTAGTCTAAGAAACTCAACAAACACTATTCAGTTTTTTTGTTTTATGTGACTAAATGTAATTTAAAATACTATTATTGCTATAATGTAACTCATATAGATGCATTCACAAGAGGGAACACTGAAAATAATGAGGATTTGGGAACCCTAGATTATTTATATTCTTTGATACTCTCAATTTGGATATACACCTGATTTGATACTGTGGCATTACCCCTTAATTTCCAGTCCTCCATTTAGTACATTTTACACTATTTTGTCTCTTTGACAAGTGACAGTTTTCAGAAAACAATAGATTTTTATTTGGATATCAGTCAATCATTCAAAAGTCAAAATACACTGACTTTTGAATGATGGACAGACATCAAAATAAAACTTGTCCTTAAATCCCTAATTCAGAAAATACCAAATCACCAATCACCCATATATTGCAAGTGACTTGTTTTTATTAAACTTCACTGACATTTATTTTTATTATGGCATCTGCATAGTTCAAGAAATGCACTACACAGCCTTCAAGGTTATATAGCAGTAATTATACAATGCTCTTTTATAATTTTTAAAGATATTTGCCTGATTTGTATAATATTAACTTTGTCATTAGTTGTTGAAGCTATAAAACAGTTGGAAACTTATACAGAAATAATATTAAAAAATTAGCATCAACTGAAAAATGTCTATGGTTGAAGGATCAGGACACTTGTAATAGTAGCTTCTTTGTAGGTAAGCTAAAAATTAACAGTTATGTGAAATTAGCTGAGAGAAGCCAATGTTTAACTTTTATAAAGCACACATGGACAAAGCAGAAGATAATAGCATTTGCAGAAAGTTGTTGCTACTACGAATTATTAAATATGCACATAAAAATTCAGTTTTAAAATATACAATAAAATAGAAACACAAAACATTGAGGAAAAACAAAGGTGTATACAATATCTGGTTTAATTTGTATTCTCTCCCCCCATCAGCATGGTTGATGTTCGTCTCCGTGAGAGCGTCTCACTATGCCTTCTTGGCCTCTAGTTTTCAACTGACTTGAAGTGGAACAACTACATTGAATCAATAGCTGCATCTACTGCAAGGAAAGTTGGTTCACTGTGTCATGGCAGAAGGTATTTTTTGTCAGAGGTCATCTTACATATCTACAAATCTACCACAGAGTTTTTATTTGACTTTATCCAACACAACATTATTGTTCCATGCTGCCCTTTTATTTCTCTGATTATATATGCTAGAAAATTAAAAAATATATAAGATTCTTCTTTAATCTTTCTTCTTCCTAATGAGGCAAAGATTATGATAATAAAATTAACTTTTATAAAAGTTTTGTTTTAACACAGGATGGGATCTTTTTTTGGCTAGTGCGTGCCAGTCCCTACTTACTATAGAAAGACATTAAAAATGGTCCTACAACCAAAGTTAACATGTTCGATTTGATACCAGTTTAGTCAGAGCTGTGGAGCCAGTAGCCTAAACTCTCAACTCAGACTTCTTAAATTTAAAATTTTTGCACCCTTCTGCAAAAAGACATTAGTGCTATGGGCCACTTCAGATGTTAAGTTTTGATTCCTGAGGAAACAGACCTAGTGGGCATATTTTCAGACTTTCTAGCATGACTTTGATCTACTTTAAGTCAGTAAAATCTTTTGTCATGACAGATGAGTAAAGCAGGTTCTGTTTCAGACAAAAGACTAACAAATGTAATAATAATCAATATCGACCTATATATCTTAAACACTAAATACTAAGATATAATCAAAAACATACTAAAACAAACAAAAAATCTTAAGGAATTAAAAACATTACCAACCAACATCAATGAATGGAAAAAAGTATTGGTTCATTCTCTAAGAAAGAAGGTGTCCTTCAGAGTGAGCTTGTTAGGATAAAGAGGTGAAAATCAGATTTTTGGTGTAAAAATGCACGATCAAAATGAGTGCAGCCTGAATTAAGAATTCAGATCTCATTTTATGGTTCCAATTTACCCTAGCCTAAGCCAATGAAAGATTCAAGGATCTAAGTGCCAAAATCTAGGCTATGAATAAATTCTGGCAAGTTCAATGAGCCCATGCAGCTAGGTATTCAGGCATTGCAAGCCTCTAAAAAAATTTGGAAATTTGATCAATTCCAGGGGAATTTTGAGGCCATATGAAATGGGTATTAAAGCATATTCTAAGATCAACATTAGCTATTTCAACTCATTAAAATGGCCTTTTTTTTTTTTAAATAACATTGATTTTGTTGATAAATTCACTCATTAAAAAACTTGTTTTGAAAGCACAGGAAGCAGCAGTGAGAAAGTGACTGAAGTCGAGGTTTAAGATTAAGGCCAATAATATTGCTGATTCTTCTTTGGATTTTATCAAGAATCTCTAAATATATAGCAGGAGCACTGGACCATATGTTGTAGCAATATTTAAAGCATGGACAAACAGTAGACTTATAGATATGCAAGAATGATTCTGGAGAGAAAAATTGACAAGCACAACACAGTGAACCAACTTTTTTAGCAGTAGACCTAGCAATTGAGTCAATATAATTTTTCCACTTGATGTCAACCAAGAATATTAGCACAAGAAGGCACAATGAGTCACTCTCCTGGAGATTAGCATCAGCCATGCTGATGGAAGGCATAACGGTGTCTCTCAGCAGATTTGTTTTGGAGGTTTTAAAATTAACAAGTGATTCTTTGCTCCAGTTAACAACAGATCATTTTTGAGATCAGCTGCCAATTTGACCTTATCAAACTGATCCAACTTACTATCGGGACAGGAGTAAAGTATCATCAGCAAAGATACCAAGTTGAGAGCTGGTACCATCAGGAAAGTCATTGATGAAAATTAAGAACTAAGTAAGACCAAGGATAGAACCCTGAGGAACACCAGCATTAGTACAAAAGGATCTAGAACAGTGGCCATTCAGGACAAGTTTCATTTCACAATTTGATAAGAAAGACCGAATCAGTTCAAAAATTCGTCTGGAGACAACATAACTTTTCAACTTGAGAAGACCAGTATGCTAAACCTTGTCAAACACTTTTGAGATGTCCAAAGCAAGAGCCTGAGCCTCACCAATCTTATCTAAAACTTGATAGACTGTTTCCACAACAATCATTAATATATCAGCAGTTGATTGCATTTTTTATTTTACAATTCAGAGATTTTCTGTAACTGGTGGCCCTGTTTGACAAAAAAATTTTGATGATTTAAAGGACTTGTCCTTATAACTAATATAAATATTAAGCACTATAAATATTTGATAGATTTTTAGATTTTGTCCTTATAAATATTAAGTACTATAAAAATTTAATAGATTTAAATGTGTGTGTGTGTGTGGGGGGGGGGGTAGGTGTCAACAGATGTAAAAAAAACAAAACAAAAAACATTTTTATTAAGATTTTCTAAAAAAAAACGTTTCTAAAATAATTTTATTCATTTATGAATAAGTCTAGAAAGCATCATTAAAATCCGACAATTATCTGAGTTTTGCAAATTTCCAAATCAATGTGTTTTTCACTGTGCAAAAGATGCTCAAATTTCCTACACCAAATTATGACCCTCTTTTAACACAAAAAAAAAATAACAAAAATTTATAACCAAAATTTTGATGGTTCTAAAAAAGGATTAAAAAATATAATTTAATAATAAAAAAATCCTTTGGTCTTTCCTCTTAATAACAACAAAGATTTGGACATTTTTTTTAACCATTTATGCTCATTTTTTAGTGCATCTTTAGAAATATATATGTTAAATTACTTTTTCTATGAAAATTATTTTCCAAAGTAATTTGTCCTGCTCCTTATTAAGATGCTGTATTTTCTATAGAACTTTGTTCTCTTTAGAGAAAATTAAAGATGAAATGGAAGTGAACAGAGGATTCAATTTACAACGTATATTTGATGCAAAACTAAGTTCATTTTGTGTTGGATGTTATGACATCAAATGTTCAATTTACAATTATAGTACTTATATACTACTAAGAAGTAGGATTTTGATTTTGTAAGTTTGCTTTCATGAAAATATATGACTGATTTTAAAGTAAAGAAGCTTAAAGAAATTTTTATTTTATTAAATTAATAACCTTAGATTAGGATTTATGGAAGTACTATGCAAGAAAGGAATATTTCCTATTTACATTTTCTTCATTATAGGCATTATTATATCCATGATATCGTACCACCTTAATACACAGATGGGACAGAATAGCTGAAAGCAAAGGAATGACAAACATGCTTTGTTCTCAAAAAGATTTTTATACTGCTAAATCATACATAAAATTATATACAAATATGTACATTTGTTCCACACAGAGAAACTATAACATATGTATACAACAACAATCAGTAGCAAACTGGCAAAGAGAGATAGGATCTTACTTGTGATCATTTCCAATGGGAATTCAAGCTGCCAAAGGATTCTTCTATGTTTTTGGAGAAGGAAAAACCAGCAAAGTCATGTGGTGCTACCATATTCATATTTCCCAATGGGAATTTAAGCAGGGCAGATTTATCTTCTATGTATTTGGTGAAGATATATTTCCCAACTGGAAAACAGCAATATGGGTTTGTGTGCTGTCCCAGATGTGCCAGGCTAAACTGGCCTATCTTGAAAAAACAAATAATTGTGGTTGACTCTAGGCAACTAACAGCTGAACATGTTTGTCACTATAAACTGATGTCACTCAGCGGTCGTGATGTAAGCCTTGTGACTTCATCAAACACCACCTATCTTCGTGGTGTTGCTTCATCTCAATCAAATGGAGATAATCACCTTTTGCATCTCTACAGGGTTTTCAAAACACTACAAATTGAATTTTTCATAAAATGTAAAAATGTAACTTTATCATTTTAAATCTTTTAAGCTGGACTTTAAAAATTATGGATGTTATAGAATATTGAAAAAGACTTGCTATTTTATAAAACATGGGGCAAAAAGTATGGGTCTATAGAGTTTCACATCTATACAACAATTTCCAATATCTAATTATCATACTATTCTGATTTAGGGAATTTCATTGGATAATAAATTTGAGTAAATTTACTGTGTATTTACTCTTGGTGATAACAAATTTTGTACATCCTAAACATGAAGCGGATCCAAATTGGTTTTTTGCAAATACTATTGCTGATTGGTCAATATATATGAAAAATGGCAACAATGCCCACACAGTAGTGTTTAAAGTGAATTGACCACCAAAACTTCTAAATGCATTTGTGAGCTTATCATGTAACTAGAAAACAAATAAATTCAATGCATGAGCAAACTTCAGTGAGCAATTGCCAAACTAGTCCACGACGCTTGTATCATTGAAGTGCAAAGTTAGAATTTCAATTTCTTCAATACGAAAACAACTTCATTGTAATTCAAGTTAAAATATTCAACTCAATTACTCACTCATCAATTTCTTCTGGATTCATTTATTACTTACTGAAAACTTCTCAATCACAGTATTGATTTTCAACTGAATCTGCACTGGATTTTATTGTTCATCAAGTTTAATTCTCGACTGAAGAACGAACTATCTTCCAGAATTCTTGTAAGATATTTTTTATGCAATCTTTGATACACACAACCATATAGTCAAAGGCAGACAACTTTTGTTACTAAACTCTTTACAAATTCTATTTCAGAAACTGTTTTATAAGCTGTTTAAAATTCAATTTAAACAAGTTTATCTAATAACAGATTCTATCGAAATTTCACATACTATATAAGACAAAAAGAACATTCAATTCAGTGAACTCAACCTCATGTGACAATGAACATTATAAGAGTTTAAAAAGCAAATCTCTCATTCAGTAACTGACATATATTTATTGTTTATTTTATGTTATAAAATATTCTTATTATTATCTAAGATCTGTTGTTTGTGTTCTATTTATGTTTTATCAATGTTGTGGAATGAAGAAGTTTAAAATGTTTGCGGAAATAGCTAATTTACCTATGAAACCTTCACTTTTCTAGCATTTATGAATTTAGTTAATTAGCACATCTCCACAAGTCCACTTTAGCAGTTGACTATGTAATGGATAATCTATAAATCGCATCTATGCAACAATTTTATAATCACTATATTTTCATGTAGTCAATTTTGTGCACTTTTAGGAGAATTGAATCCCAGAAGTTTTTCGTGAGTCTCCCAATAGCTCAATTGCTGATTGGTCAATGCCAAACAATCAGATTGTCTGCACGTGAAAAGTGATTCTTCCTGCGCAGTGCTTTCAGAGCCGACGATCACCTATATAAGCAAAGAATATTCTTAGTTAAGTAGTGAGATTTCAGCTACCACATGAATCCATGACAGTTGAAACCATGTGCCAATCTTCTCACTCACACCACCACTCACATGCTGAATATTTCCTATACTCACATAATCTTTTTCCTTACACAGCAAAACTGTTGAAAACATTTATTTCCAGAAACTATTACCTTATTTCTTTCAGTGAACTTTGGAACAATTGATAGTTAAAGAGAGACAACTCTCTCTTGTTTTCACTCAATGCATGTTTTTCTTTCACACCCTTGTTTGTACATCTTGTTAAATACAAATTTTATGTGTAATGATGTCTTTGGCTTATCCTCTTTTTCTTCATGTCAGTTTGGTTTCCTAATTTAAGTTAAATGTGGTGAAGTCCGCCACAAGCTTACATTATCAACCCCACTCATCTAAAACTTTAATTTCCCAAAGAAATGATGATCATATTCATTTGTGATAAATATAAAAATACACAAGAAAATATATTTAACAAAAAAAAAAAAAATCTTTTCTTTACCTATTATTACGTTTCTGATGTATGATTTTTAAATTCGAAAGATGGGTTCAATCTTTTAAGTTTTAATTACTTTTTTTTTTTTTTTGTTTTACACATTCTTTATTTATTTCCAGTAAGACAGTTGTTGAAATTATATAGTATTCCAGACGATGTTTTTGTTTTATTTTTGTATTATTTCAGATTTTCCAAACCCAAAGAATATGAGGCTAGGTAAAGAAAGAAATGAAAGTAAGAAGATTGAAGTGGGATAATAATTCAGTGTGTATGATACGCAGAACTTGTTTCCGGTGTTAAAATCAGCAATATACTCCACTCCAGATTTTACCTATTTTCTTAAAAAAAAAACTAATTTTGTTGACGTTTTATTTTTTTATTTAAAAAAAAAAATGATACTTACCTCAGAACACGTGGAAGACAATAACGGCCAGTTTATAATCTCGGATAAAACATTGAGTATTTGACAAATTTCTTTTACGGTTTCATCTGTGACAGCGAGTTTGGCAGAAAGAGAAGCCAAAGAAGCGAAAAGTCCGGCGGAAGAAGCAAGAATCAAGCCGTAGCCAGACAATTTGTTTTTCGTTGACATTACACCTTAGTTGAAGTCAATTATTAATTTCACAAAAGAAAAAAAAAACAACTTTTATTTTAATTTAAAAACATCTATTTTTATAGATTAAATAACTGTTTGCTATTTTCTTTTTGAATAGACATGTAATTTATTGTACATTTAGAAATTCAATAATAATAACTATATTTTTTTAAAATGTCAGGTTATGGAAAAATGTCCAATAAGTAAGACATCATCACACCCTAGTCCGCCATTTCGTTTTGCTGTAAATGCGGAGCTAGAACTACAAATAAAAAAAAATGTTATTCATTTTTTTAAGTACTTTCGTCAAATCATTAACTCTAAAAAACATTCGATAAAATAATTAATTTTATTTTTTTATCCATTTATGTCTCACTTTTTAAATCTGAAAATATATATCGTCTGCTATATCTTTTCTTTCTTAGTTTGTATATAAAACTAATTTTTATCAACTGAAATAAAATCAAGGTTTCACATAAAAAAAAAAACTTTGAATGTAAATTATAGATTTATTTGGCTGTCAAATTGTTTTGTAATTAAAGTAACATCAGAGTGCAATTTTTTAGAGCCATAGCTTTTTTTAAGTCACAGTTTTTTTCCTTAATTGTCCACGTGTCGACATGGACGAAGATACGATTTTTTTTAGCCTGCTAACTTCATCCTTGTATAGTGTAAACTGAATGTAAAAAAAAAAAAAAAAAAAGTTTAATTTTAGGAATTATTAGTTTAGGAGAGAGGATAAATCTGAAACTAACATGAATTTTCAATTTTTCACACACATCAAAAGCAAGCTAGCGCATCAGTTGCCCAGAGCAACAGAAGACCAATAATATTCCATAGCGTAGCTTTTTTGGTACAAGACAATTTATTTAACTGATGCAAGTCTGGAAAAGAATTGTAATTTAAAGTTAAACATACAATTTCTTTTTCTTTAATAAAGTGCTTAAATTAGAAATATGATTTTATGCTATCATTCGAATTTATTAAAACTGAAATTATGTATCGTTATTTTTTTATAAAAAAATAAAACACTATATTTACTATAAAAATTCTCTCTTATGTTAGATATTTATATTTTGAAATCTAAAGAATCAAGACAAAAATATCAAGTCTTTTTAATGTGTGTATGTCGGGGAGGGGATACAATTTGATTTTCACTTCCTGTGTTTAGGTCCGCACTTAATTGTCCAGTATGGCCGACTATCACGTCAGTTTACGTGCGTACTGTAAAATTTTGTCGCACGCTGCCAAATACCCTCATTGTTCGGTCAATGGAGTTCTTTTAGCCGAAGATACCAAGCAGAAGGATTCTAGCAAGCGCTTAAATTTCGTGGACAGCATTCCACTCTTTCATGTTTGTATAGGATTGACACCCATGTCAGAGTTGGCCCTTACGTTGGTCAGTAAAACGCTGAAATGATGCTTCCCCCCCCCCACTATCTCATTCTTTTCATTCATTTATTTGTTTGGCTTCTTGATGTCATAATCGAAAAAAATCTGTATCTTAATTTAATTTTGATAAAAGTTCCTATTTAAGTGAAAGAAGAATATTGCTATTTTCTTAAATAATTCAGATGATTTTTGTCATGCTTTCTTTTTCTATGAAGATTTTTTCTGTTTCGCCTTAAAGATGAAAAAAAAAAAACTTCTAACAAAATTAAATCAAGAAAAAATAAAAATACTATAATTTTTGTGAAATGGTTTATTTCTGTACAATTTCATTAATTTTGACACATGTTTTTAGGATTTTGCTAAATTCCTAGATACGTTTTTTCTTTTGTGTCAGTCATCTTAAGCAAGAAGAACCAGCAATGTGATAGCAATATCAATTTTCTTCACACACACATATAATCTCTATCTATTTATTTATATATATATATATATAGTGGAGAGCTAAAAAAAAAAAAAAAAAATTTCATTTATGAGACTGGTTGTGCGGCAATAATGAAATAGTGCTTTCTGACGGTTATGGTCTCTACGTTTAGTTTTTTTTTTCCCCCCCTCTTTTCTTGCTTCAAGATCCGAATTTTTTGTTGTTCCCTAATTAATTTGGTTATGTCCAGTGGTTAGATTTATTTCGCGCAGTATTGGTTTATTGTTGGTTGGTGCAGGCCCATTTTGTCAAATACTATCTCAAAAAAAAAAAAAAAATAATACTAAGTAAGTCTTTCTGAAATTTGAATCTATTTTTTTTTTTTATCGTGTACATTACAATACAATAAAACAATTTTAAAAAATCTACTTGTAATTAATATTCGAATGTTTTTAATCCTCAAGCAAGACTCAAGTACTCTCTAGGACACTATTGAAAAAAAAAACATTGAATGAAATATAGAAAAATACTATACTTTTTATTCATTATTATTAACTTTAACTCTGAAAAAAATGATACCATCCTAGACCCCGATCTTTAGACTCTGGTTTTAAAATATTCTTGCTTGATGAAGTGAAGTGCTCTTTTTAAAATATCCCATTGACAAGAAGATATACTTTCTTAACAAACAACAATATTATAATACAGTTTGTTTGTGTGGCCATTTTTATTTTTACTATCAGATGTTTGAATAATTTGCACATATTTTTTTAGTGTGTGTGTGTATTTGTAAATCACATGTAATTCCTAAACGGAAGCCTAATCCCATTTTTGTTAATCCTCTCTTAGCCATTGATTTTATACGGTTTTTGTTACAGCGACACATTGCCCCCCCCCCCAAAAAAAAAAATTAAATTTGAGAGATTTCCAAGATAGGGCAATGCCCATTATCTGGTTCTGGTAAGTTAATCCTAGATTTGATGTGTTACTCAGTTGATACTACTACTTGATTATTGAGATTTTACTCGCGGACAATAAAGTAAATAAAAAAATTTGTGACGATTGTCATAAATTTGAAATCCAGATCGCTTGTTGAATTAAGTTTCATAAATTATTCACGAATTCTATTTTATTTTTATTCTATCACTTCATAAAATATAAGCAAACAAAAGAGAGCAAGTGCACATTATTGTACCAACAACATTTCGGCGGATCAGTTCTACGGTGTTCTTCATGTGTACTGCGCATGAAAAGAACCTTTTTTTTTATTATTATTTCTATTTGAAATTGTTCTTTACATTTGTCTTTTCTGTGTTTATTATTTTTAAAGTTCTTTTAAATTTAGTTAATGCTTGTTGGTTTGAATGTTGCATTCCTTATTCCACTTTTTAATTTCTATTTCCTGTCAGTAGACAGAAAAACGGCCAAGGGCATATTTGGATTTAATGCAAATTGTGTTGATTTATGCTTACGTAAAAAGTAACATATCCAATTAAAATTTTTAGCAATTCTAGTCACTCATGAGTTAAAAAATTGAAATGCACCGTTAGATAGTGATCACTTAAATTGTATTGTAATCTTTAATTAAACTCTTGAAAATCATTTCCCTCACTGAGCCAATGTTCTACACCATGTCTCACCTACACATCAATGTTCTTCCATTTTCCATCTGTTCCATAACAGAACATAAAACATACACACACAGTGGAAGGTCTGTTATCTAAACACTGATTATCCAAATAAAATTTCAAGGTCTCGTGAATATTTAATTTTACAACTGTCTTAAGTTTTGTTACAAGTTTTTTTGAGTAGTTTATTGCTGTTCCCATGTCTGAAGAAAAAGTGATAGGTTAACTTGATAACACTCAACTACTTTAAACCATTGTTGAAATAACTGTAACATGTGTAAAAAAAAAAAAATAAAAGAAATTGCATGGCAAATTCTGTTGCAATGTCTTCATTCATTTTACAATTTTGTCTTGACTACTTAATTGTTCAAAGTGATGAAGTGTATTACTATTCCTGTATCTATGAAAAGAAAGGGAAAACTGTTGACAGAAAAGCAAATGTTGGGATCATGATGAAAAAGAGACCAATATTGGAAAAGTAATGATGTTCCACTTCAAGAAAACAAGACTAGTCAAAGTGATGCTTAAGAAAATCTGTAGTCAGTAAAAAAAAGAAAAGAAATAGACTAACAATCCAACCAAGCCATGTGTTTCTGGTTTTCACAATGGAGTAAAAAGAGGTTTCCTGTCCTTGGCTCAATGTTGCAAGGAAAATTTACCGTTTTATCTAAATAAATTAACACCAGTGAAGCATAACAATGCTGGTTAGTGTTTCAAAGATCATCATCGCATTATGCAACTTTGCATTCTTGGAGAGAAGTTCATGGACATTGTAGAAGATTTCAGACAGAAACCTAACCCATCATCGGTGAAAAAAAAAATTATGAACTTTAACAATTGTACAATGTTGATGAAATGGGATTGTTTTGGTGTGTTTTGCCAAACAAAACAATTGAAAAGCAAACAAGATTGCATTATGATTTTATCATTGTGTCAATTTCATCAAAACTTATAAATTACTGCTAGAACTGTGACAAGAACTCATTTTCCATGGAGTTCATCGTGTTGAAATATTTGATCATGCTAGATAACATGCTCTCTCCTAGAAACAGTAACTAAGTCTGCTCAGCATAGTTGGTATAAACCACATGTGGGCTCTGTGGGTTTTGAGCAAGCTTCTGCACTAAGGATTGGCTATTCACCCTAGTCAATGGGTATCCTCGAATATAAGTGGCCATCTATTTTTATATATATATATATATATATATATATATATATATATATTCCCATATAATTTACTTTTTTACAGATGTAATTCTATGAAAATGTTAATTCTATAAATATTAGAAACTTAAATGCTTTTAACCAAATGTGAAAGATTAAAATTCATATCAGTTATGTGTTGCGAGAAAAAGGCTGTTTTTGATTGAAAACCAATATTGAATGAATTTCAAAGAAAATTGAAAATTGATTGTCAAGCTTTCAAATTATTACAGTGTACTGCTTTGGATACTATTCTTGACCAATGCTTTGGTATACCATCCTACTTGTTACTGCATATTGAATGTTCAGGTTGAATTCTGTAATTATTTTATTGTTGCATATGAATAAAATGTAAGAATTCAGAATGTTTTTATTTCTCTTTCTAAGGTGGATGTTTATTGCAAAAGTAAAGGATTGGTTATTGGTGGATATTACCAGGCAAATGAAAATTATTGCAATTCAAAGTAAGTAAATGTTTTATCTTTTTCAGGTCATAAGTCTAGTGGCTTTTAGATATTCTTTTGTTTTAATCTTGTCAGTCTGGACAATAGATAATAATTCTAAAGTTCTTTTTATATAATTAAAGAAATATTTTCTTCCTTCTGAAATTGATTAAAAAAAATTTCCTAATGATAAAAACTTTTGGTCTTGCAATTAAATAGTCATTCAGAGCTTTGTTTTAAGTTAAAATTTTTTCCTGTTAAAATCTTTTTGGAGATATATATTTTAACTTTTTTTGTTGTTAAATATTACCATTTTTCCATGTGATAAAATAACATTTAAAAAAAAATGTTAATTAGTCCTAAAAAATCATCCAAACACGACATTAGAAAGCTCCAAATTTGTGTTACATTTAATTCAGACCCATTTTTTTTTTCTTTGTATTTTGCAATTCAATTACTATAATGTTGTCTTAATTTTTTTTTTTTTTTTTTTTTCCAACTGGTTTATTTTTCATTTTATATTTACCAAAAAAGGAAATAAAATAGTCATTCTTTTGAAACCATTAATTTTTAAATTTTTTTTTAAATTTTCAGACCTGACAATGTGGCCCATTTGATAGGCAAAAAGATTCAGGAATATAGTCCAGAGTCTTGTATATTTATGGTATGGGAAATTTATTTAAAATCTGAAAGAATGGATTTTGTTCAATGCAAAATGTTTTTAACATTACGAAAAGCAAGAAAAAGTACCTAACAGAAGAAAATTTATTTCTAAGCATGTATTGTTGAATAGAAGCTCTTGAATTAACAATTTCTAATTTGTTACATTTACTTTTTAGTTTGAAATCCAACTAATTCCAAGGCAATAAGTTTTTGCTACATGAAACTTTTTTTTTTTCTCTTTTAAGTGGACTTTGTGCTTTTGCATAGTGAAGGTTTCCACTTCTTCCTGTTTGCACTCTCATTCCATCTACAACTTTTTTCAGCTTTTTAATAAATGTCAGCAACAAGAAGCAATTTTTAAAAAAATTTCATCCTTAGAATTTGTCAAACAAAATTTAAATAGAATTTTTTTAAAATAAAGGGAGGTGTATGTATACAAGAAATATTCCTTTTAAAGCTTATGTATAGTTTAATTTTACACCTTACATAATATACTGTAAAATTTAATTGCCAACACAGCAAAACTGTGGTAATTTCTTTTTCAGGTGAACAATACTAAAGTATCTCCATGCTGTGTCTCTGAAGCCTATAAAATCTACACATACAAAGATAATATGTGGAAAGAATCGGACAAAAAGTAAGTTTTCATTGTATATTTGCATCTACAGCCTATCTAAAGTTATTATGCAAATCAAATAAACCTCAATAACTCAAAGTTCTGAACCAATATTTGTTAAATTTAAACTTGTCCATTTCCACTCTTAGTAAAATATTTAACTAAATTTTCTTCCATTTTTAATGGTTAGTTTTTGAGATATTTGGAATTTACAAAAATGAAATGATTGAAGTTAGTATGCAGATTAAACTATTAGCTTAAGACCTGTGAAATCTAATAAAAACTATTTTTTCTTTTTGTCTATAATATATGTTGAAATATAGGCAAAGGAAAGGATGTAACAACTGCTAAAAAACAGGAAATAACAGGTGAGTAAGGGAATCTCCACATTAGAGGTATCAAAGTAGTTTTGCAGAGATCATCAAACGATAAAGCTGTTGAAGATGTAACAAAGTTGAGAACTTGCTTCCTCAAGATGAATGTAAATTAAAGTGAGTTATAGCAAAACAACCATTTTTGGCAAGTGCTCAGATCTTTGAAGTGGCTGGAATTGTGGGAGTTAAGGACAAAAGGTGTAGAATACTTTGTGAATTGAGATTTGTAAAAAAAATCTCCTCGGCAACCTCCTCACTAAAGCAAATATTTTAAGGTATCAAAATTGGGCCAAGAAATACATGAAAATTGACTTTTCTAAAGTAATTTTCATGGACGAATCTCAAGTTTGACATTTTATGGACCAGATGGATGGACCAATGGTTGGATTTTATAGGATATTTGGATTTTTTGTGTGTAGGTAAAATAAGGCAACAAGGTGATGGTCGTGTTATGACATGAGCTGGAATTGTTAACTAAACCATTATTGGACTATTCAAAGTTGATGAAGCAGTTAAACTGAACAGTGTTAACTATTGTGATTTTATGAACAAGACTTTCTTTGCATAGTACAAGTCCTAGTTATGCAGTTTCAAAGTGAAATGTGGATTTATCCATAACAATGCTTCTTCTCGTGTATCTAAGCTTACCCATAAATTCTTTGAACATAAAAGATTTACAGGAGAGAAGATAATGGAATGGCTACCATCAAGTCCTGATCTGAATCCAATCAAAAATCTTTGGTAAATTGTGAAGATGAAATTATATAAAAATGGCAAACAATATAACAGCAAAGCAGACCTATGGGAAGCAATTAAAACTAACATGTTGGAAATTAAACCTGCTGAAGTAAAAAAAAATAAAAAAAAATAAAAATAAAATTAATGGATATATTAGTGGCTGCTATTGAGAAGGGTCACTATATTAAAATGTAAAGGACTCAAAGACTTATCATATGTGTTTATTATTTGTTCTGTGTTGATCAATTTTTGATGATTTTATATTTTTATTAAATGTGATTATTTGGTTTTGCCTAATAAATTCAGATGGAATTTTTTTAGAATACATCAAATAACTTCAGTAAAGCATATTGATGCTATCTAACATTTTAACCCAGGCTTTGTTTTGACATTTAAATTGTTTAAAATTTTTTTTTTTTTTTTTTTTTTGAATTATTGAAGTTTATATGATTTGCTTAATAACTTCAGACAGGGTGTAGTGTCAATCTTGGTAATAGATCTATCTATTCCTTGTCATTTGGTAACTAGATGAAATTCATTTAAAACAGTCTGCAATTATTTTGTTAATTGGCTAAGAATAAAATTTTGACTCCATCCAAGCCAATTTAGCCTTGATTCTTGAAAGATTTAAAAAAAAAAAGACTGAGTTGAAGTAAACAATTTTTGTTTGAATTCATTCAACCCCTTTACTGTAACTTAAAGAATTATTTTTACAAATCTCTTATGCATTTTGTGAATTTCTTTTATTGGGTTCTCACTTCATTTTAATTCCTCTGACATCTGTTTAATTTAATCAATTGATTCTCAGCCTTTTGGCATTTATGAATGAGAAAATATGCAAAAATGACAAAAAAAATTGTGGATTGCATGTATGTTTGTGACTTAGTAACAAAAATAAAATTGTAAATTTTTTTTAACATGGAAATTAGTTGAAAAGAAAAAGATTAGTTCAGATAAAGTTTTAAGTGACTAAACAAAATCTGTAGAATGTAATGCCCTCCTTGCATCAGGGTCACATCCTTGATCACTGGCACCAAATAATGTAACACCTTTCACCACTGCCTACACTTGATGGTGTAACCATGTTAAGTGGTCCAGTCTCCAGAGTCTTAGGACGACACTTTAACCACAGGCCAACTCTGCGCTAGTCAGTGCTGATGCTGGTCCAAGATGGTTGTTGGCCGCTGACCGCTTCAGTCCACACTGTCTCTGCCCAGGTTGTGTTCTTCATTTCATAGTAGCAAAAGAAGATTGAATTATCTTTCTCGGTTTGTCCTTCTTAGTCAATTTCCGTTTCCACAATAGTGGGATTTGTTCTTCCTTTGACAACTTCTTCCAAATTCAGTCAGATTTGGTAAAGTGTCCCCCTCTTGTTCTCTTGCATACTTGCCAGCATCTGTGGATTAACCAATTTCTTCCTGTACCTTTTCAGCCTCCATATTGCTACTATAGTAATAGCTACTAAAGTGCCTAACATGGCAGACCAATTCATTGTTTGAATTATCTCTCCAAATTGTACACTCTTCTCCCATAATACTCAATTTGTCTTTTAAATTCATTCAAACTAATTCTCTATACTGGCTTTAATAACTTTGGCATCTCCTTTAATGTAACTTCAGGAAATTTCTCTACCATTTGTTCCCATAATTCTATCCAATTACTCAAACTGGTTTTGATCAATCTCACAAATGAATCTTTTTCTTCGTAATTTTCCTCAGACTGATAATATGGTGGGAGGGAGATAGATACTCAAATGCTGAACATCCCAGGGATAATTCTATCAAAGACAATGGAGATTTTATCTTTATTGTTCTCATGGGCTTAGTAAAATTGTCAGGGATTGGCTAGTCTGGTGCACCTTATTAGTAATTGTCATTAATTGAAAATACTGCTGAACAAAACTACTTAACTCGTGTAATTCGGTTGCCATGGCAGCTGAGATGTTAGCTACTTCTTGCCTTAATTCTCGCATTTTACTTATTAGCCAATTTATACATGCCCTGTCTCTGCCAGTTCTAATCTCATCACATGTAGTATCGATACACTCTCCTATGCCACTTGTGTTAAAGCTCTCTGGTGCCTTTCCATTTCCTTCAGCTTTCTCCTTGTAATTTTAACATCTTCTGATACTGTTCAGAACAGAACACTCAGTGCCTTCACTCTCCTGTGCCATGAGTTAAAACTTTGATTTTCTCACATCCCTATCAACTAGTGGTTGAGTCATTACCCTCCTTTCTTCCTCAGATTACACATCTGTTTCCATCAGAGTTGTTGTTCTCATCCTTCCCAGCCTATTCTTTAGTTCAGCTCCTTCCCAACTACCTCAGCTATTTTTAGATTGTTAGCATAAGCTCTTTTAATTCTTCCTGACATCTGGTCCCAGATTACAAATGATGCTGGCTCTGTTTGTTCTGTAATAGGGTTCCCACTTCTGGTTCTGTCCCCATAATATCTAACATTTATGGTATTACAATCCCATACCCTTTCTTATTACTTTTCCATGTGAACACAATAAAAGTAATTCACTGATCACCACCCTTTCATGTATAACTTTGTGCTACTTGCACTCTGGCCACATCTAACTTAAGCAGTTCACTTTCCAGTTTATTTAGTATATTTCTCTTCTTGCTTTTTAAAATTTTTTCAATTAGCATTGTTTACTATCAATATGATTTTGGATAATTTTCCCAACTTCAATGTGCACTGTAAATTGTCTCCATGACCCTCTGTCACTTTAAATTTCATTAGCTCATTCATCAAAGCCTAGACAATTCGTTTCACTAGTAATAAGACACTATTACCAGATATGTTCCCATAATCTTCCTTAATTACCAATTCTTTTCACATAAGACACAAGTCTGTACTACCTAGTACTCCCAGAAATCTGTTATCAAAACCAATATGTTCACGTCCCACTGGACAGATCTCCTGGTGATTGTTTTACTCCTTTCTTGTGTCTCGAAAAATAACCTCACACTGTAGCAACTTTCCAGGCTAACATTATTGCACCCTCTCAACACCCTATGAGCACCAACCAAATTGATGGCCCAAAATTTCCTGTTGATGCTCAGCCTTTACCCAGCAACTGGTGGTCCACAACTATTATTAATCCAATTATTAAACTAAAACTGATTTTATCACAGTGACATTAAGTCCAGATTTATCCAACAATCCATCAACAGAAAAGACATAGTCTATCTCCCTCATAAATTTCCATAAAATCCCAAATGACCAATTATTAAGCTTTTTGATTTTATTTTTTTCTTTAAATACTGGTGTTTGGCGGACTGCACCAAGTCCTTCATTTATGATTAGCAAATATAGTTTCCACCCAACTCGTACAAATCAACACAGAATTTTATAAGATTTAAGACCCTATAAATTATTTCAATTAAATTTCAAAAAGCTGAAAACAATTCTTGCCAAAAAACTCTGTATTCATCAAAAAACAGTTCTTTTTTAAGTCCAAAATTTTCATACAACAATCAAAAGCTTTCTTAAATAATGTCTTAGCTTTATTGCAATTCTCTTTTCTCACTTTCTTCTTTCCCTCGTATACAATACTGGCTTCGATCAAAAAAGAAAAAAATTGTAAATTATTTTAAAATGCCTAAAAAAAGGTTTTATTTATATATGAAATTAGTTTCTTTTTTTAATCTGGATTAACTCCAGCTAAACCATCATCTTTCAAATAAATCGAATTTCAATTTCAAAGAAAGCATGTGATTTAAAATATTTAATATCATTATTTCATCATACTTCATAGTACTAGCTTCGTTTATCTGACTCTCCCCTTTGTCTCACTGTCTTTAGCAATTACTACTGGGATTTCTTGTCTGTGCCATTATCATATTCATTGGAGCATAATTCGTCTTGGGGAATCCCTTAATTTATATCTCTTGGCTCAAAGGGCTTTCCTTATGGTAACCTCCCCCACCTATCTATCTGCATACATGCACTATCTGTGCCCATGCTTCAGGGACCACTCTCTTAACTGTTTCTGGAGTTGGGGTGGAGGTATTTCATCTTCCTCTTCTGGAGGTTTCAGATTAGATCTATCTGAATCCTTCTCTAGGACAGGTGACCTCCTCCCCTCACTCTGGCTGCCACGTTCCTGATACCAAACCCAAACTTCCCCACTTTTTCTGCACTGTCTTTAGCCAGATCTATGGCCACTGATGACCTGGTTGGGTTGGGACTGCTTTAATTACATCATGTTTGATGCTAACATGGATTACAGAAGCACTTGATGCAGTTCCTCAGCCCAAAGCTTTCAAACTCCCCAAAGTCATCTGATTCATATGAACTTTGGCCCAAAACTCCTTTGTTTCCTATTTTCCAAATTTGGAAAATTATCCACCTTCCCTGGAAGTAGTCACAGGGATTGCTTTAACTCTCACTGCTACTCTGCACAGGTGGGATTAAACTCTGCCCACTTATTAGGGTGCATAACTATCTTTGTGACAAATCTAATTTTTAAAATTTGTTGGACAAAGGGCATGGTTTATTTTATTAATTTTAATTCTCTGTCTCCTTTCACACAAACCAGAACACCTTGACATGATTGATTTTCATAACTTCAACCCTAAGAAAAAGGGTTCATTCCTTGTTTTCATTAACGAAAAATAGGATTCTCATCTGCTTCTCTTTCCATTAATAATGTATTTTTCTAATTTTTCCAGGAAGAGATAAATTTATTTTCCCAATTTTTTTTTTTTTTTTTTTTTTCAATGAAAATATATTTGTTTACCTAAATTCTCAACAAGAGGCTCTGTTTTCCATCCCTGGACTGGTCACCGTCTCAGTGAAAACTCAAACCAGATCACCTTGGCAGGACAAGATTGTTCTTCATAATGTCAATCCCTAACAAAAAGGGTTTGTTCTGTTTTTGTCAACAAAAAATGCATGTGTTTCTCTATCAAGAAAGAGACCAAGCCATTTCTCCAAATTCATTTTCGGCTGCATGCCAGACTCTCACTAGATAAGAAAAGTAAACTTTTAAGAGATAATAAATCCAGACGTCCCATTCTCATCAAGGAAAATGTCTCCACTCTCTCTCTCCCTCAGCCTATATTTCATTTTGGGTCAACTCTTTTCCTTTCCTGCTTAGAATTAATTTTTAATCACTTCACCCTCTCAGTGTCACAAGAAGGCAGAAGTCTGGTTTAAAATAGTCTTGCATTTAATGTGGTGAAGATAAAAAAAAAAAAAAATGTTGAATACCCATGTTTATTAAGTAGAAAAAATTTTTTTCATTAACTATTGAACAATGTATTTACCAGTCATGAACCTCTCTCAGCAAAGAAATGATGTATTTTTTTTTTTTTTTTTTTTTTTTTACATTAAGAAGATTCTTTTAAAGACCAGAATAAATAGTAATCAAAAACAGAAAAAAAATGCAATATCTGCTAAATGTAGATGAGTGAAAACCTCTGAACCAAATTATGTAACAATTTTTTTTAGTCATCTAAGTAAGATGGTCTAGCATTTATCCTGATTGTGTAAATTGCTACATTCAATCAGTATAATTAATAGTAGTACTTGTTTGGTTCTCTTGAAAGAGCCAATACTGAATTCTTTTCCAATCTGACCATATATACAGAATCACCAGAATGAGTGATGGCTTATTTCAGTTTTACTTGCCTCTTATGTTTTCTATTCCAACTTGATGTATTCATTCTTCATTACAATTTAGGAAGCAGTGGATCATTTTAATTGCTAATCATATTTTAAAGTTTATAAAGGTTCAAATTGAATTGTTTTGAAAGAAAGAAATGGATGATTATGAGACTGCTGTCAAATTCTAAAGGAAAAAAAACAACAAAAAAACTATCACCTCATGTAAAATCTGAGATAAGCAAAAATCAGTTTTAGTAATTTTATTTAGACATTAATCAACTAATTTAATTTTCTCCTCAAAGAAAAATTCTATAAGTCATCTCTAGTGTCTAAATGTTTTTAAAGTGGAAATATATGTAGGTAGCTTGAAAGAAATACTTATTTTTTAAAACACTTAAAAAAAAAAAAAAAAAATTAATCACAGATTTTAGCCATCTGTCAGCACAATGTAATTCTCTTTATTAAAAAGTAAAATATACTTTTCTGAAACTTTTTGTAACATGTATATAAAAAAAAAAAAAAAAAAAACAAAAAAAAAATTTCTGAAGTAATTTCATTTATTTGAGAATAAGTCCTGAAAGATTAATTAAAATTCAACAATTATTTGATTTTTGCAAGAATCCAATGTTTTCACCACAAAAAGATGCTAAAATTTCCTATACTAATTTATGGTCCCTCTCCCACAAGGAAAACAATTTTTGACCAAAATTCAATGTTCTAAAAAGGATCAAAAGATATAATTTAATAATCAAAAACTCCTTTGGTCTTTCCTCTTAATAGGAACGGAGATTTTGATGGTAAAACTATTTTTATTAAGTAAGTTTGTGGCATTTTTCATCATGAATGCTTTTTTTTTTTTTTTTTTTTTTAAGTGAATTTGTAGAGGTAGCTAATCATTTTTGATCGATTGGCATAAATATGCTCTTTCCTTATTTTTCATAAACAAGTAAACTTAGGTTTTTTATTATAGTTGTAAATCTTAATTGATTATAAAATATGATTGGTACTGATTGATCTGTTATTTTTTTTTTTTTTTTTTAAGGCAGACTGTTGATGACGAAACTCTCATGACCACTTGCAAACTACTAGACTCACCAAGCATTTATCGCAAACTTATGGACTTTGATAATCACTTTGATGATATAAAAAATGATTGGCGCAACATAGAACTCAATGAACTGTTGGAAAGTAAGGATTTTCTAAAAGATGGTTATATTGATAATTATCTATAACTCCTCTTAATTTTCCCATCTATGGTTTAAAAAAAAAAAATATATATATATAAAATGGGTTGCTGAACAGCTTTCTCCTCTTCCTCTTGTTTGATTCCACCATATATACTACAAAGAATTTTTTGTCCCCCCTTCCCAGAATATACACACACACACACTCCTATACACAATGTGTAGAAGAGGATGAATACTTAGTTAGCAACAAACCCATTTTAATCTTCCTCTTGTCTTTGCTAGCAGTCATTCCCTATTTTCTTGTTGGGTGTTTGGTTAACTTTCTTTTTTTTCTAATTTTATTATTTGATGTGCAGCTATATTATCCTCATTCATTCAGAGGAACAATAAGCAATTTATATATGACCCTAATTGTTTGGGGCTAATTGTTTTTCCTATTGAGGAGAAAAAGTATTGCAACACTACCATAGCCAAGCTTCTTTCTCCATTTCTATCTCAAATTTGTATCATAACACTACTCATCTACAATTTTTTAAGGGTGTGAATGATTTGTTTACATTTAAGAATGTTTGGATAGCTTTATATACTATGAAAATGTTATAAGTTTTCATGCACCTTGTCTCTCCTCCGTACATACATCCAGTTTGGAGTTTCCATTTTGATGATACTATATTTTAGTAAACATAAGCAAAAAGGCTCATTTGGATGCATTTTTTTTTTCTTCTTCCTCTGATATAACATGGTTGACAATATTTTTGAAACTGAACAGTTACAATTGTTTATATAAAAAAATCTGTGATGCCAAAGTCATGAAAGTAGTTTTGTACTTTTGCCATTGGCTCACTGTTTCTAAAAATTTCTGGTTCAAATCTCACTGATGGCTAATTGATTGGGCATTTATTGTCTACTTGTTTAAATCATGAAATAAAAATTGATGTTTCTTTTATCTAGATTGATTGTTGGGGGAGTAGGGACAATCCCTCTGCCTAATTTTTCTTTCCATTTGGAAAATAGACTTACATTCATTCAATAAACTTATCTGGATTCATTTAATAGACAAATTCTTCTGCCCACAATTTGCTAAATTTTGAAAATCATCTTTGCATACAACACCATCATTTTCATAACTTCCACTGAATAAGTTTAGTTTCAGCAAATGCAAACTCTAAAGAAAAAAAGTGCAATATTCATGGATAAATTTAAACTACTTCCAAATTATCCTCATATGAACTTTTTTTAAATGTTAGTTAATTAACAAGGCACAATACCCTTTTTCTCTTCAAACCACATTTGCTGATGTGATCAACCAAATTTAAGCCACCATATAGGAAGAGAGGAGTTTCTCTTTCTTTTATGAACTTAAAAAAAAAAAATGCCAAAATCTATTTTATTTATTCAAGACCATAAATAGCATAGAATGTTTGATTGTACCTTCTGATACAGATGAAGCATTAATAAAATCACTTGAATGGGACAATCTTTGTTTATTTCTTTTTTTTTTTTTAAACTCCTGTGTGATTACAATTTTATCTCGTGTCTTGAGAGAAGCAATTTTTATTTTTTTGCTAACATTGATATAACTCTTACCATATATCTATCTTATGAATTTCTGGTTGGTGTATGATGTTCCCCGTTAAATGTGCTTTTGGTCTATCTAGCATTGATATAAAGCCAATGCTTACTGTATAGCTCCTTATTGTATCCACAAGCAACCATGTTGTTTACCAGAAAAAGCTATATCAGCAAAGTCTAAATCAAAAAAACAGTATACTGGATTCTCTTTCCTTGAGTTGCATGCTTCTTCATGACAACATTTGTCTTATGCCCATGTTGAATTATTATAGATCAGAATTCTGTGAAACACTTTGGGGACTTCAGGATCTTGCAAAATTTTGCTATTACTCAGTATGAAAGACTTCTTGTTTCCCAGTCTGCTCATTATCTACTTGATGGTGGAGGAAATTTTTCTCAAGAACAGTATCACCAACTGGAAGGTTTCTTTTTATAGGGATGCAGATCACATCACCATTTTTTCAATATTTTAAGACAGAATTATATAACTAGTACATCCAAGTAATGATATTGACTCTTCCACTGTTATGCCATCCAAGTTAGATTTGTTCTTCATTGCCTTGATAATGAAAGCTAAAACCTCAGTGTTGATATGGAACAAATTGATTTTTTTGTCTGAGTTTGGGTATGTGGCATGAGTGTTGAACTTTTTAAATTGTGTTACTGGTTCAGAGCTTATCTCTACTGGATATGTTATGCTCGGTGGCTTCTCTGAAACACTTTGCTTCATCCTTTTCAATATTACATTGCTAGTTAATTGCTTTGTCAGAGAAGCTGTTATATTTTTGGTGATGGATTTCTTTCCTTTTTGTTATCAAATTAGGTGTGCTATCACTGATCCACAACTCTGATGTGGCCAAATACTTATCAGCTCATCTGGAACCAATTCTGCTACAGTTTTATTTATTTATTAACTCTTGGTTCAGGTGTGGCTGTTGAGTTCCATGTGGGGGAAAGAAGAGTCATAATATCCATCTAGAAATTCATTTTCAGTCACTAACATTTTGAAATTGGTGCTGCTGGTCTTGCTCTGAAATTTAACAGGATGTCCAAGTATATTTGGGAATTTTATGAAAGAAAATATTAAAGAATGGCTACAATTTGGTTAAGCCATTAAGGGATTTGGTTAGTACAGATATCTTTGTAAGTATTCCAAACATCAAAGGAAAGCTATAACAACAACATAACAAAAGCTAATGATTGGAAACAAGATTTTATTTTATACAATTAATGTTCCCAGAGTAATGCACCAAAATATTTTCAAATAACAGTTGATTAAACATTTAGGCCAGATGATGTAGAATATATAAATTGTGTGTAATATTGAGAGAAAGAGGGGCAGCTGGATATCATCCCTCTTGCAAAAGAGTCCAGAACACCACTACGACTGAGTGATAAATTCTTTTCAATGAGAAGAATTAAAAAAAAAAAAAAAAAAAAAGTAACTGACATTATTTCCATTATCGGAATTGAATGGGGCTGATTCGTAATCCAATACAATCTTTGCCAATTTCAGTAACCTGTAAAGAGAAAAAACAAGCCATTTTTGTTTAAATTTAATGAGAACATACAAAGTTAATCAAATATTTGGATTTCTTTAGGTTTCCTGCTAAAACAAGGAATTTTTTTTTTAACTTTGAGAAAAAGTGTGGGGAGGGGGAATCAAATCCTTTCATAATAGGCAAATTACACTTTATGCAATTATTGAATTTGGTGTCAGTTTTAAATTAAATGCATTTGTACTTCAAGGAAAGTAAGGTTTGTAGCAAAAATGAATTGAATTTCAAAGAACTTTATTTGGTAGAAATTACCAAATCTAATTTATGGCAAGATTAAATTAACATTTTAGGGTAATTGGGAGTGGGGATCTCTGCTTACTTTAGTTACTCTGCAAACTTCTCCTTTAAATTCTGGTAGATAACAAGCTCCACTGAGAGGGCATTTTACAACTGGTTTTCCTCTGGAGAGAAAAAACAAAATTGTTAGTAAACGTGTTGCTGTCTGTTAAGCATGAATAAAGGTTCAGAGTAAAACAGTTTTGGTTGAACTTTTTATACAAAAAGTATTTTTTTTTTTTTAAGTATCATTTTTACAAATGAAAAGTTTGTAGTTTTTATGAACGTTTCAATAGAAATAAGTTTTTTTTTTGTTTTTTGTTTTTTTGTTTAAGCTGGGATTTCTATTGTCACAATACAACAGACAAGTACTATTGTTAATGTTACCTGTAAATTGGAACAAAGGTGGCAGCACAAATATCAAATGGATTGTGCTGATCATATTTAATTTCATGTTGATCAACTGGATTCTTTTCACAGGCTGCCAATATCCTCCTTGTCTGAAAAAGAAAAGGCCATAAGAATTTAAGAAGAAAAAAAAAAAAAAAAAAAAAAAAGTTTAGTTTAGTTCTAAATTTTTTTTTGTTTGCATTCCAATTTCAAAATTTTTTCCAGAAAAAAAAAAATTAAAAACTTGTGTTCAAGACCTTTTTACATCTTATTTACAAAACTGGGAAAATTAGGTTAGATTAACTATAAATGTTTTAAACAAAAAAAAAAAAAAAAAAAAAAGAAAGAATTATTTCTAAATGTACAATCAGTAGATGCTATTTTGGTAACAAATTAAAAAGAACAAGATTCAAAAGGTGTTTTCATCTACTGACCTGTTGTGCTACATCTGGTTTTGGTCCCAATTCCAGCAGTCGTCGTGCAAATGATGCAGCCATTCGGTAATTTTTTATTTTAAAGAATAGATTAAGTGCTGTTCGTAAAGTGAGTATCATGTGAACAGGTTGGAGGTTACAGTGGGAAAAGTAGGCAGCCATCTAAAAGAAAAGAGTCAATAGCAAGTGGATTTAAAGAAAAATTTGTGAGAAGTTCCTTTTCTTTAAAGAGCTTGGAAAGTTTTGTAAATTCAAAGGAATATTGAAAAACAAATAAAGTGCTTAACTAGTTGTACAAAAGGAATATGTTAGGAAACAGCAAAGAAGAGCCTAGACCTTTGTACATTATTGCTTATTTTGGTTCAGATTTACATATTAATCTTGTTAGACTGCATGATGAAAATAAGCCTTTAAAATATTTAAAATTTTAGTCAACATTAAGATACCTGGTAAAATGATTTTATAAAAATAAAAACCAGCTTACTCACCTCACAACTTCTCTTTTGCTCTTCAAAAGTATCTTTTGGCAACTCTTTACGAGTCATTTCCATACTCAAACCAACAATATATTCTCGACAAATTTCTATTAATTGCTGTGCCTGAAATAAAAGGAAAAAATCCTCAGAAAAATAAGGTCTACACAAATGGCTTCACGGAGGAAGGATTTTTAAGCCAACAAAATAATAGTGTGCAATTGCTAACATTATGGATGACAAGACTAAATATACTTTGCTGCATTCTCATGTGAAGTTGGTAAACTATTTTTTATCAAAAGGCTACAGATTGTTATAAGTATTATTGCCCTATTTAAAACTAAAGAAATAAATACAATAGGTAACTTTCTGACTTGAGATTTGAAACCAGCTCTTATTCAAATTCTGCTGCTAAAGAATAGAAGTGAGTGTATATTATATTTAACAATTTTCTTCAGAATTATGAAATAAAACTGTCCTTTTTTGGTATGTAATTTGTACAACTTATATATGGAAACTAAAAATGAGGTGTATGCAAGTCATCCATTGGCAACATTCACTATAAGTATTGGATGAGTATTTGCAGGTACAAAGCACCTGAAAAATGTACGGAAATGTATAAACAACTATCCATTAGCAGCTGTTTGAAAACAAAACCTGTTGATCTTGCAACTGCCTTTTACCAAGCAAAAGTTCTGAATCATATTTTACACTACAGACAACTTTTAGTGTTTGCAGCAGTGAACATGAGGGACAAATCATCTGAAAACCAGATATCAGATGCTGTCTCAAAAAAACATCTGCCTACTTTTGCTAGAAATGTTCAGCATGGAAAGCTACATGTAATAAATATGGCAGGGAGGAGGGAAGAAAGAGAGAAAAAAAAAAAAAAAAAAAAAAAAAAGGGAGGACATTTTAAAAAGGTTTGTTCAACAAGGAACATCTACTTCACCCCAGTTTGCAACTTGTGATCGCAGCTACCTCAGAAATTTTATCCACTACCTGGGTTAAATTTAATAGGAAGAGGGTCCAAACAATATGGATAGTGCAGAGAATTGCCTAATCCAATCTTGTTTGGTGGCTAAATTTGCACATATCCAGAGTTCTAATATTGTATCAACTTCATTGATCTCTAAGACTTCTGGCCATTGTTTGGTGAATATAGAGCTGAAGGGGGAACATTAATACCAGAATATGAGGCTAATTGATTATGTTATTATTGGACAGAATTTCATGAAGCAACATCAGCTCATCTGTGTAAATTTTGGTTGGTAAAAATCCTTCATTAAATGTGTGTGAATTGGCTACCTTTTCTCTTTCTCAAATTTTGTTAATCTTACCCATGATTGACTTAGTAGCTACTGGGCTACAAAGAAATAAAAATAAAACAAAGATGCTGGATAAACATTGCAGCCAAGCTGAAGAGAATACTTGCAAAAGGGAAACAGTGAGTCAAGTATTTCCCTTTGGTTAACTCAAGTTGTAGTGACCACTAATGAGTGGCACAAAGAATGGTAGTCGATTACTCTCAGACTGAATGGTTCCCACAGTTAAAAGCTTAGCCTCAAACTAGAATTGACAAACTGGTGAATGCTATGGCAAAATCTCAATTCTTTAATACAGTTGCCTTGAAATTTGCCTACTGTTACATTATGATACTTGATCAAGGTGAGCTTTACACTATTTTTGAAGCTTGTAGTCACCTATGCCAATTCACCTGGACTTCATTTCGAATAACCAAAAGAGTTGTCTGCTTTCAGTGAAGAACTTGGGGAAAATCCTCTTTATACCCACATTTGCCTTTGTAATGCCAAGGAAACGGTGTTATTCTGATATTTAACCACTAGGACATTTCCAATCCAAATGCATCAGTTAATAATATCAATATCAGTTATGAGGATTCCAACCAAAGTATTGTAGAATAAGGATGAATTTTTCAAGCTCTTCCTTTTCAATAAATGGGTTATATTTTATCTAACATGGTTCCTCAAAAGGACAGCTCCAAGTGAGAACCTCACCCTCTGGGCGAGTCATTGATCCTTACTTATGATAACTATTATGTCAATCCGAGCTTGTATGCAAGTCACCGAACCTTTGACCTTATTACATTGCTATATTTGACTTATTCTTTGTAGAGACAATGCTGAAGTTTTTTTAATTTTAGTTATATGCTAATAAAACTCATTTAGCAAGAGAAAGTGTTGTAATTTATTATTTTTTTATACTTTCTTCTACATAATGGCATTTTCAGTTATGCAGAGTGTGATTACTAGCATCATGATAAACAAGACTGTACACATCCCATTGCCATTTTCTCACGTGAAGTCTGAATTATTTCTAACTGGGCGGCTACATAAATTTCTGTCATGTGTGCTGCCATGTTCTTTGTTGAATAAAACCTAGGTACCTCCATGAAATCGCTAAAAAAAGAGCATAGCTTGATGAAAAAGACGCCAACCTTGCCGAAAACAAAATTTTATTGTCTAAATGCTTATGTTATTATTAAGAGGAAAGACCAAAGTTTTTTTTAATTATTTTTAAAAAATTTTCCTTCTTTTTAGAACATTCTAAATTTTGATTAAAAAAACCTTGTTTCTATTTGTATCAGCGGAACTAGTAAATAACATATACAATTTTTAGCACGTTTTTTTGGTATGACACACATTAATTTTAAAAATCATGCAAAAATAGAAATAATTGTCAGATGTTAATGAAACTTTCAGGAACTATTCACAGATGATCGAAATTATTATAAATATGTTTTTTTTTTTTTATTAAAGTCATGGTAGAAATATTTTTTTTAAATATTTATTACCTCCACCAACTAATTTTATGAAAACACTAGAAATTCGATCGCATCGGGTTTAGTGATTACAATAATTAAAAGCACAGGGCTTTGAGGAATGCAAATCATGTTTTTTTTTGTTTTTAATTGGAGCCAACGTACCTGAAAATCAGCTATGAATTGTAACATACAAAACTCAATAAACAAAGATATTATTTAATTTCAAATGCTTTTATTTGCTTTTAGTTGTTTTTATGAATATGGACAATATTTTCTGAAAGCAAAAAATTTTTTTTCAATGAAAAATGAATTTTTAATACAATTATTTGTTATTTCTTTAATTATAATAGATTTTACATTTAAGTTGTTAAAATATAAAATTAGGAAAGCTGATGGGGCTTTTAACTAAGTGTCCTTATGAGATAGATCTTTTTTTTAGCGCATTGTAAATTGTATCATTTTGACTAATCAGAAGATCCACAGTAATTAAGAAATGTAATTTTGTGCTTATAACCGGGCTGTAATTATAAAGTACGGGAGACCAACCAGAATATAATTAAGTTGCATTATTTGAGTTAAACATTGTTCTCCGCTGTTAAGGCCTTTACTTTTGCAAAACACGTGTGGAGAAGTTAATTTGATTTTTCAATTTCAACTGAAAAGGGTGCCTACAAGTATCAGTATCATCTTGTGAAATTTATATGATCTTATTTTTATATTAATCTCAGTTATGACATTTTTCCATATATGAAATATCAAAATTAATAAAATGAATGCAAATACAAATAACAGTAAAATGTAATAAATGTACATAAAATTATAGTATTTTATGTACAGTTCTGATAAAATTTCATAAGAAAGGTACCTATAAATTAATTAGATACATTTCTTAGCAAATATGAAATTTAATGTCACTCTTAACAGTCTTAATATATTTTCCATAAAGCATCATAAATGTAAAGGTGAAAGCTAAGTACAAAAAAAAAAAATTAGACCGCTGAAAGTTTTCGTTAAAAATAACGCGGTAAATAATTTGTTCACTTAAATGTAAATTATTTCACTTTTCTCTTTCCGTATAACAAATTAGCCTCACGGAATTTGTAAATATGTCATTCATCACCTGTCAAGAGATGTGAAAGTTTATGACCTGCAATTGTTTTATTTTCAAATTACATCTTTTTGGCACAAAAGCTAAGTTTGGTTCAAAATATTTTAAATAAACATTATAATTTCTGATTTTCTTAAAATAAGGTTTGAAAAAATGATAATTGATATTTAAAAGAATTTCAAAGTGAGATTTCCAGTTTTTTTTTGTTTTTTTTTAAAATGGAAAAAAAAAAAAAAAAAAAAAAGGTCAATTTTGCTGACTCAAAAATAACTAGATTTTTAACGAAAATTTCGGACGTGCTAGGAATGATTAAAAAATGGAAAAAAAATACCAAAAATACTTTGATCTTTCCTCTTAATAATAACAAACATTTAGATGATAAAATTTTGTTTTCGTCAAGTTTGGCGTCTTTTTCATCATGCTATACTCTTTTTTTAGCGATCTCGTGGAGGTACCTAATAAAACCTAAGAAAAACTTGAGTTCTATAAACAGACTTTAATTCAAATGAAAGGAGAAATTTTCTCTTTTTTTTTTTTTTTAATTAGCTTTAAAAAAAAAAAAAAAATGTAATCAGAAGAATTATTCACAATTAAAATTTTTAAGAACTGACTAATGTAAAAATGAACACTGCATAAAAGTTTTCTCAGGAAGAGACTGGCATATTTATCATAATTAACATGAAAATTCTTACATCTGAGTTTAAAAAAAAAAAAATACAATTTTCAGTTAACCAAACAAAATATCTTGAAGAGTAAAATTAAACCTGAAAGAAAAAAGAAACTGTCATAAAAATAATCACACTAAAAGAAAAGAAAAAAAAAAAAGGCTATTTTATTCTTCAGCACTGTAGTACTTAAATATTTTGGAAACAACTCACAAAAATCTTAAATGCTATTATGAAAACCAAGTAATCATTAATACCAGTTGACGTTAAAAAGAAAAAAAAAAAAAAAGAAAAAAAAGTTATATGCATGTAGGAGATACTTACTTCTGCAATTTCTTGTTTATTGTCAACAACTAATAAAGGCACACTCAAGAGAATGTTCCGGAAACGTTCAATGGCTTCATTAAATTTCCCACCTGTTGTCAGTTGGTATGCAATTTGTAGCTGTTGTACAAGAGTGCTCAGTTTGAGGCCAACTATTGGAACACCATTACGTGCACCGGCATCTTTCCTGGTTAGAAAACATTAAAGAAATCACCTGATAAAATATCAACTATTATAAGATTCAGTAAAAAGAAAGAACATGTGAAAGGTTTTACACATTAATTATTTCTAGCTTTAGGATTTCATTAGTTATTGTATTTTTCCCTGATTTTTGAAATTTTTTCATTTACTGAAATGTTTGTTTTTATTATTTTAATTGGAAAAATATTTATATTGAAGAAAAAAGCTATTTAATTCAGTGCAACCATGGTAATGGACAAAAAAAAAAAAAAAAAAAAAAAAAAAAATTTCTTCCACAAATGGTAAGAATCAAACTTTTTCAATTCTATTATGATGTAAATTCTCAAATAAGCTAATGCAGAAACTTTTAGTATTGTTTGATGATAAAAAAAAAAGAAAAAAAAAAAAAAAAAAAAAAAGATATAAAATTTTGTCAGATCAATTTTTTATATTATATAAAATGATGCTGCAAAAAGTTGATTAAAAAAGTAGAAATCCTGGTAACCATATTACACATAATTATTATTAGAAGTAATGCAAATTAGTATTTTTTTTTTTCATTAAATGCAATATCCATCATATCTATGATTAAATATTAAAAGAAAAATATTTTTATTTCTGGTAATGGTAAAGATACTAAATGGCAGGGATCTTATTAACAAAAAAAAAAAAAAAAAAAAAAAAAAAAAAAAAAAGAAAGAAAGAAAAGGAATCAATATAAAAGAAAGGTATTTTAGTTGAGAAAAAGAGTTAATGATTGTTTTCATTTCTATCAATTCATGTGAATCACTTTCTTGAATGAGCATAAAATTAATCCACATGAAAAAGATTCCTAACTAACAGGGATTAAAACAAAAAAAAAAAAAAAGAAGAATAATGGAAAGCCTTACCAATTCCGCTGAGGATATCCAAAGAGAGGAGGAAGAGAAGGCAATCCAACATAGGAAGTCCTGCCTCTGGCATAAGTCTGCATGAAGAGGTTTTTGTAAGGAGGAAGGTTCACCACACCCACTTGGTCATGGAGAAGCTGAATGGACATAAATAAATGAACATCAATCACTTATGCAAATGATCATACAAATAAAGGACTTATTTAATAATTGGAAGAGTGACAATTGTGGAGATAAATAATTCCTTTCAAGAAAAAAACATATTAAAATCAAATTTTTGACTCGTATGATCAAATTAACTTATATTGAAACAGGACACTTATTTTCTTAAAATGCTCAATTATTATCATTTCTATCAACAACAAAGAGTTGATAATGTGATCAAATGATGAAACAGTATTAATGACAACTTTATGAAGGTCATTTTGTGATCTATGGCTTGTTTTAACCTGAAATTTATGGAAGGACAAACATGATAGTCTTTCAAAAAATGAATTTGCATTAACATGAATTAAAATACTTTTTTAATTGTTCACTAAGAAAAGGTAGAGAATGGTACACAGAAAATTGTGCAGTTTATAAAAGATTTTTGCATTAATGATTATTAATATATATTTTTTTATTTTATTTTGCTGTTTATATTATGAATCTATACAACTTGATCACTAAGAGAAAACTGAAATTTTTGTCAAAAACACTCACCCTCATTGCTGTCTCAAAAGAACCAGCCAGGATGTGATCAACAGCCAACTGAGAATTGTTACACCAAACCTGCAAAGAACAGAAACACATTTTTTTAACAGATATTTGTAAAAGGAAAGTATTTTAATTCAAACTCAAAACAAACCCAAGCTATGACTGGCAAAAAAACATGCAATGTAAACTAAATAGGAATAAAACTAAATACATAGATATTGGGGAATTTCTTTTTAAAATGTCAATTTGAAATCTTTATGAAAAAAAAAAAAATTACCTGAGACTGACTTGTTCCTTTGGTTGGTGGTACAAAGAAACCTTCTTCCCCACCTCCAGTTGGAAGAGGCCCAATGTCCTGTGGAAAGAAATTAGAAAATCACTTTAAAAAAAATTTTGAGCAATAAAATTTAATTTTTTTTCTCTCTCAAGGCCTTCAAGCAAAATCATTTGAAAGAAAGGTGCTAAAAAATTCTTGACCTTCTCAAGAACTCTCTCCCACACACACATATATATATATATATATATATATATATACACACACACACAATTGTTTTAAAAAGAAATATAGTATATTAAAAATTAAAAGGAAAATTTTTTTTTTTTTAAATCGTAGTTAAATAAAATGTATTCTAATCTAAACACCCACCAAAAACCTTTAAGTATACAAATAGAAAAAATTGCCATAAGAATTTTTGCCTTTAACAATAAATTTAAAAAAAAATCCAGACAACATGCATTTGACGGATGTCAGAATTCATTGAAAAATACATCCCTACCCTTATTAAAACGTAACTAATAACCGATACATCAAAACACAGCGATAATGAACACCCAAACACCCCTTGTCTGGTTGAATAGATTTCTCTGTATCCTTGGAAACATGAATTATGATTTTTGCTGTGCCTTTAAAACCCAGTAAATTTAAAAATAAGTTACTCCAAATGTCTTTAATTTAATTACAAAATTGAATTCGAAGCTTTTAGCTTCCATTTTTGAAACACGGTTAGAACTGTGTAGCGAAAAAAAAAAAAGACATTTTAAATCAATTAATTTATAATATTAATGCTCTGTAAATTTACATTGAACACTATTTTGTAAAAATAAAAATATCTATAAGAACACTAGATTATATATTACTGTTCTTTCTTTCTTTCTATATATATATATATATATATATATATATATATATTACATACAGACAGTTCTCAAATATCGTCATGGAAGGAGTCAGTGACTATTTGAAAGAAGAGTTTTCTAAGTTTGGAATGGCTCCCACAAGGGCGCTGTATCTCCGCCAATGTTTAGTTGTTTGCTTACCCCTGGAAGGGAAAGTCCTCAGCAAAAGGACTTCTGTGTTCCTGAGTTTGTGCAAACAAATACAGTTGTCATGGTGCAGTGTGCTTTTCAAAGACAACTCTAGACTAATCCGCCATGTCCTAAGAATATTCAACGGAGGTTTAAACAGTTTCAAGAGAGTGGCTGTCAGTGTAGAGGAAAAGCCCAGGATGACCATGTGTTTCAGTGGAACAAGTGGCAAGAATCCATGCTGTGTTTGAGAGAGTCCACAAATCGAGTTAGCCATGGGCTTGCAACCTCTCAATCCACTATCTGGCATGTGCTAAAAAAGATGCCTTGTTCAGGCACTTACCAAGACCTTGCTCTTTGTTCTTGGCCCGTGAAATCCCCAGACCTCACCATGCGTGATTTTTTTTCTTGTGGGGATACATAAGAGATTGTGTTTATGTTCAACTGCTACCCACTAACCTCGATGACCTTAAACATTGAATAACAACAGCGATCAATTTGGTGGATTGTGATATGCTGATATGCATCTGGGAAGAATTCTCTAATCACATTGATGTTGCCTGTGCCTGCAGATGGTGGCTACATTGAACACTTGTAAGACAGGAAATAAAAGTTGATTGTGAGTAGAATACTTTTGATTTGACTGGAGTTTTCTATTGCTTTTCTTTGTTAAAATATCGTGTAATGAAATCAGTTCGTTCTTTTTGAATAACCCTGTATATATGACTTGGTCATGATTGGTTGTTTAGCAGCCTATCAGCCTCTATGGGTTATTTAATGCCAAAATCTAAATACTTTTTTTTTTTTTACGCAATTTTTTCATGAGATAATAATGGTTTTAGTGATACAAATCTTACTAATTAACCCAAAACTGGTGGGGGAGAAGAGGTGGATTCATACTTTTCCTAAGAGTATTTACATGTAACTGAATATATTAATCCAACTGGAATTGGAATGCAGCTCTCTAATTAAAAAATATTGAGCCATTATCCATTACACTGCTTGCACATCCAAGCTTTCAACACCTGGTATTCCCAAGCAGTCAACCATCTAGGTACCACCCAGGCTCAACGTTGCTGATCATATGGAAACCAATGTTTCAATGTGATGTGGCCGTAAGCCATAATTTGGTCATGTTTTGGGAACTGGGTCAGACTGAAAATTTTTCAATATCCATTTGTTTTCTTATGATACACCCCAACAAGTGTGCAGAATTGCTTGATCTATGATGTTATTGAATTGGGGTCATAACAAGTTTCAGATCTTTCAACATACCTGTTCACCCAAGTAACCCTGCTGGAACAATACCTAATCCAGCAGGTGATCCTGAAGCAAATGCCCATCAACCACACAATGAACAGCTCACATAAACAAGTGCAGATTTTGAAATAGAAAGTCACTAATGAGAAATGACCTATGTCACTTCCCTCTCAGCCACAATGAGACAAAAGCAGAAAAGAGACAAAAGCAGAAAAAAAAAAAAAAAAAAAAAAAAAAAAAAAAAATGAATGCTTGTCTTTTCCCCTCTTAGGTCCAACATGTGGAAGGTTACATGCTCACAGTGAACACGGTTTGAAATTACAGGTAAGTAATTACTACTTATTGGGAAAGTTTTTATACCCTATGAAAGTCTTTCACTATAAGAAAGAAAGAACCCCCCCCCCAAAAAAAAACAAACAAACCCTCCCCTTGCATTTCTAAGCTGTCAACCATCTAGGTGCTGACCAGGTGACCATGCTCGACATTGGTTTCCATATGATCACCAAAGTTATGCAATGTTTAAATGTGATATGGCCATAAGCCATAATTTGGTCAACTTTTGGGAACTGGGTCAGGCTGAAATTTTTTTAATATCTATTTAAAAGAAAAAAAAAAAAAAAAAAGTTTTCAGTTATGTAAATTAGAAAATACATTGGAGAATGATAGTTTGTAATTTGTTCACTGTCATCTAGATTAAATATACATGAAATATTTTAGGAGAATGTAAGGTAAACAGTTTGGATTTGATAAATTCCTAATGAAGTTCTTTAGGGATTTCATCTATTTGCTTATCATTACAATACAAGGAGTTAAAAAGTTCTGTCAAACCATTTTGTAAAATATGTTATTTTTTTTATTTTTTTCTTAGAGCTTTTGTTTGAGCTGAAACAGTTTCAGCATCTTGTAAATGCACTAACAAATTGCTTTCCATGTTGAGTTTTGGATGTTAGTTTAAGAGATTAGGAAGACTAGAAATACAAGATTATCTCGCAAATCAAAATTCTTACCAAATCTGCTGGTAATTCCAGATCTTCTTCAACATCCCAACCACCACCTTCTTCTCTCCCAATCTCTTCATCAAGACCACCTTCAGTAGGGCCATAGTCTATAGAAGAAAAAAAAAAAAGATAGAGAAATGACAAATTTTACAAAAATAATAGAATTTACTTATTGTGTTGGCTTTAGATTAATATTAGTCTGAAGAGTTTTGTTGATAAAGTTAAGTAAATGAGAAAGTTACAAAGAGACAATCCATTTTTCATAAATTACACAAAATAAAAAGTATAAAGATATTCATTGAAAAAGTGACAGTATTGAAAGGAAGTTTTTCATTAGTATTAATTGAGCAAAAATCTTATGTTCTGTCGTGATATTAACCATTATACTTTCCTTTGTTCTTCAGGAGATCAAATAATTGTTTACACTGATATTCAATTAACTGATTTGAGAATTAAAAAAGTTACTCTTGTCAGATTCTTCTGAAAATGTGAATAGTTAGAGAGAGGAGAAAAAAAAAAAAAAAAAAAAAAAAAAAAAAAAAAGAGCCTTAGTATATACACCTCAGTCAGAAAGTAAAAGCTTACCATCATCAAGGACAAGTTCAGCATCTTCTCCCCAACCATCAACCCCACCGTCATCCAAAGATTCAGTTGTAGCAGCCAATGTACCTCCTTGGCCTAAAAGAAGTAAAACAAAGGTTTTGGAGAAATCGGACTATTATTTATGACAAAAATCTTAAAATTTATTTTCTATCATTATTTTTTTCTTTTTACACTTCAAAAATATTTTTCACAAATGTACATGGAAAATAGTAAGAAAAAAAAAAAAAAAAAAAAAAGAAAAGAAAAGTTACTGACATCAAATAAAGAATATGCACAAAAAAAGAAAGAAAAAAAAGGTGAATAATTGTAAAGAAAAGAAATTATATATGCATTACCTCTTGCAGCCATTGCTCCTTCAAAGAATCCTTTGGAAACTGTGAGCAGAGGCCAGTTGCTCTCTTGCTGTGTAATTGGAACTGGTGGTTTTAATAACTGGGCATTCGGGTACAAATCAGGAACCCTTTCTCCTTCAGCAAAACTTTCCTTAAAGCTTTGAGCTTCATCTTCCAATCCATGGGTGGCTGCTGTCAGGTAAGCCAAGGATTCTGTTCACACAAAACAAGCAAGCATTATTCAAATTCACAAGCTCATCTTGCAATGCTAGAGCAATTTGACTTCATTAACAAGCATTTAATTCTATTATAATACTTTTATGAAAAAAGTTCATGTAATATTAGAACCATACTGAAGTCAAATCAGAATGATTTTACAATTATTTTTTAGTTGTATATTTATATGTTCAAAATAAATTGCTCCAAAAAGTAAATCAAGGAAGTTACAAAATAAATTTAACACCAACAGGATGAAATATTACATCACATGATGGTATAAAGGCAAGTAACAATCAAAAATATTCATGAATAACTATTGTAATGTTTTTTTTTTTTAATATCTTAAAAGTAAAATAATAGAGAAATTTTTTTAAACTCACTTTGACCACAAGATTTCAAGATCTTCACTCTCTCATGAACATCTCCAATGAGCAAAGTTGTTTGGAAGTGGCCACTTACATCTTTACGAATTTCAGCTGAAACACAAAAAGAAAGAATATTTTGTTATCTTTAAAAAAAAAAAAAAAAAAAAAGAAAGATATATGTATGCCTGCACATGAGTATACAGACAATATCTAGCAAATACAGTGGTGTTCCCTGTCTTAGCCCCAATTTTAACTGGCCGAGGTCAAAGACCATTTTAATTGGCCGAGGTCAAAGCAAAAAATAATCAATTCATGAGTTTTACTTAATGGTGCCAAAATGCAAGGGTTCTAATGCCAACAATTTAGATATGCCAAGGAGAAGCAGTAAAGTGTTTAAGTTAAAAAAAAAAAAAGAAAAAAAAAGTGAAACGTTTTCAACTCAAGACCAAAAAGAAAGAAAAAAAAAAATAACTATATGCATGTTGGATTTGCAAAGATCTATGATAAGAATAAATCTTGTTGTATAACTTATTACAATAGAGTTACAGCTGTTATATTTTATTAATGGTTATTGTTAACCCTAGAACACTAACCATGGGTATATAGTACCCAGTGCAAATTTTCCTATTTTTAATTACAATTTTCAGTACCTGATTTACTTACTAAATAAGATGTTTTTCAGTTCCTATTAATGTTAACTCAAAGTACAAAGTTTGTAAAATATTTCAAATAAAGATTTATATTTATTTATTTTTTTTTTTTTGATATTTTCAAAATTGGGTATGATATACCCATGGTTAGTAGTGGTGTAACTTTAATTGATGGTTAGTGTTCTAGGGTTAATCTTTTATTATATATATATATATACACACACACACACACAGAGAAAAAACAGTATATATGGCGTTTAGTATTATCTTCAGTTTCAAGCATCGATTGAGGATCTTGGAAAATACTTCTGCAGATAAAGGCTAGAAGGAATAGCTGTATTCTGAATTTCAGTTTGAGACCCTACATGAAATGGAATACTTCACAATAAAATTGTTTTCATTATTCATTCTATTTATTCTATTTATTTTACATTTTCTATTCCCTTCTCAAGTGACACAAATACAGAATTGAATTATTCCATCTGGAAAAAAGATTTCCTTTAATAATTCATACAAGATAAAATTTTAGTTTGTCTAAATATCTGCTTCTATGATTTATATGAAAGAGAAAAATATCTAAAATTCTAGAAATTTAAGAGAGACTTGTCTCAGACATTCTGAAGGTTTTAGCTTGAGTAATGTGAGGGTTATCTTACAAGTTTATAATGATACATACCAATTTTCATCATTTTCTTCAGTTTCTCCAAATTGCCAGTTATGAGATAAAGGAATGAAAGTTTATCAAAATTTTTGGTTCGTTGATAGGCCATTTCAACCACTTGGTGATTTCCTTGTAGTAGAGCAGCTTCTCCCAGTTTGTCCCAGCATACTTGATCATCCAATGCACGAGCAGCTTCAAGTGCAATCTAGTCAAATCAGAAAAAAAGAATAATTCATTAACACATCAAGCCTTTTATAGCACTTTGTACAATAACTGATTTTTTTTTTGGTTTTAATTTCAAAATAAAACTTTAAAATATATAAATGCATTCTCTATGAAAGAATGAACTTGGATAAAGATGAACTAAAACAAATCATTGATTGGGAATTATAAGGATTATTAGAAGGAAGATGAAACATCAGGAGATCTTAGGGTTAAGCAATACTAAAAATCCACAAGACAGCTTACAAAATATATTTTTAGTTTAGCAATATCACATCGTTAAGAAAACTTTCTCAGGCAAGAAAGAAAATCACCTCAATATTTCCACATTCCAAGGCAAGTCCAAATCGAGTTTTCTCATCTTTGACAAAGTGAAGAGCAACTTCTGGGTAGCCTTTCTTTTGTAGATATGCAATAATTGATTGACCAACCAGTTTGGCATTGCGCACCATGTGTAGCACCTGACATACACGAAAGAAAATAAAAGAAAATAAAAGAAAATAAAAGAAAATAAAAGAAAATAAAAGAAAATAAATTACTATACAGCATTTGTATGAATGACAAAAAGATTTTAGTTAAATATATTACAAGAATTTTGATGGAAATTAATATATTCATTGAGTGAGGTAGAAAGAAAGAAAGAAAAGAACTCTTGGCTATAATTTTTTTTCCCCCCGTCTTCTTTCTTTGCAGTGTGAGAAACCAAATGAAACAGTAGGAAAATGTACCCTGATAATATAAAACATTGAATCACATTCATTAGTTTGTTCTAAACCACAAAATCCAAAAGTCAACAGATTTTTCCTGCCATAGAAAATGGAGTAATCACAAACTCACCTCATCATATTTTCGATTGACAAGAGCCATTTTAAACTTAAACTCAGTGGGGTCGATACCCAGCACACGTGGCCTACACTCTCTGTCTAAGCAGTAGACATTGTTGCCTTTCACACGGCTGATGTAAATAGGCAAATCCAGAGTGCGGATAATTCCATGATCTCTGAAATTTGAAGAAGAGTAACAAACATTAAATAAACTTAGACATTTTTTTTAAACTTAGATCATCAAAAATATTTCACACAAAAAATACTGTTTTATAAACATCTATAGATTTCCATTAAATATTTAAGAAAAAAGATTTTTAAAAAAGCTAACTTATCTTCATTCAATGCAATGAAGATATTACAGTGGCAATGAGAATTCAAATTCACATGAAAAAAAAAAAAAAAAAAAAATTTTCCACCCACTTCTCGTTTAGCATAAATTCAAAATTCATGGAAAAAAATATAGTGAAGTCATGTATATTTATAACGTAACATGGAAGTCAAACTTCAAGGCAGTATGATATACTGCTATTAGGGGAGAAAAAAAAACAAAAAAACAAGAAAAAACTTTGTCTTCCTAGTTAAGGACTACTTGTATGAATAAAATACACTATGGAAGAATTGAAGATATCTATTCAGCAGTGGCAAGAATTCCAGAAGTCATTACAACAAATGCAATGGGAACAGATTTAATATCAAGAACAGATAAAAGAAATCTTGGGAAAACAAGGAACAGACAATGTGTCAATTTTGTTTTTTGGCAGACTCAGTCACTAATTCAATTAGTAAATTTAGTTACATCTCAGAATATTACATTCCTATCATACTTCAGAAGGTACATGGCCATTTTCTAAGAAGAATGTCAGGGACAGTCAGAATAAAAAAAAAAGTATGCCTTCTGTTACAAAAATTGTGTCCCCACTGAACATGAAAATTTTGCTAAATACTTCAGAAAAGTGTCATTTAATGAAAGAGTGTCAATATTATCAAAATTTTTTTTATACATGTTGGCAGTTTATACACAAGTCAACCGTGAGTGTGAGAAATTTAAACTGGATGAATTATCCCCAGATATATTTAAATGTCTAATTCTCATTAAAGATCTGGCATCAAGCAATAATGCAGGAATACACTCTCGAATACTTACAAAACTTGAACAGGATTCAAAGTTAACAATAAAGATTGTTGCCAAAAAATTGTCAATTTAAGGCATGATACATCAAAAATTGAGCAAAATGGCACATCAGAAGTACAAGTTGTTTGGAAAAAGATATTACCAAAAGAAAAAAAATCTGGAATAAAGATACAAAACTTTATTCTATGGTTGTGGTATGCTTCATTTCAGAAGGGACTGTCTATTTAAAAGCAAAAAATGTTTTGTGGAAAAACAGGTCACAAACAAAGCTGATGTAAGTTGAAAAGCAAAATAAATACACAAATTAACTTGATGAAAGTAGTACTACCAGCTAAAAATCTGGAAAGTTTAAGTAACAAAATTTGTCACAGTACAAATGAATAATGCTACAGTGAGATTTCATTTGGACACTGGTAGCAATATTATAATTATTGATAAACAAACTTGGAAATAGAACTGGCAAGCCTAACTTGAGAAAAACTGACAAAATTGCAAGAGGAATATCAAGCAAGAAATTAATTTTTCTTCAGAAAATCATGTATAACATTGCTCTTGCAGGTAAAACTAAAAAAGCAGATATTTATGTATTAAAAAATTCCAACTCAAATTTACTAGGCATCAATTGGCTAGAATTAGAATTATTTGAACTATAGAATTGTCTGATTAATTCATTCTGTGGAAAAATTAACTGTTTATCAGAGAAAAAGATTACAGTTAAAGAAACACTGAATAAACTAAATAAATTTGTGAATATTTTCTCAGGAGTTGGGAAAATGTACAAAGCCAAAGGATAAGTGAAAATGTAATCTAACTGAAACATTGGGAGTGGACTCATGTTGGAAACAGTAACAACTGAAGTACTTATCTAAAAAAAGTGGGGGTGGAGATGAATACACCTTTCCAGATGATGACATGGACTTGTCTGAATACATATAGAATAATGCCCAGAATTGTCAGGAGAGAAAAGTAGAGTTAGAGATCTTGCTTATCTGCTTACTACCTATTTCAACAAGACTATATAGACTCCAAGTGACATACTACTTCTTGATTGTGTTATCTTCATTTATGCAATGAAGACATAACACTAGCATATACAGGAAAATTTGGCCATTCATTGACCGAATCATTAGCATTATGGTCATAATGGTTTATAAAATCTTTTTCTTAACCTAGTACTGATGGAAATTTCTTTAACCTTTTGTTTAACATAATGTGGAAAGAGTTGTAAACTAAAAGCTAAACTTAAATAACTAAAACAGTAAAGGAGTGTCATGCAGCTTTGATGAATGAAATAACTAGTTTTGTATGAATATTAGACTTTAAAAAAGAGGTTTTGACAGAGCTATACTTCAATGCAATGACAACAAACCTAAGCATTTAGCCTTGGTCCCATTTCTTGTTGATAAATCTAAAAAAATATGACATTTACTTACCCATTGGTTAATGCATATTTGATGTGATTGCTTGTAGTGTAGACAAATACTCCACTTTCTTCCCAGGCTCCACTCTTGACTCGGATATTCTCGTGGATAGTGCACAAGTTTTCAAGTTTGCGACTGCAGATTGCGATTACTGAAAGAATAAAAAAAGAAAATAAGGAAAGAAAAAAAAATTGGATTTAGATTTCTTCCAGTCCATGAATAATTTATTATAAAAGCACAACATCAAATATCAGTCACATTTTGAGGTTTCCTGCAAGGAATACTGTAAACTGCCCAATCAATATACTTAAGATTTAATTTATTCCTCAGAGGAATTTTTATCAAGTATTTCAGCTAAGAACAACCATTTAACATTGAAGTTAAAACAATTTGAGAGTAATCAAAATATTTAAAATGTTTTTATACATATATATTTTCTTTGATTGGTTGATCTGTTTATCAGGTGTTAATGATCTTTGAATTTCACATCTAGATAGCAATTCAAGAAACTCAGTTTTTGAGATTGAAGAAAACAAATTACTTTATAGCAGTAAAAAAAAAAAAAAAAAAAAAAAAAAGGAAAAATAATGGGAAAAAAAGAAACGGGGGGAAAAAAATAATGGGAAAAAAAGAAACAGGGGGGGAATAATGAGAAGAAAAAAAACGGGGGAAAAAAAAAATAATGGGAAAAAAAGAAACGGGGAAAAAAAAAGAAACGGGGGGGGGAAGAAACGAGGGGAATAATGGGAAAAAAAGAAACGGGGGGGGGAATAATGGGAAAAAAAGAAACGGGGGGGGGGAAATAATGGGAAAAAAAGAAACGGGGGGGGGAATAATGGGGAAAAAAGAAACGGGGGGGGAAATAATGGAAAAAAAGAAACGGGGAAATAATGGGAAAAAAAGAAACGGGGGGGGGAATAATGGGGGAAAAAAGAAACGGGGGGGGAATAATGGGGGAAAAAGGAAACGGGGGGGGAGGGATAATGGGGGAAAAAAGAAACGGGGAGGGATAATGGGGGAAAAAAGAAACGGGGGGGAATAATGGGGGGGAAAAAAGAAACGGGGGGAAAAAAGAAACGGGGGGAAAAAAGAAACGGGGGGGAATAATGGGGAAAAAAAGAAACGGGGGGGGGAAATAATGGGAAAAAAAGAAACGGGGGGGGGTAATGGGAAAAAAAGAAACGGGGAAATAATGGGAAAAAAAGAAACGGGGAAATAATGGGAAAAAAAAAGAAACGGGGAAATAATGGGAAAAAAAGAAACGGGGAAATAATGGGAAAAAAAGAAACGGGGAAATAATGGGAAAAAAAAGAAACGGGGAAATAATGGGAAAAAAAGAAACGGGGAAATAATGGGAAAAAAAGAAACGGGGAAATAATGGGAAAAAAAGAAACGGGGAAATAATGGGAAAAAAAGAAACGGGGAAATAATGGGAAAAAAAGAAACGGGGAAATAATGGGAAAAAAAGAAACGGGGAAATAATGGGAAAAAAAGAAACGGGGAAATAATGGGAAAAAAAGAAACGGGGAAATAATGGGAAAAAAAGAATGGGAAAAAAAGAAACGGGGAAATAATGGGAAAAAAAGAAACGGGGGGGGAATAATGGGGAAAAAAGAAACGGGGGGGAATAATGGGGGAAAAAAGAAACGGGGGGGAATAAAGAAACGGGGGGGAATAATGGGGGAAAAAAGAAACGGGGGGGAATAATGGGGGAAAAAAAGAAACGGGGGGGGGAATAAAGAAACGGGGGGGATAAAGAAACGGGGGGGGGATAATGGGGGGAAAAAAGAAACGGGGGAGGGATAATGGGGGAAAAAAGAAACGGGGGGGAATAATGGGGGAAAAAGAAACGGGGGGGGAATAATGGGGGAAAAAGAAACGGGGGGGGGAATAATGGGGAAAAAAAGAAACGGGGGGGGGGAATAATGGGGAAAAAAAGAAACGGGGGGGGAATAATGGGGGAAAAAAGAAACGGGGGGGGAATAATGGGGAAAAAAGAAACGGGGGGGAATAATGGGGAAAAAAAGAAACGGGGGGAATAATGGGGAAAAAAAGACACGGGGGGGAATAATGGGGAAAAAGAAACGGGGGGGAATAATGGGGAAAAAAGAAACGGGGGGGAATAATGGGAAAAAAGAAACGGGGGGGGAATAATGGGAAAAAAGAAACGGGGGGGGGAATAATGGGGAAAAAAGAAACGGGGGGGGAATAATGGGGAAAAAAGAAACGGGGGGGGGGAATAATGGGGAAAAAAGAAACGGGGGGGGGAATAATGGGGAAAAAAGAAACGGGGGGGGATAATGGGGAAAAAAGAAACGGGGGGGGGGAATAATGGGGAAAAAAGAAACGGGGGGGGGAATAATGGGAAAAAAGAAACGGGGGGGGAATAATGGGAAAAAAAGAACGGGGGGGGGGAATAATGGGAAAAAAAGAAACGGGGGGGGAATATGGGAAAAAAAAGAAACGGGGGGGAATAATGGGAAAAAAGAAACGGGGGGGGGAATAATGGGAAAAAAAAGCATAGCTATTTAAATTCAGAAGTGAAAAATTACAAAATAAAAATTCTCAACCAACCATGCTTGCTTAACAATGCAACATGCGTCATGTCCTGGGACCAAACAACATATTTCACTTTTGGAACTTTTACAGAAGCCAAAGATCTGAAAAATAAAACCCAGATTTTAACTGGTTAAAAAGCATGTGATAGCTTGTATTTGAAATAAAATTATATTATGGAAAAAAAAAAAAAAAAAAAATTTACTGAAGTTTTTTTTTTTTAAATTTCAGTCAAGAATAGACTTAATGTTTTCAAATTAATGAAGTTTTGAAATTAACAACTTAAGTGAATTGTGTATGCATGTGTATAACATTTTACAGCCAAATTTGAAAGTTTCTATTTTATACTTTTAATTTGCTTTTTAAGAAACAAACAAAAATCTTTGATTCCTTGTGTATAACTTAATATAACTTAGATGCTTAAAGAAAAACAAGTTTTGTACCTTTTTTGTTGAACATCAAACAATGTGACACTCTCATTGTCTTTTAGCAGAAGACAACCAGTTCCAGCATAGAAAATCTCATTGCAACTTGGTGTCTGCATTTTCTTAGTTATTTCATTCTTCAAGTTCTTGATAACAATCTGCAGAAAAATAATGGATTGAGGAAGGTAGAATTCATAAAGAATAAATATGTCCTATCAGGAAGGAAATGTTTTTCAGCTCAATTTGACAAACTGAATCTTGTTTAATAGTTTCCTGAAATAAGTTCTAGCAAATAATTTAGTTTTTTGCAAGTAGTAAAAATATGAAACTTAACATATCAGTTTCCAAAGTAAAACATTTAATCTGAATTTAAACTCAATATTTATAAAAAGAATTTAATTCTCAAAATTACACAATGCTAATGATTAAGATCCTTTAAAATCTAAAAATGCAACATTTTATATAAATAAACTAACTTGTTAGCCACATCAGCTTAGTATATGTATTTATTTTGATTATCATATAGGTTCATATGTCCACTAATATTCATGTGATAGTCTCAGTTTTAAATGGGGGGGGGATAAAATGTCAGTTTGAGAGAGAGAGAAAAAAGAGGAAAGAGAGAGAGAGAGAAAAAAGAGGAAAGAGAGAGAGAGAAAAAAAAGAGGAAAGAGAGAGAGAGAGAAAAAAAGAGGAAAGAGAGAGAGAGAGAAAAAAGAGGAAAGAGAGAGAGAGAGAAAAAAGAGGAAAGAGAGAGAGAGAGAAAAAAGAGGAAAGAGAGAGAGAGAGAAAAAAGAGGAAAGAAAGAGAGAGAGAGAAAAAAGAGGAAAGAGAGAGAGAGAAAAAAAAGGAAAGAGAGAGAGAGAGAAAAAGAGGAAAGAGAGAGAGAGAGAAAAAGAGGAAAGAGAGAGAGAGAGAGAAAAAGAGGAAAGAGAGAGAGAATAAAGGAAAGAGAGAGAGAGAGAGAAAAAGAGGAAAGAGAGAGAGAGAGAAAAAGAGGAAAGAGAGAGAGAGAGAGAAAAAGAGGAAAGAGAGAGAGAGAGAAAAAGAGAAAAAGAGGAAAGAGAGAGAGAGAAAAAGAGGAAAGAGAGAGAGAGAGAGAGAAAAAGAGGAAAGAGAGAGAGAGAGAGAAAAAGAGGAAAGAGAGAGAGAGAGAGAAAAAGAGGAAAGAAAGAGAGAGAGAGAAAAAGAGGAAAGAAAGAGAGAGAGAGAAAAAAGAGAGAGAGAGAAAAAAGAGGAGAGAGAGAAAAAAGAGGAGAGAGAAAAAAGAGGAGAGAGAAAAAAGAGGAGAGAGAAAAAAGAGGAGAGAGAGAGAGAAGAGGAGAGAGAGAGAGAAAAAGAAGAAAGAAAGAGAGAGAGAGAAAAAAGAGAGAGAGAGAAAAAAGAGAGAGAGAGAAAAAAAGAGAGAGAGAGAAAAAAGAGAGAGAGAGAAAAAAGAGAGAGAGAGAAAAAAGAGGAGAGAGAGAGAAGAGGAGAGAGAGAGAAAAAAGAGGAAAGAGAGAAAAAAAGAGGAAAGAGAGAAAAAAAAGAGGAAAGAGAGAAAAAAAAGAGGAAAGAGAGAAAAAAAAGAGGAAAGAGAGAGAGAAAAAAGAGGAAAGAGAGAGAAAAAGAGGAAAGAGAGAGAGAAAAAGAGGAAAGAGAGAGAGAGAAAAAAGAGGAAAGAGAGAGAGAGAGAGAAAAAAGAGGAAAGAGAGAGAGAGAGAGAAAAAAGAAGAGAGAGAGAAAAAAGAGGAAAGAGAGAGAGAGAGAGAAAAAAGAGGAAAGAGAGAGAGAGAGAGAGAAAAAAGAGGAAAGAGAGAGAGAGAGAGAGAAAAAAGAGGAAAGAGAGAGAGAAAAAAGAGGAAAGAGAGAGAGAAAAAAGAGGAAAGAGAGAGAGAAAAAAGAGGAAAGAGAGAGAGAAAAAAGAGGAAAGAGAGAGAGAAAAAAGAGGAAAGAGAGAGAGAAAAAAGAGGAAAGAGAGAGAGAAAAAAGAGGAAAGAGAGAGAGAAAAAAGAGGAAAGAGAGAGAGAAAAAAGAGGAAAGAGAGAGAGAAAAAAGAGGAAAGAGAGAGAGAAAAAAGAGGAAAGAGAGAGAGAAAAAAGAGGAAAGAGAGAGAGAAAAAAGAGGAAAGAGAGAGAGAAAAAAGAGGAAAGAGAGAGAGAAAAAAGAGGAAAGAGAGAGAGAAAAAAGAGGAAAGAGAGAGAGAAAAAAGAGGAAAGAGAGAGAGAAAAAAGAGGAAAGAGAGAGAGAAAAAAGAGGAAAGAGAGAGAGAAAAAAGAGGAAAGAGAGAGAGAAAAAAGAGGAAAGAGAGAGAGAAAAAAGAGGAAAGAGAGAGAGAAAAAAGAGGAAAGAGAGAGAGAAAAAAGAGGAAAGAGAGAGAGAAAAAAGAGGAAAGAGAGAGAGAAAAAAGAGGAAAGAGAGAGAGAAAAAAGAGGAAAGAGAGAGAGAAAAAAGAGGAAAGAGAGAGAGAAAAAAGAGGAAAGAGAGAGAGAAAAAAGAGGAAAGAGAGAGAGAAAAAAGAGGAAAGAGAGAGAGAAAAAAGAGGAAAGAGAGAGAGAAAAAAGAGGAAAGAGAGAGAGAAAAAAGAGGAAAGAGAGAGAGAAAAAAGAGGAAAGAGAGAGAGAAAAAAGAGGAGAGAGAGAGAGAAAAAAAGAGGAGAGAGAGAGAGAAAAAAAGAGGAGAGAGAGAGAGAAAAAAAGAGGAGAGAGAGAGAGAAAAAAAGAGGAGAGAGAGAGAGAAAAAAAGAGGAGAGAGAGAGAGAAAAAAAAGAGGAGAGAGAAAAAAAAGAGGAGAGAGAAAAAAAAAAAGAGGAGAGAGAAAAAAAAAAAGAGGAGAGAGAAAAAAAAAGAGGAGAGAGAAAAAAAAAAGAGGAGAGAGAGAGAAAAAAAAGAGGAGAGAGAGAGAAAAAAAAGAGGAGAGAGAGAGAAAAAAAAGAGGAGAGAGAGAGAGAAAAAAAGAGGAGAGAAGAAACACTTACTGAATGAGTTCTGTCAAGCACAGCAAATCGGTTACGTGCGACCCACACAGCAGTGAGGCCTGCAGATCTCTTGCCTTCAGGAGCTGAAATAATACATTCACAAAAAAAATAATAAATTAAGTTAGCTCGATTGTTGATCATAAGTATGGTTTTAGGATTTCAATTTAGTTTGTTAAGTGAAAGATCCATCATTTAACAATCACTTTGCTAGTGCTGACAGACATAATTTGAAAACTTGGCTTTCTGAAAAGGCAAAAAATAAAAAAAAGTTCCTAATATATTTCTATAAAGCTTATATATATATATATATATATATATATATATATATATATATATATATATATATATACCCAGATTTAGATTTTATGGAAGAAAACAAAAAGAAAAAAAAAAAAAAAAAAGAAAAAAAAAAAAACACAAAATCCTTTTATTTTATAAATGAAAATTTGAATTAGCTCTGTGTTTTGCCTACATGAACACATTCTGAATATACAGTGATTATCATTTGATTAAAAAGTTGAAGATATTTGTTAGATGTCTTAGGCTGGTGTGTACAAGTATTTAACTGATGAGAAGGGTTGTAGATATATTGGATGATACTAAAATAAATTTATATATTTGCTATTACAGCATGCCAAAAGGACTGGAAATGGAACAGAGTATCAAGAGGAGTGAAATTAAATCTGTACAAAAGGCATTAGGTTGAAAATGTTATTAGTGATTACAATTAGAATTTCAACTGCTTACAGATTCCATTTTCCAAGTTTTTGCCAAATGAACAAATTAAAGCAGGGGTTTACTTGGAAAAGAAAAAGAAAAGAAACAAAAATAATTCTAGAGTTTAATAGCATCAGTGCTGTTCTCAAAAATTCACCAAGCTAGAAATTACTAATTTTCTATCTTACAAACCAAGTATGATGAAACATCATATTCTGTGTTTTTACAATCTAATTCTCCTTCAGAGACCCACAATATAAAAGGGGAACGAAGTACTTAAGTTGTACAAAGTAATTTTGTTAAAATGGTAATAACTGTCCAAATAAAAAATTTAAAAAAATAAAAATAATTACCATCAGGATTTTGAGAATCTGAATTTTTGGGAATGGCATACAAATCATAAGTACTGTTATCAACATTACTTGTTCTCTGAAAACCAAACAAATTATCATTAGATATAAATTTCATACAAAAAGAAATAAATTTATAAATTTTGAATTAATTTATAATACTGAGTAATATTATGAATTTATCTTAAACATTTAAATAAATGAGCAAACATTTCAGGAGTGAATATATATTTAATTCAGTATTGAGCTTAAAAAAAAACATAAGAATCTGGTTGCCAACCTTTCTTCAAGCAAAAGTTGAATCATTTCAGCTCCAATTTTTTTTTTTTTTTTTTTTTAGAGTAGAGTGAGTGATTCAGTAGTAGATAGGAGAAATAGTTCAAAAACCCAATAAACAAATTTTTCAGACAACTTTCTAAGATCAATCTTTAAAACCTAATTAAAAATATATCAAAGAAAAAAATGTCTGAAACCATCATTATCATGCAGTTATTTAAAAAAAATTATTATATGAATAAACATACATGCATTCAAATTAGAGTTCTCAGAATCAGCATGTATTAAACAAAATACACTTGCCAGTTTTACATTAATAAAAATAAAATTTCTTTACAAACCAATACTTAAAAGATTAACAAATCAATAACAAGTAAAAAAAAAAAAAAAGAAAAAAAGAAGCACAATGTATCTATAAAAGTCTTGGATTTATGTAAATTTTACAAGTATAAAGAAATACAAAGAAAAAAGGAAAGCTAGCTTAATTGTGCACTTCCATTCATATTTTTTCTCTAAATTCATATCTGAAATGAAATTTACTTTCTGCCAAGCAAATATAAATGCTAATTTGGAAATGTTAAAAAAAAAAAAAACTTAAATAAAAGTTTTTTTTAAAAAGGAAAAAAATTCAATAGATCAACAAACTTCAAAATATATTAAAATGAATTTTATTAGCAGTCGTGTAAATTTAAGATGTAATACTAAAAATATATAAAAAAAAAAAAAAAAAAAAAAAAAATCACGATTTTTGATATATTTATGTGTTGATAGTTTATTAACAGACATCAATCTCCATTTATTGGTTGTTGAAAAGCTTTTATTAAAATAAATTCACATTACCAGATTTAGGGAAGTAGATCAGAACAAGAATATTTCAGCACCCTCAAATATGCTTAAAATTTACCAGAAAATAATGGAAGAAAAAAAAATAAAAAAAAGAAATTCACATTTTGAATTCCAGTTTGTATAGAGTTAAATTTGATGCATGCATTTTTGAATGACTATTTTCATGGTAGATACGACTTGGATTTAATATTAGAGGAGAAACATGAAACAATAAGAATCTGTGATCACAAGCAACCAAATAAACATCAGCCAAGTGAACTAACTTGTCACTCACAGAAACATTGTGCTCATAAAAAAAAAAAAAAAAAATTTGAAATACATTTTTTTTTGGGGGGGGGGGGGGTCAAATATAAAGTAGAAAGCAGAGATCTTCAAAACAAAAATCTTCAACATGAAAAATTACCACTAAAAAAAAAATTTTTTTTTTCAGAAATTTATTTTGTAAATTCTGTATTTTTCAAAAGTGGAAGAAATATTGTACTAGGTATGAAACATCATTAAAAGATTTGAGAGGGGAAAAAAAAAAAAAAAAATTTTTTGTTTAATCCAACATTATTTGGATACTCAAATTGCTTTGTACTTTTACTGGCATTATCACATTTTGGCTAATCCATTTTTTAGGTCTATTAAAAAAAAAAAAAAAAAACTCAAGCAAGCCAAGAAATTGCTTATTAATATACTCAACAAGACAGGTTTATCTTTACAGCAAAACAAACAAAAATAAATGTCCATGTGAGAGTACATCAACTAGTTTGCAGACTATGCCTGAGAAAGGATAAAGAATGGATCAACCAAATTGTGAGAACTAAAACAAAAATATTTGAATATCCAAAGATTTATAAACAGTATTTTGGGGTATTTTTGCTTAAAATATTCTTTATGCCATTTTCACAGGGTCAGCACTCTTAAAAAAGAAAAGAAAAGTAGGTACATCAGCATTTTTCAACAGTTATGTTGCTAGATTGTCAATGACACACGCTGGTGCTCAAACTGTTTTTTGGTTAACTACAGTCATTGCTTTGCATTGGCTATAATAAACAGCCCAGAGTTGCAGTTTTAATTTTTCAAGGAAAGTCAAAAAACATCTTTTCACCAGGCAAAAAGTTTTCATGCAATAATAAATGGCACAATATAAAGGGTTGCTGATTGCTTGCCAATGACAGAGAAATTCCCAACACCCATCTGTTCACTATTAAGCCAAAAACCTCACTGAAGAATCTTAAGAGGAATTATTTTTAAACCTGCCACATTTGGTTTATTTTCTCTTTATTCTTGTGGGGGTCTGTTTTCTATGAACTAACCTGATAAAATATAGTGTAATACAATATATTTACAAGCTGTGTGGCTTTTTATTAGTTAAGAGATCTGATTTTTTTTCTTCTTAATCCTTAACCTTAAATTGTTCACCTTTATTCTACACCCACAATGTTACAATATCACTTATAGAAGGTATACATTTTGTTTTGAGATCTGCTATATAATAGAACTGATATGATTATAAATGAGCACAAGTGTCACTTTCAGTTTTGGTAAAGAGATGCAAAAATATTTCATTGAACAAAATTAAAAGCAAAACTAAAGAACATTATCAACAACCATAAAAATATTTTTTTGCAATGTGATAGAAGAAGTGTTAGATGAACAGGCCATACATTGGTAGGAAGCATTATTTTGGCAAGTTGTTAGTTGATGCAATTCTATGAACATAATTTACAACATCTCCTTTTAAATGATTTTTTTCTTTAAAATATAAAATTTGATATTCAGGTAAGGAAAATTGATTAGCTGAGTAGAATTTATTAGAATAGTTAATCATATGCTTTTGTAAATTTAAGATTTAACTGATCACTTTAGGCTCCAAGAACTGCTACTTTATTAGAGGTGAGCTGATAACATAAGAATAAACTTTCTTTAAAATCATTAGCCTATAAAATTTGAATTTATTTTTCCTACTTGTATCCAAAGTCATGTACAAAATGGTTGCACCCAAAGTTTTTGTTACAGCACCCAAATAAACACACATACAATAAATAATAATAATAATAAAAAAAAAAATTAAAAAAAATGAAAATCTATAAATAAAACAAAAACACTATCATACAAGCTATACCCAGGATTTACAATTGTAGCTGCTTATACTAAAATGTGGTTATAAAATAAAGCACCTAATTATGATTCATTATAGTGACTATCATAACAGGGGATCTCATGGAAATTGTTTGCATAAAAATAGATGAGCTCAAAATTATTTAACATGAATACAACTACCAATTTCTTTTCGTCTCACCAGTAAAGGACCTAAAGTAAATCTCAAATTTTTCATAACTATCACCAGTAGAATAACAGAGTTTCATGCCCGATGTGCTGATTGAAAACTGTCAGTTGCATAATTTAAATATTGATATTTATACTGTACTGCAGAGAAAATATCAATATTTAATTTATGCAAATGCCAGATTTAATCAGCACCTAATGACTACATCAGGAATGAAACTTAGATTTGTGTGACTATTTAGGAAAAAAAAAAAAGAAAGAAAGAAAGAAAGAAAAGTATACTATTAATACAAATTATAACTTCTTATACATCAAGCACTATTTTATTGTTAGGTTGGTGCAAAAATAATGATGTAATAATGTTGTTTTTTGACGTTACAAAATACGTCAATTATTAAGTAATTATTTTTGCACCAACCTAATAGCACCAGCACTCAGTGTGATATTATGTGTGTGTGTGTGTATATACACTGAGATGAACACAAAGCAAAGGAAAAAAACAGTCACATGGAAAAAAAAAAAAACAAACAAAACAAACAAACAAAAAAAAAGGCGTTCATTTTTCTTGTTAGATCCTATCAACCATTTTTTACTTGAATTATTGTAAAAGACATACTCAGAAAAGATCTATTCATTTTTCATCCCCATTCTTTTGTTATTTGTATTTTTAAAAACAACATACAGTCTCCAATCAGGACACCAGCTTCAAATTATAAAAGTAAATTAATGAAAACAATGAGAAAATTTAAAGTTAGAAGTGGAATTGTAATTTCACACTAATGATTCCATTACCTTAAATTATAGGTGGTTAATATTTTAAGTTATTCAGACAAGTATTTTTTTTAATCTCATTTTTGATTCAACCTTCTTCAACCTTTATAAAATATGACTCATCTGATATTTTGGAGGAAAAAAAAAAAAAAAAAAAAAAAAAAACTTAAAAAATTCTTGATTCCAGCAGGCAATGCTAATCCAGACATATATATATTACATATCAACACATGTACATGACACATAATTTTTGCTTTATTGAGCAATGTCACCAACATAACATTGATCCCTAGACTGATTTTTCTTTACAGCTTTTTATCAGGTTCATATATAGAGTCTATTACATCCTACGGTAAGATCCACTATTAATCTGATTCAATTTTGAATCAAGTTTTAAAATTGATCACCATCTGAAGAGTTTACAAATCTATTCCAAACATTAAATCACGGTATTTCAGTAAATGTTTTTTGAGGGGGGGGGATAAAGCTGGACCCAGGGTTGATAATGCCATCAACAGAACTGATGTCAAATTTGTAAAAAAAGCATATATACCATATTCTTTTCATCCATTTAAGTTAATGAAATAATACCAAATACCAATTATAAAACCTCAAGTTAAGATGGCTTCAAGGTGAAAGAAAAAAGCTCTTTGATTTGAGAGATACAGAAAACTAGAAGCAAGACAAATACAAGAACACAACCTTAGTAAAAAGTAAAATATTTGATAAAAAAGGCAGAGAAAACAAGAGAGGAACTGCCTAAATAGTAATGAAAGTAGGAGAAAAAGTCTTTAAAGCTTTAATTGAACAACCAAGCCAAAAGGAACAAGTAAAAAGAAAGACACCTATGAAAAAAATTCCTATCATAATTTACATTAACTATTAAAATCTTGACAGACATTTAATGGGGAAAATAAACTTGCATATTTCTAAGAAAAATGAAATTCCTTAAACAAATGTATAAAAAAAAGATTAAGAATTTAGTTCCCATCTCAACCAAAATCATATGACTTGAATATTCCTATTTTTAATTCAACCTGCACGCTTTCATTCAGCTGGTTACAAAGGACATTAATAAAGACACCCTGATCTAGAACTACTACACACAAAAAACCCTACTAGACAAAGGCCTGAAGGATAGTTATAAAAGAAAGAAGGATTCAAATAGTACTGTGAACAACTCTTAGAAATGAGAATGTTATATTTCAGTCATTGTATTCACTGGCTTTTTTTTTGTGTGTCTGTTGTACTTGGTAACCTTGTTGGAATTTTTGACCAGAATCCATTATCAATCCACAAGAGTAGATTGTTCTCATGCCACTTACCATGTTTTGGGGAAATGAGAGAAAAGACAAATGAAGGGAATGAGACTGGTGGGTATTAACTGATATGAGTTATCTCCCCTAAGTATGAAAAGCAGAATGAGTACTATCTACCTAAATGGGTTGAATAAACGGTTCAGTATGAAATGTCTAAGGTTACCAATTATAACAAATACCTGAAGAAAGTCAAAGAATACAACAACCAAAATATTGTGAATATAACAACCCAGGGTAAGCATGCCGATTCAAATAGGAAAACATGATGGTAATTACTCATCTAAAAATTTCAAACCGTATTTATCAATGTAAGGAATTGAAGGTGCAATCAAATGAAATGTGGTCAGATAATGAGTATTACCATTTTTCTTTTCTGAATTTGTAAAAACCTAGCAGTTTCAAACAACTTTAAGGAAAAAAAAGGAAAAAAGAGAAAAGAGAAAAGAGAAAAGAGAAAAGAGAAAAGAGAAAAGAGAAAAGAAAAAAGAGAAAAGAAAAAAGAGAAAAGAAAAAAGAGAAAAGAAAAAAGAGAAAAGAAAAAAAAAGAAAAGAAAAAAGAAAAGAAAAAAAAAGAAAAAAGAAAAGAAAAAAAAAGAAAAAAAAAGAAAAAAAGAAAAAAGAGAAAAGAAAAAAAAAGAAAAAAGAAAAGAAAAAAAAAGAAAAAAAAAGAAAAAAAGAAAAAAGAGAAAAGAAAAAAAAGAAAAAAGAAAAGAAAAAAGAAAAGAAAAAAGAAAAGAAAAAAGAAAAGAAAAAAGAAAAGAAAAAAGAAAAGAAAAGAAAAAAGAAAAGAAAAGAAAAAAGAAAAGAAAATAAAAAAGAAAAGAAAAGAAAAGAAAAAAGAAAAGAAAATAAAAAAGAAAAGAAAATAAAAAAGAAAAGAAAATAAAAAAGAAAAGAAAAGAAAAAAGAAAAGAAAAGAAAAAAGAAAAGAAAAGAAAAAAGAAAAAGAAAAAAGAAAAGAAAAAAAAAAAGAAAAAAGAAAAAAGAAAAGAAAAGAAAAAAGAAAAGAAAAGAAAAAAGAAAAGAAAAGAAAAAAGAAAAGAAAAGAAAAAAGAAAAGAAAAAAGAAAAGAAAAAAGAAAAGAAAAGAAAAAAGAAAAGAAAAGAAAAAAGAAAAGAAAAGAAAAAAGAAAAGAAAAGAAAAAAGAAAAGAAAAAAGAAAAGAAAAAAGAAAAGAAAAAAGAAAAGAAAAAAGAAAAGAAAAAAGAAAAGAAAAAAGAAAAGAAAAAAGAAAAGAAAAAAGAAAAGAAAAAAGAAAAGAAAAAAGAAAAGAAAAAAGAAAAGAAAAAAGAAAAGAAAAAAAAACAAAAAAAAAAGAAAAAAAGAGAAAAAAAGAGAAAAAAAGAGAAAAAAGAGAAAAAGAAAAAAGAAGAAAAAAGAAAAAAGAAAAAAAAAGAAAAAAATTAAAAAAAAAGAAAAAATAAAATAAAATAAAAATAAAAAATTATTTTATGTTCACTATTTTAGGATTTAAACAACAAAAAATAAATACAAGATAATTATTTTGAATTTTATATGCAAACAATAACTGACTATAATCAAGTAATCAGTATTAAGTCCACAAGTGTTTCCATTTTCCTCAAAGTTCTGTATAAGTATAAACACCAAATAAAAAAGGTAAATATTATTTGTCAAAAAAAAAAAAAAAAAAAAAAAAAAAGTCTAATTCTAATAGATCATCAATTTGACATTTTTAATAAATTTGTTTGCTTTCAAATTCCATATTTCAATACAGCAGGAACAGTATTTGATAGGGAAATTCTTTATTTAGAAAGTGTTCAAAGAAAAAATATAAAATTAGAAGTTGTTATGAATCCATTTAATATGGAAAAAAAAAAAGAGGTATAAATAAAAAGAAATAAGGTGAAATAGTCATCTGTTCAAATGCCTAAAAGAGAATGACTTTGCCTTTTAAAAATGGGACTTTACAATGTTTTCTGTCAAAATGAATTTAGTGCTATATCAAAATCTATGACTAATCAAAACAAAGCCACATAACCTAGTAATTAAGTAATATTAAAAGAAAATCTTAGACAATTTAGAAATTTGAACTTATTCAAACGTATTTTATGCTGTTTATGTTATTAAATAAAATTATATATTAAGAGAAACAATGTAACCTCTATCTTAATAAAGAAGGAAACAGTTTTGATTTTTTAACAAGAAAAGTAAAGGTAATATATGAACAAACACAGCTGTCAATTCATTAAACTGGTCATCTTCTTAAGACAAGGCACATATATAGACAAACATGTATATATGACTAATACAAGAAAGGAAACAGACAGTCCAGGAGTCAAGGGCATCAGACTGTTAATGTGGAAGGAATTCAAAGTGGAAAAAAAAAAAAAAAGAAGGGTAGGCCATTTCAAGAGAAAAAGAAAATTGGAAAATCCATTATGCAAAGTTTTTGCAATCACAAGTCACCTCCTGAGTTAAATACATTTATGTTATTGATCTATTACCTGCAATTCCCAGTTACCATGGTCAGGAATTACAACCTAGAACAGAATACACACATCAATATGAAGATTTTGAATGATGCCATTAGAGAGAAAGGCAAATGTGCAAACAAGTTCAAGGCAAGAAGGCAGGGGAGTTACCAAGACATTGCAAAAGAGAAATGAAAAATGCAAAGGCAACTGAAGTCACATGAATATCAAACTCTGAACAACAAATCTAGTAATTCATATTTTAATGCATTGACAAGTTGTTTTCAAGTGAAGAGCAAAGATGTTGCCTTGTATTTTTCTCTGTTTGCCGCCCCCACTTTTTTTTTTTTTTTTTTTACCTGTATTGCAGATGGAGGTGAAGAGAAATTACTGCAGTCTTTATGAAACCGCTGGGAAAAAATATAAAATAGCAGGTTATAAAATTTTCAGGAATTATGTAATGAGGAATTTTAAAAGATTAAAGAGGGTTTATTAAAGAAAACTGTAAACTGATTTTCTAAATCTGAAGTTGTCATAGGTAGTAGACTGAAGCCTGAAGGTTCCTTTGTCAGGAAAGGGAAGTAAATCTTTGGTTGTTTTTCAATTTATCAAGTAAAGTAATTAAGTGTGGCACAAACTTGCTTACCAAGAAGAAAGTCTTTTGAATTTAAATAGTTTTGGTTTGTTACAGATAATTATAATTGATTAAATGGAAAAATAAAGATCTACATTTACAAAAAAATAAAAAATTAAAAAAAAAAATTAAAAAAGATGAGGTACTTAAATGAAACTACTGTTAATTTCTGAGATGAGGAGTTATTTACATGCAGGCTATTGTCTTCATAATTGTTGGTATTAACCCAACATTTCGAGTGTTGTACTTTCCAACCTTTATCAGGTACTTGTCAATCTTAGTAACCTTCAGGAAATTTTGAATTGAACACTTTATTTAATCTACAGTGTTAGATTGTTCTCATTTTGCTGGCTATGTCTAGGGATATCTGGTCTAGTTCATCTTGTTTCAAGTACACATGGGTTCATGAAATTGGCAACATGGTAATTGTGAGCAATTTCTGACCTGGACAGTGTGTACTTTGAAATAACTGAGCAGTACTAAATAAGAACTAAACAAAATATCCATAGACACGGTCAGCAGAACGAGAACAGACCTACTCTCGACACACAGAAGATTAAATAATGGGCTCAGTTCAAAATTCCCTGAAGGTTATCCAGATTTTGACTAGCACCAGAAAAAGGCCCAACGATACAATAATTGAAAGGTTACAAAAACAATAGTGAGAATGTAAATAACCTATCATTAGTATCAAAATAAGTGCATAGTTCAAATAACCTGGTTACTTTAAATTCAAAATATGAAGATTTTATAGAATATTTAATAAATCATTTATAGTAAACCAAGGAAATTTATGAGATTCTATAAATGCAAACAACTGCTATGTAATCAACTAATTTGATGTACAGTTTTATATTAAATATATATCAACCAAATTAGGTTGACGTTACTCATACTTTCACTGAGTTAATATAAGTGGATTTTAAAAAATATTTTAGAAATTTCACATTGATAATTTACTTATTGTAACATTAAACAATTCAGATTTATTTATACCTCTGATGTTTAACTGTATATTAAAGTTGTTAAATAACAAGGAATCTACATATATATTAGACCTTTACTAATATAGATGTTACATTATTCTTATAAAATTATTCAATTCAAAAAGAAAGTTTGACTTAACTATAAATCACAAAAAAAAAAAAAAAATTTTCTAAGATTTAATACAAAGCTTTCTTATTTTTTTTGCCACCAACATCAGTTAGAATTAAATAACTCATAACAATTTCGCATTTATAAACTAAAGCAAAATTTAAAAAAAAAAAAAAAAAAAATCCTTTACTTTTAAATTTTTTTAAAGTATTTCACTAAACTTAGCTTACAGAGTTCACCCCTTTTCTGTAAACTATTTATGACATTTGTGTAATGCCTGAAACAAGAATAATATAACTGACTTTATAAAACTACGATACAATAACAGTGCAAACAACAATTTAAGTATTTTTCTTATATGAAATTTGATGTAGTCTAGTAACAAATGTATAAATATCCTCAAGTTCAAGTAATGTTTGTATACTGCATGTCTGTAAAGTGACAGGAAAGCAAGTCTACTGAGTCATGTTGTGGTTTACTTATAGAGGATTTAGCTTAATTATGTTTTTATTGTAATAAGACAACAAATAAAGCAAAGAATTGTTGCTGCTTTAAATTTCTTAATTGAGCAGTTGTAATTTTCCACTTGTAATGTTAGTTGTTATTGTTCAATGGCATTCAAAAATGAAGAGAACAGAAAATGTGTTATTTTCAAATTATAAAGGATATTTCAAATTATATTTGTTTATAGAAAAAATACTTTCCAAATGAAATTTGATAGGCATATTAGCCTTTGAGTTCAACAAAATTCAAGATAACATTTTCATCAATTTTAACAGAAATACATTTACTATGCTTGAGAAAGAATGAAATGAGTAACCAACAAATTTGAATTAATTTAAGGAGATAGAATAATATGTTATTAGGTTGGTGCAAAAATAATATCGTTTTCTCACATATGTTACTATGTGAGAAAACGACATTATTTTTGCACCAACCTAATATATTGTGCCAGTAAATTTATTTCTGGATACAAAAAAAAAAAAAAAAAAAAAAAAAAAAAAGAATTAAATTATATTTGTTATTGGTTTATTATGACAAATAATCAAAACCTTTTGCCAATACATTCATATCTCCAAGTAAAATATTTGCCACAGTGTCACTATACTGAACAAAAAATATGAAAGTTAATGATTGCCTCATTTTTATATTCTTTTTCACTCATCCACACAATTGCCTTTGAATTAAAATTACTTTCATCCTACAGATGCTAATTTTAGCTTGTCAGAGCAACTTTAAAACAGATTTTTTTAAAAAGTGAGAACATATTCACTTTCACATACACATTAGAAAACACTTTTTTTGTCTATAAGGAAACATTTTTATATATCTGTATCTGCAGTGGAATATGTTATGTTGAGATACAGAAAAGATATTGAACAGTCAGAAAAAGAAAATCATATGACATCGAGAGAAAATGACCAAATATCCTCTCTGACACAGAAGCTGAGAGAAATTCCTATAAAAAGATTAACTAGATTTCTGGATAGTAAATAGTTTATCTATACAAAATACAAAAATTGGAAATAAGTTAAAAAAAATATACTAAAGCAAATTTTTATCTTATGCTCGCAAGACTGAAGTTAATCTAAATAAAATCTGATAAAAGGAAAACAAAAATCCTTTTATAATATTGAACATTTTTGTTTCTCATAAAGAAAGAATTAAAAACAAATGAAAGTTCAGAGTTTTAAGAAAAAGAAAAAAGCTAAACAAATGATGATCACTGAATTCTTCAAGATAAATTTTTTTTTTTTTTAAAATCATTGCATCACAAACAAGGCAATAAAGCCACTCAGATGCAAGGTGGTTACTGAGTGTGAGAGAAGAAACTGAAGCATATAACTTACAGTTACATCTAGTCATTTATACTCTAAAATAATGAGACCTTGCCACCAATCTAGTACTGCACTTAAATTTATAAAGTCTAGGTATGAGAGTGGTAAGTTCATCAGAACAATTACTATGAAAATATTTATAGAAAAGGTACAAGAAAAATATGTTATGGCAGTGGGAAAATGACTGAAGCTGAGATGCCAAGTCAGGACCAATAACTTTTCAGATTCTTTGTATTTTATTTAGAATGTTTGAATACATAGCAGAAGCACCAGATGTGGCAGCAATATTCAATGCAAGGATGAATGGTAGACTTATAAATGTGCAAGATATATATATGAGAGAGAGAGAGAGAAATTTCGTTTTGGAGGCAATACAATTAATGAATCATTTCTTGTCCCCCAGTTAACTTTTTTTATTGCAGTTCATTTTTTTTTTTAGATCAACTACCAATTTTACCTTATTGAACTGCACAAATACAGAATTGAGAACTTATGGCATCATGAGAATTGTTGCAAAAATAGGAACAATGTAGGTCTAAGGATAGGGGTGGGGGTGGGGTGGGGGGCACCTGCATAAATGCAAGAAAAAAAATCTAGAAGTGTGGCTGCTTTATTTTGTGATTTGATAAGAAAGATTGAATCAGTTCAAAATTCATCCAGAAATACTATAACCTTTCAACTTGTAAAGATCATATGGGAGTTGACAAATGATTAAATAACAGTATAAAATGTTTGCTTTCAGAAAATGCAGCATAATGTGTTACACACAAACAAAATAAAGTTCATTAAAAAATAAAATTGAAATCAAGAAAGTTATTTAAGACAAGGAATTGAGAAGTGCAAAATAAAATTGTGGTAATAGTGAAGAAAACCAACAAATTATGTGATTCTTTAGTCACAAAAAGCCCATACTTAAAATCATTCTGTAACAAGAATTTGAAATTCATATTTAATACCAAGATTCTACATGTTTAAAGGGAGTTGTTTAATTTAAAACAAATATTCCAATATCTTATTACCTGCAGATTTAGCTGATAAACAAAAATAATTTATCCTTAATTGTGATAAGGGAGAGGGGGTGGGGTAAACAAAATTTGACAAAAACATTAAGATATCCGCCTAATATTATTAAGCACTATAAAATGAAAAATCATAATATTGTTCTAAAAATTATACCATTGAAAGGAAAGAAAGAAAGAATTTCAAGATTTGTGATTAAAATAAGTCATTCATGCTAAAATTCAGAGAAGGCAAAATAATAAAAAAAACTCTTACTAAAAAAATTAATAATTCAAAACTATATAAACAACATCCAGTAATCGTAAACTCTTTTTCACGTTTCTGAATTAGTGCTTTGTCAAAGAAAATAAGATTGGTTATCTTCCAATACTTCTGTGTAAAAGAAGAAAAAAAAAAAAAAAAAAAAAAAGTAGAAATACACTTACTGTGCAGATAAGAACAGCATTTTCAGCAGGATTATAAGACATGCTGAACACAACACTACGTGAACCACTGCAAGAAAAATCATAACTTTCTAATAATCCCAGTTAAACAATCAAACTTTTAAAATATTTCAAAATTCACAACTGAGATTTCTATATGGTGTCATTAATTTAAATATCTGTGAATCAGTATCCTAGCATCAACCCAGCAACCTCTGTTTTCCCAATTCTGCAAATCTTAATCTGCAATATCTTCAATCTCTTGTGAATTGATGCCTTTGCTTTTAACTTAATGATATGGTTTTTATTCATGATTATGCAAAATAAATCAGCAAGCTAAGAAAATAAATTTAGTGGCTATCATGTCATAGCTACTAAATTCATTAAAAGGGAAAATTTTTTTCCTAACATCTTTAACAGTTAAAAAGAAATATCTAAATCATATTTCAGCATTTAGGCTAAGTTTCATTTTACTACTATAAAAAAAGCAACTTACCCTCTTAGTTGCATGACAGCAACGTCTTTGGAGTTGTTGAAGTCCAATTTTCTCAGATAGCGGTCTTTAACATAATATAATGTATTATTGTGCACTGAATATGCAGGGCGCTCTCGTTCCAGTTTAAAGATGATCATGCCACTATCATGACCTGCAAGAACAAAATTTTTAAAACTCAAATTAACAATATTTTTCTAATTCTAGTTATAAATGCGATTGCTATCCTATGTTTAATGTTGCTGTTCTTAAAGAAAGCAATAACAGCTGTATGAACAAAAGAATATTCTCCTTTGATTTTTCCAAAATTTTTGAGTTACTATATAAATATAGGACAGAGAATTTAAAAAAAAAGAAAAAAAAAAAAAAGAAAAAAAAAAAAAAAGAAAAAAAAAAGAAAAGAAGAAAAAAAGAAAAGAAGAAAAAAAAAAGAAGAAAAAAAAAAGAAGAAAAAAAAAAAGGAGTTCTCAAAATTTCTTGGTCAAACCAAAAGACATCTTAAAAAATCTGGTTAGATTTTGGGAACTGGGCTTGGTGGAGAACTTAAACTTTACAGTATCCACTCATTAGATTAGAACATTCTTTTTTGATAAAATGTGATTTTATTGTTAAGTCCAAAAATCGAACCCTGTACAATGACTGGTAGAATATTGGTTGGTATATAGTAATAAAACATTAAAGAATAAGCAAGACAAAAGTTATTGGGGGAAAAAAAAAAAAAGAAAAAAAAAAAGTGTAATTTGCCAGAATTTTCCATGGTATGAATAGATAGAAATCATTCTTATTCGCCTTAGAAATAAAAATCCATAAATTTACAAACTGTAGTTAAAAAAAAAAAAAAAAAAAAAAAAAATGATCTCATTGGCGTCTGTATGCAAGAAGAGTCTCATGCGGAAGCTATTATATTGTTTTTTAAGCTGGCAAAAAAATTCAATGCACAATCACGGCGTTCATAGGATGTGTGTTGAAGAAAGATGGAGTGTACGAAAGACAGTGAGAGAAGAGTAAGTTAGTCTACAAACAGCAAAACAATATGACAAATACAACATCTACATTTTGTCACTCAGAATTAACGTCTACTGAAGAATTTTGAGACAGTCTCTCGAATTTAAACTTCAAGCTATTTTGGCATATACATATAAAGCGCCGTGATGGTATGGAGGGGAATCGAAAAGTAACTGTCGATATGGTGAAAACATTTAGTGGCAAAGGTGATTTGATGGCCTGGTTGACGAAAGTGAAATTGGTAGCGAGACTGCAAAAAATCCACGACCTCACAAGTTTTATGTCCATGTTTTTAGAAGGAGACGCCCTGGCCTTATATCTCCAATTGACCAATGAAGATCAACGGGATGCAAAGAAAATAGAGGCTAAGTTAAAAACAGTCTTTACGGACGGAGTTTTTTCTGCATATGCAAAGCTAGTGAAGATGCGATGGAGCGGTGAAGCCATTGATGTGTGTGTGCAATGAAAATACGATGACTGGATTAATGTTGCGGTGCTGCCAGTATCAATTAGGGCCTTAGCTCTCATGCCTTCTATCAGGGTTTGAAGGAAGTGGACAAGAGCGGATCGTGAAGCTCACGTTTGTCAATGGGTTCCTGGAAAGTATTTCGGTGCCACTACAGCAGTTGCCAAATGTGAGAAACTAGAACTCGGCGAAATAATTTCAACTGCCAGGGTGCTTACAGCCACTCGGAGACCAGAAGTAGTAGCGGTCGCAGAACGAGAACCTAAACAGTGTGATGGAAGACCAAGAATGATCAAACTGTTTAGTGGCAAATGTTATAACTGCAAGGGTCCTCACTTGTTGAAAGACTGTAGGGAACCAATCAAAGTGACCTGTTATGGATGTGGCGAGCAGGGACATTATGTAAAACACTGCCCACAGGGAAAAGAACAGGGGGCAACCGGTATCCGGGGTTGCCCCTTCAGATCAGCAATGGCACAAACCAGAACACTACCAACAATAGAAGCGCTGATAGAAGGCATGAGAGCTAAGGCCCTAATTGATACTGGCAGCACCGCAACATTAATCCGGTTGGGTCTTTCGACTGATTGTAGGAGTACAAGTATTGTAAGAGCAGTGGATGGACGGGAGGTTGTGTGTAGAGGGATCAGCACAGTGACGTTGGAGGTATGTGGACGGTTACTGAGAATCGAGGCAATTGTGATAGAAAAGATCATTGATGGTGTTGACGTCATTGTGGACATGGATGTTATCCGCCAGCTTGGAGGGGTTACCGTCTACGGAAATGGTAACGTGGAGTTCAGAGGAGGAGATTGTCCAATGAACATACAACCAAACAGCAAGAGTAGCAAAAAAATGCAATGCGAAGTGGTAGATAAGGACTTTGGTGCAAGATTTGATGGAAAGAAGTGGACCGTGGAATGGAAATGGATTTCAGAACCCCTGATATTAAAAAACATTAGTCACTATCATGCTAAAGGGAGTAAGGAGAAGAAGGTCGAGTTCGACAGTGAAGTTAAATGGTGGATTGAGGAAGGAATCTTAACCCCGTGGGACCAGGATGTTCAGACGGGAGTGCTACCCTTAATGGCGGTGGAACAACCCACAAAAAACAAGTTCAGGCCAGTTCTCGATTACTGAGAACTAAAATACATTATGTGTCATTCTGGTGGGGATACAATTGACGTTTGTGGAGAAACAATGAGGAAGTGGAGGCAAATGACGACATCAAAAATTGTTGATCTGAGGTCCGCATATTTGCAAATCCATGTCGCAAGACATCTGTGGAGGTACCAGTTAGTTCGATACGAGGGACAGACCTATTGTTTAACGAGGTTGGGTTTCGGGCTAAATGTAGCCCTGAAGATTATGTCAAAAATCCTAAAAAATGTGCTCACAAAAGAGGAACACATCGGACAAAAACACGGATTCGTATATTGACGATATACTAGTGGATGAAACAGTGGTACCAGAGGCAGACGTTGTAAATCATCTTAACAACTTTGGCTTAACAGCAAAGCCACCAGAATCATTAGAAGGAGGAGAAGTGTTGGGTCTTCGGCTTCATACGGATAAAGCAGGAGATCTGGTATTTGCGAGAGGGAATGAACTGCCTGAGGTGCATAAGGAAATGAGCAGGCATGAACTGTTCTCTGTCTGCGGAAAAATGGTGGGCCACTACCCAATAGCTGGATGGCTTAGAATTGCCTGCAGTTATTTGAAGAGAAGAGCAGAAGAAATTGATTGGGAAGATATAGTGGATAGTGAAACAACCGGTGTGGTACGGGAAGTTGTGGAAGACGTTCGACACAACGATCCGGTTCGAAGGAGATGGCATGTTCCCAAATTGGAAAAGGGTGTTGTATGGTGCGATGCAAGCAGTATGGCCACTGGTGTACGTATTGAGATCAATGGTGCGATAGTCGAAGATGCAGCGTGATTAAGAAAGAAACGTGACTACAACCATATCAATGTTGCCGAGTTGCATGCTACAACCTCGCGTTGAAATGGGGGTCTAAAAGAAATTGAGATTCAAACTGATTCAACTGTCCGCAGTTGGATCAGTCTTACGATAACAGATGAAAAAAGGATCCGTACAAAAGGAGCGGCAGAGCTAATTATCATGTGACGTTTGGGGATTCTGAGGGAAATGATTGATGAATTTAACTTAAAATTGAGTGTAATGTTCGTGCCCTCTGACAGAAATAAGGCCGATGCTCTAACCAGAGTGAAAAAGAGTTGGCTGAAAGTATAGAAAGCTATTACAGCGACGTGCCATGCAGGCCGAGATGAGGTCAAGGAGTTGCACGGACTGCATCATGTAGGAGTGGATAGAACACTATATCTAGTACGGAAAGTCTACCCGGAGGTGACAAGAGATACTGTACAGAAGGTGGTTAGAAGCTGCGATCGTTGTCAATCAATCGACCCGTCGCCAAATGTTCACGAATTAGGAGAGATCCAAGTAGACACCAATTGGACCAGATTATCTATCGATGTGACGCATTATAGAGGTGAAAATTATTTGACTATAGTTGATTGTGGCCCTGGCCAGTTCACCATTTGGAAGGAGATTCGAGCAGTAACGGCAGACATCATTGCAAAGGAGCTGGAGGAAATATTTTTCGAGTGTGGACCAGTTGAAGAGGTACTCACGGACAATGGGGCAGTGTTCCATTCGGAAGTGTTTCAGTCGATGTTGGATAAGTGGAACATTAGGCAATATTATAGAGCAGTATACAGGCCTAGTGGAAATGGTATCATAGAACGAAACCACCAAACTATAAAAGTCATTGCCGAGAGAGGAGGGATATCACCTGCAGAAGCAGTATTTTGGTATAATATGTCGCCTAAATCTGGCCAATGTGAAGACACTGTGCCGCACAGAGCAGTTTACACATACCAATGGAGACATCCTAGAGTTGGATCATGTTTAACACGCTCTGACGGCCCTGAATCTATACGGATTGGAGAGGAGGTTTGGGTCAAGCCAACTGGAGCCCACTGCACGACAAAATGGACAAGAGGAATGGTTACTGGGGCACAGTCGCGCAACAATATGGAGGTGGACGGTATGCCAAGGCATATTCTTGACCTAAGAGTGATTCAAGAGGATTTAGAGAATGAAGGAGAAAATTGGAGAAGTTCTCATGAGGCTCAGCCCCAAACACTGGAAATCACAAAGAGAGCAACACCCGCCCAGACGGAAGGATGATTATATAACGCGAGATGTGATCATGAGATCAGGAGGGCGTGTAGTTAAAAAAAAAAGAAAAAATCTCATTGGTGTCTGTACATAAGAGTCATAGAACGCGAGTTGAAGAAAGAAGATGGAGTGTACGAAAGACGGTGAGAGAAGAGGAAGTTAGTCTACAAACAGCAAAACAATATGACAAATACAACATCTACATTTTGTCACTCAGAATTAACGTTTACTAAGGAATTTGAAGACGGTCTCTCGAATTTAAACTACACAAACATCACCACCTTTATGACTAAATGTACAAATCTGGCAGAGTAAAAAGATTCTGATTCAGATATTGTTTATCTTTATGGAAAAAAATTCAGTGTACTTAGCATAATGAAAGTAATGTAAAATTTGAAGAAGCAAAAATGAACAAAAAGATTCCAACATTACCAGCAGCAAACAAATTAAGGGAAGGATGAGCTGCAATCACCCAAAATCTATCATGTTCTCTGCGGAAGGTCTGTACACTGGTCCTGAAAGTTACAATTGCCACAAATTATACAAAACAATAAAAAATTAAGTAAATAAAGAGAATAATAATAATAATAATAAAATTATATCAACTTTAATATTGAATAAATGTTCAGATTTCTTAACAAAGTTTATATATTACTTGAAAATGTCTTAAACTAAGTAGACATTCAATGAAGTTTCTGTTTTGCATGTGATAAAGTCAGATTCAAGCTATGAACCTACTTTTAACTTTAAATTTTTTTTTTTTAAGAAATGAGACAAAAATTAACTAAATATGAAATGATCCAACTTTAGAGATAATTAGCCCACTATGATCATTGATGAAATTGCAGGATATTCAATAAAGTAGAAAGGTTTGGGAGTTGAGTATAAGAATATTTAATCATGGCTCTGTGTACAACAACCATAATAGTATGGGTAAAGGGAAAAATATTTCAATCTTCCTTGCTTTCTTCACGAAAACTTAAATACAAGTTGCATCTTAAGACATTTTTTTTTCAATACAAATTTCTGCATCAGCATCATTTGAAATTCATTTATTTAAATAGAGAAACAAAATAACTAGTCTTCATCTTCCAAAAGGAGAAAGTTTATAAGCTTAGATACATGGTATGGAAAAAACAATCTAAAAAAATCTAACAGAGACTGGTTTACACTGTTAAACGTAACTGAAAAATTAAATGAAATAAGTGTCATCAAAATGCTTTCAATTAACCACAAATAAAAGGCATCAGATTTATAATGATAAATGCTTACCTCTTGCTCATGTCCCACACCCGAATAGTCTTGTCTTCAGAATTACTGAGGATAAGCTCTTGGCGTGGATGAAACAAGCAGCAGGAGACATTGTTATAATGTCCACGACATGTATCCACTTCCCAGGCTTTAGATTCTACAAACAGATTGAAAAAATAAATAAATAATTAAAAAAAAAAAAAAAAAAAAAAAAACACTTTTCAATGAATTTAAGATAAATTTTTATACAAACTTATTTGAAATAAAACTAAGATATATGCTAATGCTCAAATAATATGCAACATAAATGAAAGGTTATTTCCTACTGAATAAATGCAAAATAGTAAAATACAAAACCAATTTAAAAAGCTTACAAAATTTAAAAATTCTAACAATTTTCAAATGATTTAAAGCTACACCTGCATTAAATTTTGCTTATCCTAATTAATACCTCAAAATGAGAAAATTTTAATATTTTCAATTGAATACAGTGTAATCACATTTATGCAACTGTAAATAAAAATTTCATTAATTATATAACCTCAGTTACATAAAGCTAAGCATTTTTTTGTCTGTAAAACTCCAACAGAGTAAAAGAAAACAATGATTTTGTATTACAAAACAAAGTTTTTGAAGAATTCAACACAGACTATATCTCTTATTAAATATGATGGACAAAGAATTTTTTAAAAAGTTTTTCCAGCATTCTTGCATTTTTCTGTTTGGTGGGAGTGAGGGAGTGCAAAAACTGTTCATATTGTCCATAGTCCCAAGTGCTTTCAGCCACTTCCTTAACCATTTTCATGGGAGTTTTGTTTTTGGTGTTAGTAGTTTTTCATATTGACTGTGTAACATGTATTGTTTGTGTGGTTTTGAATTCTCGTAAGAGCATTAATTCAGAGCCATTGTGTATTGAGGATGGCTAGAATGTGTGTGGGCTGCTTTCTATTTTAAAAAAATTACTACTCCCATTGTTAAACAAGGTGAGGTTGATGGTGGAGGAGAGGTGTTTGATATACAGGGCTTCTCTTATGTTTTTAGTAATTTGATTTACAAAGAACTGTTGTGCTTTTGACAAGTATTTTTCTTAAGTGTTCTTGTAGATTGTGGGTTGATACAAGTTTTTTTTATAGCACTCTGCTCTGATGAGTGACATGTGAAGCATCTACTCAAAGAGGTGGGAGGATGTCTAATATAGGTAACTCATTTAGGACTTAAAAACACGGCCCAGTACTGGGTAGTGAAATCAATATGCTAGATTAGTCATTGCTAGTTTAGATTTGATGGGGTTGTTTTGGTTAGTGATACGGTTTGCAGTTTTTCATTTTCTGTAATATAAGTTAGAGATGTTTTTGGGGAATTACAGCAGAAATATGGTGTTTAATGATTTTTTTGTATGGCAAATTTATCCTGCTTATAATTGCACATCTGGTTACCGTAAAATATATAGATATTTTCTTGTGTGGTATTTTTTCTAAGAAAAATTTTGTTTGTTTAGCAATGATGTAGTTGGGAAAATTATTGTTGACTAATGTGCCTTTTATATGTTTTAGTTAACTCAGAAATATTCTTTGGGAAGAGGAATTCAGGTATGCTCTTATTTAGGATTTTTTTTTTTTTTTTAAAATCACTGCTATTTTATATCTTTCCAGGCATTGACTATCAGTTTACAATACAGGATTTTGTGCTTTTTTTTTCTTTTTTATATACACAGGTAAGTGGTAAATACTTTAGATTTTAGTTCTACATCAATGTCAAGAAATGAGATTTTGTTATTAACCATGAATTTAATTTTACTGTTAAGTCCTCCCCACAAAAAAAGTTGATTTAAGACTTATAATTTTGTCACTTTTTTTTATCAAGACAAAAATATTGTCAATGTACCTTGCATAGATTTGTGGTTTGTCAGTTTCAAACACTTTGCTTTTCAATATGAGACCCTGCAAAAAGTTAGAGAAAGCAGAACACCTAATGGGTCTCACATACAGACACCATTAGTTTGAATGTAAGCATTGCCATCGTGATCATAGAATAGGGCTTTCATGGTACAGGTGAATAGTAGTTTCTGAAGAGTTGCTGGTCAGATTTTGGGAGGAGGGATTGACAGTAGATGCAGTCACTAATTATGTTATGTGTTTCTTCAACTGGGACATGGGTAAAAAGGTTTTCAAGAGAGTGAAGCTAGTGTCCTACATGTGGGATTTGTTTATATAACTTTTTAGTGATTCTGTGGGATCTTTTCTTAATTTTGTTGCATTATCTAAAATAGATTGTAATTTTTTGGTTGTAATCTTGTTAGTTAAGAATGACAGAATTCTTGGTTTTGTCAGCATCTTTGATGATGATATTGAGCTTGTTGAGTTCAACATGCTTTTGCAGCCAATTTGAGTTTGCGAGGATATTATTGTGTTTGAGATATATCAAATACTTCTCCCCTGCCATCAACCTCACCTTGTTTAACAATGGGATTGGTGTGCTGAAAGTCTTAAAGAAAGTCACCCACTCAAATTCTAGCCATCACCAACATGTGATGGCTCAAAATTAACGCTCCTACTAGAATTCAAAAAAAAAAAAAAAAAAAAAAAAAAAAAAAAAAAACACAAACAATACATGTCACACAGTTAAAATATGAAAAGAAACTAACACTACCAAAAACAAAACTCCCTTGAAAATGATTAAGGAAGTAGCCAAAAGCACTTCGAGAAAAAATGCACAATATCGACAGCTTTTTTTACTCCCACCAAACAGAAAAATGCAAGAAGGCTGAAAAAAAAAAAAAAAAAAAAAAAAAAAAAATAAATATTAAAAATTAACTTTCCTTGTCAGTCATATTTAAAAAAAAATGTTTAAAAAGAAAGGTTCTGCCCATATATATATATGGGAATACAAAAATACAGTAATGAAAAACAAAGTGTACAAAAAAATTGAATGAATCCTAGTACTATTGTAATACTGGTATAATAATTACTGTATATTTATTTTTGCACACACATACATGTGTGTGTGTGTGTGTGTGTGTGTGTGTGTGTGTATGTATATATATATATATATATACACACACACACATATGAATAATATAATTTGTCAGGTAAAAGAACTAGAAAATATACAAGTTAAAAATTCAAAAAGTTTCTAAGGTATAATTTTTTTTTTTTCTTTAAATAAAGTTTTAAATGAGCAATTTGTAAATTTAAAATATTTTTCAATAAAAGAAAGAAAAAAAGGGATTAGAAGGTTTGAAGCCATTGAACAAAAAAGAAAAGCCCAAGTACCATGAATACTTGAGAAGGAAAGATGCCCCCCACCCACCCAAGAGAATAGTAGAGAATAACCCTACTCCATAGAATTAAAAAGAAAAGCATGGAAGAAGAATTATTTTTAAATAAAATTCAGATAAACAGAAATTTGAGAATTTTTCTGTTTTAGGCTAAATGGATAAAATAATAAGGAGCCAGTAAAACAGTAAAATGATTGCTTGCCTAACTTAAATCTAATAATCACAAGCTGCCAACATAAATGTGGAACTGAATTATTAACAGATAAGTTCTGTATGATTAAAAATTCTAACTGTACTCAGTTGGTATATCCATAAATACTTTGAGGATAATGTCAACAATCTTAGCTTAAAACATTTTTAATCTAAATTTAAATCTGATTTGGTAGGTTCATTTTTAAAATCAAAATGTCCACGCACACACAATTTTGCTTTTTTTTTTTTTTTTAAAGCCTGTTCATGCATTCAACTTTTAAGAAACAAAATTTATACCAACCCCAAAAGGCAGAAAGAGAAATCAAATGAGTAGATTTTAGAAATTTTAAAACTTGAAAAGAGTATTTACATGAATGACACAGGAAGCAAAAAAATAAACAAGGTCCAATAACATGAAGAGAGAAGAAAAGAGAAAAATGGAAAGATGAAACTTGGGGTTTGTTTTCAACACAAAAAGGAGAAGGAAAATAATTTTGGGCAAAGAGAACATAAAAAAAAAAAAAAAAAAAAAAAAAAAAAAAAAAATCAAATACAATACCAGAACCGTGTGTAGAAAAAAGATAGTTGACAATGAGGTTAGCATCATCTGAAAATGGGGCAGGAGGATGATCATTGCAGTTGTTAAGCATTAATTTCAAAATCATAAGAATGAAGGGTTGAAGTGAACAAAGGTAAAGTTTTAAATATTTCTCATGGTTGAAATATTCATTATGGTTAATGAATAGATTATATAAATCTAAAAATAAGGATGGGGGGTGGGAATGATCGTAGAAAAAAATCATCCACTTAATATTTTTATTATTAATTGCTGATGATCAGGTCAGCAGCCAGAACAAGTCTTATTCACTGGCAAAGAATTAGTGAAACAAATAAATATCACCTTTTAAATTAAAAGAGCAAATCATGGTTAAAATAAAGTGTTATGTTAATAAAATATTCCTCAGTTTCACAATCTGCTCTCCAATCATCATCAGCTAATCAGCACACGGATATCAACAATTGGGTGAATCATAACAGCAAAAATTGACAACAGAAAACAAACTCTAGTAATATGGTAATCATTGAAAACTAGATTAAAAAAATATATACTTATTTCAATATTAAAAGAACTTGTTGGGCTTAAAATATGAAGCAGATAAGCTGATAAAGAAGTTACAAAATGGTTTTAGAAGGAACTGGGATTAAAAGTCATTCATAGGTAAAACAGATTAGATGGAACACAGGTTAATTTTACATAAGTTGCTTAGGAGATGTTATCAAAAAAGAAAAATGCTACAAAACCATTATTTCTATAAAATTCCTTTTTAGAAAAATTTAAGTTGGCAATTATATTTATAAAATTATTAGTAAAAATTCAGTGTAATTAAAAGAGTAAAAACAAAAATAATCCTTAATACAAAATTCCTTGATCTGGTTGTTCCTAAAATTCCAAGATGAATCATGAACTTTTATTTTGTCTTTTGAATTTCAAATTTATTTTCAAATTTTATTTTGTAGTTTGTACTTTGCAATTGAAAAACAACTTTATACAAGTTAACTATATGAATTGTAGCAGAATCTTTTAAACTTACCATTCAGAATTTTGATATTGAATATCCATATTTTACTAAACTTAATGCAAAGAGAACATAATTATTCTGATTATAGTTCTAGAAACAAAGACTGATAGATAGCAGAGACAGTCATAGATTTCCTATTAGCATTAGTGAGCAGTGTCTCAGCTTAAATAAAAGCTGACTTTCAAAGTAGGTAGAGCCTGCCTTCATTCAATAATTGTGTGATATTTTTGCTATACCAGATGAAGGTAATCTCATGGAAAAAAACCTTGTTTGTTTCTTAACATTATTTAGCTTACTTGACTTTAAATGTGTTATTTGATAAAGTATTTCATTAGCAACTGTGCCACCAAAATATCCTAATTTTTTTAATCTATTAAAAACCTAGTTTTGTATTAAACACAAAGAAGAATGTTAGATTTTACATACATAATTGCTGTCACAAAAAAAGAGAGTGAGAGAGACAGCTATTAGAAAATTCTAAAAGTTTATAAACTTTGCTTAAAAATAGGTAAGTAACAACAAAATAAAATAAAACACTGAAAGAGTTAAAAGTGGAAAGTAGGAAATGGAATGCAAATGAAAACAGAAATTGTAAAGCCTGAAATGAGAATAAAGTCATGATGGCTAAACATCGATATGGAAATGGAATAAAAAGGTGTTGACATTCACTCAAGTAAAACATGTCAAAAATAAATAATCATGACAGAGTCAACCAGTTCTTTTCTGCATGAAAGTATGTTATAAAAATATATTATTTATGAAAGAGTTTAATTCATAAAAATCTACAAACTTATATGTAGAGGCAAGAGGAAAAAAAAAAGAAGAAAAAAAAGGAGAGATAGAAAAAAAAGGAAAGAAGAGAAGCTTTTTACCAAAGTCTTAGAATATTATATGTATGGTATTTGCACACACAAAAAAGATTTTTTTTTTTTTAAAATTAATCATTTCACCACAAGCAAGGTAATAAAGCCACTAAGATACAAAGGGCTACTGAGCATGGGAAAAAAGACATTAAGAAGAGAGAACAATAAAAATATAGGCATTAAGACAAAAGATAATTGAAATTTTTAATTTTTTTTTTTTTGACTGGAAAGCAAGAGGCCAGAAGAGAGTTCCACAAATGAGAAGTGTGAGAGAAGAAACAGTATAGAACAGGTGGTTACATCTAGCCATTTCAATTGTAAAATGATGAGACCTAGCTTCCAATCTAATACTGCACTTAAATTCATAAAGTTGAGGTACCAACAAAGAAAGCTCATGAGAACAATTACCATGAAAATATTTATAGAAAAGGCACAGGGAAGCTACATTATGGCAGTGGGAAAGTAAATGAAGCCAAGAAGATAAGTCAGGACCAATAAATTTGCAGATTCTTCTTTGAATTTTATCAAGAATCTTTAAATACATAGAAGCACCAGACTAGATGTGACAGCAATATTCAATGCATGGACAATTGGTAGGCTTTTAAATGTGTAATATAGATTCTGGCAAGAATTGTCTAGCACAAAACAGTGAACCAACTTTCCTAGTATCAGACCAAGCAATAGATTAAATATAATCTTGACTGTCTTGGATGTTAGCATCAGCCAAGCTGATGGAAGGTAGAAAAGGTTCTCTAAGACGATTAAAAGAGAGTAGTTTCATTTTGGAGGCAATAAAATTAACAAGTCATTTCTTGTCCCAGTCAACAACAAATCAGCTGCCAATTTGACCATATCAAACTGATCAGACTTGACATTAAGACAAGAGTATATAGTTGTGCCATCAGCATAGATACCAAGTTGAGAATTGATGACATTAGAAAGGATTTATTTTAATATAACAACACTCAATGATCATTGCTCAATATTACTAATTTTAAATATTACAGAAAAATGGAGTTAAAATTACATAATTGATCAAAATCAAATAACTTTTCCCATGTATGTCATAACTTAGTACCCAATAATGTTGTTACCTGTACTAAATCCACATAAATCATTGAAATAGTAAAGACAACTTATTAAATATGACTTAGAATATAATTTGATTCTCATTCTAATTTTAAAAATAAAATATCTACCATATATGTAAATTAGAATATTAAGCTTTAACCCTAGTTTTAATTGGCTCAAGAGAGGGAAAAAAATGATTGTAACATTTTAGAGGCAGAAATGCACTAGCAAATATTGTAACATTTTGATTTGAACACAAAACCATGTTTTTTTTTTTTTTTTTTTGACATTTCTATGATAATATTTGCTATTTAATTGAAAACAAGTAGTAGAAATATAAAATAGTCTACTTACCATTCATTCTCCACAGTTTGACTTGTCTGTCATCAGCTCCAGAAATGATAAGGGGCATTGTAGGATGAAATGCAGCCCAATTGACACCACGATCATGTCCTTCCAAAACATGTTTTACAACAGCATCAGTTGTTCCAAACAAATCTGTCTGTGCAGGGTTTCGTAATCTATCTTCCAGCCCGCCAGGTCCAGGAGCCACATTCTTCTTTCTTAAGCCTATAAATTACAATGCAAAATAAAATACTGTTTGGCAGTTACAAACAATTTACAAATCCCAAAGTTACTTTGTTTTTTTAACTAATGTTATTTTTATAATCTGTTTATTTTCTTTAATAATCAACAAATGCTATTTACAACCTTTAGAATTGTTTTCCCAAGTTGAACAAAATTTATATATATATATATATATATATATATATATATATATATATATCTCAGGATCAAATTAATCTCATTAACTTAAATTTTTCTTAATCTAGTCACAATAAAATGTCCCCCCCCACACTCCAGTTAAAATATATATGATCATTTTATTTAACTTTAGCAACAACATTCACATACAAACACGCAAATTTAATAATTTCTAGTTATTACTTAAACACACCTGCAAATCAGATATAACACCAAAATTAAATATTAAATAATTCTTTAGTTACTTTGGTAGACTGATTTCCAGCCAGAAATTTTTTGTTTCAATACACCATAGTTCATATGCAAATGAACTTTATATAAGTGCATATTTTTTTATATACAGCTTATCAACCTTTTGTTGGTTATTTAAAGGTCCAACATATTTTGAATTGTAAGAATATTTTTTGTCAGTGAATATTACATTTGAGAATAATTTTTTCAGATACATGTCCGAATATTTAACCTATAGCTGGAAGAAGGTAAATTTTTTGCTTTCCCAAGGGTATTTGAGCCTAAGTGAATGTAATAAACTTGACTAGAATTTGAACCAAGCTGCTAGCCATTACACCACCCTACATAAAAGTGCAAATGAATGACAAAATGGAAAGCTGGAACTATCTTGTCATTCATTTGGTCACTATTATTCTGATACAAGATGTGTGGCCAGTGTAATGGCTATTGGCATGGGAAATAGAATCCCTGAGTCAAGTTCAAATTACAGCTGATTTTATTTCATATCACACTGCACTAATGCCCCTGGGAAAAGTATGAATCAATCTTCCCCTAGCTATGGGTTAAATATTAGGCCAGATTGGGCTCTCTTGTTTTGAATGACAGAAAGAAAAATGACTTCAAACCTAAAGAGGACTGTTTGGAAAAGTTAGTGATACAATGTGTGCTATTTCTGATATCAGTTCTGGAAAAAAAAAAAAAAAAAAAAAAACTAATGTAGCTGGTTCTACACAAGCTTTCACCACTATAATCAAATCACCCGTGTTGGTAGTGTAGCAGTTCAGCTCTCATACATTGAAATCAATTAGAGTGTCCATGTATCATATAACAACTATCAATAAAGACATTAGAATAGAAAAACTTTAACCTTAGGGGAAAAAAAAAAAAAAAAAAAAAAATTTACACATTTACATTGCTGAAGTCTATAGAAATGGGTTTCTTACCAGAAATGTCCCAAACTCTGACAGTTTGATCCAGAGAAGCAGACACAACAAGGTCTTCACTCATGTGAAACTGTGCACACATCACATAATGGCTATGGCCTGTCAATACACTAAAATTACAAATAACACTGTCTTATAATAAATGTTCAAAATGGAAGAATTTGAAGAGAAAACCTTAAAAAAAAAAAAAAAAAAAAAAAAAAAAAAAATGTAAAAATTTGACAAATCATTTTGCAAGAATATTAACATAAGTATTTAAACATAAATATTTGCTCATAAATAAATGAAATCATGCTACTTATGATTAAGTTACAAAAAGAACCAGGACTGAGGTTTAAATCCATCATCTGACCAACATGTTAACGATAATATGAAAACCCACAAAAACATATTTTAAAGAGTTATAAAAGACTATTTTGTTACTTAGCATTATTCCATACATGGCAAAAATATTTAAGGAATAACAAAATTATTAATTATAGTAAATGCAAGTAATTAAAATTACTTATATTATTCTGATAACCATGGTGAAGTTTTCACATGTTTCAAAAATGGATATTTTACGAAAGAACTAGTGCCAGAGAACTTCTTTGGTGTAATGTTAAAAAATGGTAGATTTGTTAAATTAAGCAAAGTTAGGTACAAAACACATGAAATTTGGATGGAACTGTCAATACCTTGTAAATAATCAAAAACAAAAAGTAACCAAAATAATTTCATAAATTTTCAGAACTCCAGATAATCTACCATTAGCAATTTTTGACTAGTTTTTCATTGTCTTTATTAAAGTTACTGCATTTGACAACATACATTAAAAAAAAAAAAAAAAAAAAAAAAAAAAAAACCCTGCATCTTCTATACAAAGTTGAAGCCTCCAATAGGCTAATTTTATCCACAATGCTCACTAATGAAAGCTATAATTTTACTTCAGTCACTTCTTAGCCAACCTCTATATTATTTATTCAAACATCATTACTACTACTATTATTGTAACAAAGTAGTGGTGACATTGTTTTATTACTGTTGCCATGTAGGATATTTGTATTATTGTTTCATACTTTATATTCAGCTGTACTGCAAGTTTGCTTTTGATATACAGTAATGTTTTTTTTGCTGCAGCACATTTTTATTTTTATATATACAGATGCTTAAATGCACAAAAATCTTTCTCTTGAACATGCCATGCTGAAAAGGGGAGTGTGTCAAATATACCTTTATGTCTTTTATGCTATCATATATGACATTGAAAATGCTAGTATACATCCATCAGTAAACAGAACAGATTGGAAGTAAATGACAAGATTTTAACTTGCATTACTTTTCTTTAGGAAGACTAGTTATCTATACTTTTTGCTCTGTAGGTTGTGTGATAAGAGCCCATGGTTAGCAAAAAGATCAACTCTAACCACACAGACACTATCACCACATTTGTTATTTTTTTTTATTTCTTTATTCTTCTATATACACTAATTGTATTATTAGGTTGGTGCAAAAATAATGACGTAATAATGTCGTTTTTTTGACGTTTTTTTTAACGTCAAAAAAACAACATTATTACGTCATTTTTGCACCAACCTAATAGAAGTAGTTACATTATCTTGATTCCTTTTTCATCATCTAATTTCCTAGTTTGAAATTAACTTTTCTAAAACCCCACCATAAAAAATTAGGAAAAGATAAACTCACCAGATGCAGTTTCTTGACTGCCAATTCCAAATTCTAATTGTCTGATCATCAGAAGCACTGACAATCCATGGATATTCCTGAAGAAGATAAACTTTAATTTTATGGCAACTGTAAATCATAAACTCATCTATTTCATAATTCATGACTTGAAGCAAGTTGAGGCAAAATATAATAGAGCATCTCCAGTTATGTTGTATATTAAGTTGGGACAGAAGTTTGTAACAGTTTTTAATAAGTGGCATTGGACATGTGGTTTTGTTTCACATGTGACATATATATATATATATATATATATTCTGAGAAATGATATTTCAACATCATTGTGTATGGATTGTGAATTTTAAAATGTTTTTATGTTAAAACTGAAAATGGTTGTAAATTACATGCATTTTTGTCAAAAAGAAAAAAAAAAAAAAATACAAATCTTGTAAGTTATAATGTATATAATTCAATATCCATGTTCTTGAGTACAGGAAACTAAAAAACTAGTCTCCCATATATATTCTTTAAATAATACAGACAATCACTTTTGGAAACACTAAATTTAACATTTTTTATTTTTTAACCTCAAAATAGATAACTGACTAAAATACTCTGCTTCTGACATAAAAAAAAAAAAAAAAAAAAAAAAAAAAATATCAATCACACTGAAAATTGATATGTCTAAAGAGAAAAATAATTGAACGGATTTGAGTAGCTTACATGATGGAAGTTGGTGGTTCGGATATAGTCCAAATGTCCCAATAATGTGAACAAACATCTGCGCTGCTTGTAATTCCAAACCTAATGTTTAGGGAAGAAAGAGTAAACATTTAAAAAAAAAAAAAAAAAAATCAGTTATTTAAAATCTTTAGCCCAAGAACAAGAGATCTGAAGAATAAAAATGTTCTGAATCAAAGTCTATCTACTGAGCCTACGTCATCATGAGGTGATAAATAATAATGACAAAAAGCTATCTTTATAGCCTACCTTGCTAATTTAGTAGATTTACATAAAATATTGTTAGCTCAAGTTGTATCCAAGATGTTGAATCTATGAGGGTAAATCAAAAAGTAAAGGCAATTGTCACATAACACTTTTATTTCCACTGATTAAGAACAAAATGCAAAGGCCTCTTTTCAACATAGTTACCTCTGCCCAACATGTTGATGCACTTCTGGTATCATTCAACATGTTTCTTCTTCATCCCTTCTGAAAATAAGTTTTTCAGTTGCTCACAAAACCATGTCTGCACTGCTTGCTTGTTTGGGCACCCAACATGCACAAACTTTATGAAACCTCAAGTCACCATGCACTATGGCTTGTTCAGATCAATAGCCGATTCTCATGATTGCCACCATTTGTGCTAACATGAGTCATTGGTCTTCTCTGATCAAATCATCCACCCTCTAGATGTGTTCTTCTGTGTGCAATGTTGATGAGCAACCAGATTGTCTTTTATGTTACACTTGTACTTCCTGCTTTAAATCATTCTACCCACTGATACACCTTTCATTGATTCAGGATGCTTGTGCCATACTGCAGGCTTGATTCCCTCTGACCACAAAAAAACAAAAACAACAGCAAACAGGCACTGCAGTGGTGTCCCTTGATGATGTAACTGCTGAGTGGAGTGTCTATATGTCTGACCTTGTTGCTCTCTGACACTCAACTGAATGATGGAATGCTGCATGCAGCTAGCTAGCTGTCATCTCATGTGCACATGTGGGGTCAGGTGTCAGTGCATCCTTCTTGTTTTTACCATGTAATTTCAAAATTAGCTTTCCGATTTGACCTTGTATTTCTCTTGATAAAAAGTATGTAGCTGGATTAGTTGATACTACAATTAATGTACAACTTTAAATAAATAACACAGTACAACTTTAGCAAAAATATATTAAAAATATACTTATAAAGATCCAACTGTTAATAGTGGTAAAACTCATTTCAAGAAATTTAGAATAGCCTGTTTTACATCACAAACATTTTAAAAATGCCAATATTAAAATAAATAAAATTTGTTAAAATAAAGTTAAAAATCAAAGGGTTTTGTTTTAGTGCAATATATAGTTAAATAAGAACATTTTTTCTCATCCATAGATGAACATTTTTTCTCATCCATAGATGAACAATTTTGAAATAATATAAAGACTTTATTTAGACAATTTATCTTTTATATTAAAATAAAGAGTATTGTAAGATTTAAATAAAAAAAAAAAAAAAAAAAAGAAGTCAATACTATGTAGGAATTTAAAATAACATAAAATAATGATAAAACTTTTTTTTTTAAATTATACAATAACTGACCTTGATTTTGTAATCATCTCCTCCAGACACAAACAAAGGTTGTTGATAATGGAAACAGATTCCACGGACAGGGCCTAAAATAAAGAGTAAAAACAGGATGCAAGAGAAATTTTCACCAAAGAAATGAATCAGATGGTAAATAGATTAGTATTACTGAATATGATTCTACATACCATCATGCTCATCAAATTTATCAATCAAGGTACACATTCGATAATCCCAGAGTTGAATGACACCATTGTGAAGACTGGCCAATACCCAGGGACGTTTGGGGTGAAAAGATAAACCTGTAAGAAAAAAGAAAAAAAATTTGAACATATAAAATTGATGTATATGGTAATAAACCAAAAATTGTGTTTTAATATTGTAAAAAATCCATTTTGAAGTCCAAACTAAATACAATAGGAATTTCTTCATACCATGCTTACCTTAAAAAAAATATCAGACAGGTCCACTGAGTAGATACAGAAAACCTTCAACTAAGATTCTTCACTTTTTATTTTTATTTTTTTTACTGTCCAATCCATATTCATTCATCAGTGACAAAAAAGCATATGTGTAACAACATCTGTTGCCTGTGTCATACCATTACACAAAATGTTTTTCTTCAAGTTCTAATGAAAATTGTGAAAACATGAATACAGCTGACGTCATAAAAAGCTTCTTTAATTTTAAAAATTCTATATATTTTAAAAAAGAAAAAGTGATCACCTGTTTTCTGTAACTATGGCTACCTTTTTGACTCTTGCGCAAACCAGACCTGTGTCTTTTTTATCAAAATGATAGAATTTAGCATTAAATAACACAGAAAAGGTTAATATACTATAAAAAAATCCAAAAATAATTTAAAAAAATATTCATACCAAAATGCTAACTTTAATATAAAAAAAAAAGTATTATTAGAATGTTATAATACTGTAAGTATTTTTCTTTTAATTTTTAATTAGAAATTTTTTTTTTTTTTTTTACTGATTCAAACTTTGAATCCACAATTCCAAAGCCTTGATTAAAATCACACCCCAAGAACAAAAATATATTATAGCTCTCAATTAAAAAAATATTCAGACGTTTCAGTATTTTAATTTAATTAAAAGTTGATATTTAAACTATATTTTCCAAAATATATAGAAAATTATGACACTCAACACCACAAACCAATGACTTAAAAATGACCAGTTTGAAATGTAAAGTAACTCCTGAGAAATGGCTGCTTTGGCAGAAAGTACCTCCTCCTAGAAACATTGGGTATTTATAACCCCCTCGCCCCATACCTAGCAGAGTTCTAACTAAAGAAATAAATATCTGTTCAGGAGCAGATATGACATTATCTCCAATCATTAAATTATAGACCCCACTCAAAAACATCAAATTTGGCAGTTAGCATCTACAATTTGACTTGTGAATTTCAAAAATAGTAAGTGAGAAGCAGAAATATCATGTGCCTAGGAATCAATAGGAATTAACAGTTCAGGAATTTCTGATATTCCAGGAACTACAACAACTAGAATAAGAAGCACCAATATTGAACCAACTTGAGTGGAAGTTTCAGAATTCAATCTAAATACCATAGCATCATTTCCTTTTTCTTTTTTTCCCCACCTCCAACAAAATGTTATGTTATTCTTCCTTCCATTCAATGTTCACTAACTCAAAATTTCTATGCAAGAACACAATCAACATTAAATTTGCACAAGGGATGTAAAGTTTTTGTCCTTCATTCCATGTCATATTGATCCCTTACCAAAGTCAATGTCTATTTGGCTTCTTTAGGTGAAATGATATAAATGATGAACAATTTAGAAGGTACAATTGTTGAATGCAGAAATTGGAGAGCAGAGTTTGAATACCAGTATAGTTCCTTACATTCACTTATGCACAAATATCCTTGGGAAAGGGATAAATCCAACTCCCCCCAGCTATAGGTTATATAGTAGAGCAAACTGGGCTCCTCAGCCATGGCTAGCAACCAATCTATGAGAAAGACAAAAAAACGTATGTAGCCCTGATGCAGCTAATGAAAGGATCGTAAAGTTCACAATGACCATGATCCTGATTGCAGTCAGCCTTGGTTAAATGTGCAAACATTCCATTCAGTGTGGCCTTTTGCAGATGTGTGACAGGGAATTGTAATTATATGCTGAATGCTACTGGAGTTCATAAACAATTGGAACTCTTCACTGATGAAACATGATCCATTATCAGTTAATATCACAGGCAAACCATGAATAGCAAAGATTTCTCTTAACATTTTAATCATGGCTTGAGCAGAAGACAACTTCATGACATGTCAGTATACAACAATCAAAAACATATCCCATGATAGAACCAGAAAAAAATCCTATATACTCCTGGCTGACTTGGATATTCCCATCTATGAATTGGAGCTTCATTAGGCCAGTTCTAAACCTGAAGAATACCTCACAAACCTTGCACATCATTTCAATATCAACATCCAAATTCATATATAATATTACTAGATTAATTTGATGATGCCCTTACACCTTCAATCCCAACCTGGAAAAAAAAAAAAAAAAAAAAAAAAAAAAAGAAGAAGAAGAAACCCAACAAGTTTCACACCATCATCAAAATTCAATTGATCTTACTTTGGTTTAATTCAGCAATGATTTACTCAGCCATTCATATGCCCTACTCATAGCATAATCCTTTCTTGTTTCTGGAAGTTCTTCAGCTATCAGTTAGTTTTGGGGCCATGTGTGATACATGGTTAGGTGATTATGTATCTTTCGATACATGACTGATAAGGAAGATTTTTTTTCCCTGCAGTAGGTTGCCATTTTTATCTGCAGTAAACCATTTGCCATTCAAGGCTATAGAACACAGTCTGTCCTGCTATTTACCCATAGATGGGAGTAGAAGAAGAGGATTCATACTTTCCCAATGGTATTATCATGCAAGTGAATGTAATGGATTCAACTGGAATTCGATCTTCAGCTATAGTCACAGGAAAATTAAAATCTACCATTTGAATTTTTTTTAAACTGACCAATCTTTCACTATGGTATTTACTTGAAAATAAAGACAATCAGCATGACTATCAGTGGATGTAGTATGATACTTGAACTGCTTGCTATAGGCAACCACAAATAGTATCCAACACTAGCAGTAAGAGAAGGAATTGTTTATTTTCAGCAAAAAGTTCAATGAATAGATTATGATCAGTGTACAGTGAAAAAATGCCATGCTGATACTGAAGAATTTTTTTTAATAGTAAACCAAAGTGTTAGTTTTTTTTCAATATGGGTGCAATGTCTCTCTGCAGCTGATATTTTATGTAACACACAGCTACTTACATTCATTATCCATTTTATGGGCTATTACTACTCCTATTCCATAGAAAGAAGCACCTACACATGCCAAAATCAGTTTAAAATGGTTAAAATATGCAAACAAAGGCTTTTGACTTAGTAATGTTCTGCATTGCAACAATTTTCTTCCTCACCACCTTGCTGATTTTAAAAGGAAGGAAAGTCATCTCTGGAAGAAGGAACAGATATTTGGTCTTTTTATTATTATTATTTAAAATTCTGACTTGTCTAATACAATCATTTCTAAAGATTCATAATATGTCTTGTTTTATTAATCCTCCAAACCCAAATACCCATTTTCACTTTACAGAAAGCAAAGTTTTTCAGTCACTTATCCATTTTACATTGAAAGATACTTGTGGCAATTATGCACACCAAATTGCAACCAAGTATGTTGATACAGACCATGAAGAGTATTAATGACAAGTAATATTGGGTTCTTTGTCTAACTAAAGTTGCTTACATGCACTATTTAAATCATGCTTACAAAATTCCTTTTAAGAGTTGATTAACATAATAGCTTGAAATTTTAGTGCATACCTCATTTATATAGAAAAGTTTTATCTCAATATCTTTACATTTTTTGGTTAAGATTTTTTAAATGTTATATCTCTTCAGGAGATAGACAGTAATGACTCCATATATTATTATTATTATTATTTATTACATGTGAATTGGCATGACCTCTTTGGAGAAAGCATTGAATTCAGAGTTGTTCTTACAGATTGAACTCCCTAGCTTAAAGTGGTAACAAGTCTACTCTGCTATTTAACAGGTGGAAAGAAGAGATAGATTCATAACTTTCCCAAGGGAACCAGTGCAAAGTGAATGCAATAGACAAGGAACTACAAGTCTAGGGTTAACCATTATCTTTCTCCACATAAACTGCATTTCTTACCACTCATGCAACAACATCCTTCAGTAACCTTTATCTTTGTATAGATTGATTACAATTAAAAATAAAAGTTGTCAACAAAAAACCTTACATACCATACAGTTGGTATTAGACATTTTTCAATAAACTTATTGTTCTTTACTTGCAGAACAGAAATTACTTTGATCAGATTCACAAATTAAAAGGGGTTTTGCAATGCACTTAGGTTAAATTTTTCAATTCAAATCAATAAGTATTTTGACAGAAGTGATTTTTTTAAAATTAAAAGTAGCATTTTGTGATTATATCAATTTTTATTTTAGATTAATTATATATCTAGAAAGGTAGAAGAGTGAACTAAATAGATTACCTCTTCTTTCAATGTATTCTCATGAAAAAAAGATAAAGGTAAATTTCCTTTTTAACACCTGTGCTAAATATCTCTTAAAATTTTTCCAAATTGTCATAATTCCATGTAAATGTACATGCTGAACTTGAATTAACAATTATGAAGAAACCTACCGTTTTGGACTTATCAAGAAAGAAAAAAAAAAAAATTGGACTTCTTGTTGGTCATTCATCCCCCATCATGATTACTGATTCACTGCATAGTACTTCTGCTGGTGTAATCAGAAAATTTGGCCTATTTACTTCTTTTACAGAAAATCACTATGCACTACCCTAAAGAAATGTAATTTTTTTTTTTTTTGGGGGTAAGTGTAGTTTTATTTATAACAAAAACAAATTATTAAACAGGACCTTTTTTCTGTGTAGAATAGCAATGACGAATTAAAAGAACAAATTAAATAATAAAATAAAGCATTTTTTTATATTGTAAAATTGAAAATAAAACAAAAATTAATGCACAAACTTGGTAAGGGTTGATTGTATAATTTTTTTTTTTTGTTTGTTTAATTTGTCCCTTTTCTACACAGAAAACTCCCATCTCTAACCTTAATGTTACCCGGTTTATTTAAAAATTAGCTAAAAACAAGAAGACTTATTTGAAGAGATAATTTTGTTGAGTATTCTGTATTTAAATGTGCTCCGTTAGCTGACGGAACTTCCAACACCTAAGGATTCAAAACAAGGAAAATTATTTTCATTTTATTTGTAGCGACAGATTTTTGAATAACGGAGATCTTTTTTTCAAAAATGTTTCATAAACTGAGTGAAATAAAAATGTAACCACTGTTGAGAAATTTTGGATGTGTTGATATATAATCTTCTTAAACTCAATTCGTTCATTATGCAAAAATGATTTTGTATTCAATGGAAGTGACAGACTTTTGGGCACGTCCTATTCTTGTAAAATCCCAATTTCAAAATTTTTTTTCCATTATTAACCCACTCCTTCCGCTATATTCTTAATCAATGAGCAAAAAGGTGGACAATAGTAAAAAAAAAATAAAAAAATAAAAGTAAAATCTGTGCCTTCGATAAAATTAGGATTCCCAACCTTTTTATATCCCTCCACTTAAAGGCCTTAAAATTAAACACATACCCTTGTTTCTTTATTTTCAACTCAACTCCATGATATTTATGCTTTTATTTAGTATTAAAACATCAATTAAAATTAAAACATTGAAAATTTCGTTTTGTCGGCAGCGAGAAGAAATAAAAAGCTAATTTACACTATATTTGAGATCTGAGAGTTAAAAAGTTCAAGTTAGAAATGCAATTATGACAACAAACGAATATCAGATTTTTTTTTTTAATCAAGTAATCGACAAACACGGCAATTCTATCCAAAGGAATTTTTTTTTTTTTTTTTTTTAGATAGTCAACGAAATTAAAAAATTGCAGAAATACGTAACTACTGCCAAGTAATAATTGCAAAAAGTATACCATTCTCTTAGTCTTCTCTTCAGTGATAATTTCTACAGGGTGTTTTCATTTTTTTTTAATTATGAATTTTACACGAAAACTTTTGTCCCCGTTGCCTAGCCACGTAACTAAATGCGACCAAAGAATTTTTATTGTCTACAAAAAATCGATGCATTGAAACATTAAATCGTTGTTAATCAGTGAAAGAAACAAGACAAACTAAAATTATATAACATCTTTATGTGACCATCGGAAAAAAGAACACTGTTCAGTGGACACACCAAATGTGTAGCCAATTAATTAACATTTGACTTGATATTCAAAGTTAATCTAAAATCGTTTATACAGAAAAATTAAAAGAAATTTGATAAGTATATTTAATTATATTAATATGATCGTCAAAGTGGGAGTTACTGTTATGGTTTGAAGGAAGTGAAAGAGAAAACCCTTTTTATGCCACATCACAATATTAATATCTGGATTTAAAATACCTGTTACATTTACAAATTGACAAACAAGTAAATGTAAAAAAGAATAAAACATCAATACTTATTTCGTATAAACTGAAAATAAATATCTTTATTTTAACTGAATCTAGGTCCAACACAATATTTTAAATAACATTTACAATTTATTCTTGCTGAGTAAGTTCACTTGTTAAAATAAATGAAGTGAACTTACTCAGCAAGAAAAAAATCTGCCTTCCGTATTCCAAGTAAGCTTGGTCTTAAATTGTTATTTCTAATTAAATGTAATTATTTCTTAATAGTAAACTAATAATTTTCATTTAGAGATCAAATATACAATCATCTACTTTTTAATAAACTTATCAAATGTTCAAGTAAAAACAAAAATAAACGAGAATGGGTGGGAGCTTTTTGTTTATTTTTTCTTTAACCCAAATAGTTACCCACCTATTTCATCGAAAGTATTTCCACTTGATCAAATGTTGTTTGTAATCATTACTTATAATTGTTTTTGTTTTTTTTATTAATATCATGCCTCACTAAACCGAAATTAAAAACCGAATAAATTTTCGAAATGACAGTGAAAAACCAATGTAGCTGATGAAAGTTTAAATTCCTAATGAATCAAAGATATGTAGTAATAATAAGTACAAATTAAAACTGAAGGTAAAAGAAGATCACTAATTGACTGGGTTGATAAAGAGCAATTTTACCTTTAACCCTAGCGGATTTAGTCTCAAATTTTGTCAACATAGTTGGAGCTGCAGAAGAATCACTGTCTTGTATCTCTCGGCCGGAATGTCGTCCGCCGGACAAACTGTAAAAGACGTCAACGTGGATATAACATGGAAGCACTTCCTGCTGGTGCATGTGTTGCATCGGGAAATCCGATTGGTTCATTTCGACCAATCAACTATGGTAATATATACTGTCTATGGCTACAACTGTTCTCAACCAAGCCGAATGTTGATTGCTTTCATGGCGCCGCTTCCTGTGTAAAAAGGAAAAACAAAAAAATAAATGGAATCAATAGGATATGTAATATTTAGTTACTTTTTCTGGTTGTTTATAATTATTAAAGTGATAGATTATTATTCCAAACTTACATATATAAGAAAAGACCATGATTAAAATCTAGGTGAAAGAATTATCATTTTTATGTTAAACAAGGGGAACAACTTCCGAACATTACAAAGTTGTTTCCCCTTTTTTATCACTTGAATCAATGATTCTCAACCAGGTTCCATATACTCCCTGGGGGTCCATGTAACATTACTGGTGCCTGCTGTGGTCCATTTTAAAAGAGTTTATTATGAGTTATTTTACTAGTGTACATAAATGTTCCATAGAATTTGGTTGTTAAATGCAAGTTTATTTTCATTAAATTAATTTTACTTCAAAATAAAGCATAGAGATTTACTATTTCTAAACATTTTTTCCTTAGAATGGTTAGGAGGGGGTCCACCAAAAACAAAATTAAGAGTAAAAGTGGCTCATGGGGAAAAAAAAAGTTTGAGAACCACCAACTTAGATGATCAATATGATGAGCCAGTATTCAATGCTAAGATAGACAACTTACCTTCATGGAATTATAGAGAAAGAAACAATGTTTTAAAGATGGAATGAATACATCAGAGAATTCTTCTGTGATAAAAGAAGGAAATCTACAATACACAAAAAACATGAAATGACCTAAAATATTAAGGTCTGAGGTAAGATAGTTACTAGCCAAGATAACAAGGACCAAACAGAACTGTAATAGAGATGCTATTAGCCATAGATGATTTCAGGATCGATAAGATTACAGAAATAATAAATACAATATACGACTGATGACATACCGAAAGACCTTAGTAGATCCATCTTCATAGTGTTGCCTTAGACAGCCAATGCAAATAAATGTGAGCTCCATTGGACTATCAGTTTAATGAGCCATATAACTAAACTTCAGATTCTGATGAATAGAGGACATAGCAGAATTATTTTGGAAATAGGGCAACGATAGTGGGGTTTTGTTAGACACTGAAACAAGAAATGTGATCTTTATGCTATCAGAGAGCAGTAAAAATGCAATAATAAACAGTGGTGGCAAAATGACAAATGGAGATAAGACATGGTTGAGATGTGAAAGCATTTTAATCTTGTGATTTACAAGGTTCAATTGTTTGTTTATTGGATCATAGATCAGTCATAGGAGACTGAGAGTTTGTTCAGGGTATAATCCAAGATAGTAGTTGAAATAGACGTGTGGGAGAAAATCAACACGCATATGTAGTTGGGGGAGATAGAAAAGAGGTTCTATGACCATGGTATTTTTGAATGGTATTCCAGAAGTGGGTGTGAAGAGCCAGACAAAATTAAGGTCTTTTTTTGTCATATGAGCTGGGAACGTCAGAGTGAGCATTTTTGTTTGAGTAGCTTGTCATTTCAGTTGCCGGGAAAATACTTGTAGAAGAGACAGAGAGAAGCCATGGCATGTCTGTGGGAAAGCGATTGTAGACTAGATGCCAGATCAGGACCTATCGTATTGCATATTTCCCTCTGGATTTTGTCGAGGACCTCAAAATGTACAGCAGGAGCATCAGCCCATATATGAGAGCAATATTCTATGCAAGGACGGATGGTTGATTTATAGATTTGAAGGATGGACTCAGACGAGAAAAACTTTCTGGCATGACACAGAGAACCAACTTTCCTTGCGGTAGATGAAGCTATTGATGAAGCTATTATGTATTTATTCCAACTCATGTCAGTGGACAGTGTGAGACCAAGCAGAAGGGTATTAAATTAATTCAGAACATTTATCGCAAACAAATTCTCTGTATATGGATAGAAAATGAATTGAGCAAGTACAGAAAAATAGAATGCAATGTAAAAAAGAATTATTTAAACTTTACAGTGAGGTGATCCTACGATAACTAGAAGTCCAAACAAGATTTATTATTGGTTGGCAAACTTTTAACAACTTATATGCAGATGACACTATATTAATAGCAGACACAGAAAGGAAAGTTTGAAATTTGAACTTTTTTGAAAGAAATGATATACAAATATTGATATCAGAGTAACAGTTGGAAAGTGAATGACAAAAATGGAGGTCTTTCATTTCAAGAAGTAACTTCTTCAGAGTTTGTTGCAATAACAATTAATACCTATCTTATTTATCACTTTAAACATTATTTTTAGTGAATACTCATATTTGAATAGATACTCAGTTTATTTATTAAACAGTATATTTATTTTCATCTACCAAGCTGAATGTTCTAGAAATCTTATCAAAAAATATCAGGTGCTGTAAGTTTGGATGTCTGGGTGATGTAATGGATAATGGCTCAGAATTCTTAACTGGAGAGCTGAGTTCCAATTCCAGTTAGGGTCATTATATGTTAAAATATCCTTGGGAGAGGCATGAATTCAATTCTGCCAGCTGTTGGTTAATTAGTAAGATTTGTATCACTAAATCATTATTATCCCCAGAAAAAACATTTCTTACAATCTAAAAATAGTTTCTTGCTTTAAATAACCTGCAAATAGTTGAAAAGCTGTAGAAAATGAATCAATCAATCAATAATATACAGGGTGATTGAAAAGTAACTCCCTATTTTATGTATGATGGACTCTCTTGTCTAACTATAATTTTTACAAGATGGATGAGTCCATCATACATAAAACAGGGAATTACTTTTCAATCATCCTGTACATAATCACCAGCCACAATCAGAATTAAGTAGTGTGAAGCCTGTAGCATGTTCTAAAGGGATTCTAAATTTTTTAAAAATACATATAAATATATGTCCTTATGAATGACTGTGTTAATCAGATGTCAAGAGAATAAGTAGATGCTACTTTTCAAGAGGTTTAAGAATTAGTTTTATTTTATTATTGAGAGAGAGAGAGAGACCCCTCATTCTTTGTAGCAGGCATCAATTCTGATTTGGTAGGGTAGAGTGGAGTGGACCAGTCTGTCCCACTCTCTGGCAAAAGGGTAGAGAAGACTGACCCTGACACTAATTTTTTTTTTTTTTTTGAGGCTTGTAAATGGTTGGGGAGTGTGGTGAGTGCTTATGTGATTGTCCTTCACTTTGGTACTGAGTCTTTGAACTTTTGTTTTTGTTTATCCAAGTATCTGGTTTCAGAAACAAAGTTAGCTGATTGACCTGTCCTTAAAAATTCCAGTGTTAATGTTGATGAGATCTTAAGATGATAAGTAGGTAAAAAAAAAAAAAAAAAATTATATATATATATGGGGGGGTGCGTGTATAATGAGGGGTTGCTGCGGTGATAATTTTCAGGAGATTAAAGAAATATTTTTATTTTATTTTATTTATTAAACTTTGCTTACTTCTACAATAATTCTTACCAAAAACAGCAGAACTGGGAAAAGTCATAGTAATTCTTCTACCTGACTTGGATTTGTTTGTCTGATTATTATTATTATTATTATCTTAAAGTATTTTATGTTCTGTGCTTTTATTGTTAGAAATATCTTACTCTGCATTTTGATTATCAGTTTTATGTGTAGCTGGGTCTTTTGAGGTTGGCTCAATGTATGGTTTTAATCTGTCAACTGATACTGAAGTATATATGTCATTGTTCATATCAATAAGAAAAGGTATCAATGATCTTGTCAGAACTTTATAAGGCCTGATATAAGGCACTTCTAAAGGTTTTCAAACTCACATTTTGTCACTGGATTTGTATTACGAATAAATGTTTTAACACTAGTATAATGATACTTTTTATCAAAATGATGTAAATCAAATTGTAACATAGTTTTACATAAAAATGTGCAATTACTTGAGTGTGGGAATTCTTTCAGATTTGGGCAGGATTTAATTTCTTCATCTTTTGTCTGGACTTCCACTATCTCCAGCAAATCATCATGATAGGGCTTCTAAAATAAGGTAAATATTTAACTTCTAGTGATATAATGAACAAACCCAGGAAAATATGAGGCCAATGATTCTAACAAGATATTTGAGTAGATTTAACAGCATTGGGATATTGTTACCTGAAATGATTAATAATTAAAGATGCAGCTCTCCACAACATGTAAATATTAACATTACCAGACCGTAAAACGCTGGTTTCACCAGACAGCTTGAAAGTATGTAGGGCTTGTAATATTTGCTACTTTTGCTACTAGATTAATCCAGTACTGGTCACAATTCACTTAACAATCTGAGGGAATAATCAATGTTCTAAAATAGAACAAGTTATGAATAATTAACCTAGGACAAGTATAAAATAAAATCTACCATATCAATAATTACAAAATAAATAAAAAAGGCAATGATTTTTATATGAATTTCTATGATGAGGAGTTATTAACTACAATCAAACTATTGTTCTCATCTTTGTTGTTATTATCACAATGTTTTGGCTGTTGTGTCTGGCCTTCTTTAGGTAACTCAATCCAGATACAGAAGATCTGTGGTCCATACAACATCAGAAGCAGCTCAACCTTATAGAGAAATCTCTGCTAACTCATGTCTAACACAGAGGAAAACAAAACCAAGAAGGCCATGTATTCCATTTCTTGCTGCTGTGGCAAAAAATACAAAATGATTTGTGTATATACTGACTGAATTAGACATGAGAGGAACAGGGTTTTTTTTAATTTGTTCATATACTTAAAACCTTTTAATTAAAATTTAAATAATTAAAAAAATACTACAAGAATTATTCTTTAATTTGGAATAATCATGCATATTAACTGTGTGTTGCACGTTTTGATATTTTTCGCTAACATTTTTTAAATATTTGTTTACATATGTACTTACGTTTTCTTCTGTGTCAACACATAGAAACTAAAAATATTAAAAAAAAATCAATAAATACACTGATAGAAAATAAAATTGTAACACACCTAAAGAACAATGTCTATTTTAATCTGGGCACAGTATGTACATGCTAGTAGATAGTAGATATTCTGATAAAATTTTCAAAGTCTTTTTGCAATATAGTAACATTCATACCAATGCACCATCTGTGTTTGCACTTTAAACAGTGATGCATGCTTCAATAAGATTCAATGTGATGAAAGAGTTCAGTGTAAACATATGCCATACCATAGATATGCACATACTTCTTTTACTCAATTGGAGCAAGTTGAGAGGGGTTAGGTTGTGGGCCTTGAAGAGCATGTATAGTCATTTTGGAGAATCACTACACATGTTAGATGTGATGTGTTGGTGGTGCTTTGATGTTGGCAACAACAGTCGAATAAACATTCCTCTATCCATAGATCAGGTTCTTGATAGTCATCTAGTACAGATGCTCATCAACATAGATGCATTGCTGGATCAACAGTGGCAGACTGCACAACATCCACAGCACAGATCAGAATAAATTTGGCTCTAGGTGTGTTTACTTGCAGCAGGACTATAAGTATGCATGCTTCTCGCCAGATTTCTACTTCTGCCACAACACAGTTATGCATATCTCAAGTGATGTCATGAGAAGGTCATCTGGAGGACCAAGTATTTTGTGATGAGAGCAAGTTCTGCCTTTGTGTAAGTAATGGTTATATGAATGTATGATGTAACCTTTGGGAGCAACATCTTGCAATGTACATTTACCCATGATACACAGGCCTAAACTATAGTATCATGGTGAAAAGTGCCATAATTTAATACTTGAGCTAGCTTTTGCTGTTTGTTAAGGGAACATTGAACAATGATATGTTTGACCATAACATGGTTCAATTTGTTCTGATGCCATTCTTGTAAGAGGAAAGTGATGTGCTGTTCCAGTATGATAATACCTGCTCACATAATACCTATTCTACTCAACTTGCTTTTCAAGATAATCAACAATTTGCCTGACTAGCATAAATTGCCATACCTGTCCCTTATTGACCAGATATGAAACTTGAGGTGACACCTTGCAATTCAGTTAGACCATCTATAATATAATTTTATTTTATTTAAGTTAGTCTTTAATGTAATAAATGTTTAATCATCTAATTTTTTTTTAAACTGCCTGGCTTAAAAATACACTTTTTCCATGTAAAAACATGGAAAAAGTGTATTTTTAAAACAGATAGTTTGTAAAAAAACTGTTACCATTGTGTGAAAATCTATTTTAGAATTAGCAGTTAAAGAACCACCAAAATTATTTCTGTTGTTTAATTGTTGTGGATTCATTTTTGAATTTACAGAAAAATATGGTTTCACATTTACTGGCCAATGAGAGATGTTGTCTCAAACCCTTGTGAAAACCTGGGTCGAGCTTTCTGTGATCCACTTTTCTTGTATAAAAGGACTATGGTTAGTGGATAGCTTCAGAAAGCATTTAGGAGTCAAGGAGAAAGCATTGAAGCACCCACATTTCAAGGCTGGAGGATTAGTCCAGTCAAAAGGGTCATAAATCATCATAGCAAAAGAAAGAAAAGCTAACAGCTAAATTTCAACTGTAAGGGACATGCATGTTCAAAGACAGAAAATTAATTTCAGTATCTTCGAGAGAAGAATCTGAATGAAACCAAACATTCAAGTTGAACTTTTCAGTCAAGGACTGCATAAATTACTATTAAAGTGATTTGACAACAACCTACTGAAACTATTAAAAAAAAACATTTGTGCTGAGACATTCTTATTCAGTTGCAGAAATTAGGTGGGTACACATTTGTATTATCTGCCTTATGCAGTTTTTTGCTTCCTTAAAATTTTTCCCTTTTTTTCCCCATTTTTAAAAAAGTGTAATCTTTTTTGTCATATATTGGAAATCTTATCTGGCCTTAATTATTTATAAGGTGCACAAAAGAAAATTTTTGTGCAAAGTCTTATATGTAAATTTTTTTTTTTCATTTTTCTGTATACAGGTAGTTGATTCCAACAGACCCATCATAAGATGGCTTGGTCATAAGTCGCACAATGTTAAATTACTGTGCATATAGTATGGTGTGTCATGATACTATAATAATAATAATAATTTTTTTATTTAACTCTTCTTCTTTCTCACACTCTTTTCATCTACCATTTTCTATGACTCTTTCTTCTCTTTCTATCATTACTTATTGTTTTCTTCTCTCCTCTCATTGTCTTTATCTGTTTAATATCTATTATCGGGAGGAGATACAATTTTCATAAACTTCGTTAGCTTTGTCTGAATCATGTTTTATTTTTTCTCATCATAAATTACACAATATGGACTAATCGCATCAGGTATTATCTGTTCAATCCTTGTAAATCATTCAATGTTTGAGTCCATTGTTTCAAATTATGCAAGGGCTTTATTGAGTTCTGAGAACCCATCTGGTAACTCCATACTTGTGAACATCAGCTGTGGCTCCTCCTCCTCCTCTTTCTTGGCCTCTCACCTTTCTTCTTCCATGACATTTTTTTTCTTCCAATTCTATCAACTCTTCATTTAGAATGTCTCACAATTCCTCAGCAAGCAACTCCTCGACATCTTCTAGATCACACTCCAATGAAATGTCTTCTGCCAGTTTCACTATTTTGTCATGTATCACATCAAGTTCATTTTCACTTTTAAACCCAACAAAAGTATTCACCCAATGTTTCCAGACACCATTCATGAATTTTTCAGTCACATTTTTCCACATGATAGCAACATTTTTTATACACTTAAGAATATTATAGTCCTTCCAAAAGGCATACAGTGATATTTCTAGGTTGGCATTTGTAGCAGCTATTGCTTGAGAGAAGGTGGCTTGCGAATAATTTTTCTTAAAGGCAGCAATTGAACCTTAATCCAAAGGTTGAATAAAGGGGGTTGTGTTTGGGGATCAAAAAACCGCTTTAACATCAGGATGGAGATCATTTAATTATGTGGGATATCTGGATGCATTATCAAACAGTAGTAAAATCTTGAAGGGAATTACTCTCTCTAGACAATACTCATGCACTTGAAGAATAAAACAATTAATGAACCAGTCTTTAAACAATCCGTGGTCATCTATGCTTTATGGTTTGAATGATAGTAGACTGGCAAAGTGTGCATGCTAATATTCTTTAATGCTCACGTGTTTTCATTGTGGCAGATAATAAAATGTTTAAACTTGAGCTCTGTGATGTTCCTACCAAGTAGAAATGTTAACCTCTGTCCCTTAACATTTTAAACCTGGGCATGCTTTGTGGATGTAAGTATGTGATGACATCCATTTCCAAAATAACCCTGTTTCATCCACATTAGATATCTGTTCAGTACAATATGCCTTTTCCATAGTTATTCTATCAAGACTGTTAACAAACTTATGCACTCCTTCCTCATCAGCACTCGCTGTTTCTCCAGTCACATGAACATTATGCTATTGAAACTGTAGCGTGAACCACTTGAACAACCCTGTATCTGCCACAAACCTCTTGCATATATTAATCTCTAGCACATTCCTTTAATGTCTGAAATAAACTACTTGCCTTTGTCTGGACAATATAAAGGCACACTGGTATTAGTTTTTGAATTTGGTCTTCGATCTAAACATGAAGTATTCAAAAAAGATGAATTTGTTCTTTGTATAATTTAAATTTTTATTATAATTCTTGTAGTATTGCATCAACAGGTGCAAAAGGTATAAAATAATGTATTACAGAATAACATTCATCATCTGTACAATTGTATGCAGGTGAAAATACAGACCTGTGTTAGAGACCAAAGAGGAGATACAGTGTACTATCATGGAGACTGAGCACAATTGATGCAGCTCTTACATTTTGGAGTACTGTATATACAACCATTCTCTG
>OZ010576.1:31694388-31759388 GCA_963932145.1 Acanthosepion lycidas
TCAGTTTTTATTTCTATTTATAACCAATACAAATTGGCTGACCCACTATAAGCTATAGATCATGTAGCTCACTGCTGGACAAAAGTTGTACATGCCTGCTTTATATTCTTTCCTTATACAATCTCTCAATCATTTTTCTCATTTTCTATTTAATTCTTATAATATTTGAATAATGTTTTTGTAGTTCATAGGATTATTTACATTCAGACTAATGTCCTCATCTTTGTTATTATTATAGTGTTTTGGCCATTGTACCTTCTGGCCTTCCTTAGGGGTCTATCATCCAGGTAACTTTAGGAAATTTAAAAATAAACCCTTTATTTAATCTACAAGGTAGATTGTTCTTGTTCTGTTACCATTGTCTAGGAATATCTTGTCTTTTTCTTATTTTGAATTGTTCAGCTATTGCTTGCTTTGTTTACAATGAATTATGACCAGTTTTGTTCCTGTGTATTACGAGTGAGTTTGAATGGTTGTCTAAACATAAATCTCTTTTATATTCATATATGGAGGCCTTTAGATTTCATGATGTCTCTCTGATTTGAATTAATGTTGGATTTATTTTCCTTCTGAATTATATCTCTGATTGTCTTGGATGTTGTGGTAATGATCCTAGAATTAGGGATAACTAAATTATTTACAAGATTTGTAGAAAGTGTTAGAGGATAGGATTATAAATTTTGTTTTGTGTTTCTCTTCTTCACCTAGGTATTCTAGGCTACATATCCTAATGATATCTTCAGGTTATGTAGCCCAGAATACCTAGGTGAAGAAGAGAAATACATTTAGACTTCTTCACTACTTACATCATTTCATCCTCAACGCTAGAAAATGAGCTTAATTAATAAATCCACAAATCCCAAAAACTAGACACCACTGATAGCACTACCAACAACAACACAAAATTCAAATTTAGGTTTTATTTTATTCCATGTTAGATGTTGTAACCTACAGAAGGTTACTGAATAGAATAATCTCATGGAGGTTGTAATGAACAATAATACTTAGGACAAGAACAACATATATAAGATATGCCAGCAGCTCATAGAAGAAGTAGTCAACTGCTAGAAGTGAGTCAAGTGAATTCCACAGTTAATCTCCAACTCCAGACCAACATACAGTATTTACTACTGTATTTATGTGAATGGGGACATACCCATTATTGACCATAGGTATGCTACAACATTAGAGTAAAGAGAATTAAATGAAGCCACAAAAATGAAGTAATAATGTGAAAAATGGTAGAATTCAAACTCATGATGACAACTTGGGCATGAGAAAGCCTCAGGTGCAACAAAAAGTTTGTTTCTACTTTTAATTCAATGGAAATGGGAAACAATTTTGAAAGTATTTATTGTATATGTTTGTTTTTGTTTGTTTTTTTTTGTCATTTGGGTTTGAGTGTTCTGCTAGAGATATTTTCTGATTTTTGCCTTATTTGTATTATGCTTTAGTAGTTTATTAACTTCTTCAGTGTTTCATTCATTTCATAACATATTAGCAGACTTTTCACCAAAGTGTTTTTTGTTGGCTGGGGTGATCGATATGCACTGTAAGTAAAGATTTGCACACTAAAATTAGTTCACATCATTTTCAGTAGGAGTGGGTATTATTTTTGGAAGCACACTATCCAGTGCACCCACTTGGCCACAGGCTTGTATGTTAGCATAAGTGTGTGTAAAATTGCAATGTATACTTCTTTTAATTTTAGATATTCTCTCCAACTTCCTCCAGCTATGTTAAATAGCAGGGAAAACTGAGCTTTCTTGCCTTGGGGTGGTAACCAGTCTAGTAGAAGGAAAACTGAATTCAAACCCACCCTGAAGAGGGATGGGCCCCATCAAACTATCTTACCCAAGGCACACCACTGCTGCACTACATCTGATGCTTCTATGACCCTAATGGGTTACATGACATGTGATGACACTGACATGTCAAAAGTCATAGGTTAGCAGTATGTAAAGGTAATCATGTGCTGTTATGGAAATGCTCATCTATCTACTTATATCTATAATTCTCAAAATGTGTGTGTATATGTGATCGGATGTTGTTTATGGATTTTCACAGTTTTCATCCAATTTTCAATTAAATTTTTTTAGTTTGATAGATAATTCTTCAAAGCTGGTTTTGAGTCCAAAATGGCTGGAAATAATTACAACCTTGAAGGTGAAAAATTGAAAAAACTGACTTTTTACACTTTGCACAAAAATCAAAGGTAAAATTTAATGTCTGTAAAAAACAGCGTACAATCAATTTAAAGAGTTGAAATCTAACACAAAAGATGTGCAATGAAGAGACAGTCATGTAGCATTTGCAGGGATGTTCAATGCGTGGCTGCATGAGGCAACAGGCATGGAAAATAACATTTTTTTGGAGGTGGGGGCGTTGATGATGCCTCAAGCAAGATAACTTTTGTCAGGGGCATCCTATTTTTGTGGTTTTTCTGTGAAACAACCACTCAATAGTAGCGAACCTAAAATAAGTTTTACAGGTGCAAGACATCAGAGATGTGCCCCGTTACCTCAACGTTTAGGAACCATTCTTCCTGTATACAAGTAAACCCACTCATTCTGCAATTCCATGTGTCCATTTACCAAGTTTTGTTTGTTCATGTTCTCTCCGTTTCATTCACCTAATACATTTCCTAATGTTACTGAACAGAGTAGTATAGTGAGTCCCATTTCTGAAATTGCAAAGACATTTGACATCCCTTGATCTACAGTGTTATGTATATCAGGAATTCTTGGTTCTTCTGCTCCCATATCCTGTGTAAGCTAAACAACAGTGAGCTGACCTGTTGGGTATGCATCTAGTATCTTCGGCATTGAATATAGATGTGATTTGAACTAGTGTCAATTGTCTGTTGTTGCAGACAATTCTAGCCAAAGAATTTCTGGGCATTATCATTAACTACTTGTGGTCAGTCACTGTGCTGGGTAGTAATGTTTTCCCATGGTGCACATGACACCATAGGTCAAGGAATGTCAAATGTCTCCATAATTTCAAAAATGGAATGTTTCATCTGTCTGGCACCCACTCTCATACTCTGTTTGAACACTAGTTTCATGTTGCCTTATCATGAGTAGCTGAGTCAATGTTCACGCTTACTCACAAGATACCATTACATTTATATGCTGATATTCCATGACATTTGGCACATCAGTACATACACAGAAGTAATATATATATATATATATATATATATATATATATATATATATATATATATATATATATATATATGTGTGTGTGTGTGTGTGTGTGTGTGTGCATTATGAAATGGATTAAATCCAACAATTATGTAATATATTTTGTTTATACGTTTTTTATAGATAAAATTTATTGAAGTAAATGCTCTGTTAATTACATTTACCTAAATAAATTTACTCAAATAAAATTGTATCTATAAAAATAATGAATAAACAGAATAAATATATATAAATATATATATATATATATATATATATATATATAAACAAACCAAAGTATTGCTAAACCTCCAAGTGCAACTCCACTAGCACAAAGGTTGCCAAATTAAAATAATTGAAACCATTACATTAACAGATCACAATCAGAATTCCCATCACCCATTAGGTTTGCATGGCTATGATATGTACTCCAGCTGTAGCAAAAGTGAGTGTGTCTAGGACCAGAGAGGACAGCTTGATGAAACCCATCCCTCTTTAGGCTAGTTTTGAACTAGTTGCTCTACTAAGGCTAAAGAACACTGTCTGCCCTTTTATTTATGGAGGTTTGAATTCAGATTTTCTCTTTCCCTGGGCTGGTTTCTCTACCAAGGCTACAGAGCCCAGTTTTCCCCATTATTTATGAGGAGGGTGAATTAAGAGTTCTTCTTCTTAAATGGCTGCCAACCAAGCCAAGTCTGTCCTCCTATTCATGCATATCTGGAGGAAGATAGATTCATGCTTTTTCCAACAGTATTAGTATGAAATGTATGGAAGAGACTCAAACAGAATTTGAACTCTATGTGCCAATTCAATTTTCCTTGCTAATAACCATTACATTGCTTGCACATGCATGGATAAATCATGCACTTACAATTGTTAGATAACAAAAAATTGATAAATAAAGCGATTAGAAACTAATAATGAAACACTGTTTAAGTACATAAAAATATTTTTCTTAATAGGCTAGTGGATTAAAGCATTGGTTTGTGAAGTTTTTGGAACAAATAGACTGAGACGACATATGTAGACTTAGACTCAGTGAAAACAAAGCAAGCAATAGCTGAACAATTCAAAATAAGAAAAAGACAAAATATTCCTAGACAATGGTAACAGAACAAGAACAATCTACCTTGTAGATTAAATAAAGGGTTTATTTTTAAATTTCCTGAAGTTACCTGGATGATAGACCCCTAAGGAAGGCCAGAAGGTACAATGGCCAAAACACTATAATAATAACAAAGATGAGGACATTAGTCTGAATGTAAATAATCCTATGAACTACAAAAACATTATTCAAATATTATAAGAATTAAATAGAAAATGAGAAAAATGATTGAGAGATTGTATAAGGAAAGAATATAAAGCAGGCATGTACAACTTTTGTCCAGCAGTGAGCTACATGATCTATAGCTTATAGTGGGTCAGCCAATTTGTATTGGTTATAAATAGAAATAAAAACTGACGCTCTACAATTTTTACAATATCAAATGTAACAAAGACAACAACAAAAGAAATAATCAAGTAGAAGAAATCATGAATTTGTTCAACAATAAATATTTTTTTATAAACACAACAAATACATAATATATAGTGCAAAAGTTGATAAACACAATAGAGTTCTTTGGTGTGTGTTACTGAAAGAATTTGAGTTACTGTACTGTATATGTGAAAATGAGAAGGTGTAGTTAGCTATAATTGTTTTTATAGGAAAATTAAACAGTTGTTTTTGCTTTTGTATTAAATAGAAAGAAGTATTGTTCTTGACTCACTGATTGTTATAGAGTTATCGCTCATTAACCAGGGATTCTTCCTGTGGAATAGAATATTTTGTGGGAGTGAGTGTTAAGCCTGGAAATGGTTGACAAGGTTTGTTGTTGTATTGAAGATAAAGTTTGGCTCCTTTGCTGTGTTGATTTCCAATGAAGTCAAGTGAATTGATTCAATATTTTAAGTGCCCACTGACCAATTCGCGTCAAAGTTTCATTTTTATTAGTTCTCTTGGTCACGTGGTGAGGCTCATTAACATGTTTACATTTTATGGCGTCAACTAGAGGTCAAAATTTGGGTCGGTACCTTCGGACGTAGTTGACGACACCTAATTAATATTTTACAACCAATCAAAATACATCAGTTGTTATATTTGGTTGGGAGCCTCTATGTGTTTAACTTGCACAAAATTTAAGATTTAAAAAAAATGTAGGAATCTGATTCTACAATAACCCCCCCGCAGATTGTGAAAGTTTTTGAGAGAAAATTTCCTCAATATGTAACATACGTTTTAAATCTACTAGGCCAATGAACATGTCTGCCAGACTTGGTAGTATTTTCTTCAGGTGGTACTAAAGGTGCAAGCTGCGCTGGCTGGGTCGAAGATAGCTCAGGTTCCGGAAGCAATTCATGAGATAAATCGATGTAAGCTGGTTTCAACTGGTCGACTGACACTGTGTTAGGCTTTCCGTGCAAAAGTAAAGTAAAATGCTTAAACATTCTATTAATTACTTTATGTGGACCAGAATACGTGGGGGTTAAAGGTCTTCTAACTGCATCTTTTCGCAGGAAGACGTAATCACAACTGTCTAAATTTTTCGGCGTAAAGAACTCCCTTGTTTGGTCACACGGAGTAAAAGCTAGGTTTTCCATTTTTTGTTTAAAATCCTGAACGAAATGGGTAGTCGCTCTGGAAGGAGTATGCTTTTCTACGAACTGTCCAGGGAGTGTTAGCGTAGTCCCAAAAACAAGTTCTGCTGTAGTGCATCCTAAGTCCTCTTTGACTACATTTCTTAATGACAGTAAAATCAGTGGTAGGTTTTCCAGACAAGTCATGGAGTCATCACTTGCTGCTAATGCTGCCTTAAGTTGCCTATGAAATCGTTCCACAAGGCTGTTTGCACATGGATGGTAGGTGGTTGTAGAAATGTGCTTTACACCTAACAAATTTATAAATTCATTGAAAAGGACCGACTGGAACTGGGAACCTCTATCAGTGGTTATTATTGAAGGACAACCAAAGATAGAGATCCACTCTCTAAGAATGCACCTAGAAATCGTTTCTGCTGAAATACCTTTTAAAGGAACGGCTACAGGCCAAAGAGTGAAACGATCGATTATTGTTAATAAGTATTGGTACCCATCAATGTCGGGCAAAGGGCCCACTAAGTCAACGTGAATGTGGGTGAACCTACCATCAGGCTTAGAGAATGTACCAGGCGGAGACTTGGTATGCCGTTGTATTTTAGTTTGCTGGCATTTTAAACAAGTCTCTGTCCAGTGTTTTATGTCACTGGACATTTTTGGCCAAACGAAACGATCACTAATCATCTTAGTAGTCGCTCTTCGCCCAGGGTGCGACAGAGAATGGAAATGCTCGAATACTTTTTTTCACAAAGAAGGTGGTACATAGGGCCTAGAGTGTCCTGTGCTTACATCACAATAGACAGTAGTATTACCAAATGGCACAGGGTGTTGCTTTAATTGTAGTGACATTTTTTCTTTTACTGATTCCAAAGTGGTGTCAATCTTTTGTTCTTCTGCTAAGGAGTCGAAATTCAAGGGCTGTGCGTTGATTGACTGTATCGTTGATCATGATAGGGTATCAGCTACTATATTGCCAGCCCCTTTTATATAGCGGATATCCGACGTATATTGGGAAATATAATCCAATTGACAGATATCCCTTGGGGTATATTTGTCCGACTTGGCGTGCAGAGCATAAATTAATGGTTTATGATCTGTATAGACCACAAAATTCTGTCCTTCCAAAAGTTGACGGAAATGACGGATTGGCAGTAATTCCCTTGAAAATGCGCAGTACTTTTTTTGAGATGAGTTTAGCTTGACTGACTGAAAAGAACGAAATAGGTTTTTTAGCATCTCCCTGTTCCTGGTGAAGCACAGCTCCTATTGAGTCGCCTGATGCATCTGTTATCAGTGTGATCATTGAGTCATCATCGGTTATATATGATAATTTTGTAAAGTTGGCAAGGGCGTCTTTGGCTCTGTGAAAAGCAGTCAGTGATTCGCCTTCCAAGGTAATCTTTGAGTTCTTCTGATGCTGTTGTTGCAGTAAATCTGTGAGGGGAATCAGAATCTGGGAACAACCAGGAATGAACCTCTGGTAGTAATTAATGAGGCCTAAGAATCGGCGTAACTGCCGGAGTGAAGTTGGTTGTGAGAAATTTGAAATAGATTCTATTTTCTCAGGTAAGGGCGTTATTCCCTTTTCATCAATGACGTGCCCCAAAAATTTAAGTGAGGGTACAGCAAAAATACATTTCTCTGCGTTAATCTTAAGGCCAAAATGCTGTAGATGCTGGAAAACTTGTTCAACGTGATGACGATGTTTAGTCTTGTTTCTTCTGGCGATCAGGACGTCATCAATATAGGCAAAGGTAAACCTCTCAGCACTTCGTCTATAAGCCGTTGGAAAGATTGTGTGGCGTTCCTTAAACCAAATGGCATTCTCACAAATTTGTATAAGCCAAAAGGGGTAGTTATTGCTGTTTTATGGATGTCTTCCTTGGCCACTGGTATCTGGTGGAATGCTTTCACCAGATCAAGTTTGGTGAAGACTGTGGCGCCCTGCAGACCCACTGCAAAATCGTGCAAGTGTGGGATGGGGTATTTATCCGGAATTGTAGTAGCATTCAGCTTCCGGAAGTTGCCACAAGGTCTCCAAGCTCCAAGTCCAGTTTTGGAACCAAATGAAGAGGAGATGAGTAAGGACTCGAAGAAGGTCTAATTATGCCGAGGTCCAGCATGTGCTGAAACTCGGCTTTCGCCAGTTTATATTTATCAGGCCTCAATCACCGGGGAGATGAATGCGTGGGTGGGCCCGTAGTATAAATATGGTGCTCAGCATTGTGACGAACGGTTTCTGTATACCGGAATGGTGTTGTAATTTGTGAATATTTTTGTAACAGATCCTGCATTCTGTTGGCTTCAGGTAGAGTTGCGCTGATACATGTGCTCGTATAGATAGATGTAATTCCTTTCTTTGTAATGTTGGTCATTTTATCCTCCAAAGAAAGGGAAGACATATTAACAGACAAGTTAAAGTGGGCGAGGAAATCTGCTCCTAGGATTGGGGTTCGAACTTGGGCTATCGTAAATACCCACGGAAAAGATCGCCTAAATCCCAGATTTAGGGTTAACGAGATTTCACCATATGTCTGGATTGAAGATCCATTCGCCGCTTGTAATGTATAATCTGTCTTTCTAGTCAACATATTAGGCTTGGTTGGTATTACACTAATTTGTGCCCCAGTGTCCACTAAAAACAAGTAGCTGGAGTTCTCATCTCGGATGTAAAAGAGACGACTTTTTGGCATCCCTCCGGCAACAAACGTCTCTACTTGTTGCCGGGATAGTCGTTTCCTGACTGCTGTGTGTTGTTATCCTTAGCTGCGTTCATGTCGAAGTTACACGGTTTCGTACAATGCCACACTTGTTGTCCGTATTTAAAATGATACCAACAGGTATTAAATATAGGCCTGCTTCTGTATGTGGAACGTGTTCTTCGCCTAGTATGCTGTGATGGACGTAGTCGTCTAGTGAAATTGTTGAGTGTGCGATTTTGTTGATGTATAGCGGTTTGTAGAGTTTGTAACTGTGAGGTAAGCTTGGCTATACAATCTTTAATTGTAGATAACGCTTGTGAGTCACGGACTGAAGAGACAATAGGTTGTAAAGGTGTCGCAGAAGCAGTTCCCAGAAGTTTATTCTCATATATTTTGTCTGCGATTTCTGCCAATCACTGTAGGTCCAAATCGTCCGGGAGTGACACTTATATTTGTGACGTTTGTGGGCTCAGTTTATCCATTTTTTCGTTTAAAACGTGACAACTAAAGTATTTCTCTTATAAAATGCTGTTTTTAAAATATTGCTTTCCACATTTGAACTTAGGAGTCACCAATTTATAGTGGGTCAGCCAATTTGTATTGGTTATAAATAAAAATAAAAACTGACCCTCTACAATTTTTACAATATCAAATGTAACAAAGACAACAACAAAAGAAATAATCAAGTAGAAGAAATCATGAATTTGTTCAACAATAAATATTTTTTATAAACACAACAAATACATAATATATAGTGCAAAAGTTGATAAACACAATAGAGTTCTTTGGTGTGTGTTACTGAAAGAATTTGAGTTACTGTACTGTATATCTGAAAATGAGATGGCGTAGTTAGCTATAATTGTTTTTATAGGAAAATTAAACAGTTGTTTTTGCTTTTGTATTAAATAGAAAAAAGTATTGTTCTTGACTCACTGATTGTTATAGAGTTATCACTCATTAACCAGGGATTCTTCCTGTGGAATAGAATATTTTGTGGGAGTGAGTATTAAGCCTGGAAATGGTTGACAAGGTTTGTTGTTGTATTGAAGATAAAGTTCGGCTTTCCAATGAAGTCAAGTGAATTGATTCAATATTTTAAGTGCCCACTGACCAAGTCTCGTCGAAGTTTCATTTTTGTTAGTTCTCTTGGTCATGTGGTGAGGCTCGTGAACATGTTTACATTTTATGGCGTCAACTAGAGGTCAAAATTTGGGTCGGTACCTTCGGACGTAGTTGACGACACCTAATTAATATTTTACAACCAATCAAAATACATCAGTTGTTATATTTGGTTGGGAGCCTCTATGTGTTTAACTTGCACAAAATTTAAGATTTTAAAAAATGTAGGAATCTGATTGTACAAGCTCATCACAAAGCAGTGTGCACTAATAAAAAGATTCAAGATAATTTTTCATAATAGGTACCTCAACTACTTTCACTACAGAAGACTATATATGTAAGCATATACTTTAGAAATGGGAGTAGAGTTTTACTTTTTAGAAAAGATTTTTTTATTTATAATTAAAAAAATTGAGGTCTTGGCATAAAAATATCACCACTGATAACAGTGTGATTATCATATGTCACTGCATGGGATTTATTTCTAGTTTATTCATTTGAAAATGAAAACATTTTTTCTTTAAATAAAAATTTCTTATGAACGTTTCCTGTTTCAAAAGCGAAAGATGTTTACATGTATGATCTTCCTTAGTGAAAAATTGCCAATGGTTTAAAATGCTGACAACATTAGTTTTCCCAAAATTTTACAAAATTCAAGAAAAATTGTAGTTGTACTTATTTATACATGTGGTTATGTATGAGAGAGTGTGTGAGCAAACAAATGAGAACAAAAACTAAAGAAAAATTTAAAAAACGTTATTTTCGTTATGAAATTAAGTGTGCCATTAAGACCCAAACAGTGGCCTGCAGTTTGCTAATGACTGAAAGGATGAGAGCCATTCCAAAAAGTATAGATGTACAAAAATTAATCATTAATTATTGAACAGCAAAGTAAGTCTTATTGAATTTGTTAATGTGTCATTTTTTCACATAATCATTATTCTTTTTATTCAAATATATTTGAGCTGTCAGGATGACAGCTCAAATATCTTTTGGTTGAAGTTTTATTGTACACTCTGGATTTTTCCAGGTTCTTATATAGGGATGTTATTCGAATTTTTAACTAGACCTTTTATTTAATCCACAGTGGTAAACAATTCTCATCCCACTGTTAAATCTTTTATTAGTTAATAAATAACAACAACCAAGGTGGAAACAACTTTTGAATAAATTGTATAATAATTTATTAGAATTCTTCACTTTTAAAAATTCAGAAAAATTATTTATTCTTGTTTTATTAAATAATCAATCTATGTACAATAGTACAAATATCTTTCCATTAAACATTTTTGCTGAGACTTGTATGCATAATTTGATTTTTTGCTATACATAGTTGTTAAAAAAATAACACAGGGGTAGCGCAACTTTTTACAATTTGTCTTTTAGATTTAAAATAAATCATTTTTTAATTATTTCTCCAGACTGTTTTATACTTAAACAAACCATATCATATATTGTTCCAATCTAAAAAACGAGAGAGATCAAATATGGAAACAATTTTTAAATCTGTAATTCAAAATCAGAACACTTCCAATACAGAAACAAATTGTTTTTCTTCTTATTTTTATTTTTTACATGACATCATCGGACCAAAATAGAAAAAAAAGATGTCATAAAACTTTCAAGAAACATCTCTATTTGTCATCGTTAGATTACTTCCAATAACAAAAACATTTACTCCTAATAGTTTTACTACTATAAATAATAATAACAATAATGATGATAATACAGATAAGCATCTAAGAGTTATGTCCCTTCTCTAAATAATGATTTTCTTCGTTGTCGCGTGTCAAAAAACTTTTCTCATCAATGGAGAAACATGTGCGCCAGACACTTTTTACCTAAATAGAAATTAAAAATTAATAAAAATACAACTAAAGCAATGAAATAGCAGGAGGGAAAATATGTGTTAGAAATATCTAATGTTAAAAAATCAACAATCTTAAGACATGAATTAATAGGAGTAAAAATCAAATCGATTTTTTTTTGTTTCAATGATTGAAAAATGAAAATCATATCAAGATCCAGCATAAGCGTATTTTGATTAATTTGCTTGTAAACTGTCATATACAATTTTACTTTTAAGTAAGCGCAACATATGCCTATTGTTACGTTACCAAGGAGGGCTATATAAAAAAAATTGAAGTGACAAAAATTTATTGTAACTATAGTAAATAAAATAACAAGCACATTTATTCCTTTCCTCAAACAAAAAATAACTAATTATGTGAACTTATTTAATTTTATTGATTATTTTATTACGAAATGTTCAAAACTTTTTATGAGATCAACTAAAATTTTATATTAAGAAGTTTATAGTTTGTTTCGACAAAATAATGGATGAAAACTTAAGAAAGAAAACAATGGGATGCTGAAAATATCTTGGCTCGACTGATTTACTAAAAAATCTGACCAAAACCGAACAAGAATTTTGGTGAGTAAGGACTTTTCATGTCAGACTGAGAACTTTTCAGTGCGCTCTCATATTTTCATACAAAAATTAAAATACATTTTTGAAGAAAACAGCAGCAACAAACAAAAATTATTCCATTCATGTGGAATAATTAAGTCATGTTTGTAATTTTTTCATATGTGATCGAAAAATAATTTCAGTTCATTTAATCGTTATTATTAGTAGTGTATATTTAATTTAGAGAATATATTGATCTTTTTAAAAACTATTTCCTTTTTTTCTGATTTGTTCACCACGCGACAATGAGAGTGGAAAAAAAAGAAGAAAAAACAAATTCTCATTAAACGTAATTTTAAAAAATAAGAGAAATGACAATAACCCAGTCAAAGTGACCCATCTTTTTCTTAAATATATATAAGAGAAAAGAGTAGAAGACTTGTAAAAGAAAGAAAGAAAAACATGCAAAGGATGAAGATATCGTTCAATCAATGAAATATATCGGATTACAAAATAAATTTCATGACTCACCGCACTGTAAATTTAATGACTTTCACTTTCGATCTTTTCTACTGTGTTTGTCGATATAAAATTATTTTTGCTTTTTAATCCTTTCTCGTGTTTTGCCATAAAAACTGCTTAAAGTTGAATTTATTTTTGTTTACATGATTAACGATCACTGTATATAAATATGTGAAAAGCAGTTCCGATTCGTCTAGAACACAAGCAGTCTGTTCAGTGCTGCAGGTCAGGGTCTTCCCCTGAAAATCAGAGAGAAACGTGAGACAAACAAGAGCGGACAACGTGAGAAGAAGATGAAATGTTATGTATTATTTATTGGGGGAAATCGGATCAATCACGCACAGAAATAAACGGTGTCCAATGACCAAATGACTTCTTATAAAATATTTCCCCACTTTCACTGTTTTTCCTGAACTAAAATAAAAAAAAATCGCCTCGAAATTTTAGAGAATAATTTTAAATTCCTTGGATGTTTTATTATTTTTTTTTCATTATTAATATTTTTTGGACGTTTTAGCTATGGCTTCTTAAAACTCTTGACAGGATTTGTACGAAAAAAAAATAAAAAGAATAGCAGTTTGGAAATTTTTTATTTTTATAAGCAAGAAAAATCTATTTTTCTTTTAGTGAACGCCACGTAACAATATGTGAATAATTTACATTTCCATTAATATGAGAATATCTAGTTTGGATTCTAAACATATATTTTCTTTGTTAATATGAGAATATCTAGTTTGGATTCTAAATATATATTTTCTTTGTTTTCTGATGACTTTTTATTACATTTTTACTTACAATATAATGTTTCTTTTCACTCAGTAAAATATGCAATGATTGAAAGTTTTGTCAGAAAACTATTTAAAAGAATTTATGATTTTCTTAAAATTTTAAAATTGAAATAGTACTATTTTCAATGGTGAATATATATTCCCTTAATCTTTATGGTATTTATGGGCTGGAGCACCCAGTTCTCACTTGCCCATCTTGTGGGTGATGAATTATTTTCCACTCTTTTCCCACAGGCAAAACATTGTGAACCTCTAGCTACATTATCACTATTTCCATAGCATATTTTCTGATACATTCCTTGGTCCCACCAACCCTGATCTTTGCACCTGGGACCCACTATCCCATGCACACAAGGATGAATCATCCCCATTCCTTTCATATTTCATTAGTAAGAACTTAAGAAGTAAGTTCCACACAGACAGCTTCTTTTAAAGAACTCCTACCTTGGGGAACAGACTCCCAGCAGTATGTTTTCCCAATCACCGCAATTTTGACCTCTAAAAGTCTAGGCTAACTGTTATCTGTCCTGCATAAGCCCAGAAACTTCACTTCTTGCTTCTCATACAATATTACACAGTAAGCCTCTACATTGGGTGAACATTAGTATTCAAAAAAATTTCTATAATAATTGTTGAATAATGTCATTTCATTCACATGGTGAGAAGTAAATTGTTTCTGACCTCTCAGCTGAAATTATTAATATCTACAGCATGACAAAGAAAAAATAAGTACACAAAAACCTGAACTGATGTTATGACAATGGAATATGATAGTGATAGGTCATGTCTGGAAACAGCAATGTGGGTGTAAACAATTAGTTTCTAAGAAAAGCTACCAATTATGAACCCAGCAATGAGACTGAACATTAACCAAAAGTACCAAGGCTGACAACAATAGCAAAAGCTGAAATTTTGGTCCCCTTAAGAGATGATATTTATCTCTTGATTTTGTAACTTGATTCCACATTTCAAATTTTGAGTAAAAAAATAGAGAAAAAATAATTTGATAGTATGGGAATTTTCCCACCTAGAAAAAAAAATACTTGGTTATTAGGCACACAAGAAAAGAAAGGAGTCTTACTTTGTACAAAAATGAACAGAAAGAATTCATTTATTTACAACAGCTTAAATTGGAAGTGAAAGAATTGTAAAGATGGCTTGCTCAAAATATTCTTTTAAGTGCCTAATAAATAATAAGCTGTATAAAGCAAGACTTACAGTTGATAAATTCACCTTTGTTAAAGGGATACAATGAAAGTTCTCTCATAGTTGTGAAAGTCCTGACTTGTCAGCTGTCAAGATTAAATGTGACAGTAGTAATCAGAAAAGCTGAATGAATGAGAAATTTTCATAATAGCAATTTGATGAAGGCTTGGACTGTATCTCTTTGATGTTGGTTTCAGAACAAATCATTAGTTTTAGTTATTTTGTTCAGAGATTTTGTTTGGTCACTTGACATTTTAGATTCTTCTTGTTCTCAGCTGCAAATATTAAACATTGTCCTCATGTCTTCATGACTATCCATCTTGATGACACATGAATGAATAATGATTTTCACTGGCCGGCAACTTTATAGGTCACTAGGATCACTCAGTTATCATTTCAAATTATTACAAGTTTGAAATTCTATTATTGGTGGAAAATAATTCAAAGGAAGAGTTTTCTTTCTCAATCCTTTTTTTTTCTTCAGGATATTTGATTTTTATTACCCTCAGACATAACATTGTCACAAATAGGCTCAAATCAGGACATATTGGGAAAAGGCCATCTGAACACCTCAATGATTATTAAAGCCTTTGCTTTAAGCTAAGAGTAAAGAGCATAGAATTGTAATTTTTTTCATATAAATTTTCATAATAGATTATGGTTAGTAATCATGACACAAATGCTAATATAGTTCAACCTGTTCTCACTATAAGTTTTCTTTTTCTGGAAAAAAGATAAGGTACTTTAAACTAAGAGTTGCCAGTTTTGCCAAATTAAAACACAGGACTCTGTTCAAATTTAAATGATTTCTAATTTACATTTTCATGACAAATATTCAGACATACTACATTTTTTAGTACCACCAGTTCAAACTTATTTATTTTGAACTTAGCATAGGCAATTCTGATTGGTTGATCTGAATAAAAACAAAACAAGCCCTGCTAGTATCTCCTGTCTTTTCTTTCTTACACTTTTTCTTATTCTTCCTTTTCTCATGAAAAGGTTGTTTTTAAATCTCAATAAATTGTCTATTCACCAGTTATTTACTAACATCTGATGAGATGTGTTAATACACATTGAAACATGATTCCATGTATGTAGTGTTTTTACATGTTTTTGTTGTAATATCCTAAAATAAAGTGTATATATATATATATATATATATATATATATATATATATATATATATGCTCTACAGAATTGTATTGAGCACTGTTTTTTTAAAAAGAAAAATAATAAGAACACCGGATTATAAATCTTGCTGTTCTTTCTCATTATTTTATATATATATATATATATATATATATATATATATATATATATATATATATATATATATACACACACACACACACACAGAGTACAATGGATAAATTGCCATCTAAATTACGCAAAAATGAAAATAACATTGACATCTCATTTTAACAAATATTTTTACCAAAATTACACAAAAATATCTTGAAATATGAAAGAGTAAATTTATTCAATAAAATCGTCATTGGCTTCAACCACAGCCTCCAGATGACTTCAGAAATCAAGCAAAACTCTTCTGGTCTCCTTGTTTAAGTTGGTGAATGCTGCCATAATCCTTGACTTCAATTCATCCTTGGTATTATGAGGATATGGCAGACTTCACCACATTTATTTAACTTAGATTAGGAAACCAAACTGATGTGAAAAAAAGAGCATAACCCAAAGACATAATTACGCATAAAATTTGTATTTAACAAGATGTACAAACAAGGATGTGAAAGAAAAGCATGCATTGAGTAAAACAAGAGTTGTCTCTCTTTAACTATCAATTGTTCCAAAGTTCACTGAAAGCAATAAGGTTGTAATAGTTTCTGGAAATAAATGTTTTCAACACTTTTGCTGTGTAAGAAAAAAGATTATGTGAATATAGGGAGTATTCAGCATGTGAGTGGTAGTGTGAGTGAGAGGATTGGCACATGGTTTCAACTGTTGTGGATTTCTGTGGCAGTTGAGATCTCACTGGTTTACTAAGAATTTTCTTTGCTTATATAGGTGATCATCGGCTCCGAAAGCACTGCATGGGAAGAGTCACTCTTCACGTGCAGACAATCTGATTGGTTGGCATTGACCAATCAGTGAGCAAGCTTTGGGGAGACTCGCGAAAAGCTTCTGGGATCTGATTCTCTCAAAAGTGCACAAAATCGACTACATGAAAATATAGCGATTATAAAATTGTCGCATTACACAGTAGTGTTGATTTACTATCCAATGAATGCTTGTGGTTGTATAATTTGAATTTGCATAAGTATGTATGTATGTGTGTGATGATGATGATTGTCACAAGGAGTTTTGTCGTCTCTCACTCAACTCTGCTCCACACATAATAATCAAGGGGTTGCAGTCTGGGGAGTTAGGTGTCTAGTGGTAAGGGGTGATGTGGTTGCAGAAATTGTCTGACATCCATGACTGGGTTTGTCTGCTTGTATGACATGGTGCAGAGTCCTGTTGACAGACATAGGGTCATCCAGCAGCTACCTACTTGACCCAGGGCAGTAGTACTTCTTTAAAGCACCTGATGTAGTCTTGCGTGTTGAATCTGAGACCCTGTGGGATGATGAATGGAGAATAATGTCACCATCACTAGTGATCACTCTAAACACCTTTGTAATCCCCATTAGACTCATCAAAACTCTTTCCAAATCCTCTACACTGTCCTCAGATTGACACCCAAACACTCTGAAGTGTTTGTATTGGAGCTTTCGGTGCGAATACCAAGCAGTACAGCATGCCATTTTCAAATTTATGGCAGAGTGAATTGCATCATGGTGTTCTTTTTCTCACAGATGGTGCCCAACCGACCCTACTATACTGTGCAGTTGACAAAATCAAAAACAAACAACATGCATGTGCAAAATTAAAAATATAAAGTGTCGACAATTTACCCATTGCACCCTGTATATGTATGGCAAAATGGAAAAGTATACATGTGAAGCATTTCATCCTTCATGACTTCATTAGACTAAATTTGTTATGTTGGTTGGGCTACACATGTGCACAGCAGAGGGGTGCTGAGAATTTGAAGTTATCATATCTCTTCCTTCCAATGGCTGCTTGTCTATGCATTATTCAAGTTTGATTGTGTCCAGCATCATGTGTTCTTTGGAGTTGACTAAAATGTATCCATTCATTACCATGGTCTTCAGGGCCTCTTTCCTTTGGCGCTTAAAATTAGGTTTGACATATTTTTATCAGATAAATAGACTCATCTCCCCTATCAGTGATCTTATCAACAAGGGGAGATAACTTATATTTTTTATAGTGATTATAGAAACTAACAATGAAAATACATTACCACGGATACACCTAAATGCACTAAAGAACCTTGCAAGAAATAAGGAAATCCACATCATTGTGATCATGAGCAAGAATACATATATAGAGAAAATTAATTCACTACTCAACAATACCAACACATATGAAAAAATAAACAAACAAAAAATAACTACTGAAACACAAAAATGTAACAAGGAAATCAGGAAACTAATTAAAAATGGCATCCTGGGTATGACGATAAACTACATCCAACAGCAAGGCCTCTGATTAGGAGGTCTTGAGGAGCGTGGAACCACCTCTTAATTGTTGGTGTTCCCAGGTCCACCCTGACCCAGGGTGGTAGCACCTGTTAGGATCCCAGCTATGGGCAAATAGTTAACCCTGAAACTGAGGTAAAAAGCATTATAAAAGTGTAGAAATAGGTTTTAATATCAGAAATACTTTGTAAAAAATTATTACCAGAAATAAATTTTTGAAGAAAAAAACTATTACCAGCAATATACTTTTGAAAAAAAATATTACCAGTAATACATGTTTTAAAATATAATACAGCTATACATTTTTGAGGAAAAAAATATTACCAGAAATGGATTTTTGACAAAACAAAATATTACCAGGCATTGAGGTTGATATGCCATAAAACACAACAAACCAAACCTAATTAAAAATGAAAACAAATTGCAGTATAGACTCATGGAATATCACCCCAGAACACCCAAACTTTACGGTCTCCATAAAACCAACAAAACTGGTATCACAATGTGCCCAATTATCTCAGAAATAGACAGTGCCCATACCCAAAAATTGGCGAAAGCCATAACAAAAAAATTCTAACCCCTTTCCCTGGAATAATCACTTCATCTCTTATAAAGAACTCAGGCAACCTAATTGAAAAACTAAGGGAAATGAACATGATCAACAAATGCATGGCCAGTCTAGATATAAAATTCCTCTACACCAACGTCCCAGTTGAAAAATGCCTAAATCTCATAAAAGAGTATGTAACACAATCCAAGATAAAGCTTTCTCTACCAACAGCTAAAATAATAAAAATCTGTCATCTCATCACCAATCAATGTTACTTCACATTTAATAATGATTGTTATAATAATTGGAGTGATGGCATGTATCTTTTTAGAATTTCTTGAATCCAGTTCTTTCCAAAATATTTTGCCCAAACAATCAACATACTTCTGTTATATTGGTGGTGCTCTACTTATATATCCTCATGATACTGATTTACCTGACCTAGTAGATCAACTAAACAAAGTTGAAAACACAATAGAATTTACATACAAAATGGAAGAAAACAATTCCTTACCCTTCCTAGATATATAGCTACACTGTATTAACAACAGTTTAAAACTTGGCGTCCACCAGAATTTAACCAACAAAAACAACCTAATAAATTTCTATTCCCACCATCATAACAACAAAATAAAATCCGGCATAATCATCAAAGTCTACTTAAGAGCTCTAAGAATATGCAGCTCAGAGAAGAGAAATACATTGAAAATACTTTCAAACTTCTCCAGTATCTAAATTATTTTATATTTAATGCAAAACAAAAGGCCCATAAAATATTCCAAAACAAAAATCAGCCCTTTCTTAGAAACCCAATGAATCCAAAAAATATATTATCCTGCCTACTAATTCTATCACATCTATAGTAAAAAAGAATCTATCTAAATTCAACATAAAAGTTGTTATTACTTCATCCAAAACAATAAAAGACTTAGTCAATACTAAACAAACAATAAGCTAAAATCTGATAGAAGAGTTTACTCCATAACCTGTAATAATTGTCACAAAAAATATGTAGGAGAAAACTTAAAGAATCTAAATAAATGATTATATGAACACAAATGGGACATTTTACAAAATAATACATCAAATACATTGGTTGCTCACTGTAATGTAACTGGCTGCAACTTTGACATAAAAAATGCTACTCTGATCAAAGGAGAAAATAATTCACTACAAGGTAAATGTATGGAGAGAGCACCTTAATCTCAAGGTCATCTACAGTAAATTTGCACCCTGGCTCTTACACTATTTTATTATTCCTGGCAGATCTTCTAATACCACAGTGTGGAATACCTACTTACAAAAGTGATGGAAAGAAAAAGACTCTAAATGAATTTGACTAGATAAAAAAAAGTTCTAAAATTCCCAGCACTTCTCTGTTGTGTGCATATGTAGTCCTACCAATGTAACAAATTTAGTCTGATGAATTCATGAAGGACAAAATGCATCTCAAGTAAACTTTTTCCACTTTGTCATACAATTTCCCCAATACTGTTTTTGACATAAAAATATATATCGTTATCTCACATATATTTATATAGCTAGCCACTCGTATTCAAGCATACCCTTCTACTAGGGCGGCTAGTCAATCCCTATTGCAGATTCTTGCTCAGGCGCATTTGTGTTTATTCAACACACACAGAGCCCACCTGTGGTTTATACTGCAACTCTGCTGATATATACAGATACACACACACACACACACACATATATATATATATATATATATATATACACACACACACATATATATATATATATATATATATATATATATATATATATATACACATATATATATATACATACATACATACATATATACACACACACACACACACACATATATTAAATAATTAAGAACTAGACAACCTTAAGTTTCCATGACTATAATTTATTTCCCCAGAAAATATATTTTGCCTGGTTCATCAGGTTATAATATATATATATATATGTTGTTTTTTTTTTTATGCTCTGCTTTGCTGTGTAGATTTACATGATATATTGTTTGCCACATGGGACACGTGCGTGTATATATATATATATATATATATATATATATATATATATATATAAATCTACACAGCAAAGCAGAGCGTAAAAAAAAAACAACAAGAAATTGTCTTACATAAAATATGGAGATACCTCTATGTCTGGAGAAGCTATGTTTATGACTCCAGCTTCAAACATATCAGATTCATCTACATATGTCCTAGCCAAGGACATATTCCGTGAATGGGAATGGCTAGTCTTGGGTTTTCCAAAATTGAGTATTGTGAGCCGGAGTTTCTTTCTATATCTATGAAAGATACATCCCCAACTGGAAATGGTGCTATGTGTTTGTATCCCTACACTATGAAGGGGATACTCATATGGTCTCAGATATTTATGTTTGATAGCCAGCAGATAGAGACTTTGAAGTCAGGCCTTCTAATTGGCACCCACTTGGCTTAAGGGGAACAAAAGAACAAATAAGTAATTGAGAGTTTTTGAGGTCAAGCAACAAGCCAGCCATTGATGATTTTCAGTGGTTGGTCTATATTAACAGTCACAGGATTGAAGAAGTCTCACCTTAGTAGGGGACAGATCATCCCTCAGGTAATTCTGATGCTGCACATCCATGTTGTCAGTTACATGTTGTTATATTGAGAAGAGCAGAGAGTTGGTAGGAGGAAAAGCCAAAAGGAAGAGTGGAGCTGTTAGTACATCATGGCAGAAGTTGTCACCTACCTTCTCACCCAAATCAAACAAATGAAGCTCTGAACAGTGTTGGCGTTTCCATTTGAATTTGGAGTCCTAAAAATGACTTCTCCAAGTACAGGAGTATCTCCATATTACATGTAAGACAATTCCTTTTTGTTTCTCTGTACACTCTTCTTTGCTGTGTAGATATATGTGATATATTGTTCTGTGTGGGGCATGTGTATATATATATATATATATGGTTTTGTGTATGTCTTAGTATTATAAAAGTCTCTCTGAGAACAAAGCAGGTTTATCATTCTTTTTCCTTTCAGCTATTCCATTCTGTGCATGAAATATTGGTGTTATTATACAAATGGGAGAATAAATCTTTCTTCCATGCACTCCCATTACGATGTAAAATAAAGCAAGATGAAATAAATATTAGTAAAAAAATTGATAATTGTTGATAATACTCCATCTGATAAAAAATCAACATATTACTACAATTAATACTATTAGTATAATTAAACAACTAAAACTGACATGAAAGCAATAGTGATAAAAAATTAATCATGGTTTATCATGCTTGTTCTGTCTACTAATATTACTTGTGAAAATAATGCATGTAAAGATGAAATAAATACTAGTCAAAAATGAATATTGTCAATAATATTTCATTTGATAAAATAAATTCAAGATAATATTACTAATAATAATACTACTACTATAAATAAAGCAACTAAACTTAAAAGATGAAAGAAATACTAGTTAAAAATTGATACTGCTTGATAATAATGTTAACATTGCTATAATTTTTGATTATCACAGTAAATCTGAATTATTGCAGCAGTTTAATTGAGAAAATAATTATGTCAATGAATGTGCTAGTTAGAACAGATGCATGTGTGCACTTATGAAGGCAACAACAGTTACAATGATATTTCTTGTACATTATTTTGATTTTAATCAGTATTATAATAAATCATATCCATTTGAGTCATAGGATCTCCATGTGGCTCTATTAATAATATTTCACTGTTACTTCCAATTTTGTTTCTATGTAATTAACTATTGATTTTTTTACTGCCAATTTATAGCAAAATGAACAGGTAGTAATACTAGAGCCATTAAGCTCATTATTCTTGATTCAAATATTTTTCTTTTTCCCTTTCTCATTTCCTTTAATCTTTCTTTCGCTTCCCCCATTTGTTTTTATTCTAATCTACCCTTGCTCAGCACATGCACACACACACACACACGCACACAGACACATGTACACACACTTTTTCTTAGACTCTGTTTTGCCCATTTATTAGAACAGATGTGAAGAAATGTGTCTAGAACATTTAAATATACTGTACCACATCCCACCCAAATTTACTAATAGAAAACTATGAGAAAACAAACCTTTATCAGACCATATAGAATAACACTACAAAATCAGACCATATAGAATAATGTTACAAAATCAAATATAAAAATATCTTTGCCAAATAACAAAAACCACATCTCTTGAACAGTTCTAACAGCAATAACAACAAAAATAGGGAGCACATGTAACTAGAAGAACAAATAATAATCATGCTGTTAAGGATATTTTCATTGTTTCAAAGAAAACAAAAATTGAAGAGAAATTGGTGTCAGTCTCAGAAAAGAAGTGAAAAAGAAATGTGAGAATTTTCCTTGCGAGAAATGGAAAATTCAACACTGGAAAGTCATCAAAATTTCAAGCAACAATGCATGAGTGCAGTTCTTCAAAAAGAAAATGAATATTTGCCACTGAATATCTATACCTTCCCTTCAATGTCCAGGGACTCACCATGAAATACACATGCCTAACTGATTTCCTATCTAAGCACAATCCTGATATTGTTACAATTACTGAAACCTGCTTAACTAAGGGTATTAAATCAGGTAAGTTCTACCTGCCATCCTATACAGGTTACAAGAGAGATTTTGTTTTCAGCGATTACCCTTGTAGAAATTATGCCAATTCTGCTCAAGGAGATATAGCAGTCTTAGTCAAAGGATCCTTAGACTCAGTATTGCAACGGGATTAGAGATAACAAAAGTATCAGTTACCACCAATATGGGTACCAATCTTGGTGTAACTGCATATTTTAATTGTTGTTTCACTTAAATAATTGAACTAAAAGTTATGCTAGTTTCATACAAACAGATGTTATCTATATGAACTTTGAAGTGTTTGATTCAGTTCTCTACCAACGGCTTCTGTACAAACTGAAATAAGTTGGAATTAGATACAATCATTTCTTTCAAACAGAATGAAGAGAGTTATACTCCAGAATGGAATCTCATCATTGGTTAATGTCATCAGTGTAGTTCTGCAAGAGTCCATATTAGACCTATCTTATTTTAATATTTGTCAATGACACACTTTGCACTGTAACATCAACATCTAAATTGTTTACTGATGATACTAAGTTCTATTGCAAGGTTAGAAACCTTCAAGATTGTTCTTTACTTCAGGAAGGCTTGAATTCATTAGTTGTCTGGAGCAGCAAATGGATGTTAAAATTCAATGTGTAGTCTTGAAAATTGGTGGTAAACTGAACTACAGATACTTTCTAAATAGTGTTTATTTAGATGAGAGTTGAGAAACAAAAAGACTTCGGTAGCATAATTTCATATGATCTATTTCCAAGGATGCATGTGAAATTATGAAGAAGGCCAACCAAACAGTTGGCATCATTAAACATTGTTTTATTGAGCTTACTCCCAAAGAGGTGAAAATGTATGTATTTATGGTGCGGTTGGTGTTAGAATATGCATCTCTCTGCTGGAGTCCATACAGCAAAAAGATATTGACATGCTGGAAAGATTACAGAAATGTTGCTTGCATCTGGCATCTAGTCAGATTTACATTATCAACACAGGGAGAATGGGAATGGACTTGGTTGAGATTTACAAATACTTGAATGGTTTTCATAAATGTGGACATCATGAATCTACTTTGAGAAAGCTGAGCAATCATTCTGCTGAACTATATCAACCATACTCAAGATCCATTTTCAAATTTCTTTGCTGTTTATGTGATTCCAAAATAGAATTCCTTGCCTGAAAATTTGATTCAAGATGTCTGTCATTGTTCATGGATGGACTGAGAACCTGCTCAAGAGAGAAAAAAGTTTAATTAACTAATACTAAAAATATACTACTAATAAATACTAACTTTCTGTTTTATATAAATCCTACATAAAAATATTGTTTTCATTATGTGATTATCCCAGGTAAACATTAACCTCCACCTACTCCTCCAGCTATCCTTTCTTTAGTATCTGTAAACAGTTTGGGAAAAACAGTGGAGTTGTTTTCCATTGTCTTCTCAACAGTTTTATATTCAAAGTTGTCTTTCTCCTAGATTGGTTGCCAAATAAGACTAGAGAATGTTGTCTACTCTGCTATTTAACCCACATGGAGAGGAGAAGGTCATTAGTACAAAAAATAAGAAGATGAAGAGAAAAAACTGTTTTTACATTGTTGATATATACTATCCCTATATTTGAATGTTATTTGCACTCTACCAAATTAGTAAAGGTTTTTTAAAAGTTCTTTTGATCCATGAGAAGACAGTGTTGTGTAAAGACTATATCATCTGTATATAGAAGTGATCTTAACATTTTTACTTTTCATAAAATATATCTTGTGAAAAACTATAAAAATCATAAGAAAAATCTAATTCTCATAAGTTCAGACACCTACTTCTTTGAAAATAGTAAGAGTTCTTTCAATAAAAGCTACATCAGACAATAACTGGAAGTTGGTTAGGGTTTTGGAGCTTAAATATCATTACTACTCTGATGTAATATATAGTAAGAGTGTGTAGTGGTTGAGGGAAACATCTAACCAATTGCTCTCCCAGCAACTAAGGGGTGTGATAGGCAGAGAGGGGAAAGAGATGGAGGGGTAACAAAAATAACATTGCTTTAAAAACTACAGCAGCTTGAAGAACAAAAATGAACATGTGTCTTGCCAACTGTTGACTGCTGGTTTTCCCCTTGCTTTTATTGGGATGAAGCATCTTACATTTTGACTAGTTGCAGAGGCCCGTATCTAGAGATGCCAGACTGTCCTACTGCTAACGGGCAAAACCTAGATATAACTGATGTAGACATATATGTCAGCATGTGATCTGAGACCTCTTTTCTGTCTGTACTGATGTACGTTTGCCACATACTCAGCTTGATTGCACTTTTAATATATTTCCTCTTTTCTGATATTGGTATAGTATGCTAATGTTAAATTGGTGATGACTCTTACTTTGATAGAATATATATTGGACATTCAGTGATGGTTCCTAGAAAATCATTATAATTTTTTTCAACTTGTGTTCATGCACTCAATTATTATTTTCTTTAAAAGGAGCTATTGACTTAACAGTGTGAAGCTTATTTCTTTTAATTAACCAATGAGATGACAATGCCAGGATGCTAAGCAATTATTAATATGATATTGATGTTGTCAATCTACTTCAACTCTCCTGTCTTTATACACTATTTACATTGTTTGGACTGTTGTCCTCATCTTTATTGTCACATTCACAATGTTTTAGCTGTTGTATGCTCTGGTCATATTTAGGTAGTATTTGCTAGAATTTTGAACCAAACCCTTTGCTTAATTCACAGGGGGAGGGAGTGTCACTTCTTCTAATTCCATGTCCCGTGCCTTTGGATATCTCAGTTTTAGATAAAACTCTTTGTTGATTGATCTTTAAAATGACTTGACCCAAAGAATTATAGGCCTCAGCAGATAGAACAAAAACTTATCAAGGTGAATTAACTAAAACTGAGATATCCCAAAAATGAATATTTTTATACTGATGTAGTAATCAAACTTCTGTTTGCAGTTTTATATCTTTTAGTTATTTCTGTGTATAACTTCTTAGAGAATATTTGTAAATGTGTGAGTCAGAGAACTAATGTGGTGGTCTGTTAGTATGGAGATGTGGAAGTCACCAAAGTAGGGGTTTACTTATTTACAGGTGGTTATCTTCGGATAACGTTCTTTACCTAAATATACACCAATTTATGGCCTTTTAAAAATGCATGCAAAGATAATTAATACAAAGATGTATAATGCATGTACTGATAAAAATCTATATCTCTCAAAATAAAATATACAATAATATTGAAAGAGTTCATAAGTTCCTATCAGTAAGTTCTCTTGTTGAAAGTCTTTAAGTCCTTAGTGTATATATATATATATATATATATATATATATATATATAGAGAGAGAGAGAGAGAGAGAGAGAGAAAGAGAGAGAGGAGAGTATTTTTTTTATAGAAGTGAGGTAAGGTTTAATTACTAGGACATTTACTGGAAAAGAATTTTAGTCCTTGTTATCATGCATTTATTGAAAATTGTTTTAGTTGTTTTTCAGGGAGCAACATCTGCAAATATATTAAATAGCTACAAAGAAATCTACCGACATCAGGGAACACAGGTACATATGGTAATAGGTAAAAAACAGAAATATAGTACTTGTTAGTAAATGAAATCCCATATACCATACATACAGAAAAGCAAATTCCAATAACTGTATATCTACAAAAACACACACAAAGCAAGTAGCAATATACCAGTCAAAGGAAATATTTCTAGAAAATCTGGTATTTCTACAAAACAAGCAGCCAAATATTGGGCAATTCCATAAATTTCTTTTTCCTGATTCAATATTTCAGAGATATTAGGTTGGTGCAAAAATAATGTCGTTTTTTGACGTTCAACTTCAAAAGAAAAACGACATTATTTTTGCACCAACCTAATAGTTTTATTGATATCATGTTTGTTCACTTCCAGGAATCTTCGTTTCACAGCTAAGCTTTATGCATGCATTGATTCCTTGTGAACTCCACTTTTTTCACCGTCTTCATGTCCCTCTCATAAATGATACTGCTGAATTGGAAGATTTGCATCCAGTAGGCTGGCAAATACAGTAAGTTCTGTCTTCAAGAACCCCGTTGTGTTCTTGATGGAACATGGTGAGGAATCAATGGAGTACCTTACTGCACATGTATAAACAAACACTCATCTCTGAAATTATTCAAGCGTCAGTAAAAGATGCCACTGTGTGAACTTGTGGTCTATATGACTATCTCATTTGCAATGACTGAACAAGCAGGGTCTTTTCAGCTCTTGTATATAGGTTTTTGGCAAAATATTCTATCATCTATGTCTGACAATTGATAGTTTTGTTATACTGCCCAGAGTTTTGGGATGGCCATGATGTAGTGTTTTGGAGTCTAAATTTCTCGCACTCAGCTGAAAATGTTAATTGATGTGTTTAAACCCATGTTCTGACTATCCACTCTAACAATGTGTGAATGAATAGTGATTATAAATGACTAATGACCTTCTTTATATTTTGGTTGACAGGCCCCCAAAATTATCTATTCAAATTACCGTGGGTTTTAAATTTTGTTCTTTTGATTGTCAGAAAATAATCTATAGTATGAGTTTTTTCCCCAGTCCCTCTTTCTAGAATATTCAATTTTTATTACCCTAAGCCAGACATAGCATTGCCATAAAGAGGCTCAGAATCAAGGCGTATCCAAAAACAAACTGTTCAAACACCTCATTGATTAATAATGTTTTCATTCATTTTTTTCATATAAATTTTTATATTGTTGCTCTAAATAACTTTTGACCCTTTACTGTCCCTCTTTGTCCTAGTTCTGTTATCCATACAAACTCATTAAGTAGGTTACTTGCTGTTTATCTCACTTCTCTTTCTTTCTATGTCCTGTAAGTGTTAAGTTCTCTAGGCTCTCTTTCTTCAATAAGTGTGTCAAGATTTTCATCTGTTTCTTTCTGATTGTAATTATACCTTTCTCATTGTTCCTAATTTCCTTAAAACTTTCTCGTTATTCACATGGTATTCCTAGCATTCATCACTAGAAGTACAGTTTTCTTCATATGTGAGGAAATTTTCTAACATTCATTGCCAGATAGGAGATTAGATATTACAGAATTTATTTCTTTGTTTCTAACAATATTTTCCTGTCTTAATACTTTAGTTTCTAAAAGTTATCTTTCAGTATACCTATGCATTTTCAGATGTGTCACATGTCCTCTTACAGTTAATAGTTATTCTTTATTATTGCTTTCCTTTATTATCTTGTCTAAGATTTCTTTCAGTTTCCTTCTTGAATCTTTCATCAACACAGGTGTGCAAGTGATATAATGGTGGGTGGCTTGGAATGAGAAATTGGAGAGCCAAGTTCAAATTGAGTTCTTTGCATTTACTTATGCACAAATACCCTTGCGAAAGGTATGGATCTATCTCTTCTCATCCCAGCTATGGTATATTAAAAACTCATCGTTATCACAAAAATATTCTTAATGCAATATTCACTTGCAAAAAAAAAAGAATTGTTTTTACAATCCGAACTATGTTTCAGCTTTAAATAACCCAGAAAGGGTTGATAAGCCATAAAGAACAAAATAGTCAATCAATCTGCCATCAACACAGTGTTTCATCACTATATTTTAGTATTAGACTTAACAAAATCAATGAGCCTCAGTTTATTTTATACTCACTAGACTTTCCCTTTTGATTGGAAATACACTAGCCATTCTTGTGGGTATGTTTCTTCTTTTACATTGATGAGATGGAATAGAGTCCTTGAATAGCATTGGACATGATTTTTGTAGTTTTGCTTTGAATTGCCAGCCCATTCTCAATCCAGAATGTTAACTTCTCACTATACAATGTTCAAACAGAAAATAAATTAACTCATTCTTAATATGCATATATTAATTGCAATGTTTTATATTATTATAAACTGATTTTGGGCACCTCAACGTGGTGTAATGGTTAGAAAGCTTGTCTTGCTAGATCAATTACAACTGAGTAGTGAGTTCGATCCTCACTGGGTGCCCCATACTTTCGGCCTTATGTCACATCTAAGTTCTGTTTAGAAAATCACTATAAACTGAGTTGCTTACAAATGGAATATGAACTTTTTGTGTACAATGTAACACATAATTTGCTTGAAACTAACAAAACTCCAGGAGGGGAAATGGGAAATGTCTTGTCACTGTGGCATCCTGTGAATAAAGAGGGGCTAAAAAGTGAGACTTTCCATCCTTTTTTTTTAATACTGCTTTTTGCCAATATCTAGCAGTTGTTAGAAGTTCCTTGACAGACAAGTAGAGTAATCCCACCAGATATACCATGTATTAACCAATCAACCAAAATGAATAAACCCAAAGTTGAAGAATAAACTTGAAACAGAAAAGTAATAAAAGAAATATTGAACAGGCAATACATTCATTCTAAATATGGACACATTAATTGCAATATTTTATATAATCATAAATTGATTTACCTAAGAATGAAATATTGAAAACTTTTGCCACCATTATATATACACATGCGATTTCATCTTTGAGAGCTTATATTAGGAACAAACTGCCTGTATACAGATAGAAAATGAATTCAGCAAATATACAAAAAATAGGAAGAGGCATAAGACAAAGCTGCATTTTCTCACCAGCCGTTTAGATTGAGGTGTTACTGAGAGAATTAGAAGTCCTACCAGGATTTATTATGGTGGACATATTATGAACAATATAACATATGCTGATAACACAGTATTGATAGAAAGAAAACTGCAGGAACCACTAGAGAAGGTAGTAAAGGAAAGTATGGAGAAATGACTAAACATTAATTGTAAGAAAACCAAATGCATGGTTGTCAGCAAAAGGAACAGCCCAAGATGTGAACTATGAATTGAAGATATCAAAATCAAGCAAATACGAAAACTTAAATATCTGGGAAGTGTTTTAACAGAGGACAGAAATTATGATACAAAAATCAGAAAGCACATTGGGATAACAAATATGCCTTCCAAAAGCTAAGCAAATTATTAAGAAACAAAAAAAATCTCATTCAAAACAAAGAAAAGAGTGGTGAACTGTTATGTAATATCAGCCCTCCTACATGGCAGGGAATTCTGAACAATCTACTCACAGGTGAAGAAGAGACGAGTCAACAGAAATATAGTTCTACAGAAGGATACTAAGAATTCCATGAACAAAACATGTGAGGAATGAGGATGTTTTAAGGAAAATGGAAACAAAAATTACACTTATATTTAGAATAATAAAACAGTTAAAATTTCCAGGACATATAATAAGGAAAAGGGGCTAGGTGAATTAGATACTCACAGGACATTTTGAAGACAAAAAAGACAGAGGAAAGCAGCAAGTAACTTACCTAATAAGTTTGTATAAATGGATGGCAGAACAGAGACCGGGAAGGATGATGAAAAGATACACCTTACTAAGAGCTACAAAGGATAGGAAGTTGTGAAGAGCCATGATTGCTCACATCCTGAAAGGACACAAAACATAGAAGCAGAAAAAGAATATTAATTTATTCATTCATGTATATATTTGTTCACTTGTTCTAATGTTAGAATGAGCAGGGCTGTCAACAACCTTGCTGGTCCCTGAGGACAATGATACCACTAGCTCCACTTTATCTTTAACATTTTTTCAAAAATTGGCTAATATTATTTTTATCATGGTTTTAGAGTTGCATCATGATATAGATTAAGCTGAAAGAAGAAATGGGTATATCATATACAGAAAATAATCATCAAATTATAGGAAAACAATATGAATTATTTTTACTAATATGCTTCCAGATCAGATAGACATCAAATACTCATTTTGAACTTACTCAAAAATAGTTCAATAACCTATTCAAAATCTAAGGTCTTTTGAAGGGGTGCTTCTACTGTTAATATTTCTCAATATGATAGTTGATGTTGGCATATTTTTGATCGCAGAATATTTTTTATTCAGTTTAATGTACAGAAGGATGTGCATATGGCATAACAGTTATCATTGTGGGAATTATAATCTGTGTAACAAGTTCTGATCAAGTCTGTTATGTTAAATTCCACAGTAATGCTCTTGGAAAAGGCATGATTCCATCTTTTCTCCCCCTAGCTATGGGTTAAATAACAGAGCTAACTAGACACTTTAGCTTTGGGTGGCAAACAATCTAGAGGAAGGACTACTCTGAATTCAAAATTGTGGGGAAGGTATTTCAAGACTGCTCCTAATTAAACTAAAGCAGTAGCAACCAAAATTTACAGACATGAATGACAAGTATAAGAAAATGGAATCAATTTCAACAAGGCGATATTTTATTATCTGTCTATATTTCTAAGATGAGGTATTATGTACATTATTTATATTATTCGGACTATCGTCCTATCTTTGTCGCCATATTTATTATAACGTTTTGGCTGTTGTACGCTCTGGCCTTCTTCAGGTGGTTAGAATATCGAACTGAACCCTTTATTTTGCTCACTGGGGTAGACTGTTCTAGTTCCATGTGCCATGTTTAATAGATGTCAGTTATTAGTTATCTCCTGTTAATTTCCCTCTGAAAGTTCTCTACTGCCTTAACCAGGTATTGAACTCACACTGTGGAAAGAAATATAAAGGTGAGACAGGCCACCCACTTAAAGTAAGGCTTCAAGAACACCAGAAAGCTGTAACACAAGAGGAAGTGGGAAAATCAGGCATGGCTGACCACATATGGAGAGAGAAAGGAGATCACCGCCTTCTGTGGGATCAGGTTGAGATCATAGACAAGGAACACCATTGGAAAATTTGTAAACTTAAGGAATTAGCACATATGCTTGGCCACAAAAATCTCCTGAGCTGACCAAGCATAGAAATGAATACAATATGGGAATCAGTAATAAGGAGTGCCAGAGAAAGGCAATGATAACAACAAAGTTGCTATATGAACTGTGGTAAAAACATGTAATGATAACAGCAAAAATTGCTATATGAGCACTGGTAAAAATGGTTGCTGAGACATTAGGTTTATAATACCCTGAAATTCATACACAGATGTCCTCAAGGACACATGGCACAGTGAATAAAGGTGTTGGTTACATCCAGTGACAGGACCCAAAGAGTGTGAGTTCAATACCTGGTTAAGGCAGTGGAGAACTTTCAGAGGGAAATTAACAGGAGATAACTGATAACTGACATCCATTAAACATGGTACGTGGAACTAGAACAGTTTACCCCAGTGAGCAAAATAAAGGGTTTAGTTTGACATTCCAACCACCTGAAGAAGGCCGAAACGTTGTAATAAATATGGCAACAAAAATGAGGATGATAGTCCGAATAATGCGATATTTTATATTTTTGTTTTTATGTAACAAATATAATAGTATGCATGCAAAAGAATGAAGGGATTGCAAGATAGGAATTGGGTGGGTGACACACACACATGTGCTTGTGTGTTTAAGTTCAGTCACTAAGGGGAAAGATATTCCCATGTCCAAGAATGTCCTGGTTTGTGTTGTCACTTCTACTGCATGCTAGGAGGAAAAGAGACAAGAGATTGAAGACAGAAATTGTCCCATTTTTATAATTGTTTGACAGCACCACTTAACTGTTTGGTGAAACTGACAAAGCTATATGGGTGTAACCCACAGAGGCAATGGTAAACCACTCCACTAACTTTCTAAAGAAGTCATCACAACTCTCAGATAATAAAGAAATGGAATCTGTGGGAAGACATGAAGACTGAGGTGACATGACATTCTTTGTTTTTTTTTTTATTGTTTTTTTTAGTGTAACAAAGGAATGCTCTATTTTGACAACAGTAACTGGAAGTGTATTCCACAGAACACTCTTAATATAATGTAAACATTTGAAAACAGTATGTGTAGCTTAAATGTGTTCCAAAGATTAAATGTGGAGCTTTTAAATATAGCAATTCTTCTTTGACATGTCCACTTTAAACTTATTAGAGTGCCTGCTTGTTTTTGCACTTCTTCATTCTTAAAGGTAGAGTATCTCCAGAAGACACCAAATGTCACATCTAGCTCCCTAAATATCACAATTTTTTTTATGATTTCAACAATACAATCCAGAAATACCTGGAATACATTTGTCTTAAAAGACTCCTCTGAATTTAACATTACTGCCTCTTTACTCCTCTTTCATTTGTCCACAAGTTGTTTTCTTAGTTTTTGCTATGTTTATACTACTGTTTTTATTAACAAGCTCATTCTACTTGCTCAAGTATTTTAGTTCTTGTAGTAGACTTATGGTTTTCATCTCTCCTTCTCATGTTGCATATAAGACTTGCAGAAATTTCTTTCTGAAGTCAATGGTAGTAAGAACTTTAATCCAAATAGATGCCATAACAATACACTCAAACAAGCTGATATAGTTTCAAATGCCCTGCCGATCCAATCAAGTTTGTGTAATTAACTTTAGGGCCTCTACCCTGCCAATAGTTGTTTTTATCCTGAGTAGGTGAGCTTCAAAAAGTCAAACACTATCAACTCTTGCCAACCAATGTGTGTCTGAAATTCTGATGAGTGAGTGGATGTGCAGGTAGAGTAATGAATAGCAGCTCAGAATGAGAAATTGGAGAGCTGAGTTCAAATTCCAGTCAAGTTCATTGCATTCACTTATATGCAAATATTCTTGGAAAATTTATGAATTCATCACCCCTCATCTATGGGTTAACTAGTAGAACGTATCAGGAAACATTATTGTTATTCTCAAAAAATTGTTAATGAAATGTTCACTCATAAAAAAATTATTCTTACAATCCAAATAAAACCAGTTTTAAATAACCCAGAAATGGTTGATAAGTCATAAAAACAATTTTATCAGTCAATGATTAGTGAGAAACTGATATTATCCTTTAAGATTTCTTAGCTTTGTGGATTTTTTTGAAAATGTTTTTAAACAATTTCATAAAATGTAATTACCTATGGATAACTTTCAGTAGCATCAGGACCACACCAATTTAAACTGTGGCAAGTGCGTTGACTGGATATGGCTAGAGGATTGTTCTTAAGAATTTGAGCTTGATAAGTTGAGCATCCTTATAAAATCTACTCATATTGTTACCATTGTCATGTTCCTGTCCACTGGATTCCGCAGTTGATATGTCTCTTCTTTAAAGTATCATAGATCAACCCAACAATTGCTTTTTCTGTTTGAGGATTTTTTACTTTTTTTTTTTTACAATCTAAAAACTTAAGTAATCTTTCTTCTAACTCATAATGTAGACTCTTCCAGTGGACTTAACAGAGTTTGAAAACAGTTTGTTCCATGTATTCTGGATTTGATATTGTGTTCACTATGATTGAAAAGTATTTCGCTGCTTCTTATTCTGTCATAATTGCTTTGGCTACACTTTGGATACAGCATTTAATTAACTCTGGAGAAAACTAGTGTACTTTAGCCTTGTTTTGGTAGTCTGCAAATCTTTGCAAAAATATTGCAAAGTGGATTGTAATGGCTAATCAACTCTAAAATAACAAAGAAATTGTGATCCAAGATTAGACCTTGTATCACACCTTTCCTTTCTGGAGAGAATCAACATAAACAGCAAATAGTTGCCAAAAATAAAATCTAACATAAAATTAAGAATTTAAACAGATCACAAAACATAAAAAAAGATAATTTTCAGCCAATTGCTGTTGGTCTGAATAAATTAAAAACAGATCAGTATATTTATAAATACTTTTGTGGTAATTGTTCAGATGATCTCTTTGCTATGGTACCTAGACTTTTTTAATTTAAGCACAGTACTAGACTGGCATAAAAATCTCATCAATTTACAGCTGAGCTGGCTAGATGTAGCTGTAAGTTCTATGCTAACAGTTTCTTTTCTCACACTCCTTGTTTGTGGAACTCTCTTCTAGCTCCATGCTTTCCAGCCAACTTAATCTGCAAATATTTAAATGCAATGTCAATCGCTATTTACTATTTTCCTGATTACTCTTTTCTCTTCCCCCTCATTATTAATGTTTCTGTTCCTAATTGTTCTACACCCTGTAACCCCTTGTGTCTTAGTGTTTTTACTACCTTGCATGGGGTGATACCAATTAAAAAAATAAAAATAAGCAACGGGTGAATTCAAAAATTCCATCTTGTTTACCCAAATCTATGCCAAAGGATTCTCTTTCTCCAAAGAAACAAGTGAAGCAGCTAGAAATCAAAAGTCTCAACAACTGAACTACATACCAATCTTGTACTTTCTTTTCTTCTGTAAAATGTGATTAATGACATTTACTCAAATGTATGAACTTTTTCTATATCAGATACATGTCTATTTCAAGTAATGATTTACTCTGAAAAAATAAAGAAAATCAACTTACACATAATTTTACATGCAAAACCTCTGTTGTAAAATTGTAAATAAGTTTGAATTTTTATCACAATTATTCAAAGTTTATTTATTATATTAACCATGATTATAGTAAATTACTAATGCTACTATGTATTTTAATGATGTTTCATTAATTAAGCAAGTGAAATGAAATTTTACTTCCTTTGTATATTAAACATACATGCTTCTGCTTAATCTTTAGGTTACATTAAAGGAATTTAATCGTAATTTTTTTCATGGCTATGAAGTTGAATAGGGTTTATCCATCCATATGGAGTATATATATATATATATATATATATATATATATATATATATATATATATATATATATATATATTTATGAATAAAAATGACAATAGGAAAACTGGTAATTGCTGACGCGTTTCGTCCAATGTGGACTTTATCAAAGTAAAATACGAAAGTGAAATTAAATGAACAAAGTAACTAATAAAAACAAAAACAGAATGTACCTAGCAACTGGAATGTAGAGAAACGCTATTTTCATATTTTTAACTGAAAAATAACGTCAGTAATTGTCACGTGTGGAGAATATTGTCATTATATCTGTGTTGATGTATTCAACCATTTTCTTTTGATTTTATGAATCTGTTGTGTATATTTGTTTGTAAGAGCATTAATTTTGTTAAGAAAGGTGAAATAGGGAAAAAACCTGGGCGTAGATTAATATTTGGGTAATTTTCTATGGCGGCACTCTCCAGAATTTTCCTTCTGAGTGAGTTATTTTCTTTTTTTATGAGTGTAGCATTTTTAAAATCAAAATTATGGTTGAATTTATTTCTATGTATGACTAGTGCATTAGCTAAGTTGTTTTTTGTGAGGTCTCTTTTGTGCTCATAAATGCGTTTTTCAAACTTCTACTTGTTTCTCCAATATATTGAGAGGAACAGTTTTGGCAATTTATTCTATAAATGCCTGCTTCAGAAATATTAGTGCTATTATTGTTTGAAGATCTTAGTATATCCATAATGGTTTTGGAAGTATTTGTGACTATTTCAAGATTATTTAGATGGGATAGGTTATTCTGGATAGTGGACGTGACAGAATTGGTTGGTAGTATTATGTATCTGTTTTCATGTGATTTACTATTGCGAATTATGTTATTAGTCTTGTTGCGGTTGTATATTTTGTATGCCTTTCTTCTTGCGTTGTGGATGAAATGATATGGGTATTGTAGGTTTTTGAATGTGTTTTCTATGTATGTTTCTTCTTTAAATAAATATTGAGAACTACAGATTCTTAATGCTCTTAGATAGAAACCTATAATAATTCCAGATTTAATTTTTGAAGGGTGGTTTGAGTAGAAGCTGATCAGATCATTTTTGTTTATAGCCTTTCTGTAAATGTCAAAATTGAGTTCGTTATTATTTCTAATTAACAAAATGTCCAGGAACAGAAGAGTGTGGTTGTTTTCAGTTTCGAAAGTGAAGTTTATTGTAGGTTCAATGTTGTTAAGTTTGGAGAGAAGATCCGTTAAATTGGTGTTTTTTGGAATTATTAATAATGAGTCGTCTATGTATCTGAAATATGAAGAGTTTGTAGGGAGAATATTTTTGAATGAGTCACTTTCGAGAAATTCTAAAAATAGACACACAAGAACGCCGCTGAGAGGAGATCCCATTGGCAAACCAAATTTCTGCCTGTAATAATGGTTATTAAAAGTAAAGAAGCATAGCTTGGTAATTAGTTGGCACATTTTTATAATTTTGTGTATAGATATAGGTAATTTGATTTTTGCATTTGTTAGGTGTTTTTTTAGTAAATTTAAGCATTTATCTATGGGGATGTTTGTATAAAGAGATTGTATATCTAAACTAGTCATATATTTATTTTCAATGTCTATCTTTTTTAGCTTGTTTAAGAGGTCACCTGAATTTTTTATGTGTGATGGACTAATAGTGCTGAGAAGTGGAGTTAAAATTCTGCTTAGTTTGCGGGCTATTTTATGTGGAGCGCTACCTATCCCTGATATGATAGGTCTCATTGGTATGTTCGGTTTATGCGTTTTTGGTAATCCATATAATATGGGTGTTTTTGGATGGTATTCAATGAGCTTTAACCAGGAGAAGTCTTCATTTTTTAGTAGTTTTTTAATGTTGCTTGTAAACTTTTGTGTTTCTTTTATAGCTATGTTTTCATTTACTTTTTCATAGATGTTATTATCATTAATGAGCTCCCTTATCTTCTGTTGGTAAATGTGTTTATCCATAATTACAATTCCCCCGCCCTTATCAGAAGTAGATATATGTATGTTTCTGTTGTTAGCTAATTCTTTCAAGGTGTTGATATATCTTCGAGGAAGTGCGGTGTCATTCGTATTTTTGTGTGTAGCTGTGATTAGGCCCTGAATATAGCCTTTGGTAAAATCGGAGTCATTGTGGTGATGATTTTTAATTATGTAATCTGTAGTATCATATTTTGGTAATCCAGTGGCAAATTTCTGACCAAAGCTGAGTGCTTCTAGTTGTGTATCCGACAGTTGGAATGATACTATATTCATACAATGGAGCCCCCATCCAGATTTCCACTGATCGGTCAATGATTTCCTCACATTGGTTTTCTATTCTTGTTCTACGATCTAGTGACCAGTATTATCGTTAAACATAAAGTAAATAAGCAACACAATTCTTTGGGGACCAGAAAAAAAAAATTATTTCCATATCCTTTCCCGATTACATGCAAGAATTCTCTCCCTTAGATCAGTGCATCAATGTACTAAAATATCTTCCCCTACAAACGGAAATTGAAATTGATATTAATTCCACCAGGCAACAAAAGTTTGTAACTTTGCAAGGCATTTTTTAAACAATAATTCTACTTTGTACTTGCTATAATTTGTCTTTATTAGAGGTGGTGGCTGCAGCAGTACCTCTGCTGAGGATGGTAATGGCTGAAACCCTGGAGAGCTACACTACTGCAGTTGAAGGTCTGGTATCAGTTGAAGTATGGGATACTCAGGCTTGGGTAGTGGGTGTTCTCTGCTTGGAACAGTTGTATGTAACTTCAAATGTTTGTGATTATGTCTCAGCTTCCCCTCAGTGTTTTGGACAATGTACAATCTGCATGCACACTGCTGAACCACCTCTTCTGGACACATCCAGTCTTTTTGCCCTCTCCTTCACAAGGATGAAATCTCCTGGACTTATCTCTAGAAGGGGATATGGATGCTGATTGTGGTGTTGCTTCTGTGATGCTTGGCAGACTTATCATGCCTTCGCACAATATAAGGGTCTATTGTGCAAGAAATGAGTGTTTGGTGTGGGGCAGATAGAGTTGTTTTGAGTCTGCGTCCATAGGTAAGCTCTGCTGGGCTCGTCCCTAATGAAGGGAGCAGTGTGCCTTGATAGTAATGAAGTTTCTCGCACAGGATTAGATGATTTCATTGATCACTTGGCTAGTTTGATTGAGAGTAGTGAGGGCTACTTGTTATGTGACAATGGTTCTAGTTTTTGGCAACAGTTTCTGCAATGCCATGCTGAGAAAAAATGACGTTGATCTTGCTGATGACTGCTCTAGAGGTAAGTTGGTTGAGTTTGAATAGTAGTCTACAGAGACAAGATAGTTCTGCTCTTTCAGCTCGCAAATATCAACAGCAATGCACTAGAATAGACTATCAGGTATTATTGATAGCAGTAAAGGTTTGCTTGGTAGTGCTGGATTCTTCTCAAAGAAGTGTTTGCATGCTTCATTACAATCTTGAATATCCTTTGATATTCTGGGCCATCAAACAGCTTGGTTTGCCCATTCTTGACATTTCCTAATGCCTAGATGTCCATTGTGGATTCGTTCAAGGATTTCTATCCTCATAGTGGAAGTAATGACAATTCTGTTTCTCCTTAGCAGCAGTCCATCAACTGTAATCAGGTCATTTTTGACATCAAACAATTCTTGGGCTTCTAAGCTGATATCTTTCTTGTAAATAAGCCACCCCCTCACTATGTAATTAAGCACTGTCTTCAAGCTTACATCTTCAGGAGTTTCTTGTCTGATTTGGTTCAGTTTCTCATCTGAGACTGGCCAAGAGGAAATCCCAATGTTAACATGAAAGTGTACATCTTCCCTGAGTTGATGGCTCTCCATTTCTCTGCAGGCAGTAGAACTCTTTGGAAAAGTATCTGACATGACCATTCTTTCCTGGCCAATGCTTGTCTTGTAGCACCAAAATTTAATTTACTTAAATGAGCATATGCTGACATCTTAGTAGTGTTTCTGACAGATCTTTGGAGTTGATGAGGGAAACGAGTAGTTTGTGGTCACAGTAGAGAGTAAAGATCACTCTCTATTCCCTTCAGGTATCCGTTGAAATGTTCGTATACCCACACTGCTGCAAGGCACACTTTTTCTATTTAGGCATATCACTGTTCTGTGCTTGACAATGTTCTAGAATAGAATGCTACCAGTCTCAGTCCTTCTTTGTGCTCTTGAAGGAGACATCCATCCAGTCCTTATGATAAACTGTCAGCTTTGATAATAGTTTGCCTGGTCAGATTGAAGTAGGCAAGAACTGGTGCTGTTGCAAGAATTTCCTTCACTTTCTAGAACACTGTGGCTTGCTGTGGACTCATGTCCATGCTGTCTCATTGCTCTAAAGTTTATTGAGTGGCTTCAGAGCAGTAGACTGATGAAGAATGTATCTACCCAGGTAGTTCACCATACTTAAGTATTGTCTGTGTTTGGTGACATCAGATGGTTCAGGTAGGTTCTGGATTGCTTTGATTTTGGTCTGATCTGAGTGGCAGCCATGTCTGAGAAAAGTGATTTCAGACTTCTGGTACTCACACTGTCCCCTATTTAGCTCAAGGTTTGCTTCTTTCAATCACTGATGAACTTACTTCAGGAGTGTTTTGTGTTTGGCTAGCTTATTGATGTGACACAGAATTTCATCAAAGTAACAAGCAACTCCATCTATTCTTTGGAGCATCTTGGAGACTGTCCTTATGAAAATCTCCAAAAGGGAATATCTTTATATAGAACCTTCCAAAAGTTGCTATGAAGGTTGTTAGCTTGGTGGTCTTTGGATACTATGGAATCTGCCATAGACCTGACTGAGCATCCAATTCTGAATATACTGTAGAACCCAGGAGATGATAAATCATATCGTCAAATTTAAGAATTATGTATCTCTCTCTCTCTGCACTGCAAGATACAGCTTCTTCAGGTTTACACAGATACAAATATCTCCGTTTGGTTTAAAAATTGGTATCATGAATGATACCCACTCAGTTGACTCTGTAATTCCTTTGATGATGTCATAGTCCTTCATACGCTAAAGTTCTTTCCTTACCTTCTCGTGGAGAGGTATAGGTATGTACTTTGCTGTAGTGACACTATATGTAGCTGTTCCCTCCTTGAGTTTTATTATTACTGGCTGACACTTAACAGTGCTGAAGGCAACACTCTTCACTCTTTTAATCAACTCTAGGGCAGTTGATGTAGTTCAGCTAAGCAGATTATCAACATTATGATTGATAGCATAGATGGTGACATCTATATTCCTATCTAGTTTGGTCCTAAATTGTTCTAAAACATTTAGGTTTCCTCCTGAGCTTGACAGAGTGATATTCTCAGCTGGGAAAGCTTTGCCTTCCCAAGAGATATCCAGGTTGACTATCAAAGTTGAAATTGATTCTTGACTCTTCAAGATTAAGGTCTACTCGCACTGGAGATATGTTGGAAGTGGCTGCGTCAATGAGGAAAACTTTCTATCTCCTTTAATTTTCCTTGGAGAATGATTCACTCCAATTCCTGCACATCATCCATATTCTTGCTGGTTATTGTTCTACACACAAAGTGTGATTTGCTTCTACATTTGAGATGTTTTGTTTCCAAGTGCTGAACATTTTCCTTTTTGGTGGGATACTCCATACATCTGCTACAGGCATTCTCTCTTGCTTGAGAGATAGTATTCTGGCCTTGGTGTACCCTGTCAAAACTGCTATGGCCTGTACCTCTCTTCTGTTTGAGCTGTAGCTTCACTGATTTGTGCTGGCGAGCAGTAGCAATAGCTATCTTAAGTGTAAGATCAAACTGGAGTTGGAGCTTTTCAGATATTTCTTGGTCTTTATTGTCCAACACTAACCAGTCCCTCTTTATTGGGAAAATTTGGCATCCTCCAACAATTCATAGAGAGCTCTAACATACTCTTCTATGGTTTCTTCCCCTCTTTGGTCCTTCTGATGAAACTATGCAGAAACATGAATTAAGTTACATTGAGGTATGAAATGTTGGTTAAACTTTCATACCATTGTTGCATAGTCCTTCCTTTCTAGTTCAATCAGTTCAAAAGTCTTGAAAATCTTGTCTGCTTCTGTATCCATCCATTGACATGCAGAAGTTTGGGGATGCCTGGGGCCCAATCCTTGATTGTATTCCCCTAAGACTCAAGTAGAGAGACCTATAGGGCTTAGTACTGAGAAATGTGTGAAAGGAAGATATTTTAAATATCTAAAAACAAATGAAACATGAAATAAACATTTTATTCAAATCAAATATAAACTAAAGTTTTTCTCTCTTTGATTGGATGCCCTCCCAATATGGATGCCTGGATTGCACCCTCTGCCCTTACCCTTCTGCATGTTACTGGGCCCATCACATATAGCAGGGAACTAACTTGTATTTAGCACTCTTCCTTTGCTAGTTTTGATGCAAGACAAAAAGGCTCAAATCTTATCTTTCCATGAGGGTCATGATGTTGGGTTATGGAAGGTAAAACGTGTTGGCAGTTTAATGGCCATTTTTGATATTGTACTCATAGAATTTACAAAATATTCAGTTAAACGGTCGTTCAGTCACTTGGGTATCACGCTAACACAATGTCTTGTCCTGATGGCTGATTGAATAGTGATTGGAATTATCAACAGACAAGCAATACGATTCGTTGGGGACCGGAAGAACGTTTTATTTCCCCTGTACATGACTGTTCCCAATTACAAGCATGAGTTCTTTCCCTTAGACCAGTGGGACAATGTACTAATACAACAATAAGTGTTTTACTCAGGGCTTCTTTTTCCCAGTCTGGGTAGGTAGTTAGGTAACACGTGGGACAACTTCTGCCGTGTCAGTCTAACAGATGAGCTATTCCAACCTTCTGCCTATTTCAACATCATCATAACACATGGTTGGAAGTACAAATGGGCAGTATCAGATCTACCCATGGAATATTCTAGCCCCTAAGGGTGAACCAAAAACTGATATCTTCAATCATGACTGTGGTTGTTAATATAGTTCAGCAACTGGAAATTATCAATGTCCAGCTTTGTTGTCACTTGACCCTAAAGGCTTTTTTTTTATTTATTCTTTTTCTCCTCTTCAGTCAAGTGGGTGACGTTTATGCCATAAAAAACAATTGAAACTGAGATAAAATCACACTTTCTTCTCCTATGTGGGTGATCCAATCATAGTGCCAAATTGTTCCTTTTATAGTGATTTAAAATTATTATTTATTTGATTGTTTTCACAAAATTTGAGTTATTCATTTCTCTAAATATTTTTTGTAATTAATATTTCAAAAACTATAAACAAGGAATTGAAAATAGCAAAAATCATAATCTGAAATTGACATATTGCACTGTTATTGAATTTTTAACTCTGGAACAAATTATCATCATATACAAAATGTCTACCATGAGGACTGCTCTTTATATATAATGGTCAGATATTGAGCTGCTGAGACATTGGAAGAGGTGATCTCTTAAAGCAACATCTGTTTAGGAATAAAGGTATTTGTCAAAAAATAAAATACAAATAAAAATAAAGTATTCTTTTCCTATTGTTGTGTAATTAAGAATATTGGGATGTTTAGAAATGCCCTTTGTAGATATTTCTACATTTGTCTAAGGACACATGGCCCATTGGATAAAAGTGTTGGTTGAAGTAATCCAATGACTTGTTCCAAAAAGAGATGTGAGCTCAATACCTGGCCATAACAAAGGTGAAGTTACTAAAGGGAATTACCTGAAACTGAGATATCCAGAAAAGGCATGTAACTAGAACAATCTACCCTGGTAGACTAAATAAAGGGTTCAGTTTGAAATTCCAACATATATTGCCTGAAAAAGGCTGGAGCATACAATGGCTGAAACATCGTGAATATGATAATAAAGATAAGGACAACAGTTTAAATAGTAGATATTTCTATTTAAAACTAATGTGAATATTTTTTTAAATGCTACTTCTCTATGGTTTTTGCTAAAGAAAATAAAAAAAAAGTCAGAAAGATAATCACTCCCAATCAAAATTACTCTACAGAATCACATGGAGACAAAATTTAAATAACATTAAATGTTACAATATAGACTAAATATAAAAGCAGCAACAGCAGCCATTACTAGTACAATATAGGATAAAAGATTTCTCCAAATCCTTCGATGATGACTATGACTGTTTGATCTATGCCATGTGTCTTATCTACAAACTCCTCTACCTCATCCCTTTATTTTCTATCTAGTCGTTTTTAACTACATGTGCTACCCATTGCATACCAATTAAGCAACCATTAGCTCCATCTGTTATTCTTTCTTACTGCTCTATGTTCTTCCCATATTATCTCTTATCTTGGTCTATTCCCTGATCCCTTATCATTACTGTTTTATTTAATTTTTGTGTGTTTCTAAGTTTGTTTTTCAGTGATTTTGTTAATGTCCATGTTTTGCACCTGGCAGTCTACATTAATTATACACTTTACATTTTAAGCATATTAGCAAGAGGCTTTTCATTATGTATTTTAATTAAATGTAAACTTGTAAACTGGCTGTAAAATCTGAAACTTTAAACATTGGCTCATAGAGTTGCAAAACCTTTTTTTTCTAAATTTTACACCTGAAGAATTTCAAAATCAGAAGAGTGTAATCTTTTCTGTTTAAAAGAATAAAGAAAATGATTCTATTTTTATTCCATATATCCACATCCACCTTCCGTGGCCCTAATATCCATTGGTGTCAACAATATTGTGGATAATTGAAATAGTTGTTGAAACTTATCTTGTTTTGGGATCTCCATGACATCAGACTTTCTCTCCCATGGGCCCAGCTGAGAGCAGTCATTTCTCAACTAACATTCTGGTATAGCTTCTGTATAATTGCAAGAATTATAACTATCCTTTTATTCAATCCTATGTACAAATTCTGACCAATTGAGATCTGTTTAATTTTTTACTATTCGTGTTTTGGCCAATCAGAGGGGCACATTCCATTTTGCCCTTAATTCATCATAACCATTGTTACATTAATATTCTTCCTTGAGTAGCTCTCGAGCCTTGTATTTGGACAAACTTTGGTATTTAAAAAATTCCAAATTAAAAATTAACAGGTCTTTTACTTTATCCTTTTTTGAGTATTTTAAAATATCATTATTAATTATTGAAACTAAATACCATTTTGTATTTAATAAAAATATTATTTTACTAATTATTATAGCAAGTCTTTTTTTTATGATCATCTCATGATATAATGTCCCAAGTGATTTTTATCTAGACTGTAACTCTTTAATGTACACATTTTTTTCCCTGGCTCAGCTATTTATTTGTATATTTTTTAAAAAGTAACATGAAAAACCTTCTAAGATTAAGGACATAACAAAATTTTCCATAATTTTTGACAGTATGGATAAACTTGTCTACATATAAAATACAGCACACATACACACACACACATACAGTATGAATATAGTAATCAACATAGAAAACTGATGATAGTTTGAAGTGACTGACAGTCACTATGCATTGTTTATTTCTATGTCCACACTGTCTATATCCACAAACACTGTCCCTGATATCATTCAACCACACTTTCCTCATAAAAATAACTGATTTTGTAACAATAGTGCTAAAGTAAACAATATTATTATTGTTTGTTTAGCACTCTTCCCAAAGCATAGATAACTTATCCTAGGCAGTACTAATCCATCAATTTTTACAGACACCATGCTAATGATTGAAATTAGAAATATGATGGGACAAAATATTCTTAGTTTGAATCACTTCCCAAAAAATCTAACCAAAATCAAACCAGAAACATCAAAGTTGTTTGTTTGTATTTTTATTCCTTCTTGGTTAGGCCAAGAACTTTTCAGTAACCACTCGTTAAAAAGGTAGTAAGTTATTAGCTTCTAATGTGCATATGGCATAAAATAATTAATATAGGAACGGTCTCATCTCATGTTATTAAATGACTATGTTATTTAATTTCTGCTACATATGCCGCGCTGTGCTTGTAGCTGCACGCATGATAGTTGTAGAGAAGTAGAACCTAGTCATAAATTTTAGAAGCATAACGGTATCCGAATTAAATGTCATGAGGATTATATGTAAGAGTTTCCAAAGTTTAAAATAAATGTTATCAGTTTTGAACTGATATTTACACGAGACCAAACTCTCCTATGACGACTTTTTGTTTTCTTTTCAAATTATCGACTGTGCAATGTTTTTTAACCAGCACGTTTATCAGATCAATTCTTGAGCCAATATAGCTGTATTTTAGCAATTTCCGACGGACATAAAAATTTTACAGAGTAGTAATAATATCAAATTTCTCCTATCTAGATTACAACTTTCGTAAGCTGAGTTAAAAACAGAAACATTGAGCCATTGCCGGTTAGTCGTAATAATATCGGCATCAGCATTATCAATAATAGCAGCATACTTTGATCAGGAGCAGCTAGCTTGTCAAGGCAAAGGGACTTCATCCAAGGCCGACCCTCCTTAATCATAGAGAAGAAGCAGTCACGCTGGTAACATTCAAAGAACGGTTTTCATAAAAATCAAGCCACTAACAGCGGAAAAATACGCGCTTTTTCATTGGGCTAAGAAGAAATCTGCGCGTAATATTTCATCCTTCCTGGTCAATACACTCCAGCCAGGCCCAAACCCAGAATAGAGAACGAACTCCAGTACCTACTTGTTTTGAACTTGTTACTTTATTTTTAAAGACAAACAACAATAAACTAACATATAAATTATCTGTTTTATTATTGCCTTAAAAAAAATCAACACAAATCAATCCTTTTTACTTCGAAACTGGTTTTCTTTTGCTTTAGTTTTTTGATCTTGTTCGAAAGTGAAAAAAGTGTTTCTTCTTGTACCATGGATACGATCGAAGATTTTGTTATATCGAAGATTAACAACAAGAAGGTGATGATATTTTCAAAATCCTATTGCCCCTTTTGCACAAAAGCGAAGAATGCATTTAAGGACTACCTTGGCGACATTCTTGCTACAGATGATTACGAAGTGATGGAACTAGATGATCACCCAGATGCAGATAAGATCCAAGATTATTTGTTAGGTGTCACTGGACATAGAACAGTAAGTTAAAAGTTTTAACTTAAAACAATTATATTATTTAATTACAATAATAAAAACAAATCAGATTTTTTAAAAATAAATAAAATTATCAATTCGGTGATTCTTCCGTTTATTCTTCAATTTAATTTTTTGCAATATAGTTTCTATTTTTTTCTACCTCTTTTAAGTTATCCGTTTAAATTCGTCATTTTAGTAAATTTACGTATTTTCATAGGATATTTTAAAGTTCATTATTTTTATTATTATTAATAATAATAAATAAATCAATTTGTACAGTACAAAAATATCCGTTGTAATTGCAACAAAAATGTCTATAATTAAAATAATTTTGTGGTTTGAATTGAACAAATAATGACATACTTTTTGTTTCTGTAGAAATTGATTCTATAGAATCTATTGTTATTGTTGCAATAAATAATTTAATGTTGGTTTATTTGGTATTTTCATTTTACAAAGAGTTACAAGTGGGATTACTACTTCTGCTTTAAAAATGTAGGTTATTTATTTATTTTTTTTATATCTCCCAGTTTTCATAACCCTCTTGTAGTTTTTCTTCTTTTTAAGCTATTTTTTCTTTAAAGAAAGATTTATTGACTTAATGTAAGAAATGCATTTCTTTTTCAATCTTATGTCACTTCCAAAGGTCGGGGGGAGTGGTTTTGGGCAGAAACATTTTTATTTTCTTTCGACTTTTTAAGTATGTAATTGAATGCAAAAAAGACTTTCATAGTTGTTAAAATATTTATCAAATAGTGTTACTGCTTGAATTTTAATGAGGCCAAACAACAAAAAAAAAATAGGTTAACTTTTCAAATTATATCCAATTTTTTATTCCCCCCACTCTTTGATTTAATTCGGATTTCTTCTTTTTTTTTTTAAATTACCCTTAAAATGCTTCCTTACTTTTAAAAGTACTTTTTTAAAATTAATTTTAATTTAATAGCTAACTGCAAATTATAAAATCATTTTTAGAACATTTCCCTAAAAAAATTACATAGCCATTATTAATTTGGGGACAAGATATTCACTTTTCCTTGTTTAAATTATTAATGGGAAAAAATCAACTAAAAAACATGTAATTGCAGTGGATTAAAATTTAAATTCTTACAAAATTTATAAAACACGATGTAAAAATCCTTATTTCCATTGAGAGGAAAACAAGCTAATAAAAGAAAAAAAATCCTTGATCATTTTATGGAGTCATTCATCCTCAACAATAGGAGTGAAAGAGAGAAATAAAAATGACCACGTTTAAACGTATTCAAGAAGAGAGAAATGAAATGACCAAATGTCGGGGGTCAGTAGTTCCTTGTAAAAATCTTTAAACAAGTTTAACACATGTGGGCAATATGTCAGTGTAACACAAAATATTTCATTTGTCCCATTTTTTAATATTTATTGTTGTTCAAATTTAGCTACCTCCCTCCACCATCGACAATTGCTGTACGTTGTTTGTATGAGTGGAAATTTCCATCGCTTAAAAATCTTATTTAATAATAAAAATAAAATCATTTCTGCTTGTTGTTTTCTGATTTTGTTTTTATCTACATCCTCCTCTTGAATTGTAACTTTTTAGCTTTGTTGCCTGTGGTTCTTTAAAGATTAACGATTATCAATTGAGGCTTTGCTGTGTTGTTATTTTGTAGATTGACGAAGAAAAAAATGTTTCTGTTTTTGGTTTTCTCTAACAACCTAGAAATTTCAAAATTGAATTGAATATCCTGGTCAATGTAAATTTTGATAAACGTTAGTGATTTATTTTCTAAACATTTAAAAAAAAAAAAAAAAATGAACAGGTTAAAAAGTAGTTTACCGAAATTATACCAGTAGAATGCCCTATAAAATTCTTGTGGATTGTTTGCGTTTTTCCCTTCTCCCAAATTCATGTTTTCTTTGAAAAACATAATAAAAATACTTCATTATCACTTTCAAATGTTTCCTTCGTTTTAAAAATATGGGTAAGTGTTTTTTGAATGTTAAGCTTTAAAATTTAACAAAAAATGTCACTAAATTGTAGGAATGCAGCATAAAACCAAAACAAATATTTTTTTGTTATTGTTATTAGTTATTGATGAGTCAGGTGCGTCATCTTGTGTTATATTGAATATTGTCACAGATGTTTGATGATGAACGAAAATAGAATTTATTATTTGTATATATTGTTTATTTTCTGTGTTTCTTATCTTACTCCAGATTTGCGATTCATTTTAAAAAATCTGAAATTTTTATTTTTTTTTAATTGTAAGGGGTTTTACTTTTTTGCGTTGGAAATTTGAAAAGAGAGGGAAAAAAAGTAAGTTTATTCTTGGGGGCTGTTGCTTTACTTTGAAAATGTCACCCAAAAAATCCATGGAAATTGACGTTGAACAACGTCCTGCTTGGTCATCAGAAAATAGACGTATGAATTTTAAAACTAGAAATCAGAGTAAAAAAAAAGGCTTCAAAATATGAAGACAGCTCCCTAAAAGTTTTTTTAATAAAAGAAAAAAAAAAAAAAACTGTTGCAAAAACAGCCTAAAAAATCTAAAAATATTTTTGGTTGGGGTACTTAACTAATTTTGCACTAATCCTTAAACTATTTTTTGTAATCTATCCAACCATAATCCTCTTAAAAATAAATCTACCCAAAGGTTCACCTTATGGTTCAAGATACATAAAAAAATAACATGGCTTAAATAGTTTATCCAACAATAACATTATTACCGCAGGTATGATTGAACTAAAAAATTTAATGCCATGGAAAATGGAATAAGCCGAAGCGCATCAAGTTCAAGTTTTGGTTGGCACAATTTGTGTTCACCTTAAAAAAAACAAAAAAAACAGAAGGCAATGGGGGAAATTATTCTGCTATATTTCCCAATGACTAACTTGGCAATGCACAATTTAGATGTTTAAAAAAAAAAAAAAAACAAGCTGTAGAACCATGGTTGCTCCATCCTGTGAAGTGGCATGTCATGTAAGGAAGAATGTCTTGTATCAAGATCACTAATTGATTTTAATTGTTTTTGGACTATGTTAACACAAGGGCAGATTTTCATGGGACATTTTGGAATAAATGCAGTTAGCAAATAATCATTGTTAAAATGAATAACAATCCAAAATAGAATATTAGAAAAAAAAACAAGTTATCAATTTGAATGGAGTTCAAGAGTTAAAAAATTGCTTACCTCTTGTGGAAATTTTATTTCTTCAAAGTAAACTTTTATTTCTTTTTTAATTATTAAAGCACTTTCCTTAGAAAAGACAACTTTGAATTTAAAATTGGAGAAAGCAACAAGAAACTATTCCTATCTTCCCAATAACATTCATGGCAATTCATAATATGCAAATAAAAGAAATGGAAAATGTGGATTGCCGTGGGCACAGGTCTTGAAAGGACGTCATTTTTTATTTATTTTTTTCTAACTACTATATGCAAAAGGAGTGGGAGCCTTGTTATGGTGTAATCATTTGCAAGTTTGTCTTGCAAATTATTACTAGTGAGTTTGAACCATACTGAATGCCTCAAACTAGTTATAATAAATATAACAGTATGCACAAACAAATGAGGTTTAGAATACAGCCTATTATTTACTGAGGACTTTTCAAACACAGAAGCAAATAAAATGATGACTGGATTGGCTTTTGTGTTTGAAAATCACAAGACATCATTTAATTTTATTTGGGATTGTATTATTATTATTAGTAGTAGTAGTGTTTGCTAATTGCAGCTTATTTTTATTCCAAAATTATTCAATAAAAATCATTTATTTGGGAAGTTGTAAAACTTATGAAATACATATCAACAATGCTTAATTATATCTAGAAAATAGTTTTAGTTGTGACCATTTGTTTTTAATAGCATCTAGGTTTGTTTTGAATAAGTTTTTGCTTAAACCTGGGGCAAAAGAGCAAGAAGAAAAATTACCTGTTGTCTGCTTTAACCATAATTTACTGAATTTACTATCTAGTAATAAGCTATTTTGTCTTGTTTGAAGAACCAGGAATTGGAAATCTTGTAAGGAAATGGACAAGCATTCTAATTCTTCTGTTTCAGTGACTAACTTTAGTCCCTACCCCTTAGATAGGTTTAACTAAGAAAAATATAAAACCTTTCAAATGTATGTAATGGATGCTGAGGTTTTTTAATAATTAAAAAATTTTCATATTTGAAGCCAACACATTCTTTGTATGGAACAAAGATGTATTTGTGAATGTATTATATTTTCTGAATGAGAAAGATGAAATAAATTCTTTTTTTCAAATTTGAAATTTTCCTGTTCCCTAGCAAAGTAAAAGAAATAAAATTGATATGGTTCGGCAATTGATTTTTTTTTTTGATTTTTTTTTTTTTACTTAACTGTTCTTCAGCTTCCTGTTCAACTCTAATTTCATCCGTTTATGTGATGATTACATTAGTGTCAGCCTAAAAGTAATCTACTTACAAGAGAAAAGGCTTTCAAATACTTATTGATTCAAAATTAAATCTGCTTGTAAATGATTAAATCTGTTAACAAGTTGACTTGTGATAAATTTTGAATCAGTGTTTGAAAGTTTTGTCCCAAAATGAAAAAAATTCTCAGTTTGGGATTTTGTAAAATTTATTTCACATGATTTGTTGCCTATAGTTTGTCACATATTGCAAAAGTATCTTGTTTTGTTTGTTTTTTAGGTAACTGTAGATTGAATTTATGGTAAGATTGTAACTAGCTAACTTTCTTTTGTTTTCCAACTGAAAAATTTTACTTGGGTAATAGGGAAACATGTAATCTCGATCTAGCCTTTCATATAGTGAGTAAATGGAAGAGCCCAAACTTTTTCTATATTAAAATCATGTAATTTTTATTGCTGTAAAGAAACCAGCTGAGAGACACAAAAATTAGAACTTTTGTTGAAAATCATGGCATCTCACTTTAGGCCATATGGAAGTGCCATTAAAAGCGCAATCACCAGTTTAACTTGCAATCATATAAAATCTAAGAAAAGGACAGTCTTGTTATTATGTGATCTCATCTTCAAAAAATTAAAGTTGAGAAAATAAAAATGTAATAATTGATTAATATTATACCATTTGAACCCATGGAGAAATGTTTTAAATTTTCAGCTTTGTATAAAGCAGTGAAAAAATAACTGAATAGACAGTTTTGCAAGAATAATTATTCACTGCTTTACACAGTTCTTGGTCATAATGACTCTTTCTTTTATTTTTCTTTAGGTATAACCAGAGATTATAATTCAAAATTTTGAACATTGGTAAAATCTGAAATATAAGACTAAAATCATATTTAAAGCTGTCACTACACAAAATGTGGTAAATTTTAATATTTCTCTATTAAAGTTTAATCTTGTATAATATAATGATTTTCATATGCTCCACTTTAAGAAAAGGACTGTATGTGTTTGTGATATTCAAATATTTTATCTGATGCAATCACTTTAATATTTTTGAGTTTTTTATCATTATTATTATTTATTGGGATTGTTCTACTACATGTATTTTTATCTCCATGTATCATAGACTGATTTACTGCCTAAAATCCCAGCTTTAGCTTCTATTTAATGCTTTATTTACTCTGCCAGATGTGATTTCTATGTGGAGAGACAAAGCTACTGAAGGTTTTTTCATGTTTTTATCTCAAATAGGCAGATATTTGCTCAATTAAGTGCTTGACACAAAAGAGATAAGGTTAAATTAAATAATTTTGTGAACTTTACATTATGTATTGTTTCTTTTTCTAGAGATTTGACAAGCTAATTACAGTTGCTGTTAAAAGAAGATTACTTAATAGAAATTAGAATAATTTTAGAAATTTTCATATTAATCCTTTTTTGTGGCAGTAAATTAACCATTTTTGATATTTATTGTTTTCAAATAATTTTTTATTAGAGTTGTAAATTTCATAAATGTATAAAACATGCCTGCTCGTGTTGTCTTGCATTGACAAGCATAAAATAATTTTGAATGGCACAGTTTTTGCAAATTGGTTTCTCATAACCTGTTTTAATAATACTAACAATGATTCAGTTCAAGCAAACAAACTAACAGAGTAAAAAATAGTTTTTCCTCTACATCAGTACAGCATAAAATCTTTGGTATTAAAATAAAAAAATACTGTCACCTTGAATATTAGGTTAACACACATTTCTCAGACAAATAACTCTGGCCAAAGGATCGCTATCTATAAAAGGCAGGATGCACGGCCGCAATTTTCAATGGATTTGCACCAAAATTTACATGCACATGCTCCAAGTTAGCGGGAAGGCCAAGACCGACTTTGCATTTCCCAACTCCCATCGATAGTGGAAATAATCGATTTTTTTTTTTTTTTGTGCTTCTACGGCAGTTTTCATGTAGTTTGCGGCCATCTTGTACTGGCCAGAGTGAGAGCCAATAGCTGGCTGCCACGAATAGGCAGGAAGATTCTATTGGCCAGCGTGAGAGCCAACAGCTGACTGACATGAATGTTAACTAGCATGCAAAAAATATCGATAACTGCATTCGTCACAAGTGGGAAAAATTTAAATCTGCATGGCACTTTACTCCAATTGGCTCATTCGCTTGCTTAAACTCAACGTTGATTCTGATTCCGCAGAATTGGGTTGGGTGTGAAAAAGTATTTGTTGTTAACGTTCTTTTTTCATTCGCTTTTTTCAGTTATGAGTCCTTTTTTAAAGCTGATTGTTTTGTATTCATTTTGTTTAGTTCTTTTTTTGTAACAGATTTAATGCTTAGTATAGAGCTTAGAAAAAATTCACCATGTGAGATAGGCAAGAAGTAAGGCATGTAGCAACATGAGCACAGCAAAGGGCACTCCTTTAAGGGCAAGGAAGGGCAAACATATTTTAAGTCAATTGATAGCGATTGCTGTATGAGTCGTACGATTTTTGAATCAAGCATGGGCAATGCTGGGCCATGTTGCTAGTATGATTATAAATAGATTCTATCAAAATAACACCCTCAACATTGTCTTTGAAAGAAATATGCAGATATTTTTGGACTCAAATAACTGTGAGGTGGCTATTCTATTTTCAAAATCAACATTAATTAAAGAGAATTTTATTGTAATAATGTACTCACACCAGTTTTCACACCAGTTGACCCCCCCCCTTTGTGGTCAAGTAACAGCAAGTCTTCCCTACTCCAACACTTAATGTTATCTGGATTATTTTAATTTTTTCTCTGATTTACAATGTTTCTTCAGATTGTTATGTGCACTTTAATAATTATAGGTATAACTGTTAGCTTCATATTCTAGTGTTTTTAGTTTATTGGGAAAGTGTAGATTTTATTACGGCTTAGGAAGGGCATTTTTTTTTTTTTTTTTTTTTTAATAACATTCTTAATTTTAAAACTAATGAAGAAATGATTTTTCCAAAGTATTGAAAATAAGCTGTCCTGAACTTGACTGGATAAATCTGCCTGTAACTGCATGGGTTAATTATCTAACTTCATAAATTTCAATCATTAATTTTATTTTTATCTTGTGAACCACCCCACTGTTCCCACATTGTCTCTAAAGAGCTAAAAATAAGTCCTTCACACATTCCCTAAGCACTTAAAACATTTTTTCTCATTTGATTAGATGACATGGACTCAGTTCTTATGGTATGCTTGGCTACTGACCCTCTTTTATCTCTAAACTCCTCAAGGTAAAACTTATAAATTTATGTAAGGACATCATTTATGCTTTTAAAATTACTATGTCAACCCTCACCTTTTTACTAATATGGTATCTCTATTCACCATATGAAATTTGTTGGTGAGAAATTTCTTTGTCCTTAGAATAAAAAAAAATCTCAATTCCAAGTGGTTAATAGGAATTTTAATCAAATAATGTTCAATAGTCCATATAAGTTTCATTTTCAGTAGATAAACAGATGTTTCTTTTATTCAGAAATAATAATAGGTAAGTTTTTGGATAAAGATGAGGAATCTGAGTAGGGAGTTGTGAGTCTACATTGTGTGGGTTTGAGATAGGGTAGGGGGAAGAAAAAAGATAATATTTTAGACAAATGCCTACCAATTCTAATCAGACTAAATAGTTTAGAGAATTTCCATTCATTCAATCTACAATTTTGTTATTCCTATATTTAACATTTCTGTTTCTCTATTTCTGTTAGAAAAAAAAAAATTGACCCACCTACGTCACCCTTCCAAAAAAACTAAATCCTTCTTGATGCAGTCAGTTTATTTTTTTAAAGAACACATATTCATCAAATGTTGACCAGCTGCCATAAATGGCTTTCTACTTTCTTTCTGTATTTACTCTTATGCTTTCAAAATTGTTTTGCTTCTCTTGAAAACATGAAACATAAGCTAACATGAACGAAATTGTTTAACTTCCTGTTTATGAGAACCAACACTTTATCTTAACATGAAACTAGATCTCCATACGAACTGAACAACATGAACAAAAAAAAAAATCGTAGCAGGCAAAATAACACTTTAACCACTTAACATATTTGTCCATCCTAATTTAGTCTTTCATTGCAAAACTTTTTTACTCAAGTATATTTAGTAAGATCAAATTTAGCTGAAATAATTAGGTCTCTAGAGGCATTGGCTCTACAGTCACATAAATCTCATTAGCCATTTTATTTCTTTGTATATAAAAAGACCAAATTTAAAAAAACAAAAGTAAAATAAGCACTCTTCTAGGTAAATACTTTTTCTGAAATAAAGGTAGGTTGAATGGTGTCAATTTTAATACAAGTCTACATTTATCAAGGATCAAATTTACTATCAGGTGCTTGTGAGTAGATGCAAATGTTCATTGGATACTTTATAAATATGACATTATATCACATTTGGCTTAATCCAACACTTACCTATTACTTTTGATACAAGCCTGTGTAAAAACAAATATATAATTCCTAAGTCATTGGATAAATTACTGTTGACTAGAGATGTGTGGTTTAACCGAAAAACTGACTTTTTTCGGTTTCATCTTCACACTGAAACCACATTGAAATTTTTTATGGAACCGAATCATTTCGGTTTCATTTTTATATCATTACTGAGTGACCATATCCAAAGAAACACTATTGAAAAAGACTTTCAATTGTTAATAAAATTAAATTTTATCAACATTTATACCAATGTAAGAGAAAAAGATTGAACAAAAATATGTTAAAACATATAATTGACTATTTTTAAATGTGAAGTCTGTTTGTTTACAAAAGAAATGAAGAAAAAAAAGGAGATATGACATGATGTCTGAAAGTGGAATCTATTTGTTTCAGTTTTCAAAAAAAGTTTTTGTGGTAAAATTAAGTTAACAACAAAATACTGAGTAAAAATAAAGAAAAATAGTTGACAGGTTCATCTTAATGTTAAATTTTATGAAGTCAGATTTTTTGTAAGGGTTTTCTAGTAAACCAGTTACGCCAATCATGAAATAAAGTTGTTGCAAACAAGAAAAACGAATGAAGATTTTTTTAATAAATAAATTTGTTTTTCTTTTATCTAGAGTATGCACCTAAATTAGATATTAAGAATAATTAAAATGGTTTTTAATTTCACTTTTAAGATGTGTATATTTCCAGATATGCAAGTTTCTATCTCGCAAATACACGTAAAATTAGATATTAAAAAATCTGTTTTAAAAAGTGTATATATTCAAAACTGCAATCCATTTTTTTAAACCAAAAGTAAAAATTATTTTTTCTTTAGCCACTAGTGTTCAGTGGGTGTTTGTTACTGTTCTACTTATAAAATTCTTTAAACAAGGAAAATTAATTCATTCTATTTTTACAAGTATTTTTATGGTTTTATCTAGCGAATACACTTAAGGTTATATATTAAAATGATTAAAATAGTTTTTAATTTGAGTTTTAAAATGTGTATCTAAAAAAGAACAGGTGATACTCACAGATTTGGAAATCTACACATTCTAAAAATTTTATATTTTAATTATTTTTAATATTTAATTTTAAGTGTATTTGCTAGATAAAAACAAATTTATTTAGGGGAAAAATAACTCCTTGATTTTCCTTGTTTAGAAGAAATTTATTTGCAAAACCCCAATAATAATTGACTGGCGTACCAGAAAAGAATTGCATTGTTTTTTTTTTTTTTGTTTTTTTTGCTTGCTTTATAATTTTTGAAAGAATTTGGTTTCTTGGGTCAGAGAAGAAATGGGCATCTTCCTGGTTGTAGTTTAGGTTGTCTTCTAATTGAGTGTACAATTTCAAGAATATTGATAAAGATTGGTCACTTTGATTTTGTGAATCAAAGTAATGTGTAAAATTTAGTCTTGAAAAAAAAATCATTTTGCATTTTTGGCTGGTTGAAGCAATACCATTTTAACTCGCTGTAAAAAAAATAATTCAATGAATAAAAGCACATACAAGTTACATATTTAGAAAGATTATTTTATTTTCTTTCCAGCCATATGAATATTTTAAAGATTGGACCAGAAATACGCGAGAAATTGCAAGTTGAACAGACTAAGTTGCAAATTTATCAATCTCAAACGAAATCAGATATCAACTGGAAATGCTATCATTACACAAGAAAATGAATGGCTTCCTTAGAAATCATAAATATTAAATTAAAAATTGAATTGAAAACCATGTTATCAAGGAAAACAAAACCAGAAACCAATACTGAAACATAAATTGCCAAACTGACCAACTCTACTGTTGACATTGTGCCATATAGTAAAATAGTACTTCTCTGAACTTTCTCCCAGTGCAAATAAATACAGACTGCAAGAATGGCTTTATTGTACTAGTTACAAATCATTATTTGGGATTTGTATTCTACTGAGACTCACTAACTTGAAACATCATAAAATTTCATTCTCTTAGCTGCCATTCTGCTGGTGTATGTACAAATACGAAATAGCCATACAAATAAAACTTAGAAAGTGTTTAAATTTGATTATCAACTATCAGTTCACTCAACTCATAAAACATGATTTAATGGAATGAGACTTGAACCATCTTCATTTGTTCAATTGAAGTTTTTGTTAACATTGACCTTGTACAACTGTGAAACATTCAAGGTATCATATTTTAATCTTAAGACACCAACACTACCTATGTGCAATTTTATATTGGTGTCCTGTGAGGTAGAATTAATCTCCTATACATATAATTCTATCAATGTTTCCCTAATTCCTAACTACTGACAATTCCATTTATCCTGATTTTCAATGGCATACAAATTGTGTGTCAAAGCTTGGTAAAATAAATGTGAGGTAAAATGTTACAAAATTTGGTGGTTAACCATCAATTTCTTCCTCCCATATCTCTATACCATCATAAATATCTGAAAAAACCCCAAAGCTAAGTGAGAAATGGTAGAGTAGCTATAAAGCCAGTGGTCTACAAGAAAAAAACAAAATGTTACTTATTTATACAGGGTTAAAATCTCATCAGTGATATCAAAGATTATAACGAACAGCTAAAGTTGTTATGGTTCTCTTGCTGAAATTATTTGCCCTATAGAACTATGGCTTTGTGTTTCTTAATTTTGTTAATAATTGAACTAGTTGAGATTTAATTAGATTAAGATTCTTTTCATTTTTGTTTTCTGTTCTTATAAGATATTTATGATTTGATGCTTTTGATAATATTTGTTTTGTGTGTGTGATAATGAGTTCAGCTATTTGGTAAGATTTTTACAAGATAATTACTTTATTTCTCTCTGAAACAGTCCCATAAATTAGTTTATTGTAGCATGTCTTTATGGCTTATCTCTAAATTGGGCCTAATGTTTTTGTTTCTGCATCTCTTATTAAATCATTTGATTTCTTGAGTCATGTTATTGAAAGTCCCCACAATTGGTTGTTAAAGATCAAATCATACTTAAGTGTATATGGTACATTTGTTTCTTTTTGGTTTTTACTGCATTATTACTACATTTTTATTTTAGTGTCTTGTACTTATAATCTATTTTCATAATGCTATGGTCCTTGTATGAGGTGCAAAATCATAAAATATCAGAGAAGATTTTTTTCTTGTAATTTAAAGCTATGTTCCTGCAGGAAATAAGTGATTATGACTATCGACAAATTTTTCTTTATCTTTCTTGGGAAAATTAGTGGAATGGTTTTCTGTTGCTTTCTCCACTTTTGAATTCAGAATTTTCATTCTCTTAGACTGTTTTCCACCCAAAGTGATAATGTCCATTCTACTCTGCTATTTAAACCCATAGCTGTGGAAAGAAGAACTGAAGTCATGTCTTTCCAAACGGCATTTGTGTGAAAGTGAATGCAACAGATTAGCTTGGTATGTGAATTCCACTTTCCATGCCTATAACCATTTTTATAGGTGTGGAAAGTGGAATTTGCATATCCAAAAAGTAATTGATTAGATACATGAACTATTTGAATAAATTGAATACTTATAGATTGAGTTGAACACAAGGCAGCTTAACTAGTTATTTTCAGAGATTTTAAGTAAATTAATTTCAAACTAAGTGATAAATGGGTCTGGAAAATCTTAAATTTTAATACCCAGTTTATTGTTCTGAAAATTTGATTTGTACTCATAAATAAACTGTAGTGGTAAATATTTTAATTGAAACCAATGTCATCTCAAAATTTATCATAACATTTCACCATCAAGTTGAGTTGAAATATCACTTTTTTCTTAGTTTAACTCAAAATATAGCCTCTATATTCATAAAGATTTAAGAAAAGACAAAATTTTGAATAAGTATAAGTTATCCATTGAAACATGAAAGCTTTGTTGGTTTTTGAATGACAAACCAACTTAGCAATTTCTGAATAGAACACGGATTGTAAAAAAGAAAAAAAAAAGTAACTTTTGTTATATGAAAAAAAAATTATTCACAGGTTAACTCCTCTGCCTCTTTCCCTCTCTTGTCCTTACCAAGTTCTCTATATTCTTTAATTATTGGCTCAGTCATCTGTTACATATTTGTCACTTGGATTGACTGCTTCTCCATGAATAACTGTAAAAAAATGGGCTCTTTGGTCAATGTATTAGTCACTACTCTTAATTCACTTTGGTTTACTTTTTATCAATCTGGTTTCTACCAAAAAGTCTAAGCCAAAAATTTTAACTTTTTGAAAATTTTGGTTTAAAAAAAGCTATCTTAGTTGTAGGTTAATTGTGTTACATAGGAATATTTTGTAGTCTAATTGTGTTAATAAAAAAAAACTTGGGAATATGTTAACTTCTATTTTTACTCTGGTTCAACATGTATACCAGGTAGTAATTAAGAAAACCTACTGAATATATATATATATATATATATATATATATATATATTGTGTATATTTAGGCAGCAATTTTCATTAATGCATGTTTCATTAAATAATATAGAAAGATGTGGAATGAGCTGCGACGCGATTTTTGCTTCCGCATCTTGTATATACAAGTTTGTCGTTACTTGAAATTTTCATGCAGCAAGGGCATACTATCATTGTTGTTTCGTCCGTTGTTTGATGTATTGAAATTGTCATCTTTGATAATGGCTTGTGTAAGCTGAAAGCTTAGATTGAATTTAAATATGTATCAATATGATGTTTTCCTTTTGTCTTTCAATGATAATGTGATTAAGCTTATGAAAGGAAATTACTTAAAATAAATAGACAAAACTTGTCTATATTATTTAATGAAACACACACACACACATATCTATCTATATATATATATATATATATATATATATATATATATAGTAAAAAAATTATAAATATTGAGAAATAAAAGAAGCATGAACATTTCTATTTTTTATAATGTTTCTTTGGGCCAATCCACTTTTCTGCATCCTCTCATGTTTGTAAAGAAACAACAATAACATAACATAGAATATACCCAATATTTATGACAAATATACTTTGTGAAATTCACTTTGTATTATGTTTAATTAGAGATATCTATAATATTGTTTGGTGTGTGATTTTATTCTTCAACTCCTCTTGAACTGTTTTTTTTTTTTTTTAACTTTCCAAGCAATGAACGAGATGGTTACTGTGATATTTACAGCATTTATTAGTTTTTTGCTTTATTATTAGGTGCTTATAATTTGCACAAAAATTGATTTAAAACAAAAAAAATTCCTTGTTACTTGACAGATATTCAGAAAACTACTTGATGAATCATGAAAATTCGATTTATCACTTGCTTAAATATTAATGAAAAGTGCTTCATGAGGTGTTCAAATACCACACCGTACTAATGGAGGGTTAAAATCCCAATGATAATGAAACTAAGTATAAGTTGAAAAAAAAGAAATTACTGAAAACAATAGTAGTCTTTGTTAAAATGTAATAAAAATTCAAAGAAAATATTTTCCTTGTTGTAAATGAGTTTAATGTATCAATATTTTGGAAAACCTACTGAATATATATATATATTATTAGCCTCCATTTTTCAATGGAGGCTAATAATGTGTATGGTGTTTTGTATACCATATTGATACATATTTAAATTCAATCTAAGCTTTCAGCTTACACAAGCCATTATCAAAGATGACAATTTCAATAAATCAATTAATTTTAAAGTGATTAATTCAAATAATTATAAACATTAACATGTTCAGTGTCAAAGGATGCTACCTCACCTGTTAGGTTCCAAATGATGTTAAATAATTTCCCCCCTCTTTGAAACTCATCCTTTGTTTTTTTGTCCTTCACACACTGCTATGACTAATATTTGCTTTCTTGTGATACTATTTAGTCTATGGAGAATACTCTGTTTTTCTATTCTTAGCCTATACACACACCTGTTAAGTTCTACATTTTGGCACTGAAATTATTAAAAAGAAATTCTTAACTTAGTATCTCTAAATTAATTTCACCTCCTAATTCAAACAGCAGAATAGTGTCCTAAAGTATATATCATTTTTCTATCTATCTCCAGTTTTGTGGTTCAAATTATGGCAAGATTAACTTGATTTTGTATACACATTCTTTTCTTTTTTAGTGTTACTATTGACAATAGACAGGTGAAACAAGTATGATGGACTTTAATAAAATAAGAATATTTTTATGTCAAAATTTTTCAATGGAGGCTAATAATTTTTTTTTTCTATCAATTACAGGTTCCCAGAGTATTCATCAATGGCACTTGTGTTGGTGGAGGAGATGAGACAGTGAGACTCAGTGCGAGTGGGGAATTAAGAAAAATTTTGTCAACTTAAAAGGTGGCTGGACTTCCTCTCCCTTCCTAACCCCAACTACCACCATCATGTGCATGTGCAGACACACATACTTATAGGCTTCTCTGCATGTGTGTGTGTGTGTGTGTATGTATGTGTGTGTGTGCGTGCATTTCTGTCTGCTGGTAATTTTGACAGAGGCTTTTTGTTGCCAGCAATGGTCATTTTACTTATCAAATTTTGACATTTTGATAAATTTAAACAAATTCCTTTCTTTATTTCTTATTGGCCAGCAGACTGACAAATAAAAACAAATGGTGAGAGGAAAAACAAATTATAAATTGGCTGATAAATCTAACTAGATATCTGTCCTTTTTCTGTAAGGAAGTTTTGTATAATTATATAGCATATTGCTACTACTATTTCATATGAGTTGATTATGACATCATGCTAATATAAGAAAACCAGAGTAAAACAAAACAGTTCATAATAAACTGAGCATTAGAAAAAAAATTCAATTTTTCTAAGGTTTTCATCTGCCATATTCTTTTATACATTCATAATTTTAAAATGTTAAGTTTAAATTCTGAAAATTCAAAACAAAAATTATTACCTTTTTCTTCCCAACTTGAAATGAATCATTGTTACTTGACTGTACAATGCAATGTTGGGCCCCTTTGGTTGCTGCTACTACTTGATAACTTATGAAACACCGAGAGACTAAAATACATTGCTGATTTCAATGGAGTGTGGATTGCAAAATTAAAAAACAAAGTTCTGTTCATCTTGTTATTGATAACAACACTAAGATACAACTCTAAAAATATATAATTTTTTCTGTTCAAAGTTTTCTAATCTAGGAATTGAAAATAATTGTAATGAAAAATCTATTTTGAACTGTGGTTAGAATTGAAAAACAAAAAAACAAGATTACTGGTTACTTATATTTACAAAATTTGTGATATGCTAATAAAAACATAGTCACTGTTACATCACTTACAATAGATGTATTGTTCTCTGAATTCAAAATACTAACATCTATTATACTCCAACTTTTGAAATTTATCTTATTATTTTTTAATTGTACTTGCATCTTTAATTTTGTGATTTCATTAAGGTCTTAAGGCTTAAGGTACATATGCTGATAATATTTATAGTAATAACAACACTAATACTGTTTAATATTCAAAGTAAATATAAACTTTACTATAACATTCAAATTTTTCACAGGCTTCCTTCACGTTGCTTTGCGTACTTTTGCAAGGGAGATAATTCAATGTTGTCTTCACTTGAAGTATCCTGTTTGACAAAACTTTCAATAACTCGTAGTAGCAAGGTATTTCCACTGTACATTAGCCACAGTTGGTAGTGTTCGCTGTGATGTCTTTTTGTACGTTATGCTTTAAGACATTTCTAATAACTTACAAAAAAGAAATTGTCATAAAATCTCATTGTCATGGTTTTACATCTTCCATTTCTCCTTTGTCTCCTACGCTCACGTCTGTTTCACTTGTATTAAAAACCCATTGTTACCTACCTTGAATTAAACCTACAAAAAGAAGCATGTTTTTTTTTCCTGTAATTTTTTTTCATTGATCAGTATAATCATGTTAATATCTGTTTAATACCAAATATAAATACTCCATAATATTTTCTACTCTAATTTTACAAATATGTATTTATAAATTTTGCTATCTTACAGTTTTATGATAATCTGGATGAAGCTTGTGAGTTTTTAATTTGTTTTCACGTATTTTTCTCATCAATAATCCTTCATAATGATTTTTGCTGGTTAACAGATCAACAACTCTATAACAAACTTCAGAACCTAATTATTGCAAAATTCATTTTAAAAATATATTTGTATAATTATGTTGTGACAATTTTAAAAAAACTTCAGCCATACAACAGATAGTTTAAAAAATAGTTCTAGTATAATTTGAGCCCATATTAAGATAAAAGCACTTATCAAGCATCTCTTGTGGGTTTGCAAAGGATTAAAAACCTTGTCTAACTTGACTGGTTATCAGTTTTTTAATGATTAAATATTAAATTCAGGTTGTCATCAAATTATACTTTTCTACCAGATAATCATTTAAAAAAATTGTTTATCCAATTTTTGTTAAAATGTCAAGAATATCACAAAGTTGACATGAGATTTTAAATGAAAAGGAACATTTTCATTACACAAAACCATAATACTTTTTTTATATATATATATATATATATATATATATATATATATATATATATATATATATATATATATATAGCATTTTTAAAAATCTTTCTCTTTGCCAAAACTATCCAATAGAAATAGGTAATAGTTCATTATAAAACATCAGCATTCTGTTTTCCTTATCTGAATGTATATATCATAAAAAATAAAACAAAGGAGTGCCAATACTGAAGAAAAGTATTATAACCTGGTTGCCAGTTGATCCTATTAAGGCCAAAAATATTCATGGAAATTAACTGCTGTTAACCTACTTAAGTAGAAATAGAAAAGCATTTTTTCAAGATTTTAATATAAATCAATAGAAGTCAAGTTAAATATTGTTTTTTTTTTTTTTGTTTTTTATTAAATAAATGTGAAAAGAAAAATATCTTCAGTTACTGTTAGAAACAATAACTTAAACTTTCAGAAATGTTCTAAATTAAAGATTTATAGGAATGAAATTGATTCTGTAAGTTTTACTAACATTCTAGACTAATGTGTTGAGAAAAGATCTCTTTGAGAATTTATTGGATTCTGTTATATGGATAGTTGAAACGGTAGTGGATATAGACTTCTAAAATTCATTGTTCTTTCAATTTCCTTAAAATTGTCTTTAGACATTTTATGGATATATTTAAAAGGAACAATCTCACACAAATAAAAATATAAAATTCCCCATGACAGTGTCAAAGATTGATTGACCTTATTTTTGGAATGAAAATCATTTAAAACCTATTTATTTTTATTTTCTTCAACTTATAAATTTAATTTTATAAGAAGAATATTAAGCTAAGAATTGACTGAAATATTTTTATTAACCATGATGAATATATAATTTA
>OZ010576.1:31764388-31976888 GCA_963932145.1 Acanthosepion lycidas
TACTGCAGTATTAAAGGTTAAGTTTGTTTTTATCACAACCTTTGGCTGGCACAATCTTCAGTCTTTTTCAATTGTGTGTTGTATTCAACAATACTTGAATCTGATCCATATCTTTTTATTCAGGCAAAAATGATTTATTTAGAATTTTAGATAAATATAAATTCATCATATAACTATCACTCTTATACAAAGATTTTTTCCCTTTTAAAGCCATGCTTTTATTTGTGATATGTCTCTATGTAATAAGATATCTGAAGCATGTGACAAGAGGATTGGTTATTATTGCTGTTGAGTCATGTGATCTTGCTAAAGATAGTTTGATAGCATAGGCAGTGAAGTACACTAGCGTGCAAAAGTTCTAGGCCAACTATATAAATGATTATACACCATTATATTATTAAGATTGTTTAGCAGAAATAGAATTGCATTTTCATAGGTGCTGTGTAAGAGAAGATACATTGTTTTAAGTAGTTGAAGCTTAAAAAAGTTCATGCAAAAATATTGCCCCAATGAAAGATCTGAGATGATAAAGTCAAGATAATAAGCAAATTTCCAAGTAAGAATTATTCTATCTTATCATGTGTATAAGGTGGTTTGACAAGTCAGTGTAGTTAAATATTAGCTTGCTTTTTTACACTAAAACATGGTTAAAATTTCTGCTGAAACAAAGATGATGATAATGCAGTAACTTGTTTTCTGGTCCTCAAAGATCATAAAATGTACCTAAAAAAAACATACTGTTAATCACTCAATTTTGGGGTAAAATTAACAAAAGTAATTAATTTATCTAGGTGACCTGAAAATTTTGCATGTCAATGTAAATCTTTAATTTCTGATTGATGTTATCTTCATATATAGTGTTGTTGTTTGTTTGTTTGTGTGTTTTTTTTTGTTTTTTTTTTAAGCATTCCACCCCAAGCAAGGCGGGGGTGTCACTAGTACGCAGGGGGTTACAGAGAGTTAAAGTAAGAATAAAGACTGGGTATAGGGAGGGGGTTGAGGAAAAGATAAAAAGAACGGGGATCAAGTTACTTTCAAACATTATTGAAAGTAAATTTACAAAATTTCATGACATTTGAGGGGGTGCTGAAAAGTTCAGCTCCCACCCACTTGTCCAAGGGTTAATCAGTAGCCCTGTAACCTGACATAAGTAGCTAGATTTTGATGTGAAATTTTCACTGTATGATAGTCAATCTGTGATCATTGAATCAAGTACCTAGATAAGGAAGGATATGTTGAGAAATATTTGTTGTGTAAAATAAATGCTCTTTTCATCATTAGTTTATGGACATTGATTTACCCATGTAGTTTGTGGCTTGTTATCAATATTTACTGAGCTGAGTTTGGAGAAAATGAAGACCTTTCCAAAGGAAGAGAGTCAGCTTCCCTAGGAGATCAGCATTTGAAATTTTGGTTTTTCCCTGGACTTGAACACTGATTTCTAGTCTTGGTGGAAAATGCACAACTATTTTAGCTATGAGACAGGACACTAGATATTAACTACACTTAGTTTCATCCAGTATAAAGCAACACGTTGAGCTTCTGGTAAAGATTGAAACTAACCTAGTGTAATTATCTAGTAAAACTTGTTTGTCAGCTTTGGCCCACCACCAAGTGCCTAGTATTTTTTTAAAGTATAGCTTGTTATGACATAATACCATCAGTGTTGGATATCTGGGGAAGATCCAATTCATTATCATCATACAGATCTTTGAGATTAGCTTACTAACAATGATTTGACAAGGACACATGTCTCTAGTTGATATGTTTTTGTTGCTAAGCGCCCAAAGCAGAATAACAATGTCTCAGAATATCTGGTTTCTTAATAAATGGACTTGCATTGAGTAGATAAATAAAAATATAACAACAGGTGGTATTAGAAGTTTAGTTATAAGGTGCTGAAATGTTCTTGATCCAGGTAAAAAAAAAATTTCTGATGCAATATAATGAAAATGAAGAATCTGAGTAAGGTCTTTAACACACCAACGGCTGCCAAACCCAATCCTCTAACAAATTTAAATCCTAGCGTGAACAAGTTCTCCACTCTGAGGGTCCATGAAACAACTCGGTGACTTTTCATCTCAGGTTGCCATCGAATGCTTGTCAGCTATTTCCACTGTCCACCACATTTGTTACACCTTGGCCATACTTTGGGGAGTAGGTAAAGCCAAGAACTTTTCAGCACCTTATCTAACTAAGAATTTAAGAATATCACTCAAAAAGAATAAAAGAATAATAAACAAAAAACGTAAATTGACCAACAAGAAAATATTTGAATAAGCTTATGTTGCAAATGTAAATAAAGACAACAAAATATCTATACAGAATATCTAGAATATTGGCAAAGTAAATGAAAGTAACCAAACTACCACCTTTAAGAAAACATCATAAAAAAAAAACAAAAACATCTAAGTTGGGTGAAGTAGTACATGAAAACTGATCTCTCAACAGTAATTTTTTGGTAGTGAATGTTGAGCTACATTGAATGGACCTGATGGCTGGGCTAGAGATTGGGTCATTAATGGAAAGAATAAGCCAACATGATTTAGAAAATAATAACAGGAGAAAGGTTGAATAATATTTTGGCTTAGCATTGTAGAGAGTTAAATTACAGATCCTATCAAATTTGAGGATTATGTCAAAATAAATGCAGAGATTTTAGTGTAGATTCTTGAAAAAGATGGTTTTGGGCTGTCCAAAAAGGTTTAGGTTAAAGTGTATATTCATGCAAGACAGTGCTTCTTCACATTCTGCAAAACTATTGCTTACCTTGCCAAAAATAAAGTTTTCAAAGAAATCAACTTCATGTAATATTCCTCAGCCTCTCCAGGCATTAATCCAAGCAAAAACTTGTGGTCCATCATTTAAATAGATGTATATAAGAAAGAAAAACAATATTCAAGTAAAGAAAATAACTGATGCAAGATATGCTAAAGTGGAAACAGTAGAAAATCAATTAATGAAAGACTGATGAAAATTATAGAATGGCAAGGAACCCATGTTAACATATAAAATATTATCAAGGCATATGGAATATAATAGTATCAATATCTTTTGAATTTATTTATAAATGTAAAGTTATGTTTAGTTTGCATATTAAAAACTGACGCCTACAAAACAATTATCAATTATTAGCAATAATTTTAAGAAGTAGAAATATTATAAGATTAAATGTATATTTTGCTGAAAACTTTACAATCATCAGCAAATAAACATTGTGCAAATGGACAGTAAAATTAATTCTTAATATTTAAAAAAATATTTTTTCTACCAAAAAACTATTGTCTTCATTAACTTTAAGGATTCAGCTTTATTTATAAAAATTTAACGATTGATTGATTTTTAATAATTGAAAAATATAAAAACAAGAAAAGATAAATAAAACAGTGATAACATTAAGAAAACTGATATTTTGGCAAATGTTTTTTGTAACATTGAAATACATGCCTCAAGAATGCAGTAATCAAAATAGTGTGCTAAAAATAAAAATAAATGCATTTCAAAGAATCAATGTATAATAGAAATGGATGACCTCTTCACTATGGTACTGTAGAGGAGTTATACCTCTGACTAAATGATTATATCCCCCCCCCTTATATTTATATATACAAAAATACTCATAAAAATGAGAAACAACAAAATGAGTATTATTTATTATCTGGTTATGTGGTGTTGGAGACATGCAAGACAGTAATACTGAGTAAAATTGTGAGTTTGGGGTCAAATGTAGATCAAACATGGATCGGAATCTGACAGAATGATAAGATAAAGAATAAGTAAAGTATATACAATCTTTCTCATGTTTTTTATAGATGTGTGTAATGAGTGTCCAGATAATTTAGTTGAAAATATAAGAAGTGTCGGGTTTTCTTAGCTCGAATTTTGTTGAGTACCAAAAGATAAAAGGTTACCTGAAAAAGGAAAAGGAGATTAAATTTTCGTTGACACAATTGCTTGTCTGATCATGTAAATATGTGTAGAGGAGAAAAGTGGGGGGTTGACTCTCATTGGCTTAGAATGAGTGAATTAATGATAATTAAAATTGTTATAATTATTTTATTATAATTTTGACAATATAATTCATTTTTTATTAATTTATATTTTATATCTTTATGAACATGACTACCTAGATTTTATAAATTTAAGCATAGTACTAGATTGGTGTCAAGGTCTCATCAATTCACTGTTGAATTGGCTAGATGTATCTGTCTATATTTCTGAGATTAGGTATTATGTACACTATTTACATTATTCGGACTATTGTCCTCATCTTTGTCACCATATCACAATGCCAAGGACACATGGCACTGTGGATAAAGGCATTAGTTAGATCCAGTGACAGGACCCAAAGAGAGTGAGTTCAATACCTGGTTAAGGTGGTGGAGAATTTGGAGAAGGGAATTAACAGGAGATAACTGATAACTGACATCCATTAGACATGGCATGTAGAACTAGAATAGTCTATCCCAGTGAGCGAAACAAAGGGTTCAGTTCGACATTCCAACCACCTGAAGAAGGTCGGAGCGTACAATGGCTGAAATGTTGTGATAAATATGGCGACAAAGATGAGGACAATAGTCCGAATAATATAAATAGTGGCTAAATGTATCTGTAAGTTCTATGCTAACAGTTACTTTTCTTGAACTTCTCATTTGTAGAAGGCCCTCCAGCCAACTTTGATCTTCAAAAATTTAAATGTAATGTCAATTGCTATCTACTGTCTTGATTAGTCTTTTATTCTTCTCACTCCCTATTGTTTCTCTTTCTTTCTTGTTCTTCCACACTCACTAAGGTCTTGTGTCTTACTGGCTTCACTGCCTTGCATGGGGTGATATGATTTAAAAAACAAAAAAGGAGAATTTTTTATTAAAGTTGAGATAATGCTAATCTGCCTGCTTAGTTACTATTCCAACTTATGTGCTCCCAAATTTGATAAAATTTTAACATCCTAAAACAATTTAAAATGATTGGTAGAAAAAAAAATTGAAATGTTTTACTAAATCTCACTCTTAATATTTCACATGTATCCCACTCATATCTAAATGTATGTATTATATATCAACTTCATAATTACCAGTTTGATCAGGAGAGAAAATGGTTCACTAAAAAGAAAATGCATTGAAAGTGCTCTAATCTCACACTCCCTGATAATAAACCTAAGACCAGGCTTATACATAATATGACCAATCATTGCAAAAGCAATAGTATCACAATGTGGTATGTGATCTGGTGGAGAGAGTAATGGGAATCTGTTCAGAGTGAGCTAGTTTCAAGTCTAGCAAAGTAGCATGTAGTTTTGTTCTTTCATTCTGACCGGAAAATACCTGCCTAGCAAACAGGCATTAATGGCTTGAATAAAAAAAATAAACACATGAAGTTTTTTTTTTTTCAGAAGATGCCAACCTAGCAAACAGACGTTAACAGTTTTAATCTAAAATAAAACACAGGTTTGTCTTTCATTCTGGTCAGAAGATGCCTTCCTGTTGATCTAATGAAGGCAAAATGAGTTGTCAATAAAAAGTTTTTCCACTGTCTCATTTCTCCACTTTTGGTCGAATTCTATATCCTACTAACACACACACACACACACACACACACACACACACATATATATGTATGTGCATTTTATTTATGATCCAACATTATTTCTTATTACTTTAAATGTTTATAGTTTATCTAGTGAAACTTCAGATATGAAAAATGTTAAAAAAATATTTCTCCTTCTATGGTTGGGAATCTGTCTTCCAGACAATATCTCTCCATTGTAATAAGAAGGGTAGAAGTAAATGTATGCCTGAATTTCTACAGCAAAAGCCAAATGAATCATGTATTTTGCAGAAGGCTAAAAGGACTTTGTTAATGATAAATTTTCCATTCTATAGGCATACCAAATAAATATAATTTCTCTAGTAGTTGAACATTCTAGATGAAGTTAACATGAAATATTTATCATTTCAGTTTTTTTAAGCATAAAATATAATGGGTAAGCTATGCTCAAATATATAAATACTAGCTAAATAATCTTCAAATACAAAATTTATCTTATATGAGAAAAACATTAAAACTTAGCTACTAAAAATGTGATTGTGTGATACAAGCGTGTCATACACATGTGTATGTGCATTTTGTGTATGAAATTTCAGTTGGTAGTGGACTGGGAAAATGAACATGCAGGGGTGTTCTCATCTACTGTCTGCTACATCTTGAAACAAGAGGAAGAGAAAGGAAATGTTTGTTATTTTATATAGACTTAAGCAGTACCACCTAATGGGTGTTTGGCAAAACCAAGTGATATAACCCACAGTCCTTTGTCATTGATTTATTGTTTTGCTTATTCAAGTATCTGATTTCAGAAACAAACTTAGCTGATTGACTTGTCCTTAAGAGTGCTGATGTTAATATTAATGAGGTGTTAAGGAGATGATAAGTAGCTGATACTTTTCAGGGGATTTAAGAAATAATTTTTTTATTTTATTTATTTCATTTTGCATACAGCCTAATCTTTACTGTTCTATTGGAACATGTCATATTTTTTTACAGATCATAAAAATTATTTAATATTTTGTCCAAATTTTCACGATGTTTAAGGAAACAATTTTAAAGAAAATGAGTAATGTAGAAATGAAGAAAAAAATGGAGAGTTGAGTTAAGGAGATAACTGATACTGAGACATCAGGAAGAGGTATGGCACATGGAACTAGCACCATCTACCCTGATGGGCGAAATAAAGGGTTCAGTTTGAAATTCAGATCACCTGAAGAAGGCCAGAGCATACAGTGATCAAAATGTCATGAATATGGCAATGAAGATGAGGGCAGCAGTCCGAACAATGTAAATAGTGTAAATAATTGATAATGTTTTTCTTCTTAATTTAAAATTAAAATTACAAAATATATGAATTAAAATTTGCATTCACTTTAAAAAAAATTAAATTTCCATTTCTTCACTATTATTATGTCTACATTTTCAAAGTTACCACCAAAATGGATACTTTTTCTGAAATGAAAGCAAAATATCAACACCCCACTGTTTTAAGGTATTTGATAAAAATTAGGTTATTTATCCGATTCAAACAAAATTTTCAGAATTTATTCATTAATAAATATATTTTTTTAATGAATAGGTTATTTGGGGATATTTTTTGTGGTGGGGTATGTTTCACCCCATTTTTCGATATTGCATATGCAATTTTTAATTTGGGTGTTTGTCATCCAAATATTTTAGTTATATAAAAAGAAACCCTAGAAAATATTAATTATTTCAGTAAAAAAAAATACAATATCAAGTGTGGACTTATGGAAAATTCAGCCCACATCTTGCCAAAAACAATTTAATAATAAAATTCAAAAGATATATTTTTTGAAAATTGATGCTTGTATAATTTAATAAAACATTATTTTCTTTCAGATTCACAGAAAAAAATATCTTAACTTAATATTAATAATATTTATTTTTTTTAAAATTACTTATAATTTTTCAGTGCAATTTTGAATTTAATCCAGTTGTCACAAGAGTTTATTTTATTAAATAAAGATATGTTTGAAGAATCAAAACTGTAAAGTTTAATGTCATTTTCAAGTGTGAACCTTTTTTAAAAGAACTTTATTTTATTTCTTCCTATTAGCAATCTTAGGAAGGAACTTTCTGGGGTAACATATTCTAGAATTCTAAGATGGGCCTTAATGTTAATGGCATTTGATTTTGATATTGAGTACATGAAAGGCAATACCATTCTGCATGTAGATGCTTTATTGAGATTGAGGTTCATTACTTCTGAAAGTGAGAAAGAGGAGTAAAAATTTGAAGATACTTTTATACTGGTTGAAACTGATATTTTGTCGATAGACAAATTAGCTGAGAATATGAAGCAGGACCCCATACTGAACAATATATTGTCCAGGATAAAAAAAATAAGTGAAAATAATTGCTCACAGGCAGAAAGGCATTTTAAAGAGGTTAGACACAAGTTAACCATAGAAAAAGATGTAATTTGTTATGGAGACATAGTGGTTCTACCAGCAACACAAAAGAGCAAAATTATAAAAAGCATACAATATGATGTTCATTGGGGAATAACATCTATGCAAAGGAGATTAAGGCTAGAGGCATGGTGGCCAGGCTATTCTACAGATGTAGACAAATACATAAAAAGGTATAAAATGTGCATTGAAAGAAAAAAATTCAGGCAGAAAAAAAACACATACATGGCCTAAAGAGTCCTAAACTTAGGACAGAGTACACATGGATCATGCCCATGTTAATGGAGTGGGATTATTACTAATACTGGTAGAAGCATATTCAGGCTGTCCAGAAGTAATACAGGTTTCCAATAAAAGAAGTTCAACTGTGAAACAAGCATTAAGAATCATATTTTCAAGAAATGGAATTCCAAAAATGCTAGTATCTGACAATGCCTCAGCGTTCTATGACAAGGACCTATGCCAATAGTTGAACAAAATTGTGTGTAAACTATATAAAACCCCACTGTACCATCTACAATCAATTGGATTAGCATAAAAGATAGTGTAAACTATAAAAAAAAGGATTAAAGATATGTCTATAATGGAATGGAAAAATAGAAACATTTCTTATTAGATTGTTGCTAAGCTATAGGACAATACCACATGCTGGAAGATTGAAAAGCCCATCGGCCCTGATGGGAAGACAAATTAGAGCCCCATTGACCATGCCTTATGAAACCAATGACAAACTGTAGTATGAAAAGAATAGTGTATCTAATTTACAAGAGGAAAGATTCATAATGAAAAGTTGACAGAACACTATGATAATAAAAAATTAGAACATACATACCAAGTTAGGTTGCAACACAATAGTAATGGAGAAATGTACAATGAGCCTGAAAAGTAATGAATGCAAAAGTGTCATGTCAAAGCAAGACAAATATGAAATCAAGAGTAATTTAGACTCTGAAGATGAACAATCATTGGAGGAACATCTCTATGAAAAGAGAATAGGATCAAGATCTCTCATATCCAGACAATCTCTTACGGAAAAGGAGGAAGATAGTGAAGAGACAAAAGAAAAATAAGGAGATAAAAACTCTTTGGTACAGGGAGAGGAGGTGCCTCATTTACATAGGAAATCACAAAGAGTAAAAATAATTATGGCTATTATCCATGGGTAGTTGAGTGCATACTACTTCCTGTGAGTCGGTAACATTACACTACAGGTAGAATTACTATTTCTCTACCTTTGTCCTCACAGACTAGCATATGTAAATAAAACATTATATTTATTGTTTTAAGTAAAAGGTAAGCATTACTTTTAGAAAATCCAGTTAATTAATCCTTAAATTTACTAGACTTTGTAACACATCTCTAGGATAAATATTGGATTTTAAAGAGAATTTTAAATTTATTGCTTATATTATTCATATACAGACGGTGGTTCAATAAGTCGATGAATGATGAAAACAGTACTAATGCTCTAAAAATGCCTAAAAACTTTATTTATACAAATAAATTAATTTTTCTTTTAATTTTAGATCATTATCTTTCAAATAGGAGTGAAATTTAAGTTCAGAGAGAGGCATTTAAAATATTTAATGTGTTTTTCTTTGAGGTTTTTTAGAAAGTTTGTGGCAGTAACTAAATGATTTGAAAGAAGAGTGTGTGGTTGCATCAAAATGCATCTCACAATTCAGTCATCATGTATGAAATTTGTTTAAAAAGTGTGGATGTATTGAAATGGCTCATGTCAAAAGATAAAGATTACCATGAATGTATTGACCAATTGAACAAGAAAGCATACAAAAGGTGAAAACAGTTACTACAGTCAGAAATGAGTGATGAATACAGTATTATCATTAAAGGCGAATACATTAAAATAACAATGAAAACGTGTGTGTGTAAGAAAAGATGTTAGCAGTGAGAAGTGAAGAGAAGCAATCAAATGTTTGATCCCAAGATGGACACATAGTGGAAAATGCATAAGAAACCTTCTGAGGAAAAGAAAAATACAGTAACAGTAACAGTTAGAGAAGCCAAAGTGGGTCAATAAAGAAAGGAAAAATTATCAGAATTACATCCTTATTCTTACCATGACATTGTTATACCATATTGCATATAGTTGCAAGAGTAAAAAATGAAAAACCAACAATATATTGCTGTTGAGGCAGAAAGAAAAAGAAACAAGATATGTTAAAATAAAATTATCTGTATTACCAATGTATACATTGAATCAAGGTAGAATGTCTTTTGTAAGTGAGTGAGGTGCTACTTGTGGTTGAAGAGGTCTGATTTCAAAGGTGCAAGAGTTGATTGTGTACTGGCCTTGCGCTGAAGCTTGCATCAGGTCGGTTGACCAAGAAACTGCTATGAACTTCCTTGAAGGTCTCTGAGTGGGTTGTATTAAGCAGTCAGGGTAGATAAATGACTCAGATGACTCAGCATTTTGGTAATGTTTTTGGTTTAATGGCAACTTTTGTGATTGGTTCCAATCTTTAAATTTTATTTTATTTTTATTTTTTGGATTTGTTTTTCTTTTGTTTTTTTAATCATTTGACCCCAAGCAAGGCACAAAGCCACAGGATGCAGTATCAGTGTGAAATAATATAAGAGAAAGAAAAACATTATTAAGGAGCAAGAACAATAAAAGAAGAGGAATTAAGAAGACAGAAGATTAATGTCTAACATTACATTTAAATTTTTGAAGATCAAACTTGACTGGAAAGCAAGAAGCCAGAAAAGAGTTCCACAAGCAAGAAATGCAAGAAAAGAAACTGTTAGCATAGAACATCAGTTACATCTAGGCATGTCAACTGTAAAGTGATGAGATCTTGTTGCCAATCTAGTACAGTACTTAAATTCATAAGATCTAGGTACCACAGAGGAAATTTTAATAGAACAATTATCATGAAAGTATTTATAGAAAAGGCACAGGTATGCTATGTTACATTAGTGGGAAAGTGATATTAAAGATTCTTCTTTGAATTTTATCAAAGATCTCTAAATATATAACAGGAGCACCAGACCATATGTGTCAAGAATATTCTTGTGAGCTGGATGCGATGCTTAGATCCCCTGTACAGAAAACAACATTTTTATTTTTAATTTTGCTTTTGTAGAGTTCACATCTGGTCAACACGAGACACCTTTATTTAACTGGTTGAAGGACATGTTCTCCTGCAAAAGACGTACCTACTCAACCCAGTTCGGCTAGTATACGAAAAGTTTTCAGTTTTTTTTAAATTACAGTGTAACCCGGATATAAGAGTGTTGGCGGGACTGGATAATGATTCTCTTATATCCGGGTTTCTCTTATATCCGGGTTTGGTCTATTTTGTTCAGGTAAGTATGGCTCTGATTTGGGACCAGAGAAAATCTCTCTTATATCCGGGTTTGGTATATTTCGTTTATGGCTCTAATTTGGGGCCAAAAAAAATCTCTCTTATATCAGGGTTTCTCTTATATCCGGGTCTCTTATATCAGTGTTACACTGTAGTTAGCTAATGGTCATTGGCCCACTTTTTGGTTTTTGTTTTTTTTTTTAGTTCAGTTTTCATGTCCCTTCTCATCCCTTTTTAGGTGACAAAAAGCACAGTGGGAATTTCCCTTTTATGTTTATTTTATTTTTATTTGTTTTTTTCTACATGTCCCCACAGTAATTTTCACCCAGTGAACTTGCTTTTCTGCCACAATTTAACTGTGGGGAGGGTCCCATAGTAACAACTTTAGCATTTGTGTGTGTGTGTATATATATGTGTATATATGCGTGTGTGTGTGCGTATATATATATATATATATATATATATATATATATATACATACACACACACACACACACACAGAGTCATATCATTGGGGTTATTTTTATGTAAATAAAAATAGGATCTCGTGGCAAGTACAGTATAACCCGGATATAAGAGAAACCCGGATATAAGAGAGATTGTATCTGGTCCCAAATTAGGGCCTGTGTTAATGTATATAAAATAGACCAAACCCGGATATAAGAGACTTCTTATCCGGTCCCGACAACTCTCTTATATCCGGGTTACACTGTATATGTTTTTGTATAAATGTGGTAGTGTCGTGAGAAGATTATTATGTTTGAGTCAGTGAATGTGACTAGTTAAGTTAATGTTAGAGAAATAATAACCAGCCTTCCATATTCCCTATTTTTTTGCCTTGTGCTAAATTTCATGTATATAAGACAAATAAATAATCAACAGGTTTTGATTTGGAGTTAAGATTATTTTCTTTCAACTGGAAATAATCCAGCAGATCTAGTTTTTCACAAAATAAATTTTCAGAAAATATTTTTTGAAAATATTTAAAAATAAATTTGTAATAATTGTATTAACAATTAAGTAAAAATTATAAAGTAATAGCATATGGTTTGTTGAGCTCTTAGCAATGACCACTATACATTCAATGATCAGCTGGAGTAGCCAAAGTTTGCTTGCAAGCATAGATGTACTGTGAGCCTAACAGATGAAATGTAGGAGGAAAGAGAAGACTATTACTGTTAAACTGTTACTGTTATCTGACATACAAGGTGAGTAATGTGTCTCAAGTAGCAGTAAAAGAAGGAGGTTGTTGATACATAATAAAAAGGTTTATTCATGTGTAACACTGTGTGACACTAGTGGAATTAAAGGAGTTAATGTAAAAATATAAGCTGAAATTGCTATGGCATATTCTGGGTTATTCGCTAACCATGGGAATTAAAAACAGAATTGGGAAATAATATTTGTTTTTTGGCCATCAACAAAAAGGGAAGTTATGATTGGCAAGCCAGGCCAAAGGTCCATCTGAAATAAAATTATGAAAATATAAGAAGCTCGGGAGACCAGATTTAATCTGTCACCCCAAAATGAAATTGAAATGAGAAACAAACTGTAAGGGTTGTCTGCATGATACCCCAAGGGCTGTGGAAGTGGGATGACTGGTTGGGAGTGCACTAGAACAAATCAGACCAAAGGGTGGGAAATAATATGTGTTATGGAAAATCAATGATTAAAATAAGACTGTCCTTTCTCTCACTCAGTTTCCTCCCCATGGGTATGGTCTTAGATCGAATACTGAAAGAGGAGGAGAAAAGAAGAGAATTTACCTCCACTCATTTGGAAGTAATGGTGTAAGACATAAATAAGAGAAAGTATGAGTTATAAAGGTGGGGCAATAGCTGCAACTAAATCTGAAATTTGGGGAATTACTGAAACCTATGCCAGTCTTGGGCTGGACTCAATATAAGCAGATCATGTTGATGACTCACTCATGGAGTTAAAGAGAGATGAAATGACCCGCTACTAAAACTCCATGTAACCTGTCGCTGGGAGGATTCCTGACTTTAAACCCTGTTCCAAGATTTAGAAGAGCAAAGTGCCACTACAGAAAGAGTTGATTTTTGTACCAAGAACTATATTAACCAATTTAAAACTAACCTGACCTGACAAATCTTCCGTTTTTATTTCATCCACGCCATGGTTCGAGCTAGTGCTCTGAACTACCAATGATATTCAATCTTCACTGCTCTGGGATCAAAGGATATAATGTGAGCTGGTATGGTGTGGATCAAAACAGCCAGTAACCAACAACCAGTTGACTGATGACCAGCATAGGGTTAACCCAGGATCAACCTAAGTGTGTGTGTGTTATACATGTATATACAACATTTTTCAATAAATGTATGAATTATAACATATTAAAGTTAAAGGAAAAGAATGTCTGTTAGTTTCTGAAATAGAATGTAATGAATCTGAAAAAATTTTAAGTTACTGTTATTGAACATTTTGAACATAATAAAGTTTACTTAAATGAGAACAAAATGAGTATAATTAAGTCAGTTTAAAAGTTCACATAGCAACAAAACTGATATCAAAATTTAGAGAGAAAAGTGACATGAATTTGTCAGCTCAAGGTAAAAATAGTCCCTCTACTGAGAAGAAATTCTCTACTTCTAAAGGCTTAAAGGTGATCAGAGAAGAGAGTACTTAATTTTAGTGGGAAGTAATTTGATTGGCTGGAATATCTTTTGATTTGCTTTCTTTTTCAAATGGAATCTGTACGATCCAGCTTCACAGATACATTTTTAGTTAATTATCCTTTATTTACAGAAGTGTTAATATCTGATTTGCATCTTTATTACTACAAGCATTATCAGTTTAACCCATAGACATTCATTATTTCTTAATAAAAAAAAATATCAATGAATTAGGCATGTGAAATTATTTAAGCTGTCAATTTCTCTAGTAATGAATCATTTTGTTTTGCTTTTTAAACATTCTTGATTCACATCACTCAACTCTTGCTAAAACACATTTTTGGTATTGTGATATGGTTTGTGTTTTGTTTTTATTTAAAAGTCATTTTTACACTTTATAGTTTTGCAGTGAAATGTAAATAATATTGAAAAATATTTATCAATGTTTAACCTTGTGAGTTATCTCCACATAGATTTGCCAGTTTCAACAAGAAGTCATTAGAGGGCACTGTTAAGCACCTATAAAAATGGGACACTTCCTGTCTTGTCTGTCTTTTCCTTCTAGCATGCAGTAGAAGTGAAAACACCAACCAGGACCTTCCCAAACCTGAGTATACCTTACCCCTTAACAACTAAACTTTTTCACCGAAATAGTTTGTAGCTTGTAATGTCTTCTTTCTTTTATGTGCTTACTTGTGTATTTTTCTTTCTTTTTAGTCTGTTATATATAAAAATATAAAATATTCCCTTGTTGAAATTGTCATTCATTTCCTTAAACTCATCATTTACATGTGTAAAATATTGTTGCCACTACTTTTAATTTTACTAGGAGCAGTGCCTGCAACAAATAGTGACCACAACGTTATTTCAATATACACCTTTTGCAATGACCTTTGTACCCACAAAAAACACTGTGTCAAAAAGACAGATTATCTCTTGACATGACTATTACTGTATACTTCCTTGAATCCTTCAGCAATGTTTACCATTTTAACATGTTATGTTTACAATTTTAATAATAACAAAAATGTTACATATTTTTTAGTTACCCTTTTCAAAGAATAAACACAATAGATAAATTGATCTGTCCATTTCTTCATTAGCAAGTTTGTACCAAATATCTGGCAAACATGTTTAAAAGACAAACTGTTTGGTTTGTGTTCCCAATTGGTATTGCAAAGTAAGTGAATACTGAACCTTAAAACATCAATTCAACTCATTACCTAATCTGGCAAAAACAGGAATCATTAGAATTTTGCTGTTTACTCAAACCTAATTCTCTATTCTGACCTGTCTGCATTGAAATAAATGCATCATTGTCAAGGCTGCTTTTCTCCTGTCTATTACTGACAAGATTTTAACCTCAAAGATGATCAGCCATAAAAAATACAAATCAATCAATAGTATTGATAACACACATTTATATCTACTAAAGAACACAAAAAACTGGTATAATAAGGAGTTAGCAGCATCAAGCCAACTTATTACTTTCAAAAAATATTTTTGCTTGATGAGAAAAGTTCTTTATCAGGTAATATTACATATATTCAACTTGATTCTGAATATATTCCTGTGATAATAGCATCATCTGATATGTGGCACACAGTGCACCAGTACAAGATATGCTATGATGGTGCATTGCAGGGCACAGGCAATTGACCACATAAAAAAATTCAGTTGTGGAGGTTGTTCAGTAATAACTTTTCTGAACCCTTATCCATTATTCTCAATAGGAGGCCCATCCATTTATATATGAATTGAAAAATATGGATTAACTCAGACAGATTGAATAAGAAACAAATAGGAAAATTTTTATAAATTTGATGTTTCCCTATTTTTATTGTAGCTTCCACAGAAATCCTTTTGGCAATGTGAAGAATGTTTCAATATTTTGAATTCTTTTCTCTTTGTTTTTACTAGTTAGATTGATATCACATGTTCATAATTTGTGGTGTTAGTGTGTGTGTGTGTTTCTTAATTCTAGTGGATATTTTTTGTGTATGTCTCACTGTGTCTGTATGGGTGTGTGTCTAATTCCTGAAAACAGTGGTAAGAAGAAATGGAAAGCATGTATATATGTGTGTATCAAATTTCATGATAGCATATTATTGAACTTTTTTTTAATATTTTATGTACATAAACAAGTTAAAACAAAAACTATTAAATTTAATTTCATCTAGCAAATGGAAATGCCTCAGATGAACTGAATTTATTCAAAATCTTACAAATTTCCTGTTTACATCTGCAGAAATTGAAGGCCTCAACTTCGGATTAAAATTTGCTACTGTAATCACAAAACAAAAAAATATAACCAAAATTAAATATATATCTTTATATATTTTATATATCCTCCAAAATTACAAATACAAAGACAACAATTGTATTAAAGAGAGAGAGAGAGAGTGTGTATTTGTATTTGTGTATGTGTGTATGTATGTATATATATATATATATATATATATATATATATATATATATATATAAGGAGAGAGAGAGAGAGCGAGAGCTTATAGGCCATCCAATACCCTATTTGTTGATGACTTATGTCATAAGACACGAGAAAGAATTCTGTCTAGACAACAATCATCAATTGGTATAAAATGAGGTGACTGTAAAAGTGTTGAACAAGCTAGACAAAGAATTATGATAACAAAATATATTCACAAGCAATAAAATTATGAAAGTTGTTGGTATAAACAATAAAAAAAATAATTGATAAAAGGTAAACTTTAGTTAAAGGGAGATAATTCCGAATTTTGACTTGAAAGAATTACAATTAACGTCTCCGTCATTAGCTAAGTGTAAGACTGTTATAGGATGAAGATGTTGATATAAATCAGTCATATTTCTAAAATATCTTGTGAAAGTTCTAAATTCATGCCAACTTCAAGAATTCTTCCTCATTTCTTTACCAGACCTCACCAAGTAAAGACATGGAAATGAAGCTAATCATAGACTATCGAGACATTCATATGGATGTCATGCATGGCACGAAACCCATTCAGAAATATTTAAACTGTCAGCTGTATGCAACTACTTTCTCAGATCAATAGTTAGAAATGGCTTTGAGTGAATGAAGCCTGTAGGCCTTAGGAAGGACGATCCCTTTTTGAAACTTGCGAACTGGTGCTACAGAATCACAAGCAAAGAACTGTACCAGATTACAGATACCACATCACTTGAACAATTTTAACAACAACAACAATTAAAATGGATATCACATATAACTCAAAGAGAAAGTAATGATATGATCAAGATGTTGATGTTTCACAGTTTTAAACAAAAGTTTAGAAAGCAAGTCTACATTAATACCAGAAAGAGTGATCACATCTGGACTTGAAAAACCCATTTTCCTGAAAAATTTGTTTTAAGAGAAAGATTTTATAAATTTCACTGGTTGCTCAGTCAATGAATGCCAAATGTTTTCATTTTTAAAGAAACAACTAATATTACAATTATCATCTTACATCCTCTAAATTGCAATTAAAGAATCCAGCAGACAAACTTTGCTATCCTCCAAGAACAGAGGATAATTCTAACCTTACAAACTTCATTCTGTTTTCTGAGAATAAAAAAAATTATTCATAGGTTGCTTTTGTCCATTACATAGAAAAATAATAAATTTTCAAGTTTCTGTTGTTTTTATTCTATGAATTGTTTAATCTTTTAAACACCAGTGGGTGGTTGTCACATCCAGCAACAATACAACCAAACCCACTACTGTTGAATGTAAGTTTATAATGACATTGTAATAAGCATTGATGAATATATATTTACACATTGCAGTTCAGTAGCAAATTTTCCAATGGGAGAGTGTATTTTTTTTATATTGTCCTAAGAATATATGAACATGAACAATTAAGTGAAAGAGTTAATGTGTAAACTCATACCATTGAAAATAGTAATAAATAAAAATTATTGCCATTGTGAACTTGAAGTTATATTTCTTTTTCTTCATAAATCCATGTTCCATCATGATGTTGGCGATCATGACTCTCCACAGGTTCCCTTTTCTTTATAATCTGTGAATTGCCATGCATTCTTAGGAAAGATAATGGAATGGTTTCCCATTACCTTCTCCACAGTTTTGAATTCAGAGTTGTCCTTCTCTCAGACTGGTTGCAACCAAAGGCTAGAGAGCCCAGTCTACCCTGTTATTTAACCCATTGCTGGAGAAAGAATAGCCATATTCATGTCTCTTTCCCAAGTGCATTTGTGTGAAAGTGAATGCAATTGACTAATATGGAATTTTAACTCTGCTCACTGATTCCATGATAATATCTATTACACTACCTACACATCCTAAATGTATGCTAATATTCTTGTAGAAGGAGGTTCACTCAACCTTTCATGACTAATAAACGAGCTGTACAAAATTTTAGTTAGATTTGAAGAGATATTGCCTTTTCTAATTTCTTGTGATTACTGAAGATTTTTGTGGAAATTCTGAGTTTATATCAGACAGAGGAGCAGATTAGATTGACCATTCATGTTTGGCCAAATGTATTTGACCTAGTTTTTAAACATCATGTTAATGTTGTACCATGCTGAACAACTCTAACAGTGAATGACAAGACAAGATGTATTGTGTGCTTATCTGTAGCAACCCATGGCAGAGTTAATTCTGATTGCTAGTAGCCACAGGTACTACGCTTTATTGAAATGTGATTGGTCTCTGTAAATAGTTATAAGGGAATTCATTCTGTATTTATTAATACATAGCACTAGTGTAATTACAATCTAAAAATGACTTACACATATTATATTGAAAGGAAACATTATCTCCTTCACATGTTGTTTTAGTAGCCTTTGAGGTTGAAGGAGTGTTATGTGCTGATGAAAAGTTTTTGCACTTAGTTGGTTAGAAGAGATTAAATAAACTTAGTTATTCATGTTAAGAATGTCTTTATGATAGTCTCTATAAAATGAAATGAGCAGTTGAACTTACTTTGTTACTGAGTGAGTGAGTGGGGCAATATTTTTTGGGCACTCAGCAATTTGTGTCCTTCTTTGTTTGCAGTCTTGCTTGAAAAAAGGGCTACTCTTTTAAAAATTCATGCTGCACATGTTACTGTTTTTATTTTTTCTTATGCATACTCATCATGCTGAAAAGGGTAGTTACTAATAACAGGGTTTTTAAGACATGCATGTCTGGCCAAACAAAGTGTAGTAGCTGCTATACAACTTTATCATTCAAGAATTTAAGGATATATAATGTCTTATATCTGTGATTACCATTTAGTCAATGGGTTTCTTGTTTAGTAGTTGAAAACTTAGTTTCTTTAAATTCTAAAAAATATACTTTATTTTTACCCAATCCATACTATATAGTCTACATTAAATTATAATCATACATCACCTACATATCAGCAACTAAGTACTTTATATTTTATTTGATGTCTAAAGCTCTGTCTACCCTGAATAATATAAGAATTTATTTTAAAAAAAAGAAACAAAATGGGTTTGAATAATTAAAATTTAAAACAAAAAGTCTTTATTCTTATCAATAAAATATAAAAATTTATTCAAAAAGTGTGTTTGAAAAATGAAAATCTTTTTCAAACAGAACATTTAAAATAAATGCTCTTGAAAGTAAATGGGTAGCAAATATTTTAGTTAAAAACTAACACTGAAAACAGCTTGTATTCACAATTTCCTTTTGAGCAAAATCTGTGTGAAAGTAGATTAAAATGAACTTGAAATCAGACAACTGTAAAAACTCAACCTGATTAATTGATCAATCCTTCTTATTTCTAAAAAAAAATAACTTCTGGATAAATTCTTATGCAAGCTTCTGGAATCTATCTTTTCCTCTTATATTTCAACGCATGAACACTATCAGGAACAGTGTGAGAATATCATCAGATACAATGTTTTAGAGCAACAAGAGGTCAACCATCTTAAGTAATTTTGTTAAATGACAGATCTTCAACACTACAAATGATGTTTATTGTTTACTATCCAGAAAAAATCCATTAAACAGAATTTTAAATTCTCTAAATAAATTTGTCTAAATTGTCAACAATAAATCCTGATCTTTTTTTTTATTTCATAGCTGATATTTCTGAAAAACAAAATCATGCTGACCAATTTGTGCAGAGAGAACAATTTGTGCAACCTTTATATATCATTTCTGCCTGAATTTCTATAAGTAATTTCTTATAGTCTTACATTTTGCAGTTTTTCCCTTTTTGATTAATTGATTGAATCATTTTCTACAGCTTATCAACCTTTTAAGGATTACTTTAAAGCTAGAAAATATTTTTAGAGTATAAAAATTTGGGGTGGGGAGATAATAATGGTTTAATGATACAAGTCTTACTAATTAACTCATAGCTGGGGAGAGAAAAGGTGGATTCATACCTTTTCCAAGTGTATTTGTACATAAGTGAATATAATGAATCTAACAGGAATTGGAACTTGGATCTACAATTAACGATTCCGAGCCATTTTCCATTACACCACCCGCACATCCAAGCTAACAGCACCTTTTTGTTAACCTTATATTTTGCACTCTTTTATTTTGTATGTCTTTTTTAATATTTTTAATTTAACTGACAAGATTTACTTTGAGAACCTGGACAAGCCAGGGAAATATAAAAAAATATTTTTAAGCCCAAGCCCCAAGGGGATTTCCGCTCAGGTAGTATATCTCCTTGGGAGGGAGTTGGGTCTACTGCCCGGTGACCGAGGCTTGTGCTTGGGCAATTTCACACGGTATTGCCATTTTAAACCCACTTTAAACCTTGTGTTACATTCGGTAGCAACGTGGGCGCATTGAAAATAGATACATTTACAATTACATTACATTGAAAACAAAGGAAAAAAAACACACCTTTCTTTTTTTGGCTGTGGCGGTCAATTTTTATATTTTATTCTTGATTTAATTGACTCTCTGACCCAAACAGAACATACTGATACTGAAATAAATTTCAAAAACTTCAATAAAAACTAATCCTACTGCTAACATTAATTAAAAATTTTCTTTTACAATGTAAAATCGAAAGTTGAACACTATTTCTTTTTTAATATTTTTAATTTAACTGACAATTATTGGTCAAAAGTTTCGTACCTAATAGTTAACTTATGACTATGAGTTATTTCGTAAATTAAAAAAAAAAAATTAACACAGAAATAGGAAAATTACTTTACTGGATATTTAAAAAATAGTTTTATGCCTATTCAGTTTCTTTTTTTTAAATAGCAAAATTTGCAGCTCCGAAAAAAAAAAAACACGATTAAAAAAAAAAAAAAAAAAAAAATTGTCGTCTGTTGGTCGGTTCGAATCGGCACCGATCGGTAAAAAGACAACAAAATGTCGGAAAACGATTCAGCATTGGAAACAACAAATGAATCTGGTAGCAACACATCAGTTGGTCATCCCGTTGTAGAATCAGGAAGTGCATCACCCAGTCCTTCACATCAAATTAAAGCTAAAGGTTCGAATATCATTTTTTAAAGAGTGACATATTTCTTACTTTCCAGTAGCAAAGGATAAACAAGAAAAGACGACGCAGTAAATAAATTAACCATTCGTTTTTTTTGTTTTTTTTTAAGTAAAAATAAGGATAAACAGTAATTATTTTAAACATTAAACAAACCCATTAAAAATTTAAAAGTAATGGAACTGATTTTCAGAATTTTCTTATTAAAAAGAAAAATTCTGGTTGCCAGCGAAATCTTTTGAGTTTTATGACCGTGTAGTTCGATATTATTTCCTATGAGTTTCCTTTCATGAAACTTTCATGTCGTTAGCTTTTTTAGCATTGTTATTTTTAAAACAAGTGGAAATCTCAGCCTAAAAATATAAAATTGGATTTTCATTCAAGTTAATTTTAAGGAAATTTGTTAGCGTGTGTGTATATATATATATTATTATATATACACACCTACACAATTTATAACTTTTTCACACGGAGCAAAGTTTTTTTTTACCTACTAAATTTGTTGTAATTTATATTGTATAAAAAATAAAAAGACAATATTTTAAACGTTTTCGCTTTGTTAAATTATTAACTAAGAAAAGGATTTAAAATTTTTCGCTTTGTTAAATTATTAACTAAGAAAAGGATTTAAAATTTTGAAACCTTAGCGCTGACATTTTTTTTCAGCTCGTGTAAAAAAAAATTTAAAAATGCAACATTTGGCAGTAGAGTAATATGGTTTTATTTGTAATAATTCTTAATTTCTCATTCGCTGTATAAAAATTAGTTTCCAAATCATTATTTATATTTGAATTAATGTTCTCATCTTTGTTATGAAAGCCTAGTGCATTAATGTTTTTTTTTTTTAGTTCATGAATTGTGAGTTCAATCAATTGGCAGTATAGCACAAACTTAGACTGTGGAATTATCATGAGCAATAAACTCAGCAATACTAAAAAAGAACAATATATGATATCCCTAGACATGGCCAGTGGAATGAAAACAATCGACCACTGTAGATTAAATGAAAGGTTCAATTCAAAATTCTCTGAAAGCTACCCAGAAAGACAGAAATAAAAATGTGATAATTGCAACAGAGATGAGGACAGAAGTCTGAATGCAAATAATTTATCAACTCCTTTACCCACAACACTCAGACATTTCAGAAATTCTAAATCATTAGAAATGATCTAACTTTATGCAATAAAGTGGCTAACTAATTATTTATGTGTGCTAATGTTTATTTATGATATTTGTTTATTGTGGTTGTCAAAAAAAGAAATCATAACTAATATAATTGAACATTTTTTTTTTTAATTTTAGTATCTATATTTTATAATAGTACTTTATTAACTGAATGTAGAAATTACTTTCTTTACATAATTTTCACTTGTCAGCTATTTGTAAGAGTTGACATTTTTCCCCCATTTTCATTTCAGTTGATGTCCTCCTCAAACCAGCAGGTGATGCCCCTATCATGAAGAAAAAAAGATGGGCTGTAGAGCGAAGTAAAAAAGTTAGTTCAATATGTGAATTCATCAAGAAATACATAAAATGTGATCCCTCAGACTCAATGGTAAGTCACTGAGATTTGTTTTAGTTATTTTTCTTGTTGCTTTGCAATTTTATCTGAAGTAAAAAAAATAAAATGTCAAATTCTAAAAATCAGAAAAAATTATTTTTCTGATTTTTAGAATTTGACATTTTAGTTTTTTTTACAAGTTTACAAGTTTTTTTTTTTTTGACAGTCTTCTTGATCAACATATTTACTCTCTTTCATATTTTTTCTCCTCATGTTTGTTTTCTATTTTAAAAACTTCCATTACATTCTCAAATTTTGATCTTTTTAGTTGATGTAGCTTGGTAATGTTCAGAGAACAATCTGACTCAAATATTGAAAAAAGAAATAATACAAGCAAGCACAAAGGTCTGGAATTATTAAGAAGCCTTTCCTACAGTGATCTTAATATCTACTTAGAGTGTTGACTGCTTTTTTTTCACATACTCTCACAAAGATGACTAATATGTTTCAATATTGTGTCAACTTGAACTCTGCAAAAAAACTTCTTACATGCCAAAGTGTGGAAGAGAAGAGATGAGCTTATGGCTTTAAATAATCCACAAAAGGTTGAGAAGCCATAAAATACAAATTGATCAATCTTACATGCCAGATGTATTGTTCAGTGATATAGTTCATGTGATGCAATGATAACAAATAAAAGTCTAGACATGAAGGACAACTTTATATGGTGCTGTCCATCTTTTCATAAGAGCAACAAATTATCACTGCATGACTCCTTTTTTTATACATTTTCAAACCTTATTTTCTAACCAGTAGGCAACATATAACAAAATCACTTGCAGACTCATACATGTTCATATCTGACTAAATTAAAAAATAGAAACTTCACTTTTTAATTCTTATTAAAAATGGGTGTCATTACTGTAATTCACTTAAATCAGTCATCAGTCTCTCCCAAATTGTGACACAGAAGCCTCCTTTCTTTTCATTTTTTCACAATTTCCTCCCTTTGAGTATTGGGTATTACTGGAGTATCACCAGTGACTTGTTGATACAATTAGCTGTTCAGCATATATCTTTTCATCTTATTCATGTATATATTATGATTTTAAGCCCTCTTTTCAAATAACAATTTACAATTTCATAGCTTTTCTGTTTTGTCTTTTTGTAGTTTTTATATGTAAGCCAATCCTTTGCACCTTCTCTTGATACTCCTGTTGGAACTTTGTTTGATGTAAGTATCACCTTTTTGGTTTGTTTTTTATAGCAAGCACACAAGACAAACCTCCTTCATTGTACTCACCCATTTGTCTCTCATTTCTGTTCATTTATTAACTTTTATAAAAGTATATATTTTCACATGATGCTGCATTATGAACTAAAATTCTTCTTGCTATAGTTCAATTTATATTTTCTATGCTATAGAAACAAATTTCAAATAACAATAGTGGCAAAATTTGAGTTAAAAATTAAACATGATAAATAAACAAAAATTAGTGCAGATATCATCATCATCATCATCAGATCCTCAACTGCTTTAGTCATCAGGGTTGGGACCTGAGGGTAGAAGAAACAGACTTTGATTCTTCTTCCTCATGATCCTTTCAGTGGGCTTTCAAATAGCTTGGTAGCACCTATCTCCTCTCCAACTAAATTACATTTCTTAATAAAAAAAAAAATTACATTTCTTAATAAAAAAAAAAAATTGGAAGAAGTGTTAGAGTATTTACTGGGAAGTTATGGTTAGCATTGTCTTGCAAGTCATTAAAAGTGAGGTCATTGCCCATTGGGGGCTCTATGACTGTGACTTGTGTCAAAGTTGTCTTTACTCAGCAAATACATATAAAAACACCTATTGCTTCATCTCATTGGAAAATTATTAAACTTTTAATTTTCTTTCTAAGATCTTCAGTTATCATAGGACTTCTCTAATTATCTTTCATCATTTTGTTTACATAAATATGAAAAGCAATTTTCTGCAGTTGATTATGATTTTAATAAATGTAAATTTTATAGAGATATCAAACACCTAATAGTCATTCTATGTGGTTTATGAAACAAAGAAAAATGCAATTTTTTTATAGGCAATTAAACTTTATAAACTGGTAAAACACAAGACCACATTGTGCTAAAGAAAAGAGACAAAAGAATCACTTCTCACTATTTTAATTTATTGAAAGATAAATATGAAAGAATTTAGATCTTGTCAATTTCACATTAATTTTTCAATATTTCTCATTAGTTCCTTTTTGTTGGTCCTATTGAAGATCATTGGGATTCTGATTTTTTTTATTTGATGACATCTCAAAGGGAATGAATTCTATGTTGTCACAAATTTTCTAAACAAGTTTTTCCATCATAAATGGCTTAATATTCAAGAGTAACCAAAAATTAAAACAATTAAGTAATGTTATTGAAACCAGCAGTTAATAAATTGTATATACTGACTTGGCTTTTATCGAAATTTATCACAAAAATAAACTTTGATTTAACTTTTGTTTTAATCTTCTCGTATAACTTGATTTCATCCTCAGACATTAATAGGCCAAAAGCTCTCAAACTGTTGACTTTCAATCATAAAAGATAACATGTTAAAATGAATCTCATTTTGCATTCTTAATTGTGTATGTCATGAAAATAATAGCAAAAATGTAAAGAGAAACTGTATGAATATAAGTATTTGTTTAAATTTCATATTTGAAGTCTTTAATTTTAAAAAGTATCAATTTTTGATGGGGTGTTATTTGTAAAAAAATTAGCTTATATCTGAACAGAGTTTCAACTGACAAGGTTTAAGTTGAGAACATTTGGAAATGGAATTTATTGTATATTGCAAGAAAATTTTCTGTTTGAAACTGAATTTAAAGGATACTATTTCTGTATTTACATAGTTTTAATAAAATTGAACTTGTTCAATGTTCTAAATATGTAGTGTTTATTGCTAACCCTTATAATAACTGTTAGAGTTAATTATGTTTTTCTTCAATTAGCTTTGACATGAAATTAAATTTAGACAACTCAAACAATAGCTATTAATAAACTTTTATGACAAATAACATTTTTTTTTTTTTTTTATAACTTTCTACTTCTTTTCTGTTACAGTGTTATGGCAGTGATGGAAAACTTGTGCTGCATTATTGCAAAACAGCAGCCTGGGGCTAAGGCCATATACACTTATAAGAGAGGTCCTTCCACCAAAATCTACAAGAAAGAATAAAGTAAAGATTTGCTGATCACAGAGGTTCATTCTCATTGCTTATGGATTCTATATCCTAAAGGCACTGCAAATGCTCAGATGAACATGTTCTCTCATCTTTACTTGAAAACTGATTTCATTTTGTTGATTCTGCCAATCATTCTGGCTTGCAGCCAAAACAGATTTTGTTCCACTATCTCAACATTTTGATCATTAATTCTTTCAGTATTTCAAAGTTTTCTAATGAAGTTTTCCACTTTCTGTCCCTTCCCCATAATGTTGAATGGTGTCTCTTTGTTTTAGTAAACTTTCATATAAAATCTAGAATGGTTTTGCTATTGGAGCTAACAAAAAAGTAACAAGAATATATGCATTTTTTTAATTCTCTACCTGCCCCACTTTGAGATGGAGAAAAAAACTTATCTTCTTCTTGGATTCTCTCCAAAGAAATCAAGTAAACTTTTTTGATTCTTTTATTTCATATTCTTTTCTAGAGCAATTTAAATTATCTGGGATCATTTTTTTTTCTTGTCTTTTAGCCTGATGTATGGAAACTGCTTTGAGGAACGATATTTCTCAAATGGAAATATTTCCAGTTGATAGAGAAAAATAAAACTTGATAGAACCAACAAATCCCACCCAACCCCACCCGAACAATCTGTCCATTTACTAAATGGGGAGGCAATGTTGATAAGATTTGTGGATTGTGATGAAAATAAATTTTGACTTTGCATGTTCACAAGAAATGTGATAGAATCATTGTTTGTAAATTTTAAAATTTCAGTTGAGGTAAAATGAGAAATGTAAAATAAATTAAACAGCTGATAACTTAAAGTGTGTTTGTTTTATTCTGTTCTTTCAAGCTTCATTTGTGACAGGAATTTATTTTTTCTGAAATCTTCAGTTACTTTTGAAGGTTTCTTTGAGAATGACATGAGTTTTGTTGTCATTTCCTTCACAAATTATCCTTACCCAGAGATTAAACTGTAAACTGACAGTCAGTTTCTCATTACCAAATAATGCTGTGGTCATATTTTAAGGTGCAGATTTATTATAAATATCACCTGAACTAGTCTGAATAAATTTGAGAATTATTTTCGTATTGTCTACATATGTTAGAACTGATCTTAATGCTAGTGGTTAGAATATGAAAAATAAATCTATAAGAATAATGAATGAATGACAAGGATGTTTTGTGGTCAATGTAAAATTAATACTTCTGTTTGAATTTACAAAATTACCATTGGCATAATTCATCAAGGAGAGCTTCTGATAGTAGGTTTCCCTTTCCGACCAATTCAGACTTTTGTGGCTTTTTGCATGGAAGTTGTATCTCCTAGAAATTTTCTTTTTATAAAGTTGAATTCTTAAAAATGTCAGTAATCATTTAAAAAATGTGTGATATATATTTTTCATTTGTTAAAATCTGAATATTTTTGAGATATTTATAGATAAAAATTTTTCTTACATTTTGTTCATTAATGAATCTTGTCATTTGACATGTTTTGCATAAGTTGATATTCTTATATTAGTGATTATGTTCATCTAGTTAAGAGTTAAGTTTTAGTTTTGTGTTGATGCTAATTTTAAGTTTTGACTTCAAGTAGATTTTTTTTTTAGATTTTTCATTTGCTTTTTCCAGATTAAGCCTGCCAGCCATCATGAAGTATTTGAAATATTTGTTAAAATGGTTAAAAATTAAGCCAAGCCTTTTGGAGTTGCTTGAATACAAATCAATTAAGATGGGTGGTTGAGTTTGGAGTGCAACAGATTCTAAATAATTTAAACTTTAACCTTGGTTGACCATTTGGTTTTGGCCAGAAGAAATCAAATGAACATGACTGAAAGCAATTGAGAAAGTTCAGTTTTTATTGTGCAAAACTCTAATAACAATTCCTGAATATTAGAAACAGTGAATGTCATCAATGAAATTACATGAAATATAATAGTTTTAGTTTTCTAATTTCAGCTTTTTTCTTTTTCTTAAGATTCACTTTTGATTGGATATGCCCAGTGTAAGATGGCACCATCTTCTCCAACACTGATGATAAATTTTTGATCTGGGCTGATTTTTACTCTCTTGATGCTACCTCCATGTCCAATTCCCACAAAAATCACATTGCCTTCATCATAATTCCACATCTGAAAATTAATAAAATTCATATTTAAATTCCATACAAAAATCTAGGAATTATTCTACACAGTCAAAGGCTTTGAAACATTAATTTTGGATAAACTTAAATTTAAAATTTGTAAGGAATAGTACATTGTTTTCACATTAAGAAAAAAATTAAGTTTTCCAATCTTTTTTTTTTTTTTTTTTTTTTTGTTTCTATCTTAATATTTGGTAATATTTCCTAATTTTTTTGAATTGTATAAAAAAAAATTAACTGTTAAAAGCAAATGCAAAATCTATCTGATTGACTTTGGATTTTATGTCAGAATTTTCAGTTTGGGCCAGCATGTTCATATTGACTGTTATACTTACAATGCTTTATCTATTGTACCCTCTGACTTTCTTCAGCTCAGAATTTTGAACTGAGCCTTTTATTCAGTCCACAGATTCAATAGACTGTTCTCATTTTGCTTTCAGTGCTTTTGGGAATATCTAGTATCAGTTAATTCTCTAGTCTATTCTCTTTGGTGTTGTTTGTCTGTTTCTTCCACACTACTAGAGCCATGGATTGAACTCACAACTGGCAGGAAACCAGATATGCTTTAGCCAATGCTTTAATCCTCTAGGTTTTGTGTCTAAGGTTTTTGACAAATAGATGAGAAAGAATTAAATCATACATTATATGCTCTAAGCATAGAAAGCAGAATGAGAACACTACCCAAGTGAATTAAATAAAGAGTTTAGTTCAAAATTCTGAGGTTATTGAGTACAATAGCAAGACATAATAATGATTTAAGGTTTTTATTTTTTTTTTTATTTTTAGTATTTCCTTCGTCTTAATATTTCAGTTTGTTTTTATCCCAACACTCATTCTACAGTTATAACTATGATTGCAAAAATATGTTGAAAATGCAATGAAAGACCAAATAACAGATTTACACTAACCTTGAGAAGATGATCATCTCCACCAGTAATGAAGTATTTCCCATCTGCAGAAATATCCAGAGCATTGATAGATCCTGATTTGGCCCCTTCCAGTGACCGGATCTGCAGACCATCAACAACTTCCCAATAAGCCACATTTCGATCTGTTCCACTGGTTAATATCTGACAGCAATCAGGGTGGATGCAGGCACATTGGAACAATGTGTTTGCAAATAATACGGCATCACGTTGGAATTTTCTGTAAGAAAAATTAACAGTAATAAATTGGGGCTACAATACACAGTAGTCCAGAAAGAACTTCATCTTTTTTTTTCTTTTTTTTTTTAATCATTTCACCCCAAGCAAAGGGATAAAGTCACTATGGTGCAAGGGGTTACTGAGTGAAGAAAACTGAGAAGGGATAATAAAAAGATCAGGATTCAAGGAGACAAGATGATGATTGACATTGCATTTAATTTTTTAAAGATTGTAGTTGATAGCATAGCAAGAAGCTGGAAGGGAGTTTTATTATTAAACTAGCCTAGAAATTGCCATTCAGACAACTTTAGGCTAACTTCTACAGAGGGCTTTTGGGCCTTCACCCTTTTACCTTCAGCATCTTAAATACATAAAAGTTTTAAGAATTTAGAAATAATACAATTATTTTATCTTTATTCAACATAATCTTTCCTCGTATCTGTAACTGATCTCTGTAGTTTGTTTACATTTATTTTGTGTCTAATTTTTATTTTCTTTTAAAGTCACCATTTCTTTCTGATCCCTTAATATAAAGTCACTCCTTAAATGACATTAGAGAACCCGAACTATGTAATATTTCAAATATGTCAAAGTATGTGTGCTAGAAAAAGAAAAAAACATGAGTAATGTACTGTGCCCTACTTAAGTTTTAATTATGGTTTAATTAGACGATTGCAGTTGTGATGAAAAGTGAAATTAAAGTTAAACCTTTAATAAAGAATTGTTTTTTAAACTTTTCACTCTGTTTGATATTTAAATTTAAATTTAACTTTGAGTTATTTAATTTTTAATCACATGTAACTACTGTAGTTACTACCTATTACTTGAGGTTGTTTATGATTCTCCGAGATTGAAAAACAGACAGATAGGCAGACAGATGTATACTGTGCTTTATATATATATATATATATATATATATATATATATATATATATATATATATATATATAAGATTAATTTAAAGAAAAACTCCTCAGGCAGATTTTAGGTTAGTAAAAAATAATAATGCTGTAAATAATTGATGAATATTAATACTTCTATTGTTTGCGTGATTAGCGTTTGTATGAATGTGAATGGGCCAGTGAGCAAAAGTGTGTATTATGCATGCGCTGCTATGTTTATTTGGTGCGCATGTGTAAATTCCAAGATCGGAAAATAGATGGACAGACAGACGTGACATACATACAGTGCGCTTTATTGTTATAAAAGTTCTTCATATGGAGAAATGTTACTTTTTTTGAGAGTTTATGTATGGATTTAATTAATGCTTTATACATGCTTCTAGTTAGGATTGTGTGTGGTGACACTATGAATAATATTTGTTGATAGAACAGTGATTGTAACATTGGCTCTTATAGAGAAAGAATGATTTTAATCTATTGCATATATAACTAATATCTAGAAAATAGTCACCATATAATGCTATCAAAACTAATTTTGTTAATTCTTTTGTAGAAAAGTAACTGAAATATTTTGTCTTTTGAAGATTAAAACATTTTATTTCAGTTTAAAATGGCACACAGATTTTTTTTCTGTTAAAAGCTTTCCTTGTATATCTGACTTATTGTCTAGAGCAGTGCTTCTTAAACTTTTTCATTCATGATCCCATTTTTCATCACAAGATTTTTCACAACCCCAGGTATTGATCAACTATACTAGTTGCAATGGTGCGACATATGCATTTTATTACCACAGCACTTGCATGGCACATCACATTAAATATTGTGCATTTGTGGAATAACACATAAACTGAAAATCAGGTGTTTGAAATTAATTTTTGCCACCCCTAGCATTTTGCTTCATGACCCCAAATTGGGTCGCAACCTATAGTTTACGAAGTGCTGGTCTAAGCAATGAACTGGAGTTAAATACACTGAAGTTTTTTGCTAGGATAAAAAGAGTAGTCTGTTGGGAAGTGAGGAGTTATATGGCTACCTGTAACTGTCTTTTGCAAAATCTGTTACATTAAAAAACCAAAACCAAAAAATATCAATCATGTTTGGTGAGCAAACAATAAAATTTCATTGATTTTAATATTTACATCCAAATATTTGAGCAAGATGTAAATAAATGCTGAAATATTAACAGAATCAACTATATTTTCATGTTTGTTAATCCTATGATTCGATAAACGTATGTTTTACAAAGTTATTTTAATTTTTTATTTCAAATAATATAAATATGTAAATAACCTTCAACAGAAAATAAAAATTTTGAATCCACATATTTTTTCTGCTTAAGCATAACGTTGATATATTCAGTGGCATATCTAGGGTGTGACAAGTATGGCATGTGCTGTGGGTGCCCATTAGAGAGGTGTTATGACCCCACTGAACAAATAATTTGTAGTGTAATATTCATCATTAATTAGTCATTAAGCACTAAATCATCTGACAACATTTGAGATTGCAGAATGCTTATGTTGAGTCAGTATCAAATTATCAAGATTTGAAGAACTTCTAAAATTTATTGTTCTGTATGGAGAGGAGTGTAGGTTCCTAATCTTTGTATTTGTTCAACTTATGTTAACAATTGTTATTTCCATAGTGGGCTTGTGAGAGATCTTTTAGTAAGCTGGAGCTCTTACTTGAGAGCATTGATGGACCAAGCTAGATTGTGTAACCTAGCATTCCTGAATGTGGAGAGAGAGAAAAACTGAAAATGATGACTTTGCAGACAAGATTGACAAATTTGCATCAGTGAAAGCAAGGAAGATGAAATTTTAGACCTAACCAGCACCTTCATTCATTGTTTTCATTTTCTTAAAGTTTTTGTGCAATAACTTATTAAAATTTATCTTCTTGTGGTGCTATTATACTTTCAAAATATCTCAATGAAAAATTTAAGATTATTAAAAATATTCATCTTGTCATGGATCATTTTATTGATATTGAAACACTAAAAGATGATTTTGTAATGTCATAATGTTTTAAACAATTGTTTTCTTCTTGTGCTGTTATTTTATTATTTTTTTCTCAAAAATGTAAAGGACAAAGGATGTTTTCTTATAGTCTGCAGTCATGAACTTTAAAAGATTTTGTTTTAATGATAATTCTGTTGCCATAATTTTGTAAAAGAATACATTTATGTGGTACCATTATATTGTCAAAATTTAAATTCCCTTTAAATAAAATATAAAAGAATATGTTGATATATCAATATGTTGAAGTAGCATAATTTATTATATATGAGATCTGATCATAAAGTATTGGGACTGTTGCTATGGTAATGGAGCTAAAATATGTAGAGTGTAGCCACTTGACACAGACTGAACTCTGTCACATGCACACACACACTTTCTCGCTCACTTCTGTTGTTTATAGCAGTACTTGGAAGGAAAATGTGTAGAGTGTGGTCATCTTACCACACCACGGAGCTTCCATCATTGTGAAGCTGTTTTTGGACAAGTACAAAATTCCTTAGATCCAACAAACACCATATTTCCTAAATCTTGCACCTTGTGACATTTTCCTCTTCAAAAATCAAACCCCAAGGAACAAGATTTCAAGATGTCGAAATTCAAGAGAATGCAATGAGACAGCTGCTTGCTATCTAAAAAAAAGAAGTTCCAGGAATGCTTCCATCAATGGAAACAATGCTGGATAAAGTCTTACTTCAGAAGGGGACTACTTCGAAGGAGATTAAATGACAAATTGATGTGTTGTAATTTCGTTTTTATAACACCAGTCCCGATATTTTTGATCAGACCTCATATATTATTTTAATGGTCATGACTAGTAGGTCTGCTTTGCACTTTGGTAGGGTATCAGATATTAAGATAGGGGTGTAATTTTGGTGCTTTGCTTTCTAATTTTTTTTCCAAATTTTCCTGAATGTTTATTTTATCAGTTGTGATAAAAAGTCAAATGTTTATTTATTTTTACTCACTCCAAGTTCCAAATGATACAAGTGCCATCTGTACTGACTGATACGCAATGCTGGTCAGTGGGGAAGACCTTGATTTGAGTGACGCAACCCTTGTGTTCTTTCATGGATTCAACAAGTCCTGTTTTGATTACATCTTTCTTGTGAGTGTAGCCTGTACTCACCTCCCACACTCTAACCTGACCTTCTCCCCCACCACTAACGATACGTTTGGCATCAGACATGAATGCGATAGACGTCACTCCACGATTGTGTGCATTCTCTATTTGGTACATTATTTTGCCACTCTCTGGGTAGTAACCTCGGATGCGTCCATCATTCCAAGCTGCAAATAAGGAAAAAAGAATATCAAATAATTTGAAATGTAACTTTTATTGATGGAAAAACAAGCCAGTGATGTGTTGGCTATACAAATATTTAAAGCAAAATATGAAAGGGAAAAATAATTAAATCTGCAAATGGAACAATAAAATTAAATAAATATATTTTTTCTGTATAAAAATAAATAAAAAAACATTTTCCTATATTTTATATCTGGTCAAAGGGTATAAAACATGTAACAAATTACACATCACTTATTTCGATTAACCCGTTACTTAGAATGATTACTTTGCTACTTATGTAAATGTAAAAAGTCTTAGTTGGCAATAATATCAGTGACAATAAGAATGCACTGTTGATTATTTACTGCTAATTTGTTTAAATAATGTACTGACTATTGCATCACATGGCAATAATTGTAAGTAAAATGCTGCTCTAAAATGAGTAACTAATTAATCATTTTACATTCTCTGAATATCAGTGCCTATAAAAAATGAGTGAAGTAGTAGTATCTTCTTGATCATTTATTCATTTATTTTACCTGCAATTTTTAATACTTGATGAAATATTTGTACAGTTTTACTTGACTAGGGGAAAAAAAACATTGGTTGCCTCTCTTACATTAATTGATCTTTTAACTGGAATCAGTAATGTTTTGCCTAAAGATGAGATATAGCAAATTATATAAACCTGGTCCTATGCAGTAACTTTAAAGTTTATGCTGACACCTCTGGCAAGGGTTGGTGAGACTGGGCTTTTTTGCCATTACCCATACATGGGTACCCACATTATGACAAATTTAAATCATATTTGCCCTTGTGGAAGCATGAAAAGTAAACCCGGGAAAAGTACAATAGAAAAAAAAATAAAGAGAAAAATTTACATATCACCGAGTATTTCTCTATGATTTAAAAAAAAAAGAGGTAATTGTTGATACAGTACCATTTTTTGCCTAGTAATTTTTTTTATTCAAGAAAAATTACAGATAAAATAAGAGAATGTTAGATACTAAAAGATCATTTCTGTCTGAATTTCAAGGATGAGGATCTAACACAAGAATTTGAACAAGAATCGTCCTTTAATAGTAATACCCTACCTTCAAGACTTTTTCTTTTTAAGATATTATCAAAACAAACCCAATGAGTTTTGTTACAATAATTTCTTGGGTTTATCTAAATATGATGTTCACTTTTACAGCTCTAATTTAATCTCAATTGGTGCTATTTGGTATTGCTTGAATAGTTTTAATTAATCAATTTATTTATTTATTTATTCTTCTTCATCACCATCGCTACTACAGTATATATATTTACATCATCTAAATATTTTGAATTTGCAAAGTCATCTCCCTTGAGTTGCTAACAATTATTGTCGAATGTTGGCAAGATGTGTGAATCAGTGTTTTATCGAATTTTACAAATATTGTTTTATATTACACAATTATTATCACATTTAAAATCATTTCTTTCTGATTTTTCTATTTAATGATGTATTAGTTGTATATCAAGAACTATCTGGTTTCTGAGCATAAACAATTCATTGATTGAATTAAATAAAAAAAATAATTCTGAATTTTCTAAGTTTGACCAAAAAGTTGATTCAGTAAAAATAAAATGTAGTAAAAAAAAAGATCAATTATTAAAACATAGAATATTAAACATCAACTAAAACCATTTAATCTGAATAGTTTTTTTATTATAGCTTTTAAAATAGATATATTAAAATAAAAGTATATATTAATATATAATGCATACAAATATATTAAAACAAGGAAAAGAGCAAGGAAGAAAAATTTATCATGAAATTATCAAAAAATTATTTAGAAATTTAAAAAAATAATAACCTGTTTGTTTTTGTTATTTTTCAATTAGCCATTAAATATTTTCCTTTACTCTTCTTGTTCTTGTTTTAATATATTTGTATGTTTTATATATTAATATATACTTTTTTTAATATGCCAATTTTAAAAAATAATAATAAAATCTCATAATGATTGCATAATAAAATCCAGTTGGCAAGAATAAAAGGAACTTGACCAACAAAGATCTGGTTTGTTTCTTTCTCTTTGTCAGATATTTTTAATCGGAAATTTTACTTTAGAATTCTATCTTCCCAATAAGATATTCCTTAGGAATTAATAATTCTTGATATCTCTCCTCAATCTAAAGTTAATCCTAAGTCAGCCTCTTTATTTTGAGATAAACAATCTCCAACTGACACTAACTGATTGTTCTCCACTATTTATTACTGATAATGGCAATTATTTTCAGACTTACCACTCACAATAACTGATCCATCTTTAGCAATATCTAAAGCATTGCATGTCATGTTATTCACTACAATTCGAAGTAATTCCTTCTGTGAGGGAGTGTGCCAAACACGAATTTGTTCTGCTCCACAAGTGAGAAACAATTTTGGAACACCACTGGAATACAAAAATATAGCAGAAAGATGTGTTGTGATGACAAATGACTTTAATTTATTTTATTTTATTAGTATTTTAATCTGACCATGAAAGCTGGAGTGATTGTACAAGACACAAAAGAAGTGAAATTTTTACAAAAACAATTTGTGTAGTGAGCAAGCAGATATATGTGCTTACACACATTCTAAATTAAGGTGTCTTTTTTTAATGCCATCTTGCTTCAGGATGTTAGCAATCATAGCTCTCTACAGTTCCGAGTTTTCTTCTCTTAGACTGGTTGTCACCCAAGGCTAGAGAGCCCTGTCTACACTACTATTTATCCCATAACTTAGGTGGGAGAAGAGATGTATTCATGTATTTCCCAAGGACATTTTTGTAAAAGTGAATGCAACTGACTAGCACAGAATTTGAATTTGGCTCACCAAATCCACTTTCTGTACTGATAACAGTTGCACTAAACACACATCTAACTATGTCTTTTTAAAAATATATTCTATTTCTTCAAACAGATTATAAATTAGGTAAAAATTAATTAGTTCTAATCATACCTTGTGATTATACAATATCAATATTTGCAAATTCTTTATAACAGTTACAAAATATTCAAGGGTACTTCATTATGGTGTAGTGATTAACAAGCTTATCTCACACATCCTGTTGAGTGTTCAATAGCCAGGATTTCTGGTGATTAGTAGCTAGAGACCAATATAGATAATAAGTATCAGCTTAGTTTGTGGCAGGGGGTCTATCTCTAGGAACATCTCTATTGCATCAATGGGTAGAATAATTAAGTATGTCTTGTTGCCTGTGACAAAAGCCAATAAAACTAGACAATTTCTGAGCACACCCACATGCAAAAATGTGAAGGGGTCATACATTAATTATGGTAGGAGGTGAATCAATTTAGCTTGACTGAGTAAATACTCAAAATATTCAGAGAATTTTGGAAATGACTTACAAATATTTCACATCACAAATGGAACACTGACTTGGCATATCAAAAATGCTAGATGAATTCTCTCTGCAAATTATTCAAGTCAAATTACAAGAAAATGACACACATTGAGAAAATGGAGATAAAATAAACAAATAAAAAAGAATAATTACTTTGCTTTCATCACAACATGAATTAAAAAGATCTACTACAGAAATAGTGAAAAGAAATTGAAAGCAAAATGAAGCTAAATACATAAATATACATATACAAAAAAAACATAAGTAATCTTGAGAGATAATAAATGGGTTTGTTTTTGAAGAAAGTAAAAATGCCATACGCAGGAAATATGATATCATTGACAGCAGATGAATGTCCTGTGTTGAGAAGTTTGCATGTGAATTCCATGTAGTTAAATCTGTACATATTGGATGTGTCGGTACCAACAAAAAACTGAAATTTAAAATAAAAGCAAATAAGAAAATATTCTGATTACTGAAATAATTTGGGGGAATTGGAAATGTTCTTAGCCTTTTCAACTCAGTGATTTTATTTGCTTTTATGGCTTATCAACCTTTTGCAGGTTATTTAAAGCCAGAAAATAGTTTTAGATTGTGAGAATTCTTTGGAGATAATAATAATTTACTGATGCAAATCCTGCTACTTAACCCATAGCTAGAGTGGGTAAGAGGTGGATTCATACCTTTCCCAAGGGTATTTGTGCATGTAATGAACCAAACTGGAATAAGTACTTAGCCCTCTGACTTCCAATTCTGAGTCATTACACCACCCACACATCCAAGCTTACAGCACCTGGTATTCCCACTCAGTCACAATGTACTGTATATAATGTTTTAACTTTCTAATAAGTGAAGTGTTTGAGAGTTTTCCACGCATTCTCTTTCTCTCTCTCTCTCTCTCTCTCACACACACACAGAGCAAAGATTTTGTCAGTAAAAGAAGACAAATTATTTGAAAAGACAATCATATATTTATTAAAGGTTTTGATATTGTGTTTCACTCTCAGATCCTCAGAAGATCTTCACATGAGAGTGAAATATTCATAGCCCTGTGAATAATAATATTAACCATTTCCTTATAAGGAAACATTTCACATTCACTGACTGAGCAACCAGTGCTACTTTCAGTTGAAATTTATAAAATTTTTCTATTGTATAATTTTTCAGGAAATTACATTTCTCAAATTCACTGTTATTGCTCTTTCCACTATTGATGGAGGTTTCATCCCTAACCATTTGAAATAGTATGCAACATCAACATCTTGACGATGTCTATTTTTTCTTCAAGCTACATGTGTTATCTATTTTAGTTGTTTCTGTTGTTTAAAGTTTTCAAGTGATGTGGTTTCTGTTATTTGGTATAGTTCTTTGCTTGTGATTCTGTAGCACAAGTCCACAAGGTACATAGAAAGATGTTCTTTGCTAAAACCTACAGGTTTCATTCACTCAAAGTCATTTTTAGTCATTGATCTGAGAAAGCAGTTGGACACAAATGACAGTTTTGATATTTCTGAACAAGTTTAATGTTATGCATGAATTCCACATGAAAATCTTGATTTGACACAATTTAAGAAAATGACTCGAGTTTTTAGGTTAATGTTTTGGTTTTGTGGCAATGTGTGGTATTAACACAGTCTACTCTATGTTCAATTTTCTTATCTCCTATATTAAATTTGTTATGATCCATGATTTGTCTGATCCATGCAATAAGGTATTTGAAGTGTTTAGAATTTACTAATTTTAATAATAATTGCGTTTTTAATTCACTAGTGGATTATTACAAATTTTTCTGTGAATAGAGACAAATTGTACCTTTTCTATCTATGGGTTTTTCAGATTGGTGAGTGCTGTGTGCTTAGAATGTTCACATTTTAACCATGAGACCTTGGTTCAAATTTCACCATGTTCAATTTGTCAAGAAGTAATTTTTTTATATCAGCCTGGGAAGAAAATCCCAGCATGTGTCACTTTTGAGAAATTCCTGAAAACCATACCATGAGTTGATCCAAGACTTTTGAGTGAAATTGGGTAGATGAAACTGTTTGGAAGCCGTCAGTGGTTGTACTAGCAGAAAATCACAAGTCATCATGACCAAGATTTTCGGCACAAAGAACATAAATGCTTTTCCAAAGTAAAACACAGCGTTCTCCTTTGTTGCCACATTATTATTTCCTTTGATTTCTGTTGTATATGCATTTCCTTCCAGGTCCCAACCAGAGACTTAAGGTCAGAAATGGCTGCATGACATTTTCCACTGATCATTTTTGTAAAAAAGCAAAAACTAAGATCACACACATTTTACATAAATAAAGTTCTTTGTAATGCACGAGCTGTACAAGAACAATTTTTTGTATCTCTTTAAGGCATGGGCTACCAGGAATCCCTTCAATGAGTCTATTGGAACCATTTCCAATTAATCCAATGGCTCTAACTGCAACTGGAATTATTGATGTCCTCCTATGCCACATTTTTGAGATTTCCATTTCAAGACACTTGTATAGTGATAGTTTTTTGAATATCTTCAAAGATACATTATAATCTGCAGAAACTGCTATGTCAATAAGAAAGAACGTTTTGTTCTTTGATCAAATATTATTATTATTATCATATGAAAAAATTGTCAGAGTAGCAAAATAGAATATTTGACACCTTGTTCAAATTCAAGTGATTTCTATTAGTATTTTTATTATATATGCAATACCGTAAATATGAACACTAATGGGTATGTCCCAATCCTCATAAATACGTTGGACACTATTGTAAGTGGGGGTAATATGTTGTCTAAGTAGTCCACCACTAGCAGTGGCTTACCTACTTCATGCTGATGGCGAGTATTGTATTTTGTTGATGTTATAAAGATTACCATTTCATTTTCAACTTCCATTTGGTTATTCCTCATTCAGTAACCTTTTCTAGGTTACAACACAATGATATTATTTTATCTCAAGTTATATATATGCAAATTAAAAATCATTTGAATTTAAATCTGAACAGGGTGTCATGTACTTAGATTTGTTGAATAGTTAAATATGAAATTATCAACTTTTTAATTTATATTTGGTATATGTTATTTGTTATATATATATATATATATATATATATATATATATATATATGTATATATATATATATACACACACATATATATATATATATATATATATATATATATATATATATATATATATGTATATATGTGTGTGTGTATACACACACACACATATATATATATGTGTATGTATGTATGTATGTATGTATGTATATAATCATCAGAGTAAATAAAAGTTTTGATATATTTGTTTCATATAAACCCTACACAAATTCCTATATATATGTTAACCAAATCAAGTAACTCTTTTTACTAACTACAACTAACTTGTAGTTGATAAAAAATACATTGCTCAAGTTGGTTAATTTATGATATTGTAAATGAAAATTTTCTTCAGTTGTCAAAAATAATAAATGGACATTATAAAATACTCTTTCTATAATAATTGCTGCCACAGACACAATCATGAAATTTTAGGGGTAAGACATGTTGCTTACAATAATTTTGAAGCTGCAGTAGTAAAACATTGATATAATGATAAATATTTAGGAGAAAAATACTTAAAGGATAGTAGAAAAGTTTGCCCTTTAATTCAATGTTAAGTAAATTTGATGATATAAATGAATATTACTTTGTAAACATAGGATCTGAAGATGTCATTAAGAATGTAATGGTTAATTTTTAATAACATACTCACTTGATGCCCTGCTCCTCGAAGAGATAAGGACATAATGCTGCCTTTGAGTTTGTGGGAATTTCTGTGAAAGAATCAGTAGAATTAAAGTTAAAAAAATCTCCAAAAAACAGTGATGATAATTATGATGAGAAAGAGTAAATGTAGAAGAAAGTGATGAAGAATAGAAAAGATTGTTACATAAATAAAAATAAGTCAACCAGTGGAATGTCTATGAATAAAAATGCAGAGTAACTCACTAAAAATAAGGTTTCTGGGTTATAAATAAGCTTCTATAGCAATTACTTCTAAAATACTTTATCTTTTCAAAATTTTACACATATGAGGGTAAAACTGTTGGAAGTTAGTTTCATTAAATTGAGTTTCCAACATGGCAGCAAATATTGGACGATTTCCTCACAGTTGAAGAAGAGACTTGAAGCAACAGAGATGTGGTTCTACTAATGAATGCTAAGAATACCATGGACAAAAGCTTTAGTAACATGGAAGTCTAAATGAAAATAGGAATAAAAAGGAAACTTATAATCAGAAAGAGACAGATAAAATTTCTAGGACACATATTGATAAAAGAGGCCTGATGGTAACAGAAGCCAAGAGAAACAGTGATTAACTGACTTAATATGTTTGTGTGAAGAGATGGCAGAACAGGGACCAAAAGGATGATAAAGAAAAAACTTGCATAGAGCAACAAAAGACAGGAAATCATTGAGAGCCATGGTCGTTTGATCTCCTGAAAAGACTGCATATAAAAGAAGATGAAAAAATGGATTGATTTGATTGTTGTAGAAAATTAAAAAGATCCCAGTTTTATATTGCAGAGTTGTTTAATCTTTATTATACACTGATTTATTCAAAGTCATCTTGGTTGTTTTGGTGATAATGTTTAGGATGCTATACACTCTGGCCTTCTTCAGGTGCTGGCTGTATTTAATATTATTCTTGGAATTTTGAATTAAATCTTTTATTCAATGTATGGAGTAGACTGTTCTCATTCTGTTGTCCATATCATTGTATCAGGTAATGATTATAACCAAAAAGTCATTGAGTAATAACAATCACATGGTATAATTTGGGAGTCTTAAGCCTAATGGCTGTTATATTTTCATTCTTCCATATGGTGTTCAATTCCATGTTAGTCCTACTGAGGAGGTTGTGTTAGAACCTAGCATATACTCTATATACTCTGATTCTTTCAATCACCTTATTCTCCATTCTTGCTCTTAATTATTCTGATTTGTTTCATATGAGTTGGAAATCTCTTCTTTCTATACATGATCAACCATACCTGACTTCATAGTTTCTCTACAAACAACTACATTTTAAGGTTCTTTCATTTTTACCTTTCAAGAGCAGCAGTTCTCGCCTGTATACTTCATGCTATAACTGTATAGACTGTTATCCACTCAGTTTTTGGTCATGTTCTAATAAAGGCTTGACTTTAATCAGTTATCTTGAAATAGTAGAACTGTCCTGATGATGTATGGACTGTAAATCCTTTTTGTCCTTTTTAATATACCTCTGATTAAAGGTAAATGGACATTGATAATTTTACAACTATTTTCATTTATGCTTGCTCTTCTGTTTGTGGAATCTAATGTTATTCTTGTTAGTTAGTTGTTACTCTGAAAGATGTTCCTAATAATCAGCTCTTCTTAGCATGCCTGTAACATCACTTATGAATTTTACTTGATGTTGTAGAATGATATCTTTCTTCATAGTATATAGCTGGTGGGAATTGCAACTCAGATATTTTGTCTGGAGAATGTTATTATATACAGATATCTTGAACTGCTCTGAATGAGCTATTTGGATATTCAGGAAGGCCAGTTTATTGTTTGTATCCATTTTTAAGATAAACTGTATTGAAGGTTTCATTGCATTCATATGGTCCAGCAGCAGTTGCTCATCTTCCTGGTGAAGCTAGAAGATAAAGTTATCAGTTATTTCCTCAATGTATTCCATATAATATGTGTAGTGGTTTGAGCCACTTACCCTCCTTACTATCATAAATGGACTGGTCCATTCATGATAAGTAGTCCTGGGTAATTGTCAAATGAAGAAAATAATTCTATTGCAGTGAGTTGTCTAGCTGAGTACTGAATACTATTATCGCAGCCAGACCCCACATCACAACAATATGTTTGCCATCACTGAAGACAATGGCAATTCCATAACTGTGCTTTCTTTCTGATAAAAGGCTCAGTTGGATGTATTTTGTCTGTATACAGAATCTCAACATCTTCATTAGGTTGTCTTTGGGGCCTGATTCCAATTTATACTAAACCACTGATAGGTCATCATCAGTGTGAACCTTGGTAAACAGGCTCATAATATCCAAAGTTACATTCTATTTGAAATGAATGGGAAACTAATTTCCTCCACAAAGTGAACAGAGTTCTTTAAATAGGATGAAGACTTGTCAGTGGGTTGACTATATATCTACCAGGAATTACACAACTGACTATAGGCATGAATAAAATGTACATCTTTGTAAATTTGAGGCAAAACATATATATGTGTATGTTTGTGTGTGTGGTAGTATATTACATTTAAGTTCTACACTTGAATATCTTCATTGTGCTAGATGGCTGTTGACCCTACAAGAAGGTTCATCCACTCTTTGACAAGTCTTGTTTTTAATCCTGCTGTGTGTCTATCTACTCTCCTCAACAGAAAAGCCTAGTAGGGGAATTGGTTTAGTTGCAGATGATCTGGGTAGTATTGGATTGCATAGTACCAGTGGCACTTGTAAAGTGACCTGACATGAATATGTATTGATATTATAATATTAATATATCCTACTGTTCAAAGTAATCTTATTTGTTATTTTCAAATTAAATACAAACATGATTTTTTGTACTTTGGGAATGAGCATCCTATTAAATACATTTTTTTATCTGTTAATCCATTTTAAAACAAATAGTTAGAATACAGATGTCAGTAACAATATATTACTTCTTTATTCAATAACAATAGTAGCAAAAAACAAATTAACATGGAAACTTCCAAGTGTAGCAACCTTTTTTTTATATTTTGGCTCAAATTAATATGAAATGTCAGCACTTAGTTTTAAGATTAATTTTTTTTATTTCACCCCAAAGTAAGGCAATAACACCACTAAGATGCAAGGGGTTAATTAGTGTTAGAGAATATGGGAAAAATACTAGTAAAGAGTGAGAACAATAAAAAAAACAAGACTTAAGATGACAGAAGATAACATTGCACTTACATTTTTGAAGTTGGCTGAGAAGCAATAATCTGGAAGAGAGTTCCACAAGTAAGAAGTGTGATAGAATAAACTGTTAGCATAGAACTTACAGTTACATCTAGCCATTTCAACTGTAAAATGAGACCTTCCTGTCAATGTAGTACTGTGCTTAAAGTCTAAGTACCTTAGAGCAAAGTTCATCAAAAAAATTACTTCAAATGTATTTTTAGAAAAGGCAGAGGGAAGCCACATTATGGCAGAGGAAAAGTGACTAAAGTTGAGATGCCAGGTTAGGACCAACAACATTGCAGGTTCTTTTTTGGATTTTATCAAGAATCTCTAGATATATAGCTGGAGCACCACACCAGATGTGGCAGCAATATTCAAAGCAAAGACAAATGGTAGACATAAATACATAAGATAGATTCTGGTGAGAAAAATGTGAAAAACTGCTGCAACTTTGTTTTTTTGCAAGCTTCAAAATAGATCAGTACAAAAGGACTTGAAATAGGTTTTTATTAAGGTAGATAAAGAATCAGAAACTAACATTCACAGGAAATTAAAAAAAAACTATGTAAGGGCAAGTGTGGTGCATAAATTAAAAAATAAATTCATTGGTAAAGAATGAAGCAACTTGTGTTTTTTTTCTCCTTTCTTTGTTGAAGATACAACACATAAATAATAAAAAAGGGGAGGTAATACATCTGCTAAGTCATTCTAGGATTACCTTCAATAAATTACAAGCAATAAAAAGAAGGCACAACTTTAGGGGATTTTCATATATTAACATAAATATTTTCCTAATTTTCATTGCTGCACAAATCAAAAGTATATTTTCTTATTTCAAAAACTAAAGTTTCTTTAAAAAAATATTCCCTTTTCTCTTGTATGATTTTACTATCTTGCAAGCTTCTTATTTGAAATAAAACTTGGAATTGAATTTCATTGACAAAGATCCACTCACTTGGTCCTTTGAAATTTGGTGCTTTTGTCCTTCACAATTGCCACAGTGCCATCACCTGCTCCGACAAGCAACTCAAGGTGACCTCCAGTTTTTACAAGTATCAAACTCTGAACTCCCCTAGAAAACATTTTCTTCTGAGGCCCAATTACATTAAGCGTTGAGGTTTTCATCGTCACACACAAAATGTCACCTGTTGTAGTTCCACAGTAAAAATAGGAATCATCCTCTTCAACCTGACACAAGAAAAAAAATATTCAGTAAGATTATTTGAAAATATTTTAAATAAAGCATTGCATATTTGGATGTTTAAAGAAATCTGTGTTTCTCTTACAAAAAAAAGTCTATACCACTTATGAAACTTTTATTGATTAAAACAAATGAAAATCTGTTGGTGCTAAATCTGCTGAGTATGGAGGATGTGGAAAACCCATCTAAATGACCTTATGATTCTTGGGTTTGTTTTGCAGAATGTGTCCTTGCATTGTCATGCCAGAGAATAATGCCATTTCTTTTTACCAAAGCAGAACACTTTTGAAGTAATACTTTGTTTACCCAATCAAATTTTTGGCAATAAATGTTCATCAGTGATGGTCCTTTCATGTTCCAGTTGCTCGTAAGGGATAACAGCTTTCATATTCCATCAGACACCAAGCAAAGATTTCTGTGCATGGAGTCCTAGTTTTGGTGTTGGCACTTGTTTCTCATTTTGTGATAAGCACAGTCTTTTTCACTTTATTTTGATATGCAAAGCCCATTTTTATCACTTGGAACAGTGAAATGAAAAAATTAATGTTGGCATTCCTGCAGATGGTGGAATGTTTTGTTTGGTTCTCAAGCAAAATCTTATGACAACCCCAGATTCCTACTTTGCAAATTTTCCCAATTCACTTGAGAGGTTTGTGGCCAGTTGAACATGACACATTAACTTGTTGTGCCAAATCTGTGGTGCTTTGACATAGATCCAATTCAATAGTGTCTTTCAAAAGCTCTTCATTCAGAGTGCGTTATCTTCCAGAGGGGGCTTGCCCAGATATATCGCAATCACCATTTTTAAATGACAGTTGACATGCATGAGCCTTCCCTGCATCTATATACATCACACAAATATTTTTAATGTTTCTCTATACCCTTTTGGAAATCATATAGGAAGCAATGGTGAATATGTTGGTATAATTCTCCATAAAACTCTGAAATGCACTATAAACAACACACTGTCAGATGAAGAGACGGTAAACTAATTCTAGACACAATTTCATACCATTCAACTGTGGTTCTGCCTTGTTTGGTTGACTTATTCATAGCAGTATAACATGTAATTACTTTCCAAACACCTTTTTATTTTTTAATAAAATGTTCATTATATTAAATATGAGAAATATTAATTCTATGCTTAAGTCTAGAAACAAAATATCATTTCGTGATGAATTGTTTAAATTTCCTGTTTTGATTTCATCACAAAGAATGATATTTTTCTTTCATGTTATCTGACATCACTTTATGAAAAGTTCATCATAAAACAAAATATGATCAACAAAAATTATTTTGTTTTATTTTATATTTGGTGGAATTAAAAAATAAAAAAGAGAATATTTTGCTCACAGCAATGCACTGAACAATTCTTTTGTAAGGTCCCAGATTCACTTCTGTTGGTCGAACTTTTCGGTTTTTCAGATCAACATCCCAAATCCTTAAACAGTATCTGCCAATAAAAGTTCAAAGAATAAATATTTGAACCATTTCATTTTATTATTAATCTGGTCAAATTATTAAAATATACAGTTGATCAATCCAAGATTAACAATGAATACCAAAATTGCAAACATAACAAAGCAAGGGATTTAAGTGAGGTTAAACAGAAATTAAAAACAATAAAAAAAAAAAAAATGAACATTTTATTTCTTGGCGATTTTTTATCAGGTTTCATATTAGGTTATCTCATAAGTAAAATTCCAAATTTGATAGTGATAAATTGAATAATATTGAATATGAATTCAGTTGGCACATTTGTAGGAGGAAAGAAGGACTGTTAAATAATGTACTCTTTTGGGGACCTAAATGTCAAAAATGGAAACAACAGAGAACATCTAAAACATATGTGTATCAACTAAGAAAGAATACTTGTTTGAGAAGTGAAGAACTAATAAAGATTATGAGAGACAGAGAAGAATGAAAGAAACTAGTCAATGGTGTTTGATTTTGCTCAAAATAGAACAAGAAAAAATGCCTTAATGTTAGCAATATGTTAGGATGTGTTTGTACAATTTTAAGTGAATAACTTACACTATCACTGTATGATTAATCTAACTTGACTCTCCTAAACATGGATGTATCAATGGAGTTCATGTAAAATTGAAAAAAGACAATCTGCATCAGGAGCTCCAAATATCTATGGCTTTTATGGAAGAGATTGTTTAAACTAAATAAATCGCTAAAAATTATGTATAAAATTTAGAGAAAGTGATTTCAGCCTAAGAAATGAACGAGCACATTGCACTGTTGAATTTAACAATGATTTGTTCTTTGGTCTGAATGAGACAGAAATTGTACTGTTACAGTTGAAGAATTTTCTCAAAAACTATTTTCAAGCCATTGAACAGTTTACCATCATTTGCAACAAGTTGGAAAGTTGCCTAAGTTTTGCAAAAAGGGTTCTGCATGATTTGACAGAAGCCAGTTGGAAAATAAAAGTGGATATCTGTACTCCTTTGCACTCTTGTGAATGCATCTTGCCATTTTTGAACAGATTAATGACTGCTGATTCAAACTGGATATTTTACAAGAATATAAAGCAATGCAACCAATGATTTGATGGAGGCAAACTAAAGCACAACCCAAAATAAACTGCAATGCAAAAAAAGTTTTGGTATATGTTTTCTAAGATTCCATTGTTGTAGTCTACTTTGAATTGCTACTGGTCAATTTTATGATTATAGCAGGCTTCTCTTGTCAGCATTTAGAGCATTTAAATAGTACTTTGAAAAAAAAGAAGCCCAGTTTGATTGGTTTAAAAAATGCTATGCACTATCATGATAATGTACAGTTCTATATAGAAAAGATCCCATCTGAAAAAAAAGTTGAAGAACATGGTTAGCACAAAGAGTTCACATTGTTTATTCTCCAGATCTTGCCTTGTCTGATTAATACATTTCTAAAGTTTATAGCATGATCTTGATTGACAAATTGTTAAAACAAATGAATAACTAGAAACTACCATCTCTATGTTTTTTCAAACTAAAAGACTATGCCAAAAATGGTATTATGAAGACCACTGGAAGGTGGTTAGTGATAATAACTTAATCTATTTTAATTAATAATTTTTTTAATAAACATAAATTTTTGCATTTTTTTCTGGCACTAAATACATAGGATGACCTGATTAAATGTTACAAAAAATGTCAACTAGAATACACATCTGAAAAATATTACAAAACTCTTTCCAATTATGTTTCATGTAATTAAGGTTACTTTATTTAGTGTTGGCTTTGAAGGAATATGTCTTTGTGATAAATGCATAAATAAGCCATTAATTTATATTGATAATAATGTTTTTTTAATGGGTAAGTACTAAGAGGTTCTAAAAGAAAAACAAAGAGAAACTGAGACGAGAGGTTCAAAAGAAAAAAAATCTAGTTAGTAATTGGTTTATCTCAGTCACTTTCAAGCACATTTTTCTTATTAACATTATTATTATTATTATTATTGATGTCTGATATTTTGATGATATTTATATATATTTTTGGTCTTTAAGAAACACTTCTAATGTTAGTGATATTTTTAGAAAGTAAACAAGACTCATGAAATATGAGAGATAATGGTGGAAGCTATTCAAGACTTGAGATTCCGAGCAAGGATGACCTTAAGCAGAAAAATTTTGAACAATTCTTTTTGGAAAAAGAAAGCTTGCATCAAGAAGTGTAATAAATTTCATGTTCTTACTCCCAAATTAAGATTTATCAACTACAACAAAATAAAAAAACACAAGAGAGAAAAAAGGAAGCATGTTCCACCAGTTTAGACCATTATAGTTAGGTACATGCTACATCCACAGTGTTGAATCACCCAGATAACCTCCATATTTCAGTTGTAAGGAGTAGATTTTCCAAGAACTGTTACTTTGTGGAACAGACACCTGCATGGATATTTGCCTGAGCACTAGAAATTAACCTCTTCAAGTCAAAGATCAATCATCATCTATCCTCCTTATTTTCATAATCTTTACTTACTACTATCTTGTCTTACAATCATATCACACACCTCATTCAGTAACCCTCTACCTTGAGTGGCTCTCGGACCTTAGGTGAATTTTAGTAAAAAAATGAAAGCATGACAATTAAATAAATGTTTCAAATTTAGTGTTTTTATTCTGCACTGTTTGTTGTATAACAAGTTTTAGACCCACCTAAAAAATGATTTTAAAATGTCCTTCAAGACAGGAAAAATCAAGTATTTATTTTGTGAAATTTCTTATACATATAAGAGAACATTGGATGCTGACAAATACTTCAGAGTGACTACTATGCTAATACCTAAAAAGTAAAATACTTACTCTCCTCCTGTCATGAATAATAAGTCAGATGTATTGGCAAATTTGCCACAAAGTGTCACTCCTGCAGTAACTGCTTGGGCAGGGGATCCACAAATGGCTTCCTTTGCTGAAATGTTCCAAAGCACAACACTGTAAAAAAAAAGAAAACAGAGCCATATATCTTAACATGACAAATGGTGTATCTGCAAAAGTTGGAATATAAGTCTTTTGAACTTTTATCTATCTATCTATCTATCTATCTATCTATTTCACTCTCTCTTTCCCTCTCACTTGTTATATATGTGTGTGTGTATGTGTGTGTGCAAGCTATCATGATATCTGATGTGTTTAATAAATTCCTTGAATTTTGAGATAGCCTTTTCATATCTATTTCTCTCTTTCTCTCTCTCTCTCTCTCTATCTAACTGTATTGTTTTAAAAAATTTGCAATATAGGAGGAAGAGTGTTCAGAATTGGAGATTTATAAGTATTTACAGACATAGTGCGGACATGGGAATCAACACTGCATCTTGACTGTCAGTTTCCCATTTCAATGTAATCTCTCTGTATATATATATGTGTGTGTGTGTGTGTGTGTATATGGTATTGAAAGTACTTGCAATATGGACTGAACATCTAAGCCATTTTACAGTTTTTAAAAACAAGGATTGTGTCGTTCAATGAGTAGTTAGTGAGTTAATGCCTTATTTAATCTGTTAGCAAAGTGATTTTGCCATTAATTACATTAACTTTACTGATTTATTCTTTGTATGACAACTTCTTTACTATATATATATATTACCCTCTTAATTGATTTAAAAGAATTGTTCAGAAAGAAAATTACAATTTAAAAAAATAAGCACTACTGAAATTAGCACTTCTGCCCCACCTTCCCAGTAGAAGTTGATTATTATAGTTAATAATTGACAATATAACTTTGGTAGAAAAACAGTAAAAAGTACACAAAGCAAAAAACACTGATGAAACAAGCCCTTTCGGGGCTCCAACCTTGTCAGGGGTTCCTGTGTAGTATGCATCACACTGGCCATGCAGATACACACATGCATATTATTAGTTGACAACTGACAAGATATATATTCAACTGAAAATACCCACTTTGACAACCTCAAACTAAGGGTGCAACCTATCTACTGGTGTGACTTATACATGAGTATATACAGTATTTTATACATCAACAAAAACCACATTTGCAAAACATTATTCACATATTAGAAAGAATGATCAATACATTTAATAGACATAAAATGTTTATTCTTTTTAAGAAGACATGTATACAAGAAGAATTGCAGCCAAAATATACCAAATTTAAGAATAACTTGTATAGAAATTGTAAGTAAATATCTTTATACTTATGTACTTAGTATTATACAGGGATCTATTGAGACTACTCTCCTCATCTTGGTTGTTTTAATCACATTTCAGCTATTCTTCTTCAGGTGCTGCTGCCTTCAATAACCTTCTGAGAATTTTCAACTGAACATTTTATTCAATCCACAGGGTTGATTGCTTTCATGCTGCTGTCTATTCTAGAGGATATTTTGTATTAGTTCTTTCTAGTTAATTCACCTGTATGATATCAATTTTATTTTTATCAAACCAGAGTATTTAACTTTCACTGCCTGACTTGAGGATAGAAATCACATTGCCCAGATATCTAGACACACTTAACCAACACAAGGTCCTTATTCTATTGAGTGCATACAACTCTACCACCACTCCCCAGAGGCACACACTGTCTCTATTCTCACAAGGTTAGTCACATTAAGTCATTAATGATTCTATTGTGATAAACAAACAGACCTTATGCTATTCAACAATAAGAAATAAGGTCATAAGATAAACAACTGACAAGATTACACTCTATTTTCCCATCAGTTTTACATAGAATTATGTTGTTTTTTTCTATAACTGGATTATGTAAGAGAAACAATTTAATTCAGAAGATTCTTTTGAAAGATTCTTTTAAAAGATTTTGGATTTATTTTCAAGTATAGATAAATTCATAAATATGCTTCTCATTATTATACATGAATCAATTGAAACTGGTCTCTTCATTTTGGCTTTTACATTCCCATTTTCTTTTGTTTTTTTCAGATGTATATCATATTTGGTAATGTTCTGTTTTGAACAAAACCCTTTATTCAATACAGGGAGGTAGACTATTCTAATTCTGCTGGCCATGCTGGAGGATATCTTGTATTAATTTTTCTTAGTTAATTTGTTCTTGGCTAAATTCTACTAAATCCAAGTGTATGAATTTCACTGCCTGAACCAGGAATAAGTGGTTATTCTTTCATAATTAAGCATTAGATTTAAAACTCCAAAATATCACAAATCCATAACTTGATTGTTCTATGAGGAAATTGTCTAGTGGATATAAGTAATAATTAATTGTATATCATTTACCTGGTGGATGCAAGCTCTAACAGTGATATTAAATGCTGGTTCAGATGAAAAATATACATGAGTCAAAATGTAAAATATATATTAGTCTAGATGTAAGAATGTACATTAGCCAAGATGAAGTAATGTATGCTGTTCCAGAAGAAATAATGTACATTGGTCCAGATGAAAGAATATAAAATGGTCCAGATGAAATAATGTATATTAATTCAACTGGACAGTTGTATATCCTTTCATCTTGCACCAGTGTACATAATTTTTTCTGGTTCAGATGAAAGAATATACACACGCCCAGATGGAAAATGTACAATATTTCATCTAGACAACTCTATATTCTTTCATCTATAATAATAATGTACACATAATGATAATGTGGTCCAGATGAAAGAATGTACATCGGTCCAGATGGAAGATCTACAATATTTTATCTAGACCAGTGTACATTACTTCATCTGGACAAGTCTATATTCTTTCGTCTAATAATAATAATGTACATTGGTCCAGATCAAATAATGTATAGTGGTCCAGATGAAAGAATATACAAGTGTACAGAAAGAATAATGTACAGATGAAAGTGTGTACATGGGCCCAAATTAGATAACACTAGTTGATATGAAAAAATATACACTGGTTCAATGTAAATTATTTCATCTGAGTAGTGTATAGTCTTTCATCTAGACCAGTGTACATTATTCCATTTTAGTCCAGATGAAAGAGCATACATTGGTTCAGATGAAAGAATATACACCTGTCCAGATTAAATAATATACATTGGTCCAGATGTTAAAATGTACATTGGTCCAGGTGAAAGAATATACACTGGTGCAGATGAAAAAATAAAGGTGACATCACAAGGATGAATTAACAAATATGCGATTTCTTCTAGCATGGACAACAGAAAGAGAACACCCTACTCTGTGTATTGAATAAAAGATTTTGTTAAAAGTTTCCAAAATATAACCAAATTAACTGACATCCAATGCAATGGCTTACACATCATGGCTATGAGAGCTAAGATGAAGATACCAATCTGAATAACTTACAGTGTATGATAATTGCAACTACAGTACACACATATTTTAGTAATTAAATTATATGTCAAGAAAATCCAAGTCTGTCTAAATTTTACATGTTTGATGAGACACATCTTTTGATTACACTTGTACATTTTGATTCTCTCATTTTGGGGAATGAACCAAAATTATCTTAGGATGAAGATGTAATTAATGTCAAAATGAACTGATTAATACCCACTATAAAATCTGGTGTTAATTATAAGTTTACAAAAAGTTTGTTATCAATTATAGAGATCTCTCTATGATTGATTAATGCCCATCATTCCAAAAATGATACAGTGGGTTTCATGGAAACTGAATTTAAACAAATCTCTTAGTTCCTTAACCACTTAGAAGTAGCTGACAAGATATCTTGAGAGAAGTTTCTTTTTACCAGGGTGGCTTTCTTCAAGTTTATTGTAGCAGTGAACCACATAGTGATTGAAAACACTTCATAGATGATGACAAACTAAAAATGATGATTACCTTGTAAGTCACTGGTGAAATATTTTAGTGATATGACATTCCACAAAAATATCCAACTGGATAAAAATATTCTTACCTGCCATCATCTTGCCCACCTAAGGACAACAAATACTTGTCATTTGGCGAAATATCCAAAGCTTGAACTTTGACTTTGTGAAGTGTGAAGCGACAGTGTATGTCTTTTGTTTCATAATTCCATACAATTATATCTGCCTGTAAACAAGATAAAATATCTGTACACAAATAGGTATTAAAAAAAGGTGAAACAAAAAGAAATTTTGTTATTTCAAAGGTTTTATAGAAGAATTAAAATTTTTTATGTATGATAAATAAAAGTTTATGCGAAAAATATAATTTTCTGACCCCTTTGACTACCCAGTGTGAAGACATTTCTAAACAATGAGGTGTTCAAATGGGACATTTTTGATAAGCCTTGCTTTTGAGCCTGATCATGGTGACTACTATGTCTGGTTAAGGGTAATAAAAAAAGTAATGTACTGGAAAAGAAGGATCAATTAGGACAGAATTTGAAACCTAAAGCAATTCTGAAAGTAGTTTAGTGAGACAGCTGGCATGATTATAATGGAAGGCATCAGCCGGTTTAATCTCTATTCCTCATGACTTCGTTTGGCATGAGTAGTCAGGAGAGATAAAGTCAGTAGAACAATTAACTTTTCAGCAGTGATTTGATAAACAAGAACACTGGACTCAAAAATACCAAGTAACCTGCAAATATCTCTGGGAATTTAAAACAGGCAATTTTGAACATGCTTGTCTGCAACTAACATGTAAGTGGACCAGGTTTCCCTCTATAATATTATGTGCACTCACTTGCTTCAATTGTAATTCTATAAAGCTGTACCAACTTCTGTAAGTTTTCCATAAAAAACAATCACTTAGCAGCTCCTTCCATTCCCCAAGGGACACTCCTGTTTTATTGACCTATCAGTCCACTATGATGCAAGAAAATTTGACAACACTTTATGAACTTCATTGACACATTACAATCTCTACCAAGAATTTTTATAACTTCATAGTAAGTCCCACTTTCATATGAACATTTTTTTCTACCTAGTCTAACTACTTAAAGTGCTCAAAAGAATATTGTGTGCAAACCTCTACATACATCTTCTTTTTCTTAAATATTATTGCAAATTTTTTCTGTTTCAATTTCACACTTCATATAAGTACTTTTTATTGTGTCCCTAAAGGAGTGTTAATTGGTAAATTTTTGGTATGTGTGAAATTCTCACAGATAAAAAATAAAAATCTTTTTAAGATGGAAAGCATTTAAGTCATGAAAAGAAAAAATATCAATTGAACTGAAAAGAAAAAACTTTAATGCTATTCTGTTTTAGGAAATGATTTGTTGAAGAGTTTCTTGATGTGATTAGGATTTCTTTGGTCATCTCTACCGACTTAACTATAGAATGGAAAATGTTATTTTTGAGCTTATTTCATTTAAAGATGACAGGTAACTTAATGAAAATATACAAGTTAACAGTCAATTAACATTATATTAAGGATTATCATGCAATAGATTAATGTTGGATTACTGTGAACATATTTATGCATCTTTACAAAACTTAGACTGCCTGCTGCCAATGTATACATGTTTTCCCTAGTATTTGTGCTATAAACTACATAGAACTTAGTGCCATTTCCAAGCTAGTGTAAATATATAGTAGTATGCAATATGTCTTGTTTTCTGATATATTTTTTATTATATTGTGTGTTGGATGTGTCATTTAGCATGGTCAGTACTGCAGATTATCCAATCAAAACTCAAATAACGACAACCATGAGAAACTCAGTCAGTCAATCATGTGCCATGCATGATACATGCTTAGGTGATCATGTATCTTTCAATGCATGACTGACGAGTCAGATTTTTCCTGCAGTAGGTTGCTATTTCTTTCTGTGGTAGACCAGTTGCCATCCAAGGCTGTAGAACCTGGTCTGTCCTGCTATTTACCCCTAGCTAGGGGGAGAAGAAGAGGATTCATATCTTTCCCAAGGGTATTAGCACGTAAGGGAATGTAATAGATTCAACTTGAATTCGAACTCAGTTCTTCGATTCCTCAATCTTTTACTCCCACTGTGCCCCCTCATGAGAAACTAGAGTCTTTATATTAATTTCTAGTAAATGACAATTTTCTATTTTTGATAAAATAGGTCAGCACAGGTAGGCATCAATTCTATAACAACGAGAGCAGTGAAAATTATATAGATTATGGTGAAAAATTAAAGACAGCAGCATCAATTGCTCAGTTCCTACTTGTTGGTGAAGAATCTTATGAAGCCACACTTTTTAAAAGCAGCACTTTTTAGCTGGAGAGAATAACCAATTAGTTATAGAGAAACTGATAACTACTGACATTAAAAAAAGTTAATTCTTTGAATTTTTTATAATGTAACAGATACATGTATACATGTGTGTGTGTGTAAATGATGAGCTAAAACATTATGACTAAAAATACATGAAAAGAATGACAACTACTGTCTCAACAACTGCATATGACATGGTCAGAGGTATATAGATAGATAAGCTTCATTTTGGTGCATTGAATGCTATAGTTGTGGGCAAGCTGAAAGATTCCATTAACTTTGATAAAGGACAAATTGTTATAGCAAGAAGACAATGTCAGAGCATTTCTGAAATGACACAGCTTGTGGGGTGCTCACATTCAGTTGTATTGAGTGAGTATTTGAAGTGACTCAAAGAGAGGAAACATTGCTAACTACTGACAGCACATTGATTGGGGCAAGACTTATTGGTATGAGATGTGAATGAAGGCTTCCTCAGCAAGTACAGGACACCAAAAGATATACTGTAGCACAAATTACAGATTAGCTTTAATTCATTTCTGTTTGAATTTCTGAAATGAGGAGTTATTATTTACATTCTTTACAGCTAGACTAATGTCCACAACTTTGTTGTTATCATCACAATATGAAGCCAAACTGAACCAGGGGAAGTTCAATTTGCAATATAAATATAATGATAAGAATGACATAGAAAAACATAGAAGACATGTGGCAAAAACAGAAGGCTCACCAAATTCAACTGGGATCAGCTCCAATGATCAGGTGTAACCTGTGTGGATGAATATCCCATGCAAGGGTCAGTCTTGCCAGACACCAAAGTCATAGACATGGAAATTGAGAAAAGATGAGTATAGCAAGAGAACGAAGTACTTAAAAATGAGGAATAGCTGACAATAATGCTAAATTGGGTGCTTATTTTGTATTTGTGAATTTTAAAGAAAAATCAGATCCTTTTGCCACAGTTCATATTAACTCTCCACACTTTTGTGGGAGGCAATGCCAGGGAATTCTACTGAAATGTAGTGTAATGTATCATTTAAATAACAAAAAATGTTTATTATTTATTATCTTTATACATGTGCTGGTATATCCATGCAATAAGAAAAACACTAAATAAATTCAACATGATTTACTTAGAAAAGGGTTGAGAAATTCTCTGTCCTTGTTTTCATTATCACATATATTTTTATTATCAATTTAACTAGTTTCTTCATGGAGTAGTTTTAAAAAGTTACAATATAAATTAACAAGAAATGAAGAAACGTGTGTAGATTAATAATAAAAACATGTCAACTTTTCAATCTTCTTTCAATTATTTCTTTTGAGCAATGATATTAAAGGGAGTTAACTCCCTGTCACGTTTGGATATCAAATTAATAAAAAAAGCATGTTTGCACATATAATTTTGATATGTATGAAATAATTAACTCTCTTAAGGTTCGGATAAAGTGTCATTTTCTGCTGCAATAAAAACCTGAAAGTGTATTCAATCCAATCCCAACACTTCCTGTTTTTTTTAACCATTCTAAAACAGTTACTCAATCATTTAAAAATGACCTCAATATTGCTTAACTTCAAACAAAAAGAGAGGAACATTAGTTTATGGCTGTACACTGATAAGTATTCTTCATTTGTGTGACTTATCAATCAGTTTCTCAGCAATCAGGCAAATGGAAGTGGAAACTTCCTCCATTTGTCATAACAAGTTTTTATTTAGGTCACTCACGTCCACTTTTGTTTTGCTTTATAAATAAAAACACTTGACCCAATCCATTATTGATTGCCTTTCTGTCCAAGCAGGGTGAGGTGTTTGGCCTGTTTGATAAAGATGTACATGATTTGATTTAACCAACCCTATACAAAGATTATATTTGTTGGTATACAATTATCCAGTAAAAAAAAAAACTGTGTTGTAAATTGATCTGTAAAAAAAAAATATTTGGAAAATAATGATATAAATTTTAATATATTCTATATATGTAATAATAGTAATATAATTCATAAATATTTAGTATGTTAGATAAGAAATTTTGAAATAAGAAAAACGTTTTTTTAAAAGAGAAAGCATAGAAATATTAACTTTTATGAAATCTATAAAGCAAATGAATAATGACTCAGCTATCTTTGTCTAATGGTTTGGGCAGGAATCTCCACATCTTACAGACAAAGCTTTCTATCATCATGTCTTTTGGTGGCATTTTGACAGGCATGCCACTATTTTCTGTCAAGTTTATAGTCAGTTTCTATCTACTTATTACTTACAGGGTTTCAGAGAGTTATCATTTAGTGTCAGTCAGTCACTCAAAAATGATACTACTTGTTTTTGAAAAATTGAGATTGCATTTGTTTAGGTATACAATAAGGGAGACTGATACAGTATATAGTTTTCACCCTCTTTTCTCCTATCAAACATCTGTGCCTGTCAAAATACTATAGGCAGGTCAGGAATGGTTAGATTTATATGTTTTTCACTGATTTTTCTTAGTGTGATACTGACATCAGCAGCTTTGAACTCTTCTAAGCAATGCTATTTTCAAAGTCACAACCAACTGTACCAATACAAATTCCCCATCTCTTTTAGACTGACCAGATTATTGCTTAACTAAAATAAGAAAATGAGCAAACATGTATAAACATGCATGGTGTGTCAAAAGAATGATTTTTTCCATGACATTGCTTTTATTTTAACTACATTCACTCTTAGGCAATGTTTATTGTTTTAAAAAGTGATGGTTAGAATTGTAATAAAACCTAAACATATGATGAAAGTGAATTTATACATTTTCTTTGTCATTGTCAATTAATCCAAACTTTATAAAATGGCAAATAAGGATTTACTTGTAGTTGGTTCACATATTTTAAAAATCTAGTAAATGATTATAAATTTATGAATAAAAATTGTTTTCACATTTATTTCTTTATAAATTGGTAAATGATAAACATTGCATTGCATTAGTTCTAATTGTATTAATTTTTAATTTCTTGAATATTGTAAATATGAAATTATTCTTGTAAATAAACAATCTAATAAATAAATAGTGTTTAATATTTTGTTGTAAATTCTCAAGAAACACCTCTGAAGGGAGTTAAAAAAGTAGTGTGATTGAAAAAACTGTCCTTTTGACACTTCATCTTATTGTGGAAATGTTTGCCAGAAAATGTATGTAGAGTATAATATTATTAACACCAAACAATAAATTCTCTGGTGAATGTATTTAAAAAGATGTTAAATAAAAGAACCAGGTTCTGAGATTGGGGATGTGGTGACATACCTTGAAGCCCATGTAGATGATTTGTCCTGAGGCCAAGTAGCGTCCAGACTTGGACACAGTGAGACAACTAACATCATTGTGGTGGCCAGACAGAAGAGTCTGCTCCTGTGTATTAATATTCTCTACAATGACCACGTAGCCAAGATGGTAGACAATGTGTTCACGGTCAGGATGGACAATTAAACCACTTGGGCTCAGTCCTACATAAAAAGACAAAGAAAAATTGTATAAATGGTTCACATTTGTGTGACATCATGTTGCAGAATGTGTAGGCTAGACAAAAATGGCAAAATGATAATTGTTGTGAATGTAATTCCAGACCCTAGCTTAATGACCAGAACTTTGATGACCCAAAGTAGGGGTGGTTTAAACCCCATGGGCATGAAATCCTAATGTTGATGGATTGTCTTTTATATATGACTGAAAAATACATGAAAAGAAGCAGCTCAGTAATAGCATTAGAGGAGTGAAGAGCTCTGATGTTCATCCAAGCCTTCCTCTCCCAGGAAGAGGAAGGCTTGGAAGTGGAAGGCTTGGATGAACATCAGAGCTCTTCACTCTTCTAATGCCATTACTGCGCTGTGATTTCAACAGTGAAACACACCATGCATGTGGAGAAGATAGGTAGCTGACCAATTTGTTAATATCCTTTCTCTCTATCTCTATCTCCTACCTTTTGTTTGCTTCAAGAAATGATATCTACTATGTCCTCACTAAAATAAAGTGAGTAAGAAACATGGAAATTTGTTTGATGTTGATTCAGTCTATTGATGCAGCATTGTGATCCCTACTGAGGAATTGCCAATTGATTACTAGACTCTCAGCATGCAATATAACAATCAAATTGATTTGATTTGGCAAGTGAAGTTGAGTTTATTGTGAGTCACAAATAATGGAGATCCATTTGAACTCAGCTCTCCACTTCCTCAAACTGAGGCATTATCCATGACTCTACCATGCCTCCATATTCCACTTTGTTGTGCTACTGGTGAGGAAGAAAATATATATTTTACTATTAACATAAATTATAGCTCTGTTATTATACATCAAGTACTATTTTATTAGCATCAGTACTCAATGTGCAATATTTCATATTTATATTTATATATATATTTAATATATTTTCTATTTATACATTATTTTTTATAGATACAATTTATTTAAATGCTCTGTTTTTTTTATATTAAATACTATTAATTACATTTACTGGCCTTAATGTTCTACTGTTTAATTAAAAAGTCAGAGCATTTACTTAAATAAATTGTATCTATAAAAATAATGAATAAACAGAAAATATATGACATAATTATCAGACTTAATCCATTTCATTATATATATATATATATATATATATATATATATATATATATATATATATATATATATATATATATATAAGCAAGTGATGATAAACAAAAGAAAAATGTTGTGTACAGTTGTCCCTAATTTATCTCAGTTAATCAGTTCTAAAACCCACCAACGATAAGTGAGTTTCTGTGAAGTAGGATTTTTTAATTATAAATCAAATATGTTTGTAGTTAGAGCATAGAAAATCTGTTTAAAACTTTCTAAATACAGTTTTTAACATTATAAGAGCTCTCTAGGCATGAAATAACATTCCTGTAGTCACCTTTGCACTTATATTACTCAATATATTAGACAAAATAAGACAAAATAAGGCATATTAGATATTACAAATATCATTATTATTGTACATTAAAATCACACACAAAGTTCCTATGTGTACATCACTTCATCATTGAACAGTTGCATTATTTTCCTAGGTTAGTGTGAACCTAGGAAAATAATACAACTTGTTTGATGATGAAGCAATGAAGAGATGTATTACACAACAAAGGTTACTACTCCTCTAAGTCATTTGCATAAACCTTCTTTATTCTGTGGAAGAACTAATTAATTTCATAAATAATTAATAATTTGATGTTTTCTTTTCAGCACATCCTTGAAATCAATTATCCTATTTGCATAAATATCTTTGTATGTAGTTTTGGTTTTGTTGCCAAAAATAAAATTTGGCTTTATTTTAATCAAATACAAGTGCCTCCTTGTTTTATACTCTGTTTGTTGTCAACTTACTATCTTTTGAACAGTTTTCTTTGTGGACTCCTTTGTACCAACACACAGCCAAACACATCACCAACAAGTGTTCCACAGCACACCTGCAACAATAGCCAATCAATGAACAACATGTTCTGATTGCCTTGGTTTCACCACACCCAATTTTTGAATAATACAGGCCTGGAAAAAGTTTTTGCCTACACACAAGGAGTGGTTGAGCAGCTACACCTGGTGTTGAAGAATTTGCAGAGGTGCTCAAATACATAGGCCTACAGTAATTTTAATACAGGGGTGTATAATTGACTCAGGCAACCGAGTGTGCACTGTATTATTTTCACTGTCGATCAACTGAAGGATCGGCTGTGTGTCTGCTCCTGAGATCTGGGCAAGAAATTTTTTCCAACCCTGTAGTAGACTGTAGTCAACCACGAATCAGCGAGGAACCGCAATGTGATTTTTTAATGAAAAGATCTGAAAAAAACTGAGATAGAGTGAAGTCATGAAAGTCAAAGCATGAAGTGGTGAGGGAATGACTGTATTTACATGAAATTCAAAAATTTTAAATGTTAATTTTGTTTATCATCATCTAATATGATAAAGTCGAATGATGAAATGCATTGACAAGGACTGAGTACTATTTTCTGATTGTCTATTCTATTCAATTTGTTTTCTCTACAGATAGAACATTCACACACACACACACACACACACACACACACATACATACATATATATATATATATGATAAAAATATAGTTTTAAAGAATGCTACATTCAGGGGTTTGAGTGCTCTATATCAGTGATAGAGTGTATGTAAATATAAAAGTTGACATTGTGGTGAACATCCAGTAGTGACAGTTGGGTGTTAACCTCACTGTACATATATATATATATATATATATATATATATATATATATATATATGTTTTGCAAAAAATTGGTTATCCAGTGTATTTCTGGAAGATAACCCTTTTAAGGTAAACAGTCCTTGTAATTAAAGTTCCCAATATTAAGAAAGAAAACATTAATAGCAAGTAAATAAAATTAAATGTTTGCCTTATCATCTTTTGTAGGTGGTATTCATTTGTTAGGGATTGGATAGTTAAATTGAATTAATTTATATTTTTTATCTGTAAATAAATTAATTTTAACTATTTAAACTTTGATAAGTAAAACATTTTACAAATAATTTTATTTGTTTGGTGTATATATATATATATATATATATATATATGTGTGTGTGTGTGTGTGTGTGTGTGTGTATGTGTGTGTGTGTGTGTGTGTGTGTATGTGTGTGTGTGTGGAGTGCTTGGTGAAATTATTAAGACTTTGTTTTCTAGACGGATCATGCAGAAATTAGATAATGTGTAACTAAGAGGCAAGCCCATAGCTGCACAACATTTACACACAGAGTGACAATGTAGTTATAGGCTAACCTCTCAGTCCCACTTTCATGATCATGAATCCTGTAGCCCCTTAAGATGGGAGGGGTACCACATCTACTGCATAGCAGCAGTGGTGTTTCCTGAATTTTCATTCTCCTAGACGGATTGCAAAAGTTATAGGGCCCAATCTGTCCTGCTATTTACCCATAACTCTGGGAGTAGAAGAGATGAATTCATACCTTTCCCAAGGGTATTAGCACGTAAGTGAATGTAATGAACTTGTCTGGAATTTGAACTTGGTTCTTTTCTGATTCCTCAAACCAAGCCACTATCCATTATTCCACCATGCCTCCATGTTCCACTTTATCTAATTTTTGTTATGGCAACATTCACAACACATACACACGCATAATATTACAATATCTCCACTATATATATATATATATATATATATATATATATATATATATATGTACATAAATTTTAAATGTAAGTTTATTTTCATAAAGAGTTTTCCACATCAAGGAATCAGACAGATATCTGGTTTTTGCTAATAATACTATTTCCCCTGGAAAATACCTCATCTACAAAAACATCTGTTGGTGAGTAATTCCCATTTCTCTGTTTGTTCCTTGGACTGTTGATGTAGGACACAGGCATGTTAAAAAATTCTGAACATAAAATCTTTCTCTCTGTGCCTAATTTCTGTCATATGGTTAATATTTAATAAATGTTTATTCGCTTGTCCTTGTTTTATTAACCAATCTATTATATATATATATATATATATATATATATATATATATATATATATATATATATATGCAAGCTTCATTAAATATGACAGACAAGATGATTTGATTAAGTTTTTTTATATAATTTATCATATGATCCTTTTTCTTTTCAATAGATAAATTACAAAAACTGTCCAAATTTTTATTTTTCCAAGCGCTTTTGGCGAAACATTTAGCCATTTTCAAGAATGGAATATATTTACTGTTAACTGGAAATGGATTGTTGTATGTATGTATTTAGTATTATAAAATGTTTTATTTTCAAAACACAATCAACATATTGTGTCTATGTTGAAAAGAAAAAAAAATTATAAGATCATATGATAAATTATATAAAAAAACTTAATCAAAGTACCTCGTCTGTCATATTTAATGAAGCTTGCATGAAAGAAAGTTTGCTGCCTGAATGCACAATATATATATATATATATATATATATATATATATATATATATATATATATATATATATATGCACACGAACACACACACACTAGTTTAGCTGTGGTGTCACCAGAGGGCATCAATTTTAGCTTTTGATATTTAATAAATACAAAGAAATGACAAAAGTCATTTTTAGCTCATAGATAAATGGATACCATTTCTATGAGCTAAAAATAATTTCAGGCATAAATAAATTACAGATTTTTATTTAAAATAACAGAAAATACTATTTTCACTATGCTATCAGAAGATTCTAATACACAAAGAGACAACTTTAATGAAGTGTTTGTTTTCTTTGTTATAGTTCTTTTTGTGGCTTTGGTGAGAGCATGTTTGGATGAGGCTAATTGTCTCTACTTAGACTTGTGTATATATAAATGATAATGTTTGTATATCTGTATTAAAGTGGTAGTTATAAAACAATCACTTATTGCTTTAACACATACTAAATCTTTAAGAAAATACAACTTATTTTTCATTGTCATTTTCAAAATGCCAATGAAAAGTAAGTTTTATTTTACTCAGAATTACTTTTTCTCAAAATAAAAATTACTTTTTTCCTTTTTAAAAGCACGTTACTTACCATTAAAACCGATTATCGATTCGAGTTTCAACTGTGGAAACTCGTGCGACTTCCTTTCACTCATTGTCCAACGATTTTATAAATTAAAATGATCAACTAAAAATCAACAACAAACAAGTGTTTGAAATTTGGTTTCCTTAGCAACCGCTTCACGATGGAGACGTTTACAAGAGAAACAACTCTACACTCAGCTACGACATTATTATTTCCCTTGATTTATCTTTTTTTTTTCTAATTTCATTCTCCATTACAATTCCCCGTTAAAATTATTCAGAATGAGAACAAAACAAAACCCATTTTTCAAATAAATTAAATGTAAATCAAATACAGACAGTTCAAATGATAGTAGGTCATTACACATTAATTTACAATATATTCTTTTCTAATAATTCTTTAATAAAAATAGTGCGTAATCAATGATTGCCAGATAATTTTTAATTTCTATATAATTCATAATCACTGACGTTATGATCTTTTTTCTGTATTTCAATTAATTTCTAGAGTAAAATTATTTACAATTCATTTCTAAAGTAAAATTATTACCTAAAAATGCATATTTTTACTTTTTTTTACACCTGCCGCAGTCACGTAGCGCCTTTTTTTTCTTTCTTTCTTTTTAGGCGCAACATCATAAAATTAGTCTGGGACGAGACGGGTTAAAATTTAAAAATGATAGCTAAATTTTTAATGTTTCAAATATAGTTGATTTCGAAATAATCTTCTTACTTAAAGTTTTTTCTTCTTAAAAGTTGTTGTTAATGTATGCCATATGGGTGTTTTGAAATGAATCATATCAATTCAAATAAAATTTTTATTTATGCAGGAATCAGAAAAGACATCGTCAATAATTTCACTAAACAGAAACTATAATGAAATGAAGTGAAGTTTAAAGCTCTTACGATGAGTTTTATTTTGTGTTTAATTGAGAAAGTGTTAAAAAAAAAAAGTAAAACAAAACTTCATTCACACTGGGGTATAAGGGGTGTTTGTACCCACACCAGTGTATTGTGGTAGTGAATTTGAATTTCCATTATGATGTGTGTGTGTGATCTTACTACGAGGGGTTTGCCAAAATCTGTCGCTCAGCAACATTGAAAATAGACGAAACCGAAAGATACGAAAAGTTGAGTAAAAATCGGAAGAAGAAAAATGAATCTTGCATGACTTCAAAGAAAAACATCCGACAACTGATTAAATTGTTTGCGACTAGAGAATGGTTGATTTTTTTCGTTTTTTACTAAGAATAATTTGTTAATTAGAATTTTAATAATTAAAAAATAATGCTTTAAAGTTTATATTCTGCACTTTTTCATTGGATAAAAAAATAAAATATCAATGACAGAATTCCGAGTTGGAAAACAGTTTGTTTTTTTTTTTTTGATAGTCTGTTACTTTCTTTTAGTTAGTGATGTCTGGATGGCAAGTTTAACGTTTGCTACAAGTCTTCCGATTAATTAGAAAAGAGGAGATTCGAATTTTCGTTGATCTATAATTTTGTTTTTCCATAAAAAATATGATTCAGCGGAAATTCTTACAATAAACTTGATTTTGTCCGTAACCCTCGCACAGAATTCTTAATCTGGAGATTTCTGAATTAGATTACTGTCCACTTTGAGAAACAGGGGGGATGTTTTGTTTTGTTTTTTTACCAAAAGCATAGAGAAACAACAAAAGGATTCCAAAAACAAACAGCCCCAGAATGTTTAAGCTCTCTAAATCTAAAAAAACATCATTTTACGAATCTGCAGCAGTTATTTCCAACAGAGGTGTGATTTTGAACCAACATTATTTCACTTGTAAACAAACCTTGATTCAGTCTGTAAACCCGTTATTAAAAAAAATCTAAGCAATAATTTATAGTTTAAAAGCGAATCCTGATCTGAAACGTTTTTTCAAAAGATTTGTGGACTAAATGGGAATTATTTTCACTCGGCTGTTCTTGTAAAAACTGGCAGACTCGGTAGAAAACCAGCGTTTAGTTAACCGGGAGAACATTAGTTACGAACCGAGAGAACTGGATAAAAATTTTAAAACCAGGTATCTCTTGACACGCTCAGGAGAGTTGATAGGTTTGCTTGTATTTATTTTAATAACTATTTAACAATCATTTTTCCTGATTTTCAATTAAAAATGTACACTCAGGAGGCCAATACTTACTAAAAAACAAACTTTCGGTTAAACATTGTACAATTTCTGTGTTTAATCATTAATTCTTTCCATACTGGCAGAAGTGTTTAATTTCTTAGTGCCTAAAATAGCTCAAGCTAAGAAGTGGGAAGTGTAATGATAATGTCAATTGGCATTGATAAAAAAAATGCTTTCCTATTGAGTTCACTTGTAGTCACCACTGTAATTATATTTTTACTCCCTCATGACAACAATTATTTCATGTTTGTTTAACTGTCTGTAAAAATTGCATCTACATCCAGTTGATCAATAATGCAGTTAAGTTTCATTTGATTGATTCATTTTTTAAAGCCTATCAACCCTTTACATTTTAGCATCCTGCTACCACTTTCTGATCAATGTTGAATTTTGTACAATTCTGTGCAAAAAAGAGGATCAAAAACTTACCCAGCTTCATACAGATTTTCAGGAAATATCAGCTTCTAATTGGTCAATAAACACACAAGTGGGCGTTGCAATCCACCCATGTACAAATATTTTTCCAGCATGTGACCAAGTCAAGTTTTCCCGCCATTTTTCTGTGATCCTGTCATGTGATTACATTAATTATAAATAGCAGACATAAGCTTGCTCACTTTTCCTCTTCTCTTTTCCTGCGAAGATGTGACCGTGAGGGATCCCGTCCTGACCATGTGCGGTCAGACGTTAAGAGCATATTCACGCATGCACCTACGTACAAAATTTTCTAAACTACATTACAAACATACAAAGCATTTCCAAACAAGCAAAAAGAACTTTTCTCTTTGAAATACTCTTCTAAAGCTATAAGTTTATTCAGCATTTCTCAGCTTTATAATTCATTCAACTGTTGTGAGCTCAGATAAAAATATTTCAATCACATCAGTAAAACTTTAATTCAGTCAAAGAGACATAACACCAACAAAATAATAACCTCTATGCATGTACATCATTACACAAAAATAAATATAAATGTTGTTGTTATAAAACCATTTTTGTTCCTTCTTGTGTTTCATATTTTGTGGTATTTTACATTAAATATAAATCGTGTGGTCAGGTTAATAAACAGACATCTACAAATGGTCACGTGTATATTAACATACCACAACAACATGTTATTTAAAGCCAGAAAATATTTTTTTGATTGTAAGAATTTTTTTTTTTTTGAGATAATAATAATTTAATGATACAAATTTTACTAATTAACCCATAGGTGGGGAAAAAAGAGATGGATTCATATATTTCCCAAGGGTATTTGCACATAAGTGAATATAATGAACCCAAGGAGAATTGGAACTCAGCTCTCTGATTAATGATTCTGAACCATTATCCATTACAGATATAAAATGTATTCAGTAGATACACAAAAATAGAAAGGGGTGTAAGACAATGATGTGTCTTCTCACCAGACTTGTTCAACCATTACCAGGATACATTATTGGTGGCAAACAATTTTAACAATATGAGATATGAAGGTGACACAGGTTTAATAGCAGACATAAAAAGGAAATTACAGGAACTCCTAGAGAAGGTAGACTTATTCACAGGGTCTTCATTCAAACACACAATATGGCTTTCACATCCAGATTCATTCTACATTCATTCCTAGAGAAGGTAGTAAAAGAAAGTGAGAAGAAAGGGCTAAGAAGACAGAATGCATGGTTGTCAGCAAAAGGAACATGCCATGATATGAACGATGAATTGGAGACACCAAAATCAAGCAAGTACAGAAATTTAAATATCTCAGAAGTGTTTTAACAGAAATGGAAAATGTGACACCAATGTTTGAAGTCACATTGGAATAGTGAACAATGCTTTCCAAAAGCTAAGCAAAGTATTAAGAAACAGGAAAATTTCCTTAGAACAAAGAAAAAAGTAATGATCTGCTATGTAATATCAATTCTCTTATATGATAGTGAATGATGAACAATTTCTTCAGAGATGAAGAAGAGAATTGAGACAACAAAAATGTGGTTTTACAGAAGGATGCTGAGAATATCATGGACTGAACATGTGAGTAATGAGGAAGTTTTAAGGAAAATGGAAATACAAAGGACACTTCTACTTGGAATCAAAATGAGAACTAGTGTAGATGGTTGGCAGAATGGGGATTAGGATGGATAGGAGAAAAGAAACTTTACTAAGAGTTACAAAAGACAGGAAGTTGTGTAGAGCCACAATTGCCTATATCTTGAAAGAACATGGCACATAGAAGACTGTCAGTTGAAGATTTCCTCTGATTGCAGCATGTATTACATTTTCAGGAGTTCTACTTCCAGAATGTGAATGTCTTTCAACAGATTCCTGGTCAAGTTTGAAATTTTAGTACCAACATTTTATCCGGGCTTCATTTGTCTGATCATCTCCAAAATCAATCTCAATCATTAAAATAATTTCCATGAATGTATGACCAATTTTCCAACAAGACTGTTTGCTGTGAACGTGACGGTCATAAAATATGCAATCTTATTCAGTGATATGTCACCCTGCTTGAGTAACTCTACAGGATGCATGTACAGTAAATACTTTTAGGATTGGTTAAGTTATATCAATGTCGATTCTCCAGATATTCAAAATAGCAAAGTACTTTCTGGATAAACCTCATCATGATTTGATTTCTATCGATTTCAAATGGCTTACCCAACTATGGAGCTTCATTCACACAAGAAATCTGCAGCAAAAATCCTTTAAGATATTTAATCCTTCATAATAAGTAGGCATCTGTCTGTCTTGAGAGACTATGGAGTTTACTAGCTATCCCTGTTGCAGATGCATGCTCAGACACATTTTTTATTGTGGTTTATATTGCAACTATTCTGAGCAGTCCTTAGTTACAGTTTCTGAAAGATAATAATCTGGTATGAACAATGGTTTTTGAACAAGGCACTCTGAATACTTGATGACATTTGACTTTGTGTTAGTACAATTATTGATGGCTCCCAAACAGTTTTATCTTCCCAATTTCCTTTACAAGGCTTGGGTCAACCTGTAGTATGGTTTTCAGGCACTTCCCAATAGTGTCACATGCTGGGATTGTTCCCCCCCAACCTCCCCAGGCAGATATTATCATGTCATTTCCTCGATAAGTCAAGTATGGTGAGATTTGAACTTATAGGTCTCATGCTTGGAATGCTAGTGTTTAATCCCTTCAGATAAGTCTATGCTTTAAAAAGAACGGATAATACAAATGTTACTTATTGTCAGTTTTCTAGTTTCAAAATCAATAAACAAAAATGCACCAATAAATCGATAAACAACATTACACTAATAAATTGATAGACGAAAATACACTAATAAATCGATAAACAAAATTACACTAATAAATTGATAAACGAAAATACACTAATAAATCGATAAACAAAATTACACTAATAAATTGATAAGCAAAATTACACTAATAAATCGATAAGCAAAATTACACTAATAAATTGATAAGCAAAATTACAATAATAAATCGATAAGCAAAATTACACTAATAAATCAATAAGCAAAATTACACTAATAAATCAATAAGCAAAATTACACTAATAAATTGATAAGCAAAAATACTCCAATGAATTGATAAACAAAATTACACCAATAAATCAATAAACAAAATTACACTAATAAATTGATACAATTCAATCCAGTACAATTCAATCAAAAGTGTGTTAGTAAAAAGATGCCTTCCCAAAGCTAAATGAAGTATTCAGAAATAGGAAAATTTCATTAGAAACAAAGAGAAGAGTGCTAAACTTCTATGTTAACATCAATCTACCTATAAGGCAGTGAATGCTGGACAATTTCCTCAAAGATTAAGAGGAGACTTGAGGCAACAGAGATGTGGTTCTACAGAAGGATGCTGAGAAACACACATAATGAAGGAAAAAAGGCTTGGAGAACTTGATAAGCACGGGACATACTGAAGGCAAGTGGAATAGACAAAAACGGAGTAACATAAGTAATGAGCTTGTGTAAATGGATGACAGTGAATAAAGGCGTTAGATCCAGTGACAGAACCCAAAGAGTGTGAGTTCAATTCCCAGTTAAAGCAGTGGAGAACTTGCAGAGGGGAATTAATTTGAGATAACTGACAACTGACATGCATTAAACTTGGTATGTGGAACTAGAACAGTCTACCCTAATGAGCAAAATAAAGGGTTCAATTCGACATTCCAACCACCTGAAGAAGGCTGGAGCATACAACGGCCGAAACGTTGTAATAAATATGCCAACAAATATAAGGACAATAGTCCGAATAATGTAAATAGTGTACATAATACCTCATCTCAGAAATATAGACAGTTTTAGTTTCAACCAAGCTTTCTATACATTCATGTTGGATTTACCAAATATATGTGCACAGCCTTAATAATGCCTGCCATAGGTGTAGATATTTGCCTAAACATTAAAAGCAAAAAAAAAAAAAAAAATATAATAGGAGAATTTGAACATAAATGAAAGTTTGGTAAACATGGACTACTGTGATTGCAAAAAACTGGAGTTTCAAAACGATGGTTTTTCCCTTGAAACTGCTTTTAATTTAACTACGCATGTTTATTGTTTGAAAAATAGATGATTGGAATTGTAAAACCTAAACATGATGAAAGTGAATTTATAGATATTTTTTGTTCTTGAGAATTTACAACAAAAACATTAAACTATTATTTATTGGATCGTATATTTACAAGAATAAGTTTATATTTACAGCATTCTAAAAACTAATACAATTGTATTAAAACTAATGCAATTTACCAATTTATAAAGAAATACATATGGAAACAATTTTTTATTGATAAATTTATAAACATTTACTAAATTATTAAAATATGTGAACCAACTATAAGTAAATTGTTATTTACCATTTTATAAAGTTTAAATCAATTGACACTTAGCAGATGATTTGCTAAGCATTCCAATATATAATATAATAAATAAATAGTGTAAATAAAGAATCTAATAAATAAATAGAGTGAAGGTAATTAAAATAAATAAAAGTGGCATCATGGGAAAAACTATCCTTTTGACACTCCTTTTTTTTTGTGGGCACAAAGGTCAATGTTTACTGAAATTTTTTTAATATATAAATGTTTTGTGTTGGTGAATTAAGATTGGCTACAGTGACATAGATTTGCTTGTCAGTTGCCAAGCCATAATCAATTATGCATGTCCCCTAGGAACTGATATATAGCACATCAGTTCTTTTAAATAGGGTACATAATGCATAGGACATTAGGGTCTTTTAAATTCGATTTAAAATACCATGAAGTTGTTAATGAAATAATTTGGATGAGTTTCAGAATCATTAAAAATTTTAGTTGTAATGTTTCATGCTTTACATAAAAAAAAACCCATCGTCTAAAAATATATCTTTTTTTTTTATGAGCAAGAGTAGTGAAAGAGCATCATGGTCAGGTTTCAAGATGGTTGTTATTTTTTCAGTTTGAAAAAGCTGGACCAACATGGGAGTTACATCTAGATAGTTGTGAACACTTTTAATCAGAGACTGCTTAACCGGACTGCATTACCAGGCCTAAAGGTCCCACTTGTAAGTTTATTTGCTGCTTTCACCAAAGTCTGTCACCACATTGTGCACTGTACCGTATGTGCATGGTATACTTTATCAGACTGGGTGTCATCAGTGCTGGATTTACACATGGCCTAGTTATGGGCTGCAGCCCAAGGGCCCTAAGCCTAGTCTTGGGCCTCCAATAAAACTAAAAAAAAAAAAATAAAGATATAAGAACCGAAGAGATTTGTTTATTTTCAGATTTAATGGGGCTCCTTTAAAATAATTTGAAACAATTTAGAGTATTTAGGCCCCTCTAGTTGAAGTGGCTCTTTTAAATTTGATTTAATGAAGTTGCTATTGAAATAATTTCATGAAGTGCTATTGAAATAATTTGTATGTGTTCCAGAATCATTAAAATTTTAGTTGTAGTATTTCATGATTTGCACCAAGACGTTAGGCTTTGTATATTTATATCCTGAAGAAGGAGGCAAGAAGAAAAAGAAGAAGAAAAAGAAGAAATTACAGTATCCCATATACTGAAAATACCCTTGGACCAGTTACAGGAAAGCATGAAATTATTGTTCTTTGGGACTTTACCATTTATACGGACAGGTACATAAAATCTAAAAGAGCAGACATAATGATTAAAGATGAAAGACAACAGATTTCTCATTGATATGACAGTGTCATCAAATAAAATATATCTACTAAAGAATATGATAAAAAAAACAAATGTAAGGATTTTGAAATTGAAACTGAAAAGAAAAGTGACACCTTAAAACTAAGGTTATACCTATGATAATTGAGGTGCTGGGTATGATAAAAAAAGTTACAGACAAGAAAATTTTAAAAAATCCTTGGAAACCTCTGTTTACAAGAAATTTTAAAAAATTAACATTGTAGAACTCATCTATTCAGGCAAGTATTATCAATGTAAAGAAAACATAAATGGTGTAGATGTTAAATATTACTTAATATCAGAATTTGTGCAAACAGAATATATATTTTTACTACTCTACTTTAATCTAGGTCTTAGTTAATTACCTAGTATAACAGCCAAAATTAACCCCTCCCAGATTATAACTGAGAATAATTTAGCCTCATCCAGAATAGCCTCTAGATTATGACTGAATCTAGTCTATTACATACCTTGGGGTATCCAATAACCTAGTTTAAACTATACCCACTTAAACACTCTTTTACTATTAATATCAACAACTGTTTTTCTTAACTACAATGTTATGTGATGGCTCCAGACAACAGACTGGTAATAATGTCTGATATGAATTCATTCAACAATAATCAGGTACTGGCTGACTAAAATCAATAGGCATCTAGAAGTCAGGCCCACTAATGTGTAAAGCAAGGAATTGAAATAAAATTGAGGACTGCAGAATATATACAAGAAATCTCTGTAGACATGTGACATTGCATGATCTATAGTATCTCCAAATATCATCTGTGGAAGCAATAATATTGTCAATAAATAAATAAATAAACCAATAAGTAGTCTATATCTATAATTCTCAAAATTTGTGTGTGTTTATGTATGTGTGTGTGTGTGTGATCGTATGTTGTTTATGCATTTCCACAGTTTCCATCCGATTTTGATGAATTTTCTTTTGTTTGATAGATAATTCTTCAGTGCTGGTTCTTATTATTTACTATCTGTTCTTGGATATATATCTTTCATAAAAACTTTAATAAAAATAAATAGTTTAAATTATTACAATAATATTATTTATTATTATACAGTTCCCTTTTCAGGCCCCGCCCCATTCAAATTGTTACCCACCCCCAAAATTTTGTTACTAATATTGATTTTAGGGTAGGCTGACTTCAAACTTAAACTACACCAACTGAATGGCAAAAATCCCAGTAATGAAAGACCCAGTCAAAGATAGGTTATATAAATGCATATCCAGCGGGGATATGAGGTCTCATAAAAAAATGTGTAATGAACACATTAGGTAGAAATACTTACCTAATAGCTCTACTCTGTCCATTTTATAGGCATTTGAAGCATGGAAAACATGAAGTTTTCATTCACATTTCACTTCTATAGACCTTGATTACAAAACCTTCCTTCTGCAGTCCATTCACTTTTTAAACAACTTTCATTTTGTTCTATAAAATATCAACCTATAGGACAATGTATATTGGTTGATATTGTTCATTTAGATTCCTTGGAACATGGAAGAAGGACTTTCTTTGAGTGGGGGAAAAAAAGAAAAAGAAAAAATAAAGGAAAAATGAGTTGAAAGAAAAAAAAGGTAATTTTAAAAATCTAATAATAAAAAATAAAGAAAGGTAGAAGAATGAAAAAATGAAATAGAGGAAAAAAGGAAAAGATGAAAAAGAAATGAAGTAAAAAACAAGAAGGGAATGGTAAAGGAAGGAGTAGGAAATAATGTAAAAGAAAAAGTGTGCAAATATATTAAAATGGAAAAAATAGAAAGATAAAACAAATAAAGAGATAAAAAAAGAGAAAAAAAAATAAGAAATGTTTAAAGAATTGAAATAAAATAAAATGTAACACGAAAAACAGAATAAGGAAGAGCTAAAAAAGTAAAAAGGTAAACCAGGAGAAAAGGAAAATTACTGAATTACAGAAAGAAATTATAAAGAATAAAGAATGAAATTAAAGAATAAAGAATGAAATTAAAGAATAAAGAATGAAAAATAAACAGTTTTGAAAAAAATGATTAAAAATGTAGAAAAAATAAAAAATAATGACAAATAAAATGTAGAAAGAACATGTAGGGAAAGAAGAAATCAGAGAAAAGAAAAAGAATGAAAAAAGAAAATATGACATTAAACAAAGAATGAAAATAAAAATAACTGAAATAAAAATGTAAAAAATTAAAGAAAGGCAAAATGAATGATAAAATGTAAAAGAAAGGCAAAAAGAAAATAAAGGAATAAAGTTGAATGAAATGAATGATCAAAAAAGAATGAATAAAGTATAAATAGAAATTAAATGAAAGATGTGAAAATTTACTACCTAAAAACAACTATTAAAAAAAAACAAATTGATGACAAAATCTATTAAAGAAATTAAACTGATTAAACAAAGACAATGATAACAAGAAAGCTAAATAAATTAAAATCTGGAAATTTTTGTAACTTCTGTCAGGCTCTGGTTAAATCATTATTAACTTTCTTGCAAAAGGTTTGAGACAAATTTTTCAGGAATGCAGAATCACAAGGCTTTGGTTTGTTGGAATTCTGAGAGCAATGCTAAAAAACCAAAAACCAAAACCATATTTAGAATTTTTCTCTTCTAGATTTTCTGTTTAAATTTTCATTCTTCTTCATTTTAGATTCAATAGCAACAATCCATAAAAGGCAGATATTCATTCAGTGAATGAGAATTAAAAAGAGATAGGCATACCTTTGACAAAAACAAACAAGAAGAAAAAAAAATAAATGCTTAAATCTAGATCCAAACACATAAGTAAAAAAAAAGAAAGAAAAAGAAACATTTATTTTTTCATTTTGGCTACATATTTCAATGAAAATTTTCAAGACTTTCTTTGACATATTCTTACAGTTTTACTAGTGTGATGGTTGTGGCTCATCTGGCAATGCTGTTAGTGAACTGATCTGTGTTCAATTTAAGGCATTTTGACTCAGGAGAAACCATCCACAATATATTTAGTTATTGTACTAATAAAAATCAATCATTTAACTATCTATTCAGTGATGGGTTCATTAATGGCTAATTTTTTTACAGACTTATTAAACATTGATTGATAATTGTTTTTACCTTGCTTTGGGGATCCACATTTTGCTTAAACCTGCAATAATCTTATGGTAAAAAATATTTGTTGTGTTTACAACAAAGGATGATAACATTTTAGGTCTGAATTGAAGGCTGCAAGAATAACTTCTAAATTTTAGGATAGTCTTTCATATCCTTTCTGTTGAACTCATTTGCATACTTGAAAAATCCCCAATTTCTGAGTTATAAAAAAATCTAAGATAGTTAAAGCCTCAAAGATTTCATTAGAACTGGTTTTATATTGAAACAGTCATTCTAAACATCTCTTTCCCAAAGCAAGTGCAACACCATAAAATAAATGTGTGTTTGGTTGTGGTGGTGGGGTAAAAATAAGTGTTATGGTGGGGGAGGCAAATCAGATGCTAAAAGGAGTACTAAATCAAATGTTAAATTTTAAAGATTCCTGATTATAAAGATTTCTGATTATATTTTTTTATCTCATCTTATAGAGTAAACATTTTTTTTTAGATATACTATCTCCCTGTAGACATTTTTGTTTTGATTTTAAACACACAGTTTGTTTTTGTGGTTTTTCACTTGTACTTATTTTCTGGAATGAAACCAACAAATTTTTTTCCCCATACATGACTTATATAAAAGTTTTATAAGCTAATGTTGTGGATAAAAAAGAAACCTGAAAATGAAGATATTTATTTTAAAAATTAATAGCAGTAATGATTTCAGATAAATAATATAATTCATCTCAATAACATTGTTATAGATTGAGATCAGGAAGAAAAATTAAGTCATCTGTTTAGTTCTCAGTTTCAACAAAGAGTGGTAGGTCTGAAAATAGTGTAGATGTAATGAGTATGTGATAGGTATACAATAGCCAATTGATGATGATAGCGATTACTATGTTTTGGATTTTTTGAATGGTTATTCCCCTTAATTAATGATAGCATGTTTCACACAGCATCCAATCTCTAAGGCCGTCAAGTAATGTGTAAATGATGTGCTTATAAAATCCACACACCCATATCTTTAATGTATCATAGTGGACCTACTGAAATCATTCATCCCTTATCTTATAAAATGTCATAAGAATCAGTATTTACACTTAAAACTGGTTTTTAAATCTTGTCTCTTTAATCTTTATTCGTGTTTTATTGTATTAATATAAGTAAATTGCAGTAGCATACAGAAGTGGGGAACAGAGGGTGCAATGGCCTCAGGCATCTATATTGGTAGGGCATCCAATCAAAGAGTAGAAATAAAAATTTAGTCTATATTTAATTTGAATAAAGTGTTTATTTCATGTTTCATCTGTTTTTTTTTTTTAAATGTCTTCCTTTCTCACATTTACAAGTACTAGACCCTTGAGTCTTAGGGGCATAAAATCAAGGTGTTGGCCCCAGGCATCACCAAACCTCTGCATGTCACTATTAACAGACCTATAATTAATTAATAATTAACATACCAATTATTCTTATATAATTAAAGCACAAATATTGATAACAAAGTATAATTCGACCGAGACTCATTTATTATTCTGAGTAGAGAACTTTCAATCACAAATATCAAATATAAGTCATTTTGTCAAGATTGCTTGCTTTATAAGGACTAAAGATTAATAAGTGCATATATCAACAGGATGAGAACATCACTATACAGATCAATAATGTAATTTGAATTTAGCAAAGTTGTGTGATGGTCATGGTCTATACAAATTCAGTTAGAAATTTATATGAATAAAAGGTTTAAAAGTCAGTGGTTAAAACTTTGATTAATATCATGTCAAGTTTTGAAATAGTGAAAGAGAATTTCCAAAGAATATTAAAAGAAAAACAAGAAATTAGTAAAAAAAGAAATCAGAAAAGCACATGATTAATAATTTATTTCTAAAACATTGGGCAAAACCTGCTTGTACTGGTCATGAAAATAATTTCCAAATTGTTCTTTATAAACTACTTCATATTTCTCCTTTGAGCATTTTTTTAAGTATTCATCAAATAAATTTGTGAATTTTTCTTTCCTCTTTTTGAATTTTTCATTCCAATATTAAATTATATCTATCTATCTATCTATCTATCTATCTATCTATCTATCTATCTATCGATAGATAGATAGATAGATAGATAGATAGATAGATAGATAGATTACAGAATATATACGGGGATGCTGAAAAGTTCTTAGCCTGAACCACTTGCCAAAATCTGAACAAATGAACCAAATAACAGAATTTTTAAAATCCCTTTTTAGTTAAGCTGAGAACTTTTCAGCATCCCTTTGGAGATAAATTAAATAAAATCTTAGGTAAAAAAATGATATTTATAACCAGTAGATATTGCAGATGTTTAAAGCACATGTCTACTGATTTAAGGAATATGGTAAGATTGTTAATCTTAAGTTTGGAATAGAAGGGTAGTTTGGAAAATTCATTCAAAATTACTTTTGTTTTCAAAACAAAAATGGAGGAAAAAGAAGTTGGAATAAACAGACAGGTTGGAAAAAAGTGGAAAATAAAATGATGTTGGGGTCTGGAATAATAGTGGTAGGTTGGAAAGAAATCTAAATTTAAATAGTCAGGCATGCCTGGCTATTCTGGGCATGAGATTAACCCTTGAATTCTTTGGCTGCTACTAGGTGCCTACTATAGAACCTATCAAAACAATTTTGTAGTCATTTGAACTGCCAATATTATTGTGGATTGAAGAATTCCTGGAGCTTTCTATAAAGTTGAATAATCTTATAGAAAAAGTGAGATTGAAAAATATCTACAGAAAAAATTATTTCTCAGTTTCATTGTATCTATCTATCTATCTATCTGTTTATCTATCTATCTATCTATCTATCTATCTATCTATCTATCTATCTATCTATCTATCTATGTTAGTTTGTTTCTATATGAAAGTTTATAAATGACTGGATAGATTGATAGGGTTTGAACTGATAAGCAGATCCTGCAATCACATAGCCACATGGGTATTTTATGTAAATTAAATCACTGATTCTAGGAGTTGATAACTTAGATTTACCAGCAAAATGAAAATATCTATACTAATTAAAAATGTATGTAGCTAAAGTAGCTAAAAAATGGAATTCTATGGTTTAATTGATACAGATACACATGTGTGTATGTGCATAGATAGATAGATAGATAGATAGATAGATAGATAGATAGATAGATAGATAGATAGATACTGAGAATTAAATAAATTTATCTAGTTATCTATCAAGATAGTTTACTTGGAGAGGCAGGGAAGAAAGAAGAAAATGGTAAAGAGAAAAAGAATGAAAGAAAACAAGGAAAAGTGAGTGAATTGTAGGTGGTAGTAAGAGGGAGAGGAATGTGTGTGTGTGTGTTCGCCATTACCCTTCTTTCTCTGTCTGTGCGTGTGGGAGTTTGCAGCCACACAACTGGCTATCCAGACATTGTTTGGGTGTGTGGCTGTCTGTATGTGAGCACAGGTGTGGGAGGAGGCTACAGCCTACAGACAGACAAAAAGGAAAGAGACGACAATTAATAAAATAGAGAGTGTCTGCTGCTGACACAAAATTCCTCCAATCTGGGATGTGGATCAGACCAAATTACTGCAACAAAGTGCAGCAGGCAAGGAATCCTAAAATTCCTTCCTCTTTCAAACTCCATGCTGATCTGGAATTCCTCGTTCACTCATTTCGTTTCCGCCCACGCAAATATCCCCCCCTCAACATAATCCCTACCAACTTAGTAACCCGAGCCCTTGTCTTTTTCAGAGAAGCAACACCACATCACCCGACTACACGTTCCTTTACTCAAATTACTTATCTTCATCCTTTGTTTCTTTGTATTTCTTTCTTTTTAGTTTTTACCTAATAGAATTTTTAATGGAGGAAAAGAGATCGCTTAAAAAAAAAGACAAACAAAATTCTCTCGACAGAAAAAGAATAAAAATTTCCAGAAATATGTTGGAAAAAGTAAAGTTAAAAGAAAGTAAATGAATCAAACAAATCAAGTAAAAAGAGAAAAAAAAAAAAAAAAAACATAGAAAGAAAAAAATAAAAATGATGATAAAATGCGTGGGCGGGTATAGAATGGTGAGTAGGTGGGAAATAGGGTTCAATGGAATTCCTTTTTCTTTCTCGGTATGCGATTATGGTGGGGGTAGCAAAGGAAAAATCACATTCATCGTGAATGAGTGGTTGGTGGAAATAATAAAACGAAAGAAATGAATGGGCCACGATGTTGCCTGGTAAAGATATTATTTCCCTAATTAACCAGCTGGCTCCATTTTTAGAGTTTGGGTTCTGAAATCTAGCCTTTCATTTCCCACAATGACCATAACGGTCAAGCTCCATATCCTTTAAAGATCTTTGATAACCAATCTAACCGAATGCATAGCTCTTTGTTCATTCACAAATAGGAGGATTGTGTGAATCGCGCTCGACAATTGTGTGTGATGTGATTGTTCAATGTAAATTTAGATACGTGCAAAATGTATGCACACAATCGGGTGCAGCGTTTGCCTGATAAGGAGAAATAATTTGGATTCTTTACTATCGGGTTGGGGAGGGGAAGCACAACTGGAATTTAAGAATGACTCTTAGAGAAGAATTTTATTAAGAAGAGTTTCTTTTATAATTTCAAATTTGAAACTTGAAGAAAAAAATAGTTTTAATCTTTGAAGAGAAAATTAAAAAAAGATTTTCTTAATTTCTATAGAATAATTAATTTTATAAGGAAATAAAAATAAAGATAAATAAGCATGGTCAGGATTAAAATATTTTTACACTTTACAGAAATTAAAATTTTACATTTATATCTACCTTTATGTCATAAATTGTACAAAAGAGAAGTGTTGGATTTTTAAAATTTAAAATTTATTTTCTTGTTCTTGTTTTTTCTCTTGGCATGTATATTTAAAAAAAAAATTTTTAAATGAATTTTATTTAGGCTTTATAAGAAATTTTTCAAAGGATATCGAAATATGAAGTCAAACAGGAAAGAACATAGAATTTTATTTTTCTTTTACTACACCAGGGCTGCTTCAAAGGTTTTGTGCCCCACTCCCAAGAATCTATGATATGTCCCCCCACCCACCTCACCAATCTACTACATCTCAATTTTCATAAGGTAGTATTTATATAAAATACAAATTATATTGTAACCTATTTATGTACAATAATGGATCATATGCAATATAGGTGAAAAATTCAACTAGGAAAATTGAAAATAAAATTTATCTAAGTACAAATTAGAGACATGTCATAAAAGATCATTCCATCTTAATTGAATCAACAATGTTTTGCGGCAATTTTCAACATTAATTTGATATTTTTCTTTTTAAAAAGTTGAATAATTTTAAAACATTCAACATTATGGATAAAAAATAATGAATTTTATATATTTTTTTTGAGACTTAGTGTGAGCAAAACAAATTCATGCATATGGACAAGGAAAAAAAAGACCCTAGAATGACATCAAAATCTAAAAATTTTTCATCATTTGTTGTGCTGTATATAATGTAGGTAGAAAAAAGCAAATGTTGATAAGATAGTAAAGGTTATAAAGCACTGCCTAGGGCTCCCAATCAAGCTTGACGCTCCCAACTACAACATATATCAATCTGGCATTTGGGTTCCTCGAGGCGGTGTAATGGTTAGCAAGCTTGTCTCGCTAGAACAATTAAAACTGAGTAGTGAGTTCAATCCTCACTGGGTACCCCATACTTTCGGCCTTGTGCCGCATCTAAGCTACGCTTGGAAAATCATGGGCACCTCGAGGTGGTGTAATGGTTAGCAAGCTTGTCTCGCTAGAACAATTACGAATGAGTAGTGAGTTTGATCCTCACTGGGTGCCCCTTACTTTCGGCCTTGTGCCACATCCAAGCTACACTTGGAAAATCACTATCAATCTGGCATTTCATGTCCTTTGAAGTAGTCTCCTTCTGAAATCATGCATTTTATTTAGCGCTGTTTCCATTGATGGAAGCATTCCTGGAACTCCTTTTTGGAATAGTAAGCAGCTGCCATGTCGCATTCACTTGGATTTTCTTGACAGTTTGAAATATTGATCTTTTCAAGTGAGATTTTTGGAAATAGGAAAAAGTCAGGTTGGGCGAGAACTGGAGAATATGGTGGTTGTTGGACCTGGGGAATGTTGGTCTTGGCCCAAAACTGCTGCACAAGACATGGTCATTGATTGAACCTCTGTGACCATACTCTACATGCTATAAACAACAGAAGCGAGTGAGAATATTATAACTTAGTGTGCATGCATTCAAGCTCTATCTGTACCAAGTGGTTTCACTCTGTGTACTTTAGTTTGCTTACCATAGCAACAGTCCCTATACTTTGTGATCAGACCTCATACACATATGCAAAATTATGTGTGTAAACACAGACATAAGCACAAACATACACACATACATATATATACCTGTTGTGTATGTGTGTTTATATATATATATATATATATATATATATATACATATACATATACATATACACACACACATCCACACCTGTAGCACATATAGTATATTAGTATACTTATAAAAACTCTAATCAATTAATATCTATTACATTGTTCGAACTGTTCTCCTTATCTTTATTGTCATCTTCATGACATTTCATCCTCTGGCCTTCTTCAGGTGATTGGAATTTTGAATTGAACCCTTTATTTTGTTCTACATGCCATGCCTCTTCTGGCTGTTTCAGTTATCTCCCTTTAACTGAACTCTCCAAGTTTTTGTTTACCGCTGCTGTAGCCAGGTACTGAACTCACAACTCTTTAGGTCAAGTCACTGGATCCAACCAACACTTTTATCCACTGGGCCATATATAATAAAAGCTAATTGTAGAGTCCAAATTTCAAATTTGAAATAGGTACTATGCTATAGTCTGCTAAGAATGTGAATATTTAAATGTTATCACTTTCTTAACAGATTATAAAATTTTCTGATGAGTCAGTTCTTAATTTAATGATTGAATACAGTCCTTGCGATTTTCCCACCCACAAAATACCCATGAAAATTCCACTATTGTATCATTTAAATATTTGAGCTTAACAACTTTAACAAAATATGGGAAAACATTGTTTTTCTTAGGTTATACTCTGCATCAGTTAGATCTCTTTCTGATTAACTCTACATGTTAGCCACATGTGAATCCTAGGAAAGCAAAACACAAAAAAAAGTTGTTTTCTGTGCAGGGGCTCCAAGCATCACATCTGGTACACAACCCCCCTCCACACACACACACACAATAGAATACAATAGCCAATCATGAACGTTCTCACAAAAAAAGAAAGATGACCCTGGGAGGCACCAGTTTTGCCTAATAGAAAACCCTTTGTAAATGACTGAGAGTAACAGGCTGAGAGGCCACCTGTCAACACCAGTATGCTGTCTGTCATCCTCATCATGACGTTACCCAAGCTTCATTAATCTCACTTGACCAAACCCAACAAATCAGTCAACTTCTGGACTTACTGATAACTCACAGAAAGTAGGTATACAGTAATGAAAAACGTGCACTCAAAACATATTGCATTGATTATACAAACATCAATACTGCTATAATACTTACTGTATACCTACTTTTGTAGCCCGCTGTACTTATCAAGATCTTTCAATAATATATTATAGTTATCAAAATCTTTCGATAGTATGAGGCATTGTAATGTATATGCAGATTTGACTTCATTTTTTCTAAATTACTATCAGTCACATGTATCCTACTCACTACATTGTGGTTAGTGGCCCTTTATGTACATGCTCACAAACACATGTATGCACACTCACACACACACTTCCAGTTTGTGATATATATATATATATATATATATATATATATAGTGGCTGCCGACTCACAAAGTGAGTATGACCATCACTGACATGTCCAACGCTTCAGTTAAACTCCCGTCCCACAACACTGCATTCATCGGTTGTGTGAACGACAGTGGCGCATAAAGCCAGCTACCAATATGCATTTCTTGTTACATATGTGGCATATCAAATCATCTACAGATGGTGGAAGTTGACTTATATATATATATATATATATATATATATATATATATATATATATATATATATATAAAACAACCCAATAAGGTGTTAAATAGCAGGGTAGATTGGGCTCTCAAGCTTTAGTTGGCAACCAGTCTAGCAGAAGGACAACTTTGAAATAAAAACTGGTTGGGTGTGACAACTCTGCCCTGTAAAACCTACTTACTATGGACTGATTGATTGATTTTTATGTTTTATCAACCCTTTGTGCATTATTTAAAACCGAAACATATTTTGGATAGTAAGAATAATTTTTGGCATTTGAGTATTACATAAACAATTTTCTGAGAATAACAATAATTCATCCAGATACAAGTTCTACTATTCAACCCATGGCTAGGGGAAGGAGGTGGATTCATACGTTTCCCAAGGATATTTGCACATAAGTGAATGTAACAAATCTGACTGGAATTTGAACTCAGCTCTCCGATTTCTCATTTTGAGCTGTTATCCATTGCACCACCTGCACATTCTACTTACTATAGAAATCGCAGTAACAATACTGAGTATGGTGAAACTGTGACCTGATACTCCATAAAGTATTTATAGATTTATCAACAACACCATTTCTTTTTTGGGTGGCAATACAGGCCTACTCTTTCACATGAAATTGAGTGTATACACAGCAAAAAAAAGAGCCTGTAATATATTGAGTTGGAACAAAAGTTTGTAGCATTTTTCAGTAGGATTTTTTGAACATGTGATTTTGTTTCACACGTGACTGAAATTTTTGACATACTGTTAATGCTCAATTAATTTCGTGCCCCTTCTTTAAATAAATGCCCATCTTTCCTCAAGGAATTTAAAATAAGCACCCCTCTTGAATAAATGCCCAAGAGCAGCTAAACAACAAATATATGTGAGAAATGAAAGATGTAGATAAGGATTCAGGGAATGATGAAAATGTTGACATTGAAGAACTTCAAACAATTTAACAAAATTATATTCATTTGAGATTATGATACTCTCTCTCTCTCTCTCTATATATATATATATATATATATATATATATATATATATAATAATAATAATGGACTCTCCCGTCGGTTTCGACGTATGAGGATCTGACTGCTTATTGATTCGGTTATGAAATTTTGTGTGATAATCTTAAGTGGCATTTAAGACCCACTAGTGATTTACAAAGAAGGCCACATATGGAGCAAGTGTAAGGATTGTGAAATGAGATCGCTGTTAAATTGGCTGACCTTTTAGATCTTGCTCTCGCTTCTTGAAGATGATTCAGACAAGCAGATTGAAAATTGCTGAGTCCACTAAAACACATTGATCTCCATTCTACCCGCACCAAAGCTAAGCGCTCAAGGGTGTTATTAGGATCTTGGGTATCCTGTCATCAGACATTCGCAAGACATGACCAGTCCACCATAACTGAGACTGTATGATAAAAGTCTCAATTCCTCCAATATTACATCTGTTAAACAGGTCTATGTTAGATGTCCTATCTTGAAGCTTAACTCCACAGATTACATGCAGACAGCTTTTATGGAAAAAATCTAGCTAGTGTATATGGTACCTGTATGGAGTCCATGACTCTGAGCCATACAAAAGAATGGCAAGTACAACAGCTCTGTAAACCAAATATATATATATATATATATATATATATATATATATATATATATATATATATATATATATCCCTTTAAATGTTATTTTAAATAGTATTTTACTTTTGTCTACCAGCCTGAACATTTGAGTAATTTTATTAAAGAAAAATGCTTCCTCCAAAATTTTTCTTTCATGAGATTTCTTGAATATTCAGGCTGGTAAAAGAAATAAAATACTGTTTAAAATAATTTAACAGAGCATCTACTCAAATATGGGTATCCACTAAAAATAATCAGATTGATAATTTAAAAAAACTCCATTATTTCTATATAACAATGACAGCATATGTCTAGAAAACCGGAAGTCAAAATGGCAACAAGAGGAAAAAGGCAAAAGAGAGGAAAGGTCAAGGAATGAGTGAAAACTGAAAAAAAAAATGGAAGAAAAAGGATAAATAATCACAACTTCTACATGTACACACATACGTGCAGATGGGCATATGAACACACACTTGCACACACACACACACACACACACCACACACATGCATGCACATACACATACATTATGAAAAGAAAATTTGCACCAATGAAAAGTGCATATAAAAAATAAAAATCAAGAAGTCAATTGCTGATACCCCTTGAGGAGTGGATGGAGTGATTCTGATTTGAAGAAATTAACATCATTCAGCAAAGTGACAAACCTATTACTATCTCAATTTTCTTGATTAAGCACCTCTCTTCAAATGGCTTTTTAAAATAAACACACCAGGTATAAAGTTGAGTATTTATGGTATATAATTATTCTTAAAGTTAACATTTTCACATAATATCTCCATATAATTTGATTCCTGTGATTTTTAGAGTTTTTGTTTTAAAATTGAAAATGGAGGAAAATGAGGTACGTTTTCATCATTTGTTGCTCTTTTATTTCCAGAAGGGAAACAAATACTGTATAAACACCAAAAAAAATATGTGCCATTTATGAAGATGGTGCCATAACTGAGAATACTATATTGATTATATGCAATATAGGTAAACAATTCAACTAGAGAAAGTGAAAATTAATACAATATATCTAAATGCAAATTAGAGACATGTCATAATAGATCATTCCATCTTAAGTAGATCAACAATATGTTGTGGCAATTTTTAACATCAATTTGAGATTTTTCTTGTTAAAAAGCTGAATAATTTTAACACATTCAACATTAGGGATAAAATTACATTGAAATCCATGAAAATTTTTCATACTTTAATCGTGTGCATAGTTTAATTTGTAACATATATGAATGTAGGTATAAAAAAGATGATAAGATAAGGGGTCATAAAGCACTACCCAGGGCACCCAATCAGCCTTGCTCCAAATGGTGAGGGGCTTGAGTGAAGTATGCATTGGCCCTATCTATATATATATATACATATATATATATATATATATATACATTAACTATATTTACTATGTGTAACTTATACTATTTATATAGCTTAACTTAGCATAACAGAAAGTGATATCGGGTTGTGTTGTGTGGGTGATAATCAGGATTATTGTTGTGTGGGTGATAATTTATGATTAGAAATTGGTGTGCCAAGTTTGAATTACAGCCAAGTTTGTTAGATTAACTTTTGCACAGATACCCGCTGGAAAAGTATGAATCAAGCTAGAATGGGTTCTCTAGCCATGGTAAGCAATCAGTCTAGGAGAAGGACAATTCTGAATTCAAATTGGTTTGTGTGTTCATTAAACCATGAGTAAACTTTAACTCTCACTCTATTGCAGATAGAGTTAAATGGACAAACTTTTTTTTGTAAACTTTTTTTTTTTATGTTCCTCTTTCCTCCCTCTGTCTAGGTCGGTGGTGGCCAAACAATGACCTGTGGGCTGGATGCACCCTGTGGCAAGTTTAAGTGCAGTCTGTGATAGTGTTTCAAAGAAAGCATTTTTGTGCAGTATTTGATTTTCATTTAATCACTTTTTCTTTTTTTCAATTTTAGTGAATATCAAGTGGAAATAAATGACAAATCTATGACAATTTATTCATTTCAATGAATCTAAGAAAAATTGACCAACTTGGTTCCTAAGTCATTTTGTACTAACCAACACAAGTTGGGTCAGTGTATTCAGTTTACCATATAACTCAAAAGAATCATGGTTTTGATTGCTTCCAACATATCAGTTATTGAGTATTGGTTACTATTGCCAATACTAAAATACTTATTGGTTAATATTTTCTGTACTAAAATACTTATTGCCTTAGTATTTTCAGTACTAAAATACTTATTGCATACTATTATCAGTACTAAAAAGAGTGTTTCTTGTATGTTTGTTATTCAAGTATTTTTTTATACCTGTAGCCCACCATAAACCTACCAAGCAACTCATGTAACCCTCCAAAAAAGGTTTGCCCACTCCTAGCGTATGTTTAAATCTTAAAGTCCGATCAATAGATAATTCTCTAGTTAGCAGAGAACTACCCCACCTTAAGGCAGTGTGTATGGAGCCCTGGCAAAGTGCCTACAATACAACCATTGAAAAAAATTATAGAGTTCACAATTAACTGTAGTGCAGAGTTGTGGTTTGTATGATCTTGAATGAGGTTGAACTAAAAAAGATGTGTTGTATCACCTTTTCTGATGCCTGATTGATGCCTCATTGATTTAATTTAAAATCCTGACTTTTATCACAGCTGCTAAAGAAAGTAATGTAACTACCTTACATAACAAGTAAGTAAAAAGATATCTTTTATAGTCTATGTCTTTTCAAAATGAAGGTGATCATAGCTCTCCACAACATCCTATCTTTTGTTATTCTGAGTAACTTTTGCTCCATTTACCATCCCACTTTCTTCTTGTTCTGCCATCCATTCATTTCTTTCATTCATGTGCCATGTCCCTTCATGATGTGAGTGTGTATGGCTCTCCACAACTTTCTATCTTTTGTTGCTCTAAGACACTCTTGCCTCTTTACTGTCCTTCTTTCTCCTTATTTTGCCATCCATTTGCTCAAATTAATTCACTCTTACTCTTTCCCCCTGTTTCTCTTGCCTTATGTTTAATGTGTGTTAAATTCTCCAAGCCTTCTTTTCTCATTATGTGTCCCAGAATTTTCAGCTGTCTCATTCTGATTGTTAGTAATAATTTCCTTGTAGTTTCTATTCTTGAAAAGATATCCAAACCATATACAAAGTTTATTGGAAAAAAATGGTTCCTGATTTTAAATTTCATAAATTTGAACAATTAATTCATAATTAATTTTAGTAGGTTTTCTTTATAGTTCTTATTTACTTATTTATTATTTTATTTATGTCTTTATTTCTTTCTTTGATATTTATTTATTTATTTATTTGTTTTTGTATCTCATCAGAGAGCTGTGTTTTTTTTTAAATCTGTATTGTTAAACTTATTGTTTGTAGGATGTAAAATGAGTTGAGTGTTGTGAGAAAAAACAAACAAAATAAAAAGAAAATTAAAAAAAATATTTTTAAATTAAAAAAACAATCAAAATGGAAAGAAAAATTTTTTTAAATTAAAAAAATTAAAAAATAAACATGAGAAGAATTTTTTTTTAAATTAAAAAAAAAATTTAAATTAAAAAATATTTAAAAAAATTATAAACACTTAAACTTTTAGAATGAAAAGAAAAATTAAATGAAATTAAAAATGAAAATACTTAATTGCAAAAATTTGGATAAGCTCTAAAGAGAATTTACAATGTGTTTATTTTGTAAATATTACATGAATAATTATATTAAATAATATTATTTTTTTTATAATTATAATTACTTAGTATGTAGTACATTTTTTATTTAGTTCTTGAAATGTCATATGCAGTTTTTGCTAAAAGAATGTACTACATTTCCTGGCATTGGAACACCCCAATTTTGAATTGAAAATTCAAAAAAACAAAAAAATAACCACAAAATGAAAATTAAATCTGTAAAACAAGGCAACCTTTCAAGTCTCATTTCAGGAATAAATGTAGTGTCTTCAGTACCAAGAATTACTGTAATTGATTTTTGTGTAAATAAACAATACAAAAAATAAATGGATGGTTCCTGTTAGTTAAACCAGTTTTTATTCTGTTTTTCCTTCTCTTTAGAATCCCCTGATTTTCACTATCTTTTGGCATTTATCTTTATCTAATAAGAATGCATGGTTAATTATTTATACATTAAATATAATTTTTTTAATTTGTAATAAAATGAACTATAAATAATGTTTTGCATATTTTATACTATATTTTTTATAAAAAGTTCACTAATGTAATGTTCAAATGGCTTCAGCATAAGACCAGTAATTTACAGTTCATCAAAAGTAAGACTAGAGAAAGAAGAATTAATTACTAGTATAGGGATTATGAAATAATTGCTGATATGTAATTCCTATATTTAAGTTAACCCTACTGACATGGCTCATCAATTATCATTTCCTTGAGCAAATTTTATATATATTGAACATGTTCTGTGAAACAGAATGGACAAGAAATGACTGTTGAGACTTTTGGTGACTTTCTCTTGGTGTCAAGTATGTTATTTGATGTGAAGGACCTCCAAAATTTGTAAATATTTTTACAGTTGGAGTGGGAGATTGCTGTTGTATTGTTGACACTAATCCAATTTGCGTGTGTGTGTGAGTGCATGTGTGTGTGAAACATGGGGTGTTGATTGCTTTAGGTGTAAAAATGCCAGTCACCATAGTGTGTTCTTTTCTATCTTTATATATACAAATGCTTTATTTACAATACTGAACACTCTTCCCTAATAAATATATTAAATTTTAAACAATATATATTCTATACATATGCCTCATATATATATATATATATATATATATATATATATATATATATATATATATATATATAGGAGACATATATATATATAGCAAACATATTTCCACTAATGACCTTGGAAAAGGTATGTATCTCTTTTCCTCCAGCTCTAGGTTAAGTAGCAAATCAGACAGAACACTCTTGCCTTAAGGGGGTTTCAGTATATATATACTAATCCAGTTTACATGGTTTGCATACTTATATAGTCTATGAGAATTCTATATACTTATACAGTCTAGGATAAGGAAAACTCTGAATTCAAACCAACTTGACAAGGGACCAGATCTATTAGGCTACCTTGGCCAAGACACACCACTGCTGCTATGGCAACAGTACATGGGCGGGGACTCATGATTTTAATGGGTTACGGGACTGGTGACATCATGTCACACACCCACACACATACCTACACCCACATGTATATATATGTAATGGGTAAATTGGCAGCATTTTATATTTTTTAATTTTGAACATGCGTGCTGTTTGTTTTTGATTTTGCAAACTGCACGGTATAGTAGAATCATTTGGCGCCATCTGTGAGAAAAAGAGCGCCATGACGCAATTCACTCACCCAGAAATTAGGAAATTGCATGATGCACTGGTTAGCATTCACACCAGAAGTTGGAATAAGAACATTTCGGAGTGTTTGGGTATTAATCTGAGGACAGTAAAGAGGATTCAGAAAGAATTAGATGAGTCAATGGTGATTATTAAGGTGTTTCGAGTGATCATGTTACGCCTCCATTCAGCTTCCTACAGGGCCTCAGACTCATCACAAAAGCCTACATCAAATGCCTTGAGGAGGTAGTGCTGCCCTGGGTCAAGAGGGTGGCTTCTGGAAGACCCTATGTCTGGCAACAGGACTCTATACCATGCTACACAAGTAGGAGAGCCCAGTCATAGCTGTCAGACAATTTCAGCAACCCCATCACCCCTAACATCTGACCATCTAACTCCCCAGACTGCAATCCCCCTTGATTATTATGTGTGGGGTGCAATTGAGCTAGAGACCAATAAAACTTCTTGTAACACCAAAGATGAACAGGAGGCAAGGATTATGGCAGCATTCGCCAACTTAAACAAGGAGACTAACCAGAAGAGAGGTGGTAGATTCTGAAGTCATCTGGAGGCCGTTGTTGAAACCAATGGCGATTTTATTGAATAAATTTACTCTTTAGTATTTCAAGACATTTTTGTGTCATTTTGATAAATATATCTGTTAAAATATATTCGTCAGTGTTATTTTCAATTTGCATAATTTAGATGACAATTTATCTATCGCACCACACACACACACACACACACACACACACACACACACACGCACACACACATATTGTGTATTTGGGTGGCAATCCCTTTTTATGCAAGTTTTGTTGAAAATGACTGTCAAGGTACAATAGTTGTGTTTTTTTATATAATTTCTCATATAATTTTTTTCTTTTCAGGACATAAATTATATAAAAATTGTCTGAATGTTTTCCAAGTGCTTTCGGCCATACTTTTTGCCATTATCAAGGATGAATTTCATTTTACTTTTAACTGAATACATGGATTGTTTTATGTATGTATCTAGAGTTATAGGAATGTTTTATTTTCCAAACACGGTCAGCACATTGTGGCCGTGTTCATAGTTGATATTATTGAGTGTTAACATTTTCTTTTTTTTTTATGGCAGCATTCAACAACTTAAACAAGGAGACCGTCCAGAAGAGTTGCAGGAGATTCTGAAGTCATCTGGAGGACATGGTAGAAGCCAATGGCGATTTTATTGAATAAATTTACTCTTTAGGATTTCAAGATATTTTTGTGTAATTTTGGTGAATATATCTGTTAAAATGAGATATCAGTATTAATTTTATTTTTGCGTAATTTAGATGACAATTTATCCATCGTACCCTCTTTCTCTCTCTTTCTCTCTCTCTCTCTCTCTCTCTCTCTATATATATATATATATATATATATATATGTTGAATGAAATGTATTAAATCTGACAATTATTTAATATTTTCTGTTTATATGTTATTTTTATAACATGACAACATATAATGAAATGGATCAAATGATGGTTTCAATATAGGAATACAGGTTCGATTCCTATCGGAGAAAATATATTTTTTATGAAATTTCTTGAACATTCAGGCTGGTAAATATAATTAATACTCTTTAATTAAAAACAGAGAATTTACTTAAATAAATGTATTTACAAAAATGATGTATAAACAGAAAATATATTTAAATAATTGTCAAAATTAATCCATTTCATTATTATATGTTGTTATTGTTTATGTTAAAATACGTTTTGTGAGCAGAAAAGATTGATTGAGAAAAATGTGTTTATATGCAGTAATTCGGACTGTATGGTACAGCATGCCAGGTCAAATGACGGTTTGTATATAGGAATACAGGTTCGATTCCTGTCAGAGAATGCATATTTTCTACAAAATTTCTCGAACATTCAGGCTGGTAAATTTAATTAATACTGTTTAATTAAAAACAGAGCATTTACTTAAATCCATTGTATCCATAAAAATAATGTATAAACAGAAATATATATATATATATATATATATATATACACCAGAGTAACACAAATAGTAAAATATTTGTTAAAACTGAACGTATTAAAAGTGCTCGATACAAAGTCGGAAGACTATACTTGCAGAGCTGTTTAATATTTACAAAGGATGAAAGCTGACCAGAACACTAACACACTACCACGGTTTCGACCTACTATGGTCTTCTCAGGTGGTTTGTTCAGCAAATCAACTACAAGAAGCTTGACAACTTAAGCACTTTTGAAACCGGAAGTAGTTGGGGAAAAAAATTCTAACTTTAATTCGGTTTAAATAACCCCAAGCTGAACTTCTTAAAATGTCTGCATTTGGTTATGATCTCTGACCTCCCGTTCAGCAATTCATTGCTGTTTTTATATATTGCTGTAGTCAGTTTCTCTTCTTGGCATAGCCTACACGTATTCTCGACTAGTCTTTAAATTTCTTAAAATGCTCCATTTAATGCTTGGACTTTTGTTATGTCTCTCCCTAAACTTCCAATAGTAGCTTGCTAGCTTTGTGTTGTACCTATTCTTCGGAATTCTAAAAGAAGATGTGTGATTTTACCACTTCATCTTGAACCTGCCCTCAGTACAACCGATGTATTTTTTGTGCTACCATTTTCCCCTTCCACTTCGGGACAATATACAACCCGTTCAGACATGATCCATTTAAAGGACAGTTATTTTTTGTCTTGCCATTTCATAAGGTCGTATTCTTGCCTTTCACGTCATTTCTTAGTTTTAAATTTCTGCTATTCATTCTTTTTATAATTTCAGTCCACTTGTCAGGAATTTCAACAATTATGATAATGATAAAAAATACTTTGTGCACAAAAGTCTGTAGTCGAGGTGCTGAATAAAACATCAATTAGCTAAGGGACAAATTTTATATTTGTATTGATCCTATTAATGCTCTATCTCTGATATTGGGCACTTTTGTGGGTAGATAGTAGTAAACTGAGTTCATGTTTTCTTTTAATTATTTCTAGCAAGCGTATAAATAGTGGTGGTATAAGAATGTACTACATAAAATGTGATAGATTAATTATACTGATTCTCACCAAGGTAATCTCACAGTTTCATTATTACTTTAATTCCATAATATCTCATCTATGTTGATACACAGGTATACACATCTCTACACATATAACATTAAAAGCGTAGTCAAAGACTTGACCAGCAATATGATAAAACTAAAGAGCAACATCTAGCATGTGACAGAAATTAGCAAAATTCACAGGAGAGACTATCTTATAGATGTATGGCAATGATTGATGAGCTAGTTAGTGTCACCATTACTACTGAATAGTGAATTTGTTCCGCTGATCTAAGTTTAGTCATTGACAAAAGTTACTTTGATAGTGATATTCCAGAGGTAACAATAGATGAAATAGTTTGCACTTCAAAATGTAAAACAGAAATGTACCATGCAAATATGGCATAGTAACAGACCTTTTGAAAGATGTAGCAGAATTTAAAAAATCATTAGCACAGCTATTACAGAAAAGAAAACTAACCCAGAATTTCAGTCCTAGAGTAGTCCCAATTTTTGAGGTGAAAATGTTGAACAAAATTTACTAAATATTACCTCTTTATTTTATTTAGTAATGCTACTATAAGTGATTGATATCTTTTTCTTTCAGATTATAAGAATATTATCCATAATATACTTTGGAACGTTCTTCTATGTTCATCCCAACTAAAAATTGCATTAGAAATGTTGTTCTCTATGCATGTCATAAAGGTGTCAATGCTAGTGCAGTAGTAAAATCCAACCAGCATACTTATGGAATCAATGCATTGATTGAAAGAAATTGCAGGTGGTCATGCAAATTCAAAACTGGGAATTTTTGTCTAGAAGATGAATCAAGAGAGGTTCATCCAAAAGTACTTTATTCAGAGGATTTGGAAGTTGCTGTTATGGTAAATCCTGCCACTAAAACAAGGGAACTCGGTGAGAAATTTAATTTTAGTCATACAACAGTCATACACGGATGATAAAGGTTTAAATGGTTGAAAAATGGATCCTGCATGACCTGTCTCAGGAGGATTGCCAGCAATATGTTGATTGTTGTGAGTCATTGCTTGCATGACAAGTTCATGTGCCCTTTTTGAACAGGCTTGTTACTGGTGATAAGAAATGGATCTATTACCATAATTGTTGTCAGACCTGCTTAGCAACCAAGAGGAGAACTTCATTAAAAGATCATGTTGAGTGTATGGTGGGATATTCAAGGAATCATCCATTATGAGCTGTTAGACAATCAAACAATTAATGCTGACCCCTACTGATAACAACTTTGTTTGAAAGCAGCTTTAGACCGAAAATGTCTGTCCTTAGTCGACTGAAAGGGAATAATCCTTTATCATGATAATTGCCCATCCTCACACTAAAATAAATAAAGATTTCTTAAAGGAGCTTGGTTGGGAAAAATTGCTTCATCCTCTATATTATCACGATCTTGCTCCTTCTAATTATGACTTGTTTAGTGGTTTGCAGAATCATTTAGATGGCCTATGGTTGACATCAAGAGAAGAGTTTGAACATGAGTCGGTCTCATATTTTACATTAAAACCTAAAGAATTTTGTAAACTTGGCATCCATAAACTTGTTGACAGATGGAATGATGTTCTAGGAAGCAATGGAGGTTATATTGACGATTAAATATTTTTATAAGCATTAGTATCTTCATTTGTAATATATATGTTAAAATCAGAACTTTCATTCCAACCTAATAATAAAAAAAAAAAAATAATAGTAATTTCATGGACTAACATTTTCCACTGACATGATGTGGAAAGAGTATATTGAATCAATTGCTATGTCTGCAGCTAGGAAGTTGATTCACTGTGTCGAACTAGGGAACTTTTCTCACCAGAATCTATCTTACATATTTATAAGTCTACCTTGCTTTGAATAATGTTGCCACATCTTGTCTGGTGCTTCTGCTCCTGATTTAGAGATTTGTAATAAAATCCAAAGAAGAATCTACAATGTTATTGATCCTGACCTAGCCTCTCAGCTTCAGCCATAGTTATTGTTGTGACCAAGTAAATGGTTAAAGAAATAACAAAACAAGTGTTGCAGATATATCATATATTAAACAGTAAGCGCAACAGAAGAGTATTACATGAATAATGAGTGTGTTTCGGTTGACCCAGCGTTCAATCTATTCAACTGTTCCTCTAAAGCCTTCTCTCCTACTGTTACGTGTTGATAATTGTAACAAAGGAAAAAAAAATGATTTACCACAACACAGAGCTAAATCACAAACAAATATTTAATTTACTAAAACACAACATAAAATATATAAAAGATAAGCAATTGTGGCCTACAAATCAGAAAACAGAGTTACTGTCGAAGTGTTACGAGGGAGAAAGAAAGGGAGTCAAATATCTTTATCACTTTAGGGCTAGCGAAGTAATCTACGTGCTATATTTGGAAATCCACAAAGATGTGTAAATAAATATTAATTTTTAGTTTGGTCAATGAAAATTAGTCAAAATTTTATTTACCAAATTTGTTCCATGAAATTCTCTTTTAGGTTTTGGTTGGTCGGCAACTTTTTATAGAGATTCTTTCGGCTGCATATAATAGTCCTTGAATCAAAAGCCGGAGTTGATAACAGCAGAAATTCCCATTCATCAACTGACAACCCTTTTCCAAAAACCTAATTTGCATATTTCTAGATGTTTCTCGAATCATCTAGATTCTTCTCGAATATACTAGAATGATCTAGAATCTTCCAAACATTCTATTTCTAATTTCTCTATTTTACAACTACTTCATCAATGAAAACTTCTTTGTAATAACAAGCAGAACTCAGTGGAATCCCTTATTATACAAATGCATCCTTGTAACACCTACTAATCTTATAGTAGGCGGAAGAGTTCGCCATAGACTCTTTAGAGGGAGGACAGCACCAGTGGCGTAGCTAGAGTAAACATCACCCGGGGCAGTCTGCTCAAATGTCACCCCAATGACCCCGATTCACCCTATGGTGAATGGTTAGCTGTAGCTAAATTATCATACATGCTCTACCTCTACTTTACTCTACTGACCGGTATGTTACTGTTTACATGTATGATCCAAGAAAAAAATCAAATACCACAAAATAATCAGTTCAAATCAAAAGATTTTTAAAATGCAACTGTTCACTTTCAGAACAACTAAATACAAAACACGGCAATACCCAAAAGAATGACATTCGATACTATGGTCTTAGAATGAATGTTTTCTTGTTTTCATTGTGGCAAACTGGTCAATGACATCGTCAAAATCTGTTTGTCTTGTAAGCTCGTTTTCAATGGACAGCAAAACCAGGTCCGATAGTCTCGACTGGCTCATGGTTGACGTAATTTTCTGTTGCTAATTTTCCGGTGTCCAATTTTCCGTTGCATCATTTTCTGGGTACCATTTAATTATCAATGATGTTTGAAAGTATTTTTCTTGACAAAAATGTTCTATTTAATTTTTAATCATTTTTCGGAACATTGTAAATCAACTGCATTTTTTTAAAGGTTACCTAGAGAATTTATGCAAAGTTATCGCACCCGGCCGGAAGTTACTGCCGGCCACACAAACGTCTAAAAGCGTCACCGCGGAAAACAGAACGAATGCAGTTAACATCCGGTGACTCAGCGTTTTTAAGAGAACGACTCACAGAAACTAAAAACAAACGAAACATTAACATACACGAGCCTTCCTAACTTAAAATAATTACCAGAAACTACTTTATATAAACATGGTGTCCGAATGAAAGCTACATGTACAGTCAAAATACAGAAGGTAAATTTCAGTCAACACCCGCAAGATATCTCCAACCGGCTACGATGCCGATCTGAGCCTAGATAAACATAGCCAATTGCTTCCACTTCGGGCTGGTTTGCGGTCGGTGCAAAGTCTAGTTTGGACCATATCAGGACCTGCTAAGACAAGCTAAGACCAATTTGGACTTAAACCTGACTAAGCTTTGACCAGTTTCGACAGGTTATGACCAATATTTGACCAGTGACCCTATGCGGAAACGCTCGGGTTTCCCACAAAAAACGACCTTGTGTCACATCTTGACCTCGTGGGAGTCAAGTAAATAGCAGCGCCACCGCATTCCGGCCTTCGGGCTGGTTTGCGGCTGGTGCAAAGTCTAGTTTGGACCATATCAGGACCTGCTAAGACAAGGTAAGACCAATTTGGACTAAAACTTGACTAGGCTTTGACCAGCTTGGACATGTTATGACCAATATTTGACCAGTGACCCTATGCGGAAACGCTCGGGTTTCCCACAAAAAACGACCTTGTGTCACATCCTGACCTCGTGGGAGTCAAGTAAATAGCGGCGCCACCGCATTCCGTACTTCGGGCTGGTTTGCGGTTGGTGCAAAGTCTAGTTTGGACCATATCAGGACCTGCTAAGACAAGCTAAGACCAATTTGGACTTAAACCTGACTAAGCTTTGACCAGTTTCGACAGGTTATGACCAATATTTGACCAGTGACCCTATGCGGAAACGCTCGGGTTTCCCACAAAAATCGACCTTGTGTCACATCTTGACCTCGTGGGAGTCAAGTAAATAGCAGCGCCACCGCATTCCGGCCTTCGGGCTGGTTTGCGGCTGGTGCAAAGTCTAGCTTGGACCATATCAGGACCTGCTAAGACAAGCTAAGACCAATTTGGACTTAAACCTGACTAAGCTTTGACCAGTTTCGACAGGTTATGACCAATATTTGACCAGTGACCCTATGCGGAAACGCTCGGGTTTCCCACAAAAAACGACCTTGTGTCACATCTTGACCTCGTGGGAGTCAAGTAAATAGCAGCGCCACCGCATTCCGGCCTTCGGGCTGGTTTGCGGCTGGTGCAAAGTCTAGTTTGGACCATATCAGGACCTACTAAGACAAGGTAAGACCAATTTGGACTAAAACTTGACTAGGCTTTGACCAGCTTGGACATGTTATGACCAATATTTGACCAGTGACCCTATGCGGAAACGCTCGGGTTTCCCACAAAAAACGACCTTGTGTCACATCCTGACCTCGTGGGAGTCAAGTAAATAGCGGCGCCACCGCATTTCGTACTTCGGGCTGGTTTGCGGTTGGTGCAAAGTCTAGTTTGGACCATATCAGGACCTGCTAAGACAAGCTAAGACAAATTTGGACTTAAAACTTGACTAGGCTTTGACCAGCTTGGACATGTTATGACTAATATTTGACCAGTGACCCTATGCGGAAACGCTCGGGTTTCCCACAAAAAACGACCTTGTGCCACATCTTGACCTCGTGGCAGTCAAGTAAATAGCGGCGCCACCGCATTGCGGCCTTAGGTCTGGTTTGCGGCTGGTGCAAAGTCTAGTTTGGACCATATCAGGACCTGCTAAGACAAGCTAAGACCAATTTGGACTTAAAACTTGACTAGGCTTCGACCAGCTTGGACATGTTATAACCAATATTTGACCAGTGACCCAATGCGGAAACGCTCGGGTTTCCCACAAAAAACGACCTTGTGTCAAATCTTGACCTCGTGGGCGTCAAGTAAATAGCGGCGCCGCCGCATTCCTGCCTTCGGGCTGGTTTGCGGCTGGTGCAAAGTCTAGTTTGGACCATATCAGACACCTGCTAAGACAAGCTAAGACCAATTTGGACTTAAAACTTGACTAGGCTTTGACCAGCATGGACATGTTATGACCAATATTTGACCAGTGACCGTCTGCGGAAACGCTCGGGTTTCCCACAAAAAACGACCTTTTGTCACATCTTGACCTCGTGGGAGTCAAGTAAATAGCGGCACCACCGCATTCCGGCTTTCGGGCTGGTTTGCGGCTGGTGCAAAGTCTAGTTTGGACCATATCAGACACCTGCTAAGACAAGCTAAGACCAATTTGGACTTAAAACTTGACTAGGCTTTGACCAGCTTGGACATGTTATGACAAATATTGACCAGTGACCCTATGCGGAAACGCTTGGGTTTCCCACGAAAAACGACCATGTGTCACATCTTGACCTCGTGGGCGTCAAGTAAATAGCGGCGCCACCGCATTCCGGCCTTCGGGCTGGTTTGCGGCTGGTGCAAAGTCTAGTTTGGACCATATCAGGACCTGCTAAGACAAGCTAAGGCCAATTTGGACTTAAAACTTGACTAGGCTTCGACCAGCTTGGACATGTTATAACCAATATTTGACCAGTGACCCAATGCGGAAACGCTCAGGTTTCCCACAAAAAAAGACCTTGTGTCACATCTTGACCTCGTGGGAGTCAAGTAAATAGCGGCGCCACCGCATTCCGGCCTTCGGGCTGGTTTGCGGCTGGTGCAAAGTCTAGTTTGGACCATATCAGGACCTGCTAAGACCAGCGAAGAGCAATTTGGACTAAAACTTGACTAAGCTTTGACCAGCTTGGACATGTTATGACCAATATTTGACCAGTGACCCTATGCGGAAACGCTCGGGTTTCCCACAAAAAACGACCTTGTGCCACATCTTGACCTCGTGGGAGTCAAGTAAATAGCGGTGCCCCCGCATTCCGGCCTTCGGGCTGGTTTGCGGCTGGTGTAAAGTCTAGTTTGGACCATATCAGGACCTGCTAAGACAAGCTAAGACCAATTTGGACTAAAACTGGACTAGGCTTCGACCAGCTTGGACATGTTATGACCAATATTTGACCAGTGACCCTATGCGGAAACGTTCGGGTTTCCCACAAAATACGACATTGTGCCAGATCTTGACCTCGTGGAAGTCAAGTAAATAGCGGTGACCCCGCATTCCGGCCTTCGGGCTGGTTTGCGGCTGGTGTAAAGTCTAGTTTGGACTATATCAGGACCTGCTAAGACAAGCTAAGACCAATTTGGACTTAAAACTTGACTAGGCTTTGACCAGCTTGGACATGTTATAACCAATATTTAACGAGTGACCCTCTGCGGAAACGCTCGGGTTTCCCACAAAAAACGACCTTTTGTCACATCTTGACCTCGTGGGAGTCAAGTAAATAGCGGCGCCACCGCATTCCGGCCTTCGTGCTGGTTTGCGGCTGGTGCAAAGTCTAGTTTGGACCATATCAGGACCTGCTAAGACAAGCGAAGACCAATTTGGACTAAAACTTGACTAAGCTTTGACCAGCTTGGACATGTTATGACCAATATTTGACTAGTGACCCTATGCGGAAACGATCGGGTTTCCCACAAAAAACGACCTTATGCCACATCTTGACCTCGTGGGAGTCAAGTAAATAGCGGTGCCCCCGCATTCCGGCCTTCGGGCTGGTTTGCGGCTGGTGTAAAGTCTAGTTTGGACCATATCAGGACCTGCTAAGACAAGCTAAGACCAATTTGGATTAAAACTGGACTAGGCTTCGACCAGCTTGGACATGTTATGACCAATATTTGACCAGTGACCCTATGCGGAAACGTTCGGGTTTCCCACGAAAAACGACCTTGTGTCACATCTTGACCCCTTGGGAGTCAAGTAAATAGCGGTGCCACCGCATTGCGGCCTTAGGGCTGGTTTGTGGCTGGTGCAAAGTCTAGTTTGGACCATATCAGGACCTGCTAAGACAAGCTAAGACCAATTTGGACTTAAAACTTGACTAGGCTTCGACCAGCTTGGACATGTTATAACCAATATTTGACCAGTGACCCAATGCGGAAACGCTCAGGTTTCCCACAATAAAAGACCTTGTGTCACATCTTGACCTCGTGGGAGTCAAGTAAATAGCGGCGCCACCGCATTCCGGCCTTCGGGCTGGTTTGCGGCTGGCGCAAAGTCTAGTTTGGACCATATCAGGACCTGCTAAGACAAGCTAAGACCAATTTGGACTTAAAACTTGACTAGGCTTTGACCAGCTTGGACATGTTATGACCAATATTTGACCAGTGACTCTATGCGGAAACGCTCGGGTTTCCCACAAAAAACGACCTTGTGCCACATCTTGACCTCGTGGGAGTCAAGTAAATAGCGGTGTCACCGCATTCCGGCCTTCGGGCTGGTTTGCAACCGGTGCAAAGTCTAGTTTGGACCATATCAGGACCTGCTAAGACCAGCGAAGAGCAATTTGGACTAAAACTTGACTAAGCTTTGACCAGCTTGGACATGTTATGACCAATATTTGACCAGTGACCCAATGCGGAAACGCTCAGGTTTCCCACAAAAAACGACCTTGTGTCACATCTTGACCTCGTGGGAGTCAAGTAAATAGCGGCGCTACCGCATTCCGGCCTTCGGGTTGGTTTGCGGCTGGTGGAAAGTCTAATTTGGACCATATCAGGACCTGTTAAGACAAGCTAAGACCAATTTGGACTTAAAACTTGACTAGGCTTTGACCAGCTTGGACATGTTATGACCAATATTTGACCAGTGACCCTATGCGGAAACGCTCGGGTTTCCCACAAAAAACGACCTTTTGTCACATCTTGACCTCGTGGGAGTCAAGTAAATAGCGGCGCCACCGCATTTGGCCTTTGGGCTGGTTTCCGGCTGGTTCAAAGTCTAGTTTGGACCATATCAGGATCTGCTAAGACAAGCTAAGACCAATTTAGGACTTAAAACCTGACTAGGCTTTGACCAGCTTGGACATGTTATGACTAATATTTGACCAGTGACGCTATGCGGAAACGCTCGGGTTTCCCACAAAAAACGACCTTGTGTCACATCTTGACCTCGTAGGCGTCAAGTAAATAGCGGCGCCACCGCATTCCGGCCTTCGGGCTGGTTTGCGGCTGGTGCAAAGTCTTGTTTGGACCATATCAGGACCTGCTAAGACAAGCTAAGACCAATTTGGACTAAAACTTGACTAGGCTTTTACCAGCTTAGATATGTTATGACCAATATTTGACCAGTGACCCTATGCGGAAACGCTCGGGTTTCCCACGAAAAACGACCTTGTGTCACATCTTAACCTCGTGGGAGTCAAGTAAATACCGGAGCCACCGCATTCCGGCCTTCGGGCTGGTTTGCGGCCGTGGCAAAATCTAGTTTGGACCATATCAGGACCTGCTAAGACCAATTTGGACCAGAACTTGACTAAGCTTTGACGAGTTTGGACAGTTTATGACCAATATTTGACCAGTGACCCTATGCGGAAACGCTCGGGTTTCCCACGAAAAACGAACTTATGTCACATCTTGACCTCGTGGGTGTCAAGTAAGTATCGTCGTCCCCGTATTCCGGCCTTTGCGCTGGGTTGCGGCCGTGGCGGGGTCTTGTTTTGACCATATCAGGACTTGCTAAGACCAATTTGGACTTAAAACTTGACTAGGCTTTGACCAGCTTGGATATGTTATGACTAATATTTGACCAGTGACCCTATGCGGAAACGCTCGGGTTTCCCACAAAAAACGACCTTGTGTCACATCTTGACCTCGTGGTAGTCAAGTAAATAGCGGCGCCACCGCATTCCTGCCTTTGGGCTGGTTTGCGGCCGGTGCAAAGTCTAGTTTGGACCATATCAGGACCTGCTAAGACAAGCTAAGACCAATTTGGACCAGGACTTGACTAAGCTTTGACCAATTTGGACATGTTATGACCAATATTTGACCAGTGACCCTATGCGGAAACGCTCGGGTCTCCCACGAAAAACGACCTTGTGTCACATCTTGACCTTGTGGGAGTCAAGTAAATACCGACGCTACCGCATTCCGGCCCTCGGTCTGGTTTGCGGCCGTGGAAAAGTCTGGTTTGGACCATGTCAGGACCTGCTAAGACAAGACAAGCCAAGATCAATTTGGACCAACACTCGACTAAGCTTTGACCAGCTTGGACATGTTATGACTAATATTTGACCAGTGACCCTATGCGGAAACGCCCGGGTTTCCCACTAAAGACGACCTTATGTCACATCTTGACCTCGTGGGTGTCAAGTAAGTATCGTCGCCCCCGTATTCCGGCCTTTGCGCTGGGTTGCGGCCGTGGCGGCGTCTTGTTTTGACCATATCAGGACCTGCTAAGACCAATTTGGACTTAAAACTTGACTAGGCTTTGACCAGCTTGGACATGTTATGACCAATATTTGACCAGTGACCCTATGCGGAAACGCTCGGCTTTCCCACGAACAAACGACTTTGTGTCACATCTTGACCTCGTGGGAGTCAAGTAAATACCGCCCCCCCCGTATTTCGGGGTTAAACGGATGTTGTTTCTGACCCTGCTAGCCACGGACCGAATGGTGATATGGACGACGCGACTGGAAGAAGTCTTGCGGGCTATGCGTCTTTCTCATCAGGATCTGATCCGATTCATTGAGCATCAGCTCAAGAGGAAGATTAGACCTGATAGAAAAGGCTTGCATTCGACAGTCTTCAGCGACAGGTGGGTGACTGAGGCGAGCTAGGTTCGTTTGAACGGGGCTAGCCTTGATTTTCTCTTTTAAGTCAAGCCTACGTTACATCGGGGTGGTTTCCTGTAGAGCCCTCCCCTTGGTTAGGTTAGACAAGCTTTTGTGTACCTAGTTAATGTGAGTAAATGTTGTTCCCGGCCTGCCTCCGGCCACATCTTTAGTTATGATCCAGCCTGAGATTACCAACCTTCCCAGTTTGTTTTTGGACCCCCTTGACTGGGTCAGCTTTATATTTTCCCATGCCCGTATGATTTTTTATCATTTTTCCCACTCCCTTAGCGAGAGAGCTGCTTGATTTTGTCCAATAGGCAGAATACAGTGGCCTCTCTGTTTGAGGGTTGGACGGGTCCTACTAACATCAGTTATGTTTAATTTGATTTGTGTTAATATATTTTAGTTTGTTATTGGGTTCATCTCCATCTCCTCTCATTTTTTCAACATAGAATTTTGTATATATGTTTTAGTGTCATTAAATTTTTATGACACGGGGCGCGTTTTGTAGGTCTCCCTAGAGTGGATATATTGTATTATAGTACATGGAGGATTGATTGGTGACGGACGAGATCTTATGGTGTATGGGTAAATTGTAATGTATGAATGGGTCGCGAATCAGATTAGCTAGGTATAAGATAGTTAGTGAAGACCAGCCGTTACCCTCCCTTTTTCGGCCACAATTTTGTATTTTTACGAAATAAATATATATCTCGGAGGATTTTGGCCTCGGGGTAGAGCGACGAGCTCCCCCTCTCACCTTCGCTGACCACACGAAGCAGCCAAGCCTAGCAGCAGCAGCAGCGGGCCGACCAACTTCAGCAGCAGCAGTAGCTGGCCGACCCAACTTCAGTAGCAGCGGCAGCAGCAGCGGCAGCAGCGGCAGCAGCAGCGGGCCGACCCAACTTCAGTAGCAGCGACAGCAGCAGCAGGCCGACCCAACTTCAGCAGCAGCAGCGGGCCGACCTAACTTCAGTAGCAGCGGCAGCAGCAGCAGAAGGCCGACCCAACTTCAGCAGCAGCAGCAGCAGCAGCAGCAGCAGCGGGCCGACCGAACTGCAGCAGCAGCAGCGGGCCGACCCAACTTCAGCAGCAGCAGCAGCAGCAACGGGCCGACCTAACTTCAGTAGCAGCAGCAGCACCCGGCTACAATATATGCATTATGCTACATGATATGCATTAATCCTTTTCAAGACTACACCCGGCTACATGATATGCACTAGTCCTTTTCAGGACTACACCCGGCTACATGATATGCATTAGTCCTTTTCAGGACTACATTAGGCTACATGATATGCACTAGTCCTTTTCAGGACTACACAGGCTACATGATATGCACTTGTTCTTTTCAGGACTATACCCGGCTACATGATTTACGATAGTGCTTTTCAGGACTACACCAAGCTACATGATAGGCACCAGTTCTTTTAAGGACTACACCAGACTACATGAAATGCACTAGTCCTTTTCAGGACTACACCCGGCTACATGATTTGCGATAGTCCTTTTCAAGACTACACCAGGCTACATGATATGCACTAGACCTTTTCAGGACTACACCAGGCTACATGATATGCACTAGACCTTTTCAGGACTACACCAGGCGACATGATATGCACTAGTCCTTTTCAGGACTACACCCAGCTACATGATATGCACTAGTCCTTTTCACGACTACACTCAGCTACATGATATGCACTAGTCCTTTTCAGGACTACATTAGGCTACATGATTTGCACTAGTCCTTTTCAGGACTACACCAGGCTACATGATTTTCACTAGTCCTTTTCTGGACTACACCAGGCTACATGATTTGCGATAGTCCTTTTCAGGACTACACCAAGCTACATGATATGCACTAGTTCTTTTCAGGGCTACACCAGACTACATGAAATGCACTAGTCCATTTCAGGACGACACCCGGCTACATGATATGCACTAGTCCTTTTCAGGACTACACTAGGCTACATGATATGCACTAGTCCTTTTCACGACTACACCCGGCTACATGATGTGCACTACATGATTTACGATAGTCCTTTTCAGGACTTATCTAGCCACGTTATTACGAATGTCCTTTTATTAGAACTACCAAGCTGCGATCTCGCACGACTGTCATACCTAGGACGAACAGACTACACCAGCGCCGTCCGTGTCGATCCTCTCTCTTTTCTTAAGCGCTGACGCGCTCTTTACAAAGGGCAGACATCCGGGGATCGACTGGACCTCGAACACCGCTGTTCCATCTGCCTATCTCAGAGCTGTCGCCTTGAAACCCGACAACGCACCTTCAATTGACACTCCCTAACTTTACCACCTGTACATATTAGGTTGGTGCAAAAATAATGACGTAATGATGTCGTTTTTTGACGTTAAAAAATACGTCAAAAAACGACATTATCACGTGATTATTTTTGCACCAACCTAATACTTTTGTTGTCCTTGCTTCGATCGTATTACCCTACATTATTTTTCTGCTTGCGGGGTTAACAGCACCTGCTTAACACCGCAACAAGTTTATTTTTTTGTTTTTCTTTATACAAGTAAAATAAATTTACATCGTATTTTGATGTTATTATGATTTTAGTTTTAGTGATAATTTAAAAAAACAATAAATATCATTAGTACCAATAATGGAAAATTAAGTTAAAAATTTAAAAGAATCGTTTTTGGAATCAGAAAATAGGCACAAATTTTTCCGATTCCGATACCCCAAAAAGTTCCGATTTTTCCGATTCTTGATTCCGATTCCGATTAATCGTCCCAACACTAGAGTAGATATATTCAAAAGTATATCGCTCACTCAATGGAAAATTGTATCTCAGCGAATTGATACACAGGCAAGACTGAAATTGTTGCACTTTTGGCTTCGTATTTCGCTTTGTTGTTATTAATGATGCAGAATTAAAACACCATATCATCCGAACATAAAATGTTACAACAATGTCTTTTGTTAGTAACCAAGATTGTAACAACTGAAACACATGAAAGCTGAAAACATTGCTAATTTTCCTACTCACAAATTTCCCGACAATTCATTAGAAAATTTCTGACGGGGAGGACAAAACTGGGAGGGTCGTAAATTATTTCTGGGGGTCATATGCCCGCCTGCGAAACCCTGTGTCTCCACCTCTGTTTTCAGACTATTTTTGGCACCTTAGCCTGGTTGAAAAATTTTGTTGGGGGTGACATTGTGTCACTCCATATGGAGTCTTTTTTTTTTTTATAATTACCACACAATACTTTTTATTCAAGGAAATAAACCCTATAAAAAAAATCAATAACAACCACTTTGAAGAATATATATACATGAATTACGTTCACTTTTTTTTTTTAGTTTTACGACAAACATTTTACGTGTTAACAACAGTCCATTTTTTATTAAGGTCTCTATTCATTATTCCTAAATAATGAAAAATTGGATAAGTTTAATGGTAAATCATAATGTTAATAATTTCCAATAATCCAATGCGTATTGTTCTTTCCTGGTAATTCAAAGTTCATAAGTCAGGAGATGGATTTTTTTTACTCATTCTTTTCCTTTTTCTGTAGACATGGTATGAAATGAAAAATGTTCAATATCTTTTTTCTTTTCGTATTAATTTCTAAAGTTTCCGTAAATGTCCTTTTTCTTTTGGGCCTTCTGAGCTCTGGCACTGATTGCGGTATTGGAACCTCAAACGTGTCAAAGACGACGTCCATAGTGTCATCTTCTATGGGATCCCTGTCGACTACGCTTTCATACCATTTTCTAATTTGGTTTACATTACGTCTGTGTATAAACTTCGGTCCCTGGACCATGTAAATCATGTTAACAATTTGTCTGTCTATTGTTCATATCTTCCAGTGAGAATTATTATTGCCAAATATATGAAATAAAAAAAACAAAACAAAAAAAACCTTTTCACCGATCTTAAAGCGCTTTTTAAGCACGTTATTCCTATTTCCCGCTTTCGTTTAACTCGGAAGGAGTTTGTCAAATGCCGATTTTATTTTCCTGGCAAACATGACCTCCGCTGGCGTCTTAGCAGATGGAGAACTGCTATTAGGGATTACACGATAGGCCTTCAAAAACGGTTGTATAGCCATATCGGTGGTAGTACCTCTCTCCTTCCTCGGTGCCCTCTTGAAAGTGTCAACAAAACGTTCTGCTTGTCCATTACTTCTTGGGTGATATGGCGCCGTGGTAATATGTTCGATCAGGAATGACTGACAAAAATCCTTAAATTCACCGGATGGAAACTGTGTGGCATTGTCTGTTACGATACAGTCAACAACTCTGAAACGGGAAAATAGCTCGTGCAAAAAATTTACTGTCACGTCTGCGGTCGGCTTACATTTCAATATTTCTGTCCATTTGGAATAACTGTCAACTACTACAAAGTAGTAAAAACCATCAAGCGAGTCAGCAAAATCAATGTGTATCCCCGACCACGGACGGTCGGTTTTAGGCTAGGGATTGAATTTTATCGAGGGTGCTTTAGCAGCCAAAGCATACCCCTTGCACGATCTTATAGTGTTTTCAATATCCTTGTCCATGTTGGTCCAGTAGACGTAACTCCTCATCAGACTCTTCATTCTTGAAGTTCCCGGATGGCCAAAATGGAATTCCTTTAATGTTCTTGGTCTGTCTACAACAAAAAGTACCTTCCATGAATAAATCTATGAAATTTAGTCACCGCAAAAATGGTTCCTAAGGCTTCCTTTTCTATTTGCGAGTAACCCCTTTCGGCTGGTAATAGCGTTCCTAGATGCATGGGCGATTGGCTTTACCGATTCATCCTTTAACTTGTGTAAAATGCACGCCCCGATGCCGTAGGAGCTAGCATCACTGGCTACAATGATGTCATGGTTTGGATCGTAATGAGTCAGGAACAGATCTGATGTAAGGACCTCCTTTATTTTCCCAAATGCTTTCTGGCATTTGGTTGTCCATTCCCACTCTTTATCTCTTCTCAATAATTCATTAAGTGGGGCTCTCAAACTGTGCATTCTTGGGACAAAAACGTTCTAATAATTGGCAAGACCTAATAAACTTTGAAGAGCCGACACATTTTCTGGTGCTGGCATATTCTTTATTGCCGTTGCCCTATCTGGGTCGGGACGTCTTCCGTCTTTGTCAATTATTTGCCCCAAGTACTTAATCCTCTCTAAGAAAAACTCACACTTCCCATCTTTTAATTTGAATCCGTAATCCTGGATCCTCAATACTCTCGCTTTTCATTAGGACGTCATCGAGATAGGCCATCGCAAAATCCAAACCATTTAACATCGTATCCATGACCTGCTGAAAAATGGATGGGGCGACCTTAACCCCGAACGGAAGTCTTAAAAATTTGTATAAACCCTTGTGGGTGTTTATGCAAATGAGCTTCGAGCATTCTTCATTCACGGTTATTTGTAGATATGCGTCGCTTAAGTCAATCTTAGAAAAATATTTTCCTCCACTGAGCTTAGTGAATATCTCCTCTGGAGTTGGAAGGGGATAATGGTGATCCTTTAGGGTGCTGTTCAGCCCCGTAGAAAAGTCAGCACATACACGAATTTCTTTGCTCTTTTTTTAAATATGAACTGTGGGAGATGCCCATTTACTATATTCCACCTTTGCCAGAACTCACATTTCCTCAAGTCAATTCAACTCCTCGTCAATTTGATTTAACGAGGCAAATGGGACGTTACGTTTTTCCTTAAAAACTAGGTTTACGTCTGCTTTTAACTCAAACTTAGCGGATATTTTTGTGCATTTTCCTAGTCCGCCACTGAAAACGTCGGGAATTTTTTTTTAAGTTCACCTTTCAACTTTTCTGCTTCTTAGTCAAGATCGTCCATAGACTTAATAGGGTCGCCAGTTACACTTTTAGCTATTTGGTTCGTTCTTAACAAATATTAAATGTATTTCAATATATTTCCTGATGTTACGACTTTCTGGTTCATCAGACTTGGTAATTTTTACAAAACTTTTTTTGTCTTGTTCTTAATCCTGAAGTGGGAACTTTTGTGTACCAATTTATCGCAATTAAAACATTTTTTATCTTTTAAAGGACAATCTCTATACCAATGTAATTGACCACACCCGAAACATGGTCTTGACGGCAAAGTAAGTTTATTATTTTTTGGTTCACCCTTTTTAATTTTTTTGGCGTATTTTTTAATGTGAGCCACGCCACACTGTTCAATGTTTTTCGAATCCTCTCTGATGCTCACGAAACGTTGGCAACTTGCTGTAAAGTAACGTCGAGCTCGTTTTCAAGCTTGCTGAGGCACCCTACGATGTATTTCGGCGTCTTTCGCTGAAATCAAACCCTGGACGAAAATCAGACATTTAAAATTATTGGCGCTTAACTCTGCCAATTTGAAGTCATCGCAGTGTTTATTGACTACACTCGGGAAAGTAGTATAATCTTCGTTTTCTTTGTGGGTGAGATTCATGCATTTCCAACGCTTGTGAAACAGTGACGTTTTTGGACTGAAGAGTTCTGTTAATGATTGAACCGACCCTTTAAATTTCAAGTCGCTGGTTTACTTAGGCAAAATATAGTTAACAAACTTAGTATACTCTGCTGCGCCTAATTTCCTGAGGAGTAGGCGAACCTTTTTATGGTCAGCCCAACTTGCACAATCCGTATTGTGTAAGTCCTCGTAACATTTAAAGTACGAAGCGAATGTAATTTCTTCTTCAGGTGCAAACGTGAAGTTTTCAATAGCACTCCATATAGCATTTTGAGAGAAAGCGTTTTTGCTGTCCTCATTTTGGCTTTTGATGGATATACAAGTGCCTTTGCTCATTCTGTGTTTGAAGGAGCATTTCTTCAAGTTTCTGTTGTCTAACTTGAATTTCTAGGTGCAATTCGTCAAATATTCTGCTTGTTCTCGTTGCAATTTCTCTTGTCTTTCTTGATATTTCTGTTCCCATAGTAGTTGTTGTTCCTGTTGGTGTTTCAACTCTAGCATTGCACTTTTAAATTCGTCCATTTTACTGCAATAGTACGTAAAATTAAGAAATGAGAGGGGAAAATTTTTTTCTCTTTACCTTCTTAACCAACAATAAGTCTGACTTGTACGATTCTTTTACTGAAAAATTTAAAAGCGAGAGAGGGGGTAAATTTTTAATTTACCCTATTAGCGAAAACAATAAGTCTGTTTGACTTGTACAGTTCTTTTACTGACTTGTTAGAATGGAAAAAATAACAAGATTCACCAACATTCTTCCCAACCACTGAATTGAACTTGTAGAAATCCTATTGTTTTGAGGAGTTTCTTTTTTTCATTGTCAGTGTTGAAATTAACACTGGATACCCTTTTGTCGTAGAGTTTGATTAGAATTCCTTTCTTCACCACTGTTGTAGACACTGGCAAATTTTTTTTTATGATTTAATGTGAAGTCCCTTTCTTCGAATCCTTCGTCGCCAAGATGTTGTGACCAAGTAAATGGTTAAAAAAATAACAAAACAAGTGTTGCAGATATATCATATATTAAACAGTGAGTACAACAGAAGAGTATTACACGACTAGTGAGTATGTGTCGGTTGACCCAGCGTTCAATCTATTCGACTGTTCCCCTAAGGCCTGCTCTCCTACTAATCTTATAGTAGGCGGAAGAGTCCAACATAGACTCTTTAGAGGGAAGACACCACAACAGTTATGTAGCTTCCTTGTGCCTTTTCTATAAATACTTTCATGCTAATTGTTCTGATTGTCTTTCCTCTATGGTACCTAGACTTTATGAATTTAAGCACAGTACTAGATTGGTGGCAAGGTCTCATAATTTTACGGTTGTAACTGTAAGTTCTATGCTAACAGTTTATTCTATTGCACTTCTCGCTTGTGGAATTCTCTTCTGGCTTCTTGGTTTCCATTCAAAAATTTAAATGCAATATCAATCATTATCTTCGATATTCTTAGTTCTTGTTATTTTCCTCTCTCCTTAATAGTATATTTTTCTCATATTCTATAACACTCAGTAACCTCTTGCACCTTAGTCGCTTTATTGCCTTCCTTGGGGGGAATTGATTACAAACAAATATGTGAATATGCAGATTTTATGTGCTTTGTCAACACTTGTTCATTTATAAACATTAGGAAAACTAGTAGAAAAAAGCAACAAAATATAGCAAACTACTTTCACTTGAAAACATCGACAAAAATGAAAATGCATTTGACTCAGAAGAACACTTGGAAGTACTTGTGGTCATTTTAGTCACAATTTTTATAATTTTTAAAAAATTATGAATTCAAGATCTTTCAAACTTTTACACAGATGAAAAATAATGATGAGACAAGTTCCAGCTAAATTTCAAGTATGTGGGATGCACAATTAATATATACCACTTATTTAAGATTTTATGAGAACATCCTTATTAGGCTTAGCAATATGGTTTCCACTAAGAAAGACAAATGACAACAAGTATTCAACAGCAGCAGCAGTCAAACATGACAGATGGCACAGCAACACTAACCAGAAGGTAGGTTAGGTTTTGTAGTGTCATATGCAAATGAGATAGGACAAGCATAAAAGGAAAGCAACTGGTGAACAAGACAGCATTACTCGGTAAACCCATTTACTTAACGTAATGCGGAGAACTGTGCTAAGACTGCTACTACAGAGATATATACCCAACATAACCCTGGCGTCGCTGATAGGATCCTTAAATGCGCCTGGAAGACCCAGAAAACGTGGAAACATGGATAAGAACTTTTGCAGCATTTGCAAGAGTAAAAAAAAAAAAAAAGAATAAGAGACACCAAGACAGAAGGAGGAGAGAACGAGATAACAGATTTATTTCTTGCTGGGTGCGAAGAAGTGAAGAAATTTTCGACGATGTGTTACCCGAGCGAATTAGAAGAAATGGCATTTGAAGAAATTGTCAAAGTAAAAAAAAGAACATAAGACCAAAGAAAAGATTGGTCATTGCTAAAAGAACCAAGTTTTTAGAAACAAGACAAGCACCCAATGAGTCCAGTATGCAGTACTTACATAGATTAAAAGAATGTGCCAAGTATTGTGAATTTGAAAAGTTAGTAAGCGTGAAATGACTATAGAAGATGAGTTAATTCTTCTCAGAATAATTGAAGGTTTGCAAAACCAAAACCACAAACGAAAAATACTGCAAGGTTTACAAAGTAGTAGCATGAGTTTGGAAGTTAGTATTGAGTTTTTACAGCAGTTAGAGTTGATTAGAGAATTTAATCAACCAAAAGAGGAATTCGAGGCGTACAGGACGAACACAACCAAGTCCATAATTAAATGCAGATACTGTCGAAAAAATCAGGAGAGAGACAAGTACAAATGTCCTGTTTAGGAAAAGTATGCACAAATTGCAAAAAAGGAGATCATTTTCAGAATGTATGCAAATACGAAAAGAAAACAGAAAGAGTACAAAAAGTACAAACCCCCTTCAAAGAAGAGGCTGAAATATTTACAGTGAATACGCAAAAATGGAGGAGAGAAAAAAATAAGGATAAATGGACATATATTTAACATGTAAGTTGATACAGGCAGTGAAGTCACGTTGATATCAAAAAATTTCTGGATCAAATTGGGACAATCTAAGTTAAAAAAGTAACATCCAATTAAAGTAATTTGACGGAACAACTATAAAAATAATGGGTACATTTCAAGGTAATTTTGAAACTGATAAGTGTTTTGAAGTAATTCCCATTACAGTTGTAGAATGTGAAAAAGATCATAGATTACTAGGAATTAATGTATTAAAAATGGATAAAGCAAGGTTAATCAATTCCATGGAGGCATAAGAAAATGAAATTGGATTATTGAAAGACTATAAAGCAAGTATTCGACTAAAAGAAAATTATCACCCAAAATATATAGAATCAAGAAAAGTTCCAATTCATATACTACTTTTGGTGGTAGCCAAATTAAACAAAATGATACAACAAGGCATACTAGAAAGAGTGACTCAAGGTGGGAGCAATTGGTCATCACTAATAGTAGCGATAAAGAGACCTGATGGAGATTTAAGGATTTGTGGTGATTATAAGATAGGGCTAAATTACCAGATATATTCAGACTCTTTTCCTTTGCTAAATATCGAAACTGTGAGCCACGAGTTAGCAAAAATGGAACACTTTGCAGAAATTGATCTCAAGGCAGTATACAACCAAATAGAAATTGATGAAAAATTTAAGGAAGTCATCACGATAAACGCCCCTATAGGCTTTCTAAGGTGGATTCGTCTATCGTTTGGGGTAAAGACTTTGAGTCATATTTTTCAGAAAGCAATTGAGAGTTTTATTAGGAAAAATAAAAAAATATACCAGGACGATATATGAGTAGGAGCAAGAAGTAAAGAAGAATTGAAATATAAAACAGAACAAATTTTATTGAGATTGAAAAAAGCAGGCATGGCTGTAAACAAAGACAAATATGTCGCGGCCGCCATTAGCCGCTCCTTAGAAAAACGACCCCTGATCTCGCAGATTTAAGTCCAGCAGCATGCGAGAAACTGGACGACTGGCCCAATGTGGTTGAGTCCAAAACCGTACCTCGTGAGCATCGGATTAGGTAGTTATTCTCAAACATGGGGAGTAATTTTATATCTATGGTTTTCTATTCCCTCTAGCCAGGGAGTACTTGAACAAATCGTTCCACATATTGCTAGTCCCTATTTTTTTCGTTCAAACCCAAGCTGCTCGGCCCGGTGGTCTGGCCACGGTCCGAATGGTGATTTGGACGATGCGAATGGAGGCAACCGTCTTTTTCATCAGGATCTAATCCGATTCTTTGAGCATCAGCTCAAGATGAAGATTAGAACTGATAGGAAACGCTTGCATTCGACAGTCTTCAGCGAAAGCTTGGTTCGTTTGAACGGGGCTAGACTTGATTTTCTCTTTTAGGTCAACCTACGTCACATCGGGGTGGTTTCCGGCGGAGCCCTCCCCTTGGTTAGGTTAGATAAACTTTTGTGTACCTAGTTAATGTGAGTAAGTGTTGTTCCTGGCCTGTTCCCGGTTGCCTCTTTGGTTATGATCTAAGTCGAGATTCCCAACCTCCCCATTTTGTTTTTTGGCCCTCTTTTTATCTCGACTGGGTCAGCTTTTTCGTTCCAATGTCCGTATATATTTTCTCTTTTTCCCACACCCTAAGTGAGAGAGCTCCTTGATTTTGTCCAGTGGACAGAATACAGCGGCCTCTCCTTTTTGAGGGTTGGACGGGCCCTACTAACATCAGTTATGTTCAGTTCACTTTGTGTTCATGTTTAGTTTGTTATTGGGTTCATCTCCCTTCCCTCTCATTTTTCATCTTTAGAATTGTATATATAGTTTATTATCATTAAATTTTTAGGGCATGGGGCGCGTTTCGTAGTTTTCCCTTGAGAGGATGTGGTATTATGGTGTATGGAGTATTGATTGGTGACGGACGATTCTTTATGGTGAATGGGCAAATGAATGGGTCGTGAATCGGATTAGCTAGGTATAAGATAGTGAAGACCAGCCTCAACCCCTCCCCTTTTTTCGGCCTTGTGCCATAATTGTATTTTTATGCAATAAATATTGGCCTGGATCAAAGTGTAGTACACTACCTTTGTGAACTTCCGGTGCTTTGTCAAGAGAATACTTTTTGGTGTGATCCTGTTTCCATGGTCGATCCGCCCTGGAAGACATATCACCTCTCTGACTCCAGCTTCGTCAAGTGTTACACTTTGGCAGTTGATCCACCCTGGAAGTCGTATCACTATACTGACTTGGCCCTGTTTAGGGACTCATCCTAACCGACCCAATGAATCTTCGTGTGTCATCAATCAACCAGCTACTGTCGCCGACAATTCTTCCATCTGGCAGTCGACCAGCTACCACCGCTGATCAACTCTACACTCATTTCGCTGATACAACTGAAACAACTTCCCCTGAAGGAAACCAGTTATACCAGACCCGGTACCGATATAAACATATTTCTCTAGACAGTACACTCTTGTACATTTTGGATAAATAAAATGTTTACTATTTTTAAACCTCTGCCTTTGTCCCCTCATTGTCTTAGCTGTTCACACCTTTCTTCCAAAAGCTTGCGGGGGCGACATCCTTATCAGCCCCGTAACAAATGTAATTTTGACTGCAAGAAGATATCATATTTAAGATAGCAAATATTGAAAGAAGGCATATCACCTGACAATAGATTAACAAAGAAAATAACAGAAATAGCTCCTCAAAAAAATAAAAAGGAATTAGAATCCTTTTGGGGGCTAATAAATTTTTATAGTACATACCAAGATAAAGCAACATAATAAAGGCATTTACAAAATTGCGCCAAAAAATTAATGAATTTAACTAAGTGGACACAAAAGCAAACTAGCGTTTTTGAAACACTAAAGAAGATACTGAGGAACAAACCAATAATAAAAATTTTTGATTCACAAAAAGAAGTAACGTTAACGACAGACACAATTGAAAAGGCGATTGCCGTTATTCTATCACAAGAAGAACACCCAATCATATACATATCAAGAAGTTTAACGTAAGCCAAGATTAACTACTTGAATATTGAAAAAGAAGCACTAGCGATTGTATAGAGCATGGAAAGGGAACAAAACATTTTGATAGGAAAAGATTTTTATTAAAATCAGATGACAAACCATTGGAATTCATATTTAATCAGAGAAAAGAATTGCCAAAAGTCTCGTCGTGAAGGATTTTAAGATGGGTGATAAAGATCATGGCATTCGATTTTGACATGATATATGTAAAAGGGAACACTATCCCTCACATAGATGCTTTATCAAGATTACAGTTCAAGAATGAAACAGAAGAAAAACAGGAAAATGCTGAAGACAAAATAATACACTGAGTAGAAACAGGCATTCTTCCTCAAAATAGACTCAAAATAGAAACAAAGCAAGACAAAAGTTTATAATAGCATAATAGCAATGCAAAAAAGACTAAAGTTACAAGCTTGGTGGCCAGGGTATTCAAAAGATATAGAGGAATACAGTAAGAGATACCAAAAATGTGTGTAAAAAAAAAAATTTCAAGCAAAGAAAAATTTACTCATAGCCCAAGGAAGCAGAGCCATGGGTTAGGGTCCACATGGATCACACACATATCAAAGATAGGGGATCATTGTTAGTATTAGTGGATTTGTATTCAGGATGGTCAGAGGTTGTCGAAAAACCACCACAATAAAGCAAGTACTAAGAAATATATACTCAAGGAATGGAGTATCCCAGAAATTAGTCACCAACAATGTACCTGAATTTTGTGATGAGAACTTATGTGGCATTGTTGAAAGAATGGTATAAACGGTGAAAATGGAGTTAAAAGCATTCTCATTACTTAATGAAAGCATAGAAGCATATTTACTGAAAATGCTCCTCAGTTAGAGATCGATTCTACATGCAGGAAGAAAACTGAGCCCTTCAGTGTTAATGGGTAGCAAATCAGAGCCCCCATAAGTATATCCTTTTCAACAAAAGAAAAGGTATGGTACAGAAAGAACAACAAGAGTCTGATCCAGAAAAAGCAAGTTTCCTGATACAAAAAGGATGCAATACAGCTTTACTAGAGAAAAAGGGACAAAATATACTGGTGCCTGCAGATTAATTCAGAAGCTGAAATGAACTAGATGACATGGAAATGGAATATCAAGAACAAGAAGAGAAAAAGTCACAAAAGTGGAGGAACAGAGGAGGAAATAAAAGAAAGACCAAGATCACCATTAAAAAGAAGACAAGAAAGACAAGAGCACAGTACGAGAACAATCAAGAGTTTTGATGTTACCAACTCTTCAAGCTGTTTATGAAAAATCATAAAATTTCTCAAATGATATATCAATAAATTAAACAGTAGGGTGCCACAAGTTTGCATTTATATATTGAGCACTTTTTGGGGCCTGTGAAATTGTTTGAGTGGTGTGGTTTGTTTATATAACTCTTATTACTATTTATTGAGCATATATATATATATATATATATATATATATATATATATATATATATATATATATATATATTGTTGCAATCTAGGGAAGGTTACTGAATAGAATAATCACACGAAAGTTGGTAATGAATGATAATATTTAGGACACGAACAACATATATATATATATATATATATATATATATATATATATATATATATGATATAAGATTCATCAGCGGTGTGTAGAAGAAGTAAACTGCTAGAAGTGAGTCAAGTGAATTCCACAACGAATTTCCAATTGCAGACCCACATAAAGTATTTACTACTGTATTTATGTGAATGGGGACATACCCATTATCGTTTGTAGGTATGCTACCACATATATATATATATATATATATATATATATATATTCCGTTTCACCTCAAGCAAGGTAATAAAGTTACTAGGAGACATGGGTTTACTGAGTGTGAAAGAATATGAAAAAATATAAACATTATTAAAGAGAGAGAGAGAGAGAGAGAGAGAGAGAGAGAGAGAGAGAGAGAGAGATGAACAGGAATCAAGAAAAAATAATGATTGACATCACATTTAAATTTTAGAAGTGGACTGGAAAGCAAGAAGCGTGAAGAGGGTTCCACAAGTGAGAAGCATGACAAAAGAAACTGTTAGCATAAAACTTATGGTTACATCTACCCATTTAAACTGTAAAATGATGAGACCTAGCTACCAATCTAGTACTGCACTTAAATTCATAAAAACAAAGAAGAAAGCTCATCAGAACAATTATTATGAAAACATTCATAGAAAAGGCAAAGGGGAGCTATGCTATGCTTGTGAGAAAGTGTCTGAAGCTGAGATGCCAACTCAGGACTGATAACATTGTAGATTTTTCTTTGAGACTTACAGCTACACCACACTGAAATGCTGGTTCCTGTATGGTCACCGAAGGTAAGGAATGTTGAGCCTGGTCATTACCTAGATGGGTGACTGCTTGGGAATACAAGATGCTGTAAGCTTGGATGTGTAAGTGATGTAATGCATAATGGCTCAGAATTGTTAATTGGAAAGCTGAGTTCCGATTCCCATTTGGTTTGTTATATTCACTTATGTGTAAATACTCTTGGGAAAGGTATGGATCCACCTCTTCTCTCCTCAAATATGGGTTAATTAGCAAGACTTGCATCACTAAACCATTATCTTCTTAAAATAAATTCTTACAATCCAAAAATATTTTCTCATTTTAAATAACTTGCAAATGATTGATAAGTCATAGAAAACAAATCAATCAATCTATTAACAATTCTTTTGATTTTATTGAGAATCACTAAGTACATAGCAGAAGCACCAGATACCAGATCAAATGTGGCAGCAATATTCAATGCATGGATGAATGGTAGATTACTATATATATATATTAATCTCTCTCTCTCTCCATATATATATATATATATATATATATATATATATATATATATATATATATATATATATATATATATATATATATATTAATCTATATATATATATATATATATATATATATATATATATATAAAATCTATCTATCTATCTATCTATCTATCTATCTATATATATATATATATATATACAACTAAATATATATATATATTTAGTTGGATTGATGTGAGTTTATACACACACACATATATATACATACACATATATATATTTAGTTGGATTGATGTGAGTTTATATGCATACACATTATATATATATATATATGTATAATATGTATGTATATATAAATATATATGTGTGTGTGTGTAATTTCTATATATATTATTTCTATATTATATTTGTGGTACTTATTGGAAAGTGCTCAATATCAGTGATAGAGCTAACATATTTAGTTGTATTGATGTGAGTTTGTGACCCTGGGTTTCATGCCCTTTGTGATCGTCAGACAAACTCTATACATATAAATGATTTCAAATTATTGTTCTAATCAGTATTTCATTTGAACACCATAATCTTAATTGCATGCAGAAAAATTCTTAGCATCTGATGGAAGACCGTGATAGGAGGTACACATACAACTTAGTGACCCATCTTACCAATAATAAAGTAAGACTGTGTACTGTATGCCATTTTAATTAAAGATGACTGTGAACACAAAACCATATAATTGAATAAGGGACTGAGAAAAAAGACTTCAATGGAAAAAAATCATCTTTTAAAACTTAGAATTCTCATGGACTTTCTTTTTTGTTAACTTTTTACCAAAATTTACGAAATAAACAAAAATTTTAATCCTTTGCCCGGTTTCACTTTTTGAAAGGGACTAAGACACAATGAGTGATTTGTGTGAACTTCAAAAACATACAAAGCATTGTCTTGCTTTTGAAAAGTTTATCTTATAGTAAAGTCTTTTTGTCGCATATATATATATATATATATATATATTCTGTTTATATGTTATTTTTACACATACAAATATTTAAGTAAATGCTCTCTTTATAATAAACAGTATTAACAACATTTACTGGCCTGAATGTCTGAGAAATTTCATAGAAAATATGTGTCCTCCGACAGGAATCAAACCTGTATCCTACACAGAACCATTATATAGCCTTGCTAACCAGATGCTTCCTCTATAGCTAAATGGTATAGCATGTCAGGCTATATGACAGTTCTGTGTAGGATAGAGACTATAAATAAAATAGCCAGTGATACTGGCATATCCCATGAAGGAGTTGAGAATATTATGCACAATGAACTTGACATGATGAGGGTTTCTACTCTGTGAGTGCCTTGTCTTCTGACATCTGATCAAAAGCACACAGGCTGAGCATATCATGGGAAAATCTGACATTGCTTGAGAAAGATCCAGTTGGTTTCCTTACCCAGGATGAATGTTGGGTTCATCACTTTGAACCAGAGACAGAGACAATCCATGTTGTAGAAACCCCTATTCCCTATTCTCCTGATTTGGCCCCCTCTGACTATTATCAGTTCCCCAACATGAAAAAAAAACAAAAAAAAAACACTTGACTGGGAACCAGTATCACAGTGATGATGATGTCATATCTGCTGTTCGTTTTTTTATCAACAGGATGAAAGCTCTTTTACAAAAAAAATTCATGATTTAAATTCAAAGAGTTCTGCTTTTAACTAATATAAATATTAAGGGGGTGAAAATTTAATTTCTTGAAATTTCATAAAATTAAATAAGTGAGGAGTAACAGATGTAAAAAATATATTTTTATCAAGATTTTCTAAAAAAATTAAATTTCTAAAATAATTTAATTTATTTGTAAATAAGTCTTGAAAGTTTCATTAAAATCTGACAATTATATATAATTTATAAATTATATAGAAGTTATTGGGAATAATAGTGATGCAGTAATGTAACTATACAAAGACATAAAATGAGGATTGGAAAAGGAGTGAGACAAAGAGATACAGTTTTAGTTAAATTATAGCCATGCTTTGGAAATATCTTATGGAAATTGGACTGGGAAGAAATGGAAGTAAACAAACTGAGAATATGATTTCCTGATGAAAAGTGGACATTGAAGTCAACACCCAGCAACAACAGTCTGTTTGATGTTGACTTAAATGTCCCCTTTTATATTTACATACACTCTATCTCTGATATCCAATACTTTAACCCATAAGTATAGTATACCTTACAAATATATACATACATACATACACATACACATTTACATTGTTTGGACTGTTGTCCTCATCTTTATATCATAAAGATGAGGACAACAGTCCGAATAATGCAAATAATGTAAATAGTTACAATACCTCATCTCAGAAATATAGACACACACACATTTATATATATATATATATATATATATATATATATATATATATATATATATATATAAGGAAGAGGTTATAGTAGTTCCAATGAGAGAAAAGTGTGTATATTAAAAAGAAGAGAGAAACTGTAAACGTTTTTGGTTGTAATGTGGATTTTTAAAAAAATATTATGCTTTATTTTCCATAATTTTGCTATGTGTTTCTGGTTTCATGACCATCATCAGCCAAAGCATGGAGATTTCAACATATTAGAAATAATTAATTTTTTTTCTTATGTTTTTTGATGTTAAATATTCTCAATATGAGACATTCTCTTTTTTGTGTGTTAGTGACCCAAATGTCTTTCTTGAACTGGCAGTGAAAAGTATATATATATATATATATATATATATATATATATATATATATATATATATGTTGACTGTTAGTTTCTATTAGAAGCTCATCCTCCCTTTACCAGGTTTTGTTTTTCGTCCTGTGGGGTGACATGCCACCAGCAGAAAAACTAGTGAGGTTGCTGCTTTAGATGACAACCCCCCATCAATGCAGCAGGTTGCACTGGGTTACATATTACCAGTAGCAGGTCTGAGCCTAACCGGACTTTGGTTGCATATAGATAATAATAGGTTAGACATTTCTGAGTTGGATGCCATGCATATCCATATGAGAGTCTTGATCTGACGAAGCTATTTAATAACATGACTTGAGTTTTCAGATTAATATTTTGCCTTTGTAGCATATTGGATAAGTACCCTATGTTCAACTAGACTTACTATGTTCAATTTCCTAAATTTGTTAGGCAGGATTTAAATGCAGATTTTCAAGGTAGGTAGACATAAATCTCCCTATTCTGATATGACTCTGTACTATATTTAATTAAGCTTAGTAAATATTGATCGAGAGCTTTGGTGGTGAAGTATTTCATTAAAAGATTATTCTTAATCTAAGATATCAAACGTTCCTAAAAATGTTGAAAGTATTACCAATTGTTTTAAGGTTGAAAAAAGTAACAACAAAAACGAAAATGTACTAAAATTTTTAGTGATTTATTATCTCTGTTTATTTTTTATTAACAATTAACAAATGGTATTTGGTCCTTCTAAGCAGTTGGAATCTTCAGCTTTTGTTGACTTTTTTAATGAGTGAGGTTTGTTTTTAGTTTATGCTAGATAAATCAATTTGAATTTTTGTTTTCTGGAAATGATAAAGAAACACTATAAATGTTAGGTGGTAGGAGTGTTGCATGACAGGTTTGTACTTTTTTGTTACACACTTTAATTCATATTTTTAATTTTATTAAATGAAAGTCTTCTTACATAAAGTGAATAGGAAACAATTTTCAAATGATTGCACAGACTTGAATTTAAACATTTCTGGATTTACATACACCAAGAAATTAAAAAAAATCTAACCAAGGAAAGTATATTGTAAATAAATTAAAAAAAATTAAATACAATGATGATGATGCTTCAGAGAAAGGTAACAAGTCAATATTCCAAAAAACACATTGTGCTAAAAAGGAAAAGATTCTAATAAAAAGAAACAATAAAAACAAAAATCTTTTTTTAGTTTTTTAACAAAAAAAAAAAAAAAAAAGATTTTGTTTACTATTTTCAAATGCACGGATAGAATTCAATTACATATAATAAATTATTTATTTTTGTCAAAAAAAAAAAAAGAAAACGCAAAAGAAAATGAAATCGCAATTTTTTAAAACAAAAAAAAACACATTTTAAATAATTGCAGTTTTAAATGTCAGATAAAAGACAAACAATAAGAACAAACTCTTTAATAAAAAAAAAAACAAACAAATCAAAGTAACTTTGATTTGGTAATATTAATTTTAAAGTTTTAAAAGACCACCAACAGACCTCAGTAAGACTCATAACTGCGTATTAAGAAATGTGCACCGGAGAAAAAGCACTGAAAATGATTTAACAATAAGTCAGGCACATCATGTAAAAAGCCTCATCACGGTTCACTCAGAAAAGCCTTACATTTTTGTGTTACTACTGGTAACAAAGAACAGTATCAGAAGATTATAAATAATGAAAATTTAAGAGGGAAAAGTAAGTAAATGCCGTTCTTTTTTAGATAGACTTAAAGAAAGTAAACTGAGGGTTGCGCAAAATAACATTTTGTTTTTGTTACATAAATCTTTTATTGCTTATTCTCGTTGAATTTAGTTTAGAGAAAATAAATTCATCAGCTAGGAATGATATAGTATTTCATAATGATTGCAAAAAGGAAAAAACACGCTTTATATGCAAGACGATGGCACATTGGTCAGGACTTTTACTACTAAAATGCAAAGGAATACTACAAGAAAGAAGAAAGTGAAAAGCTTTTGTAGCCCATTCATAATATGACTGACATCACTTCCCGCCGACTGACATCACTTCCGTTCATTTCAGCCCTGCAGATTCACAACTTGGTCCACTTTACGGCAAACTGAGAATAAATATTGATATCAACAGTTTAAGTAACAGGAATAAAAATGAAAAAAGCACTTAAATCTGTTTAAATACGCTATATTTTCTATGTCTTTTCTTTATTTTCTTTATCTCCCTAAAGATTCTATTTTTCTATAGCTCGTCTCAAATACATATTCTAGAGTGGATTACGGTAATAGCAGTTTTTCATCAATATTACTCCCCCTCGTACCTCTCAGCTCACTTGCTATCCTTCTCCTTTTACTCATTTCTACCTCTCTGTTTGTTTTCTGGTTGCACACTATCAACTCTCATTCATTTCATTCCTCCCACTTCAGTATCGCTATTGTTATTGACGCTTTATTTTCCTCCTACTACTACTCGCTTATTTTCCCTCTCTACTTCACCCTTGTCTTCTCTTGTCCCTCTCTCAGTCTTAATACACACACAAACAGGGCGAGAAGGCTTACACTATTAAGCAACCTTACTACCTACCCAGTCTGTTGACTCTTTTTTTTTTCAAGTTGTAAGTCCACACAAAAACCCTTTTTATACACATTAACACCAGAAAATCTTCTGTAATTAACCTACCTTTTCAGCTACCTAGTCTCAATACACACACACATATATACTCGCACATACATATTTATATCATCTATCTATCTATATTTGTACATATACACCTAATAATAATAATAATAATAATACTAGTAGTAGTAGTAATAGAAATAATAATAGTAATATATAGTAATCTTGTGCGTGTGTGTTTTCTTTTTCTTTCTTCCTCCTGTCGTCGTCGCCCCTTTTCTCTTTGTCGTCGTCAATACTCGTCGATTTATGTGGTCTGGTCGCCACTAAGGTGATTTTTATTTATCACACTCACACCCACCCGAAACTGACAACATCCCGAGAAGAAGGAAGGAGACGATTTGATTAAAGATTACCCAAGACAACACCAGAGGGAAAAGTGAAAGAAGAGGAAAAAGTAGAAGATGCCGCCGACAAGGCAAAGGAGAATAGCCATGATGGGATACAGATCTGTTGGTAAGAAGAACAAGAAACACTCGTTTTTTTTTTTCTCTCTCTCTCTCTTCATACTTATTATTATTATCATTGTATAAGAGAAAGATAAGAAACATGCGTGTATCTACGTGATATTAAGCTACGTGTGTGTACATGATTGTTATTCCGCTGCGTACAATACACGTGTATTTTACCTGTTCTCTAATTTAATGTATATATTATTAAATAAAGGCATTACTTTTCCCTTTTTATACACGTGTGTGTGTGTATATTTAGGTATGTGTCCATTTTTTAGCATTGAAGTCTCTTCTTTTTGTATTCCGTTTTTGCATGGTCTGTCTTGCTGAAGTATTTATGGTCATTTCTTTTTCATATTTGCTCAGTAACAATTATGGAAAATAATAATAAAACCAGTTACTGTCTGCTCATTTTTCCTCCCAGTACACACGTGTGTACGTACTCGCATACACATATCTTTCTGACTAAACATGAAAAAAACCCAAAAAAAACTGTTTATTTTTCCGATTTTTAAGTGATATGAATACAGACCTTAACTCTAAGCAAGTAAAATTTTTTGACGCTCTACAACCATAAATGTGTGGAATTTGTTATTTATTCGAGAATAGCGAAGTAGTTTTGTTCTCAAATATATATTTTTTTTTTATTTGGAGTTTATGAAATTTATTTCAGTTATTTAGTAAAATTTAATTTCCGTCTATCGTTCGTGCATTTTAAAACCGACCACGATGAATAAAGTCTAAAAAAAGCTAATAATACTGAGAAGTATGTAGTTCTAAAACTCGGTAAATTAATTTGGGTTTCAGGTTAAAAAAAAAAGTTTTTTCCGAATCATGGATTTTCCCTGAATTAAAAAAAATGTCTTTATGAAAGGGAAAACTAGACACCAGTAATATTTACGAATTATCACATTAATTGTTATGTTTTTAAAAACAGAATTTAAAAGAAAATGCCATTTCGGATGATCAGGACCGAATAAAATGAACCACACTTTAACCCACGTGACTTGAGACCAGCAATTATAAATTCTATTATCCCGGAAAATATTTTTATCCGAAAATTATTTGCTTTAAAACTTAAAAATCCAATAATATTCTCTCGAAGATCTCTAATCCTCCCGCTGAACTCAGTTTCGTTTTCATTATTGAATATCATATTTTTTTTGGTGGGGGGGACTCTTCCCCCCCCTCCTGTAATTATAATAATGCTGCTACATTTCAAATGCTGGTTCACGACGATATTGTTCCATCGCTTAAATATCGAAGAGCTTGAAAACTCTCGTCTTTACCAATTTTCCATCATTACACTCTCACTCCCCAGACGTATTTTTATGCATGCAAATGTGCATTATTGCATTTTTTTTATTTAAATCAAATGCATTCTGTATTCTTGATAAAAAATATATAACAGCCATATATGTTGCACATTGACAGCATAAGTATCAATCCCCCACCCCTGGTTTTATTTATTTATTTTATTTTTAAATGCATTCAAAAAAATTAAAAGATGACGGACTTTGATTTTGTAAATTCTCGCCAATGGTTGCACCATTTACTGCAGCAGTATTTTTCTCCCTTTTTCCTGTTGCAAATTAACGCCTGTCTGATCTAATATCAATCTCTACCATCATCATTTTCTGAGTGCACTCCATCTGTAGTAGATGATGGTTGGGGTGGATGTATGAATGAAAGTCTAGGCTTGGCTCACCATGGCTGCTACTACTACAACTACTACGTTTCTTCCAATGCTTTTACAACTACATACATCCTGATCGCATACTACACAACAGCAGCCCTTGACTCCTCTATTCCTTATTTGCTTTATTCATTACAAAAAAAAAGTTGGTAGTTTTTTAATAACTATTTTTCGTGCCCTTCTGATTATCACAAGTCCTTAAAAATACCAAAATATCAGTATTTGAATCGACATTAGCGACGCACTGGTTGGATGAATTTGAAATATACAGTTCTGAGTTAGGGTCTTTGGTTGTTAATCGAATGAGACGGCAGTAATCGAAGACCCTGTTAGTGTATGTGGTGGTAATATTATTAACGCAGCTTAAAGTTTTATTTTTCATGTCCTAGTTTGTTTGCTAATCTTTTAAAAATAGATCATTTTGGGTTTTGAAGAAATCAGGGATAGAAAACACGACTGACCCATTTTTGTCTTTCTAAAACCTGCAAGAAGGAAAAAAATTAAGCCCAGTCATTTACATTTTGTTGAGGGATTTTAAAAATTCTTAATTTTTAAATCCTTTGCTTGTTGTAAATATATTTTTACTTTGTTAATGAGATTGTATATATTTAATTTTTGAGGTCATTTTGTTTTCTCATTCATGTCTAAAACATTAATGAATATTTTCCCTATTGTGTCTACTTGCATGAATGAAAAACACAAGCAATTCATCTAGTCGCCTAAAAAGAATAAAATTTTATTTTTCTGTTCCACACGCCGTGTAGACATAAGTTTTTTTTTAATCCCCCTGCCTTAATCTGAACATTTTTTCCCTCCAACGCTGCAAAAAAAAAAATAAAATAAAAAATAAAGTGGGGGAAGGTTGACCTCCCCCACTTTGCTACCCCATTATTGGTATGGTTGATACATTTCATTCATTCATTCCAGTAATCAGAATCCCGCAACAACCCTCTTTGCTACTTAGCAGCAGCATAAGGAGGAGGAGAAAGAGGTTTCTTTCTAGTAAGCTCCCTTTTTCTAATGTAGCCTTCTTCAGTTCTAGGAATGTTACTGCTAACACTAGAAAGAAGCATAATAATTATATAATTACTAGGGTAGGTTATTGACAATATTTTATAAAAAAAAAAAAAATAAAATGAACCTTTTAAAAAACGTCAATATAGAAAACAAAGAGCATTAAATCATTGACTATTGCAAATGCCCTAATGTCCTCAAAATAGTATGATAATCTTAGGCTTGATTTTAGCTTTCCTATTGAAATAAAGGTAGACTACTTCATTTTAGTTGTACACCAATTTAGGAGTAAGAGTACAGTACATGCTGTGTACAATTTATCCTTCTGATAAATTTTGAACAAAAGGCATTCCAAATGGTTGTATTTGGTATGGGTTTTTTTTTTTTTTTTTTTTTTTTTAATTGTTGTATTGATATTTTCATAGACTGTTTTGATAGAGGCCCAGTAGTTTTGTGTTAGTATTCATTATGTGGAAGAAAAATCCTCTTTTCAGTTTTTATTTTGGAACTCTATTTCTTAATCAGAGCCTATGAATGTAAATAGGAAATAATGTTATAATTTCAGAATAGAAATTTTGATAATTCAACAACTGCAAATTATCTCTTATCCAAATTTCATTAAAAATGGCTCTATTAGTTTAATATATATGCTGATGGCAGTACTGTTTGGTTAGTTTTTTTTAATTAGTGTCATACCTTTATTCTAGACAATCTTCAAATTGGAAAGTAACTGATATAGATTGCATTTTAATTTTTGAATAACTGATTTAAATTGATATTGTAAGTTTACTTGCAAAATCTGCCTCTCCCAAACTATTTTTCCATTGCATTTGAATGTATTTGCTATAAAATTCAGGTAATGACCGTTTTTGAAAAAAGAATTTAAAAAATATTTTATAGATTCATAAATGAAACATTTTAATGATATATAATTGCAAACTAGTTGGTTTTGTTTGTGAATGATAAGTTTGAGAGGCAACAGTTGTACTGAATGTAATTCAGTGTTCCCATTTTAAATATTCAAAGGAAGTTTGTTTGGGTTAGTGTTTTCTCAAAAAGATACATTTGTGGACTTAATAGATAACTGAGAAGATAAGTTAACATTTTGACCTGTAACAATCTTAGTCACTGTACTCTGATCATGTTATTTTTTTTGTTTTATGTACTTCTATTTTTTGGTATCACTTTTTTTATTTCATTGTTATTTAGGAAATATACTTTTTTCTTTGTGTAACAATTTGCGCTCTGTATTTTTGAAATCTGTTGTCTTACCAATGTTATGTTTTATAGGCTTGCGCTTGCAAAAACAAATTTAATGAATGTGACTATAATGAAGTGATGGAATTATAAGGGTTTGTCATTCTTGTATTAAAGGCCTTTTCCAAAGCATCTCGTTTTGAAAACTAATATCTCTTGAGAATTTAGTTATGCTTAACTGTATCTAATTGACATCAAATTATTATCCTTAATCTAAAATCCTGTGTAATTTGCAGCTAATTGGTAGCTTTTTATATTGTCTCTTTTTGACACTAAATATTTTCCAATTTTTATGGCAGAAGAGATTTGACTAAGTTCAGTAATGAAAATAGAGTATTTTGAAACCACATTTTAATTATAGTGGGTAAACTTTTCATTACGTATCAACTTACTAAGATTCTTTCATTTCATAATTAAAATTAGACCAATTGTTTTTTTTTTTTTTTTTTTTTTTTGTTTTTTTAAAATATTAAGTAGGTAACTTTGTGGCCTAATTATTTTAACATTGCAATTAATTAAATATTATCCTTTTAATTCTGTCTTAATTGCAAGAAAATAACATTTAAAAGTAAGCAAAAGTAATTTAAACTTTTATCATTAACTTATACTATTTGCTTGCATTTGAAATAGTTATTTAAGTTATTACAATTTATCTTAAAATTAAAAAAAAACTATGATGATGCCTATGTTAAGTAAACATTGTCACTAAATTGACAATTAAGTCATTTAAGTAATTTAACTGTTGAAATTGCTAAATGTTGCTAAGTTTCTTTTCTTGCACTTGTGGAACTCTTTTTCTGGTTTCTTACTTTCCTGTCAACTCTGGTCTTCAAAAGTTTAAGTGCAACATCAATCCTCTTAGTGGCTTTATTGCCTTGTTTGGGTGAAATGATTTAAGAAAAAAAAAAAAATTTTTTTTTTTTTTTTTTTTTTTTAACTTTGTTTTTATTACTTCCAAATTGAAAAATATATCACATAATTGAAAGCTCTGAGATATATGTATTATTTGTTCTGTTGAAGTTTGGGAAATGATAGTATGAGAATTTCTCAACCATTGTGGGAAGACATTTAGTCTCTGCTCTCATTGGAAAATGAAACTTAATTGGCCTCAATTCAGGTGTGAGTATATTCCTTGACTACAATAAAGATTTGGTAGTTTCAGCTAATTAAATTACACTTTATTATGAGTGTACAGTTAAAATAATAAAAGTCCTCTAAAACATTGCAAGTTTACTGACTGGAATGTTCCCATCTTCATAGAAAGATTGTGTAGCTCAGTGATTCCATTCTCTTAATTTTTACTGAGATATACAAAGAGGTGCTGAAAAGTTCTCGGTGTGACCAAAAAGAACTTCCACATTTGGTCAGATTTTGGGAAGTGGATTGGGTCAGTAACTTTTCAGCATCCTTAATCTGTAATATAATGTCTGCCTTTATTTTTATGATTTATATTTACTTATATTTTACTTTTCTCTATCAAATGAAAGTAATTTGTTTTTGATTTGCAAATCTCCCAAGTTCGTATCTTATAAATTTCTACTGTTTTGTCTCTTCATTTATGTACAAACAAAACTTTATTCATTTTTGTCTGTCATTTGCATTTCACACCATAAACTTTCATATGAATCGGTTTGTTTCTTTTCCAAAATTTATGGGGCTTTGTGGGCGATGTAATGGAGAGCAGTGTTCAAATTTCACTTGGCTGTTGCATTCACTTATGTACAAATACACTTGGGAAAGGTATGAATCCATCTCCTCCTTCAGCATTGGGTTAAATATCTGGAAAAATAATTGTTCTCAAAAACTGGTAATGCAATATTCACTTGAAGAAAAAAGTATTCTTACAATCCAAAATATGGATAAATCATTAAAAAGTCAATTTCAAAATTTGTGAAAAACTTAGGATACATTATGTTCCTTATCCTATCATTCTCTTGGATTCTAACCCACATTTGATCCCAATTCACACGTAATTACATTTTAGTTGAGTTTTTATGTTGAATGCAAAATAGTTTTGAATCTTAATAGCAATTTTTATTTTATCTTTAAAACCACAAGAGCAAGGTAGATAAAATGCAGTGGCAAAAGCGTGTTCTTGAATTGTGTTTCTCTTATTTTTTTTGATTTTAATTCCTTTTTTATGTGTATTGATGTCACTTAATGAAAAAAAAAAAGAAAGCTTAAAACCTATAATTTAATAGTATTTCCAGCCTTATTATCATTCAGTGGTCATATCAAATACCATGTAAAGATGAAATTTACTTTGTTAGTCAACTTCATTGGCACAATCATTAATCCTGTAATAAATGCAATGTCAGTCTGATTGCTCATCTCTTTTGTTGAGATGTGATTGTGAACATTTATTGAAGTAAGCTACTATGTGCTTATTAAAATGTATTTTACTTGCTAACAGGATGTGGTTCACCACTTCTGGGCTATTTGTCTGGTTGGTTGTTTTTTAGACAAAGATTGGGAATGAGTAGGCAAATTCTCTTATTCACCCTTCTCTGATATAAATGCAACAGGAAGTCTTTGATTGACAGAAGATCCAACACAATTTTTGTTGCATAAAGGTAACAGAAAATCATAGCAACTATTTTCGATTTTAAAAAAAAAAAAAAAAAAAAAAATCCTATTTAAATTTATTTTATATTTCTATATTTTTCAGTTTTTGTAATATTGAAGTTTTTTTTTTTTTTTATTTCTCTTTAAGATATGTCAATCAAAATTTACTAGCCATTAATAATTTGTAGTGACAAGAATTTGGTTCGTCAGGCCAAATGAATATGTTAAAGTGTCATTGTATGTCTGATAGTTTCTTTTTGTTTCTTTATTCTTTTTAAAATGCTGAAACTTTAATTTTATAAATTTATGTATTTAATTAGTTCATTTCTTTTCAGATATTTCAATGCTTAAAAAAAAAAATCATTAGTTATCTATAATATGGACACTTTTATTTTAATAGATTATTTTAAATCTGTGACTGTTGTCCAGAATTGATCAGTCTTGATATTAATTGTTTTTGTTCAAAGTTTTTTATTTCATAAGTTAGGGAATCGATTCTGCTGCAACCAAATCTCTTAAAGTTTTAAAATGCATGATAAAATTTAAAGACATCTTTTAGTAACAAATTATTACTATTACTGTTTATAGTAATCTGTTAATGTCCAGCATAAAATCCAACATTAATTGTAAAAATTTGGTCCTAGAGGTTTCTACCTATAACTCATTTAACTTTTAAGTAATGAAGTTTAGTGTAAACAGGGAATTTCTAATGTTAGAATTTAATTCTGTACAGTAAATAATGGTTTATGACATCACCTCTAGATTTATAATTATCAAATAAAATAAAAAGAAAATTATAGGTACTTTTCACCTTACAATTTAGCTTTGTTGTGTTTCATTTTATATTTCACTTGCTTAATCAGAACAATCTTGAATCCTCAGTTTTGGTCCCTATGAGTGTTTGTTTCTTTTAAACAGATTTGTATTAAAAAATATATTTCCTTTTAACTAATACTCTTGCTAAAGCAGAATCTACTGTATATAATATTGTGACTTGCTATTTTGCCATCAATTTTTCTTTTTTTACAATATTTTAATCCTCACAGTGCCATTTGTAAGGACATATCATTTATGTGTTTGCATAAGAATGATGTAAAGTTATTGAATAGTCTGAAATGTTTCACTAATCAGATTACCTTACACAGTTCTAGATTAATTGTTTGGAAGTACGAAGATATTGCTTTTTTCTATAGTTTTCTGCTGTTGTGATGAATTTATTGAGTCTGGTCTCCTAAGTACACTGGTTCATATTTGAATTGTGAATTATTTAGATTAGAGAATTGTTAAAACATCACAAACTCTAAGTTTGATGAATGTTCCTTTCAAATAATAGTGTTTTCTAATTTACATTGGCTAAATCAGTTTTCTATTGTATTTAAAATATGTACATGCAAATGGAACTTTAAAAATAATTTTTGTATGATTGTCCATTCCTCTTGCATGTTGACAGTGAAAAATATATGCATGACTTATTAATGAGGTGGTGTTTCCAGTTTTCAAGTTTTAATGATTTATCATCAATTGTTTCTTAATTTGGGTCTAGTAGAATAAAAGTCAAGTTATGTAATCAGTGTTAATAAGATGTCAGATTTCATTTTATTTGTTTTTTGGGATCCTTCTTCAGAGAGGGGTATAATTTTTCTTTGCATATGATATTAATCAAATTAGGTTCTTATATATAGACTTGATAAGTGACTCATTAGCTGAACATGCTTGACAAACATTAATCGCTGCAGCAAATGAAGATAAAACTCTTCAGCCACTCTGCACCTTAACTTGGTTCGATTTTGATTAAGTGAACATGTCTAAGCAGGCATCTATATTGAAACAATGGAGTTGTAGAAAAACAATTTTTGTTAGCATTTCTTCTATCTCTTGCCTGGTAAAAATATCCAACTATGATGAATTATTAACCCAATATTTGCATTTGCATGGCATCAAGAATTTATTGAGGAAATTGAAAAATCCCAAATTCTTATGCTCTGACAAGTTTTAATGATTTGTCTGATAGTAGGAGGCTGACAGCATGTTGTTTTATCAGAACAAAGAAATTGCAACCTAATTTAGCTGTCAGTTGGTGTAGAGAAAAGTTATTCACTATCAAATTGGATGCAGGCAAGGATAAATCTGTTTTGCCCACTGATTTGTATATGATGTGTGTGTGTTAAAATACACTTGTCTTTAATTTAATTTGTCTTTGTTCATCCCAACTTGGGATATAACTTGATGAAAAGCCAGTCCTTTGTGTATGCATGTTTGTTTTTTTTTTTTTTGTTTTTTTTTTTGTTGTTTTTTTTTTAACGTGTATTTGTGTGGGGGGAAATATTTCAGAAAAATTCCATTTTCTCCCCAATAGAAAAGTATGGCTACCTCTCTTTTCTAAATTGAGCTTGAATTTTAAAAAAAATATTTTTACTTATTTACTATGTGAATCTGTTTTGTCCTCATCTTGATATTGGTCATCGATTATTGCCAGAATTAATCTTACTTTTATATTCTTATTGATCTTAATTCACTATTAATATTACAAAACAAAACCTGCACGGATGCTTTTATGGATAAATGTGAAAAGTCCTAAAGATGAATGTGCCTCCCAGCAGGAATCTAACCTGTATTTCCCTTTTCCATTATGGTAACTACTTCTATTAGGTTGGTGCAAAAATAATGTCGTTTTCTCACATAGTAACATATGTGAGAAAACGACATTATTTTTGCACCAACCAAATATAACTGAAGCATGCCATTGCCAGTTTGGTCATTGGAGACCATCATAATGAAATAAGACTCAATTACCTGTTCAAAGAATGGACATCTCTTGGAACTTCTTCAAATCTATATCTGCTAACTTCATTTTTGTACCTGAAATGTAAACAACAATGATTTTTAAATGGATTTTTTAATCCGACATTTCTTATTACTATAAATATTATTTTTAGTCTATACACATGTTTGAGTTGACATCCTTGCTTTTATTTTCTTCAACAGTGGAATTAATATCAACCAATTTAGTTTGAGAATTTCCACTGAAGAAAAATGTCTCTTGGCAGGAAACAAGGACTTGATCTAGGTCGGTTGATATTAATTTCACTGTTTTAAGAAAATAACAAAATAGGGATGTCAACTTGCACATGTATGCACTAAAATAATGTTTATAGTAATAAGAAATAATGAAGGACTAAAGAAAATTCATTTAAAAGTAAATGAGAAAGTAACATTAGCAACTGCTTAGTAGAGTTGGACTATTTAGTGGCTAGAAAGGGAACTACTGATAAGTCTTGTCCTTATTACAAATATTGTGAAGGATTTTCTGGTGTGTATGAGGATTTTTCAGAATCTTAATGTAAAATTTTTTTTTCTAATTTTGTTAAATTTTTTAGTTTTTCTATGCCATTAAAATGCTTTCATGATAAAATGAAAGATTCATCAGAGGAATCCTAGATTTATTATTTTAATGGAATAATTATCTTCATGAAATAACTTTGTATTTGAAGTCACTATTTTGTTTAAATGATAACATTGCTACCAGATTGAAAAGATTCTAGAGGCTGTATAACTTTCCTTTGTTTCATTCATTGCATTGCTTGAAATGTAATAGGCTGGTTGATTGTAATGAATGTTTTGAATGTTAAATGTTGAAAAATAAAATTGTTTTTAAACAAAAAAAAAAAAAAAATCAAATTATTTTTAATTTTTTTAATCCTAAAGAGGCTTTGTTTATTCTCTCTCCCACAAGTCCCCCACCTCCTCTTAAATGAAGACTGTTCTTTGATAATATTTACTAACAGGTTTACATTATCAGCTTGACTTTTCTCTCTCTACATTTGTGTGCCTAATATTTAATTTAAGCAGTTGAAAATTCACCATGCTTTCTTTTTTGGGTAATACATGATATCAATGTATGCAGTTGAATTTGTTAAGCAATTGGCATTTCATATTAATTTACTTATCTTTGTAGTATTGTCTTTCAATTATCAAGTTTCTCTACAACTCTTTGCTTAAATGTGTTATTTCCTTCCAACTTAATGCAACATTGTTATGAAATAGTTAAATTGTCTCTATATGTAGTTGTCAAAGTAACTCTTGAAAATCTTTGTGAGCTTTAAAAATTAAATCTACAATTCAGATAGTATTAATGTAAGTTGAAATTACTTGTGCATCAAAATTTAAATATGTAATTTTCTGGAAGTGGTAGTAAAGCACACATTTAATGATACAAAGGATAGAAAGTTGTAGGAGAGAAATGGCACATTAAAGAATTAAGGGAATATTACTTCAATCCATCAACTGTAATTATACACACACACACACACACACACACACACACACACACACACACTTATTTAGTAATGGTATACTATTTACTAATATGTTTAATAGTGGTTTACTAATACGTTTAGTAGTGGTTTAGAAATTAATTTGATACCAAAGTAGACACTTTCACATTTGTGTGCATGTTTTGGACATTAAAATTATATTTTTGATTTCTCATCTAGTAAATGATTACTTGTGTTACTATCAGCTTTTAATTTATTTACAAACTTACATGACAGCTATTATGCAATCTATATATCAATTATTTTAATGATATATTTGAGAGAATTAGGATTTAAATAAAATTAACAATATCCCTTTCTTCTTACTGGGTACACATAAATGTGACTTTACCAATATCCAAAGTTAGATATTTACTAAGCTTAGTGGAGTCTGGCAAAAGTCCATATCACATATTCATTGTTCTTGATGCTTACTTGTGAGTGTATATATACTTATTAAAGTAAAAATAAAGGATCTATAATTTTTATTTCAGTACATTAAACATGGGTAGGTATACTTTAATAACTTTAATAATGTGAAGGGATTAATAAGTCTGAAGCAAGATGTCATTAACTAAAGTTTGATCTGTGTTTAATATTCACCATGGAAATATTTCACAAAAAATTTTTTCATCATTAGGCTATAGACTATATATATATATATATATATATATATATATATATATATATATATATATATATATAGTGTATGTGGGTATAAGAATTAACACTGCATAGTAACTGTCAGTTTCACAACTCAATGCAATCTTAGTTTAAAATTTGACATATTTATGCAGGAAGAATGCTTAACTTATACATTATGGGCATTGCATGATCACTAAGCTTTAAACCTGTGATGGCCTAAAGATTAATTGAGGCATGAGACTGACAACCACCATATAATGTTGTTCCTATGTCCATACATATACATACTCTCTTTTTCATGTGCTTTTTTTTACCTCCATTATCTGACATTGGTTACTATAGACTACCATTTCTATTTTAATTTTCAATTTTACACTTTAATTAGAATTAATACTATTTTCATTTTAGATATTAAGATGTGTTTTTAGATATTAAGTTGTTTTATAAGTCATTTGTGCTTTTCAGAAGCAATTTTAATATTTTGAAGAATAAAACTGATAAACAAAAACAGAATTTTTTTTTTTTTTTTTCATACCTCAGTATAATTTCACAACTTTCTGTGAACTGGGATACCTGTTTTTTTTTTTTTTTGTTTTTTTTTTAAATAATAGAATTTATTATTTTCTACTGCTTTCACTTTCATTTTCTTTAAATGAGTTTTATAAGTTCTCTAAAAATTCTTTGATTCTGTGGTACAGATTTGCATTGTTCTATGAATATTTTATCAATAATGTGTGTTAATGTACTTTTAGATCATTGATCTATTAATTATTTCTTATAGACTGACCCAAAGTCTTTGGCTTGTATTCAAGAATAGAAGCAATCTTGTTACTGTCTATAATTTGTATTTTATCTCTTCATTGATTGAAACTATTTGACAATGTTTTTGTTAAAACTCTTAATTGAAGCCACAAAACATTTCAAAATTTATCTTCATTATGATGATATTCATAAAAGTACACCATTTTTATTTTGAGAATTACTTTATGAAGCCTGGTTCTATTTCCAGTATTGACTATTCTGTCGGAAACATAATCAGGGAAGGAGTTAGTCTTCATATTAACCAATGATAATTGGTACCAGTCAAAGATGTTTTATCTGAAGTGGCAAAGTTCTGATTTTAGATATTTTTTTCTTGAAACATTTTCTTTATTACTATTATAATTATTATTATTATTATTATTATTATTATTATTCACCATCCTTCATTTTGTCTGTTTTTTAATTGCATAACTCTCTGGGTTGATTATACTCTTTAGTTTCTCTGGTAATATTAGCCATTTCATTATGAAGAAACATTTGTCATTTATTGACTGAGCAGCCAATGCTACTTTTAGGTGAAATTTATAAAATATTTCTATTATAAAAAAAACTTTCAGGGATTTAAGTCAACGGTTGTTTTTTCCAGTATTGAGGTGGGAGGGTTCCTTGCTGACCTTCTTTTTTTTTTTTTTTTTTTTTTTAAAGTAGTGTGAAATGTAAGCATCTTGATCATGTCATTTTCTCTTTGAGTTACATGTGCTGGTTTCTATTATTTGGTACAATTCTTTCTTTTTGATCCTGTAGTACAAGTCCAATGATGTTCAAAGAAGGATGCCATAGTCTTCATTTGCTAGAAGCCAATTTTAATCCTTAGCAAACAATATAGTTAGAAATCAGGGATTAGTTTTCTTAAATCTTTGGGAACTCCTCATTTCTATATATTGTCACAATCACTGATGATAGAAATCTGTTGTCATTGATTCTCTGTGCTAGATTTGTTCTGCTACTTCCTATAGGTACCTTCATGAGATCGCTAAAAACAGAGCATAGCAGGATGAAAAAGACACCAAACTTGACGAAAACAAAATGTTAGCGTCTAAATGCTTATGTTATTATTGAGAGGAAAGATCAAAGTTTATTTTAATTATTTCTTAAAATTTTTCCTCCTTTTTAGAACATTCTAAATTTTGATTTAAAAAAAAAAAAAAAAAAAAAAAAAAATCTTTGTATCACCAGAACTAGTAAAATAACATATAATATTTTAGCATGTTTTTTTCTGTATGACACACATTAATTTGGAAAATCTTGCAAAAATAAAAATAATTGTTGGATTTTAATGAAACTTTCAGAAACTATTCCCAAATGAGGGAACTTGCTATAAATGTCTTTTTTTTTTTTTTTTTTTTTTTTTTTTTTTATTAAAGTCATGGCAGAAATCTTTTTTTTCATATGTATTAACCCCCTTTTAACTAATTGTATGAAAACTCTATAATTTCAATTTTGGGAAGATTAGTGATTATATTAGTTAAAAGCTTTGAGGAAACCAAATCTTTTTTTTTTTTTAGTTGGACCACCTCTACCTGAAAATCATCTCTGAATTGTAACATACAAAACTCAATAAAACAAAAATATTATTTAATTTCAAAAGCTTTTAATTGCTTTTATTTATTTCAATGAACATGGACAATATTGTTTGAAAGCAAAAAGATATTTCAATGAAAAATGAATTTTTAAAACAGTTATTTGTTATTTCTGAAATATTTTATTAATTTTACATTAAATGTTGTCAATTCTTCTAGAATTAGGGAAAAATTTGTAAAATTTAACAAATGTTGTTATTAAGTAGATATATATTTACAGATTATAATTTCCAAAGCTTTTTACAAACTAACGAACAACAGTATATAAAAAAAGTATAATTTGTGTCAATAATAACACTGTAAATCAAATCTACAGAAGACCAGAAGTATTATGCGTGCAATAAAAAAACGTCACATGGATTGAGTTTGTCTAGTATTTAACTTAAATACTGAAATTTTAATACAATTATTTGTTATTTCTTTAATTATAATAGATTTTTACATTTAAGTTGTTAAAATATAAAATTAATTAAAAGCTGCATTCAGTTTTGTAAATGTCCTTTTGAGATATAGATTTATTTTTGCGAAACATGTGTGAAGAAGTTAATTTGATTTTTCAGTTTCAACTGAGAAGGGTACCTACAAGTATTGATATCATCTTATGAAATTTATATGATCTTATTTTTATATTAATCTCAGTTATGACATTTTTCCATAAATGAAATATCAAAATTAATAATAAAATGAATGGAAATACAGATAACACGGTCAAATGTAATAAATGTACATAAAATTATAGTATTTTATGTACACTTCTGATAAAATTTCATGAGAAAGGTACCTATGAATTAATTAGATACCTTTCTTATGAAATATGAAATTTAATGTCACTCTTAACAGTCTTATTTTAATTTCTTTATAATATATTTTCTATAAAGCATCGTAAATGTAAAGGTCAAAGCTAAATACAAAAAAAAAAATTAGAGCGCTGAAAGTTTTCCTTAAAAATAATGAGGTAAATAATTTGTTCACTTAAATGTAAATTATTTCACTTTTCTCCTTCCGTAGAACCAATTATCCACACAGAATCCGTCAATATGTCATTGATCACCTGTCAAGTGACGCGAAAGTTTGACCTGCTTTGTTTTATTTTCAAATTACATCTTTTCGGCGCAGAAGCTTTGTTCAAAATATTTTAAATAAGCATTATAATTTCTGATTTTCTTAAAATAAGTTTTGAAAAAATAATTGATATTTAAAGAATTTCAAGGTGAGATTTCCAGTTTTTTTGTAAAATGGAAAAAAAGGGTCTATTTTGTTGACTCAAAAAAAAAAAAAGATTTTTAACAAAAATTTTGGACGTGCTAGGAACGATTAAAAAATGTAAAAAAAAATACCCCCAAAGTACTTTGATCTTACTTCTTAATAATAACAAACATTTAGATGCTAAAATTTTGTTTTCGTCAAGTTTGGTGCCTTTTTCACCTGCTATGTTCTTTTTTAGCAATCTCACGAAGGTACCTATCCTAATATAATTCCTCTAATTCTTCACATGATGTATTTTCACATTTTATTGATAAATGCAATAGATAAGTAATTAATGGGACCCCCCATTATAATTTTGAAAAGTTTACAATTTAAAAAAGAAAAAAGTACTCTCAAAATTGTGAATTGTACTCCAGTTTATTCCTTCTTACATTTTTGGTAAATTCACCTAAGTAGCAAATTAATTTTTCTTTGTGTGTTTGGAAATATTTCATGGTGGTAGAACTTTGGGCATGAGATTACTTTTAAAGTTCTTTGCATTTCTCTATTTTCTCCACACAAAAAAAAAATTCTTAATTGCAAAAAAATGTTTAAAATGTTCTACATGGCCGATATTATCATCTGGGGGCATTGTATGTTTTTCTGTAGGCCCTTTTAATGCCTTTGCATTCTTTTTAAAATCTTTTTCATGGGTATAATACTATCTCTACTAATTTGGTATTTTGGCATAGAAATTCAGAGTTTAAATAACTCAAAAATGCTGTGTGATTTTTATGTTGTGAAAATTTCTCAATGTAAATTTGAAAATTGGCCCTTTTAAGGACTTTTTAAAACCTACCTGTGTGTGTGTCTACTTTGTACCTTCTGATTAAACATTTGGGTTGCTTATCCTGCTTTTAGCAATATTCATTCTTGCAAGGGTATGTTATTTTTATTTGAACTAATGTATGCACAATACTATATATATATATATATATATACACACACACACACACACACACACACACACACACACACACACACACACACAGAAGGTATGATGGGTAAATTGTTGCCACTTTATATTTTTAAATCTGCACATATGCATTATTTGTTTGTGATTTTGTGACTGCACAGTATAGTAGGATCAGTTGGGCACTGTCTGTGAGAAAAAGAACACCATGACGCAATTCACTCTGCAAGAAATTTGGAAACTGCCTGTTGTACTGATTGGCATTCATGCTGGTAGTTCCAGTATGAACATTTTTGGAGTGCTTGAGTGTTAATCTGAGGACAGTGCAGAGGATTTGGAAAGAGTTGGGTGGTGATTACAAAGGTACAGAAGCTTGAAAAACTCGCTCCGATTATTCCGATAGGAAAAGAACTCCTGAATTTGTTTGTGGAGGTAATGCTACTTTGGGTCAAGAGGGTGGCTGCTGCTGGAAGACTGTCTGGCAAAAGGACTCTGCACCATATCACACAAACAGGAGAACTCTGTTATGGACATCAGACAATTTCTGTGGCCACATCACCCCTTATATCTGGCCACCTAACTCTGTAGACTGCAACCCACTTGATTATTATGTGTGGGACACAGTTGAGTGAGAGACCAACAAAACTCCTTGTTGCACTAAAGATGAACTGAAGTCGGGGATTATGGCAGCATTCCCCAGCTTAAACAAGGGGTCCATCCAGAAGAGTTGCAGGAGATTCTGAAGTTGTCTGGGGGCCGTGATTGAAACCGATGTTTTTTATTTATATATATATATAATACTCTTTAGCATTTCAAGATATTTTTGTGTTATTTTCATTTTTCCATAATTTAGATGACTATTCATCGCACTATATATATATATATATATATATATATATATATATATGGTGTATTTGGGCAGGAAAACACAGAAAAAAAATATTGACATTTTCTACAAAAATCAAATGCATAGTAAGTATAAGCAAGACAAATCTTCACTTTGAAACATTATAAAGAAATACACAACTCCAGTTGACAAAAACAAGAAAATTAAATTATTTATTATAAAAAATATAAAACCTTTATCCCCATCATGAAAAATAATAATTCACCTGCAAGATGTAAATTACAGAGAGCCAATTATTTATGAATTTACATGTCCTTTAAGAAGCTGTGTTCCTGACCAATCCAAGTTTGTAAATAATTATACTGGATATACTACATGTTTAACAAGAAGATTCATGTTGCATCTCTCTGACCATAACTCAATTAGGTTTCATTTAAATACATATAGAGACCTGCCAAAATCTATCTGTAACATACTCGTTGATTAATACAAAAAAGCTAAAAAGTAATGGAAGTATTATTAAGAAAAAAAACAAAAAAAAACACCCAATAATATGAACTATGAACATGGCCACAATGTGCTGACCGTGTTTAGAAAATAAAACATTCCTATAACTCTAGATAAATACATAAAACAATCCATACATTCTGTTAAAGGTAAGATAAAATTTGTCTTTGATAATGGCTAAAAGTATAGCAGAAAGTGCTTGCAAAACATTTGTATAATTTTTATATAATTTATATCCTGAAAAGGAAAAAAAAAAAAAATTATACAAATGCATATAAAATAATATAAAAAAACTTAACCACAGTGCCTTGTCAGTCACTTTCAATGAAATATATATATCTCCAAACTTGTAAATATTGATTGAATGGGTTCATTTCACATTGCCCTCAGATTTGTTTGAAGTCTTCATCTGTGTGTTTTTTTTCTTTTTGTATGTATTTCTCTTCTGTTCAGAATTATTTCTCTCGCTAATGTCTTTTATATTTGCTATTGTATATGTGTGTACATATACTCCATCTTGATAATGGAAAAGTGTCCAGTATCAGAGCTGTTACAGATATAGGCATAAGAATCAGCACTTTGGTGATAGGTTTCTCTGTTCACTTTGATATTGGTCTAACGGCCACAAAGCAGTGATTATTCATATGACCACACTGTGTGTGTATGTATGTATGTATGTATGTATATATATATTTTCGTTCTATTGAAATTTTTTGAACTGACATGTTTCCTCATTAGATAGATTCTTCAAATGTTTATCAGTGTGGTTGGAAGTATATATTTCAGTTTGTTTATATTTTCTAATTTTATAATCTTATTGTTGTTTTGCCATAAATAAGGGTAAGTGTTTATTGTTTTCCCATTAAATCAATTTTATTTGCTATTATCCTGGTAAATGCCGTTTGGTCACTAATTAAGTCACTTAAATTTTCACTATTGCATATTTCTTTCATTTTCTAGCATTTGAGTAAGAAAAAAGAATCTTATATATTTGTGCTAAAGAGATTTTCTTTTTACTTTTTACTTAAGATATTCAGAATTTGCTACCTGTGTGTGACACAATTAAATTCCGTTTAAAAAGGAAGTAGCCGTTGGATGTGCAAGGTAGTGCTATTGGTAATTCCGTTTAAAAAGGAAGTAGCCGTTGGATGTGCAAGGTAGTGCTATCGGTAATTCCGTTTAAAAAGGAAGTAGCCGTTGGATGTGCAAGGTAGTGCTATCGGTAATTCCGTTTAAAAAGGAAGTAGCCGTTGGATGTGCAAGGTAGTGCTATCGGTAATTCCGTTTAAAAAGGAAGTAGCCGTTGGATGTGCAAGGTAGTGCTATTGGTAATTTAACTGCTTGACATGCTCTTGCTTTGATGTCTATGAAACAAATTCCTAAAATATTGTCTTTATGAATTTTTTTTTATCTCTTTGTTATTCATCTGTGAAGTGGGAGGGAGAATGTATTTTGAGAATGGTTTGGGAATATTAGCCCAGCTGTGACAAACTTATTTTTGGATCAGCCTTGTCTGTGGGTGGCATTTTATTAACTTTTTTTTTATTGTAAAGGACATATTTAGAAAAGATTAACCCAAATGATATGAAAATAATCTGGGAATGAATACAAAAATACAAGTCAGTTTAACATAAATGTAACTATAAAAGCATCTAGGGTTGGTTTTTGAAATCTCAGCTTCTGTTTATTGATACAGGGATGATGTTGACGTTTTTTTTTTTTCCCCTCTTTCTTCCTTAAGTGAATGTGTGTTGTTGTTTTTTTTTTTTTTTTTTTTTTTTTTTTTTTTTTTTAGGTACATTAATGTTGATTTGTTTAAAGTTATGTTATTTCAATTTTTATTGTGATATTCAATTGTCAGTAACCACCTTTCAGCAAAATACATCAAATAGGTCCTATCCTTATATTTTACTTTTGTGACTTTTAAATTTTAAAATGAAATGTCATTTCCTAAATTTGTAATATTATCTTTCTCTTTCACTTTATTCTGATGTATAGTATCTGATGGTTTTGTTTTTGTTCACTTTTATTTTTACTTTTGTTACTCCTTGGTACTGTTGTATCAATAACTATCTAGTTGGATAGTTTGAATTCTTTGGATTTATAGCTTGTCTATCCTCTTGAGTTCTTTAGAACTATTCCAGGTTTCCAGCAATTCATAAATTTATTGCTTTTGTGTAACAAATGTTTTTTGTTCTCTTGTAAGATTTAGTTTTTCTATTTTTTTCATAGATAAGATTTTCTGTAAGAAAGGCCACCTTCATCTAACCAATCAAAATTCGGTCTTATTTATTTAAATTTTCAAATGATGGAAGGTTAGTTAAATTATGACAAAGATTACCAGATGTGACAAGTGAGGAAGGATATTAGTGTTTAAAAATCTTATCAAAATAAGAATTTTCCAAAGAAGTAACGGAATAACTATTTTTTTTGTTCATCCTGGATAAAACCAAATTCTTCTTGCTTCAAAGTTATTGTTTTATAGACTTGATTTGACAATCATTCTTTTAGTTGTAAATATGAGACTACTGAATAATAAACCTTTTACTATTTGAGAATCCTAAAGTGTAAAAATCGGGGGTGCTGGGTTCAATTTTTAAATAATTGAAATGTTACAACCAGTAAGTTTTTTTTTTTTTTGTTTTTTTGTCATTTATAATGCAATAATAGCTCAAATAACGGCAAAAACAAATTTTTTTTTTTTTTTTTTTTTTTAAGTGGCAAACAGCAAGAAAGGTGGTGGTGTTGACAGGATTTTGTGTTGCCTCTGATACTAACTGGTAGAAAAGGAAAGTCATTTAAGGTGTTACCAGTTGAAGATTTGAGTAGCAACTTTTACAAAGAACTGTAATAATAATAATAATAGAACAAAACCCAACAGCAGCCATAACATGGTAGATAATGAAAGGTTATTCAATTTCGGAAAAAAGTAAAACTTGTATATTGTAATTTATTTTAGTACCATGGTGTTTGTTGCTTTCTCTGTCATTATCTGCTGTTGAAGCCAACAAACATGAAACTTTGTTTATTGACAATATCAACAAATAAGTTCTTTGAACTTTAATCCATTCCAGCTAGTTTGACAAGAGGAAGTTCCTCAGTAAAGGGGGATAAAAATCATCTGAGATTGGGGTAGTCAAGTATTTTCTTTTTGAATTATTTTTTCAGTGTTAAATGGAAGAGATATAATTTTCTTTCCCTTTTAGATGTGATTTTTGACATGACACCAGAACCATTGCTTAACATGAATATTTTACTGTCTGCAAAATACTCCATTGAGTTAATTCAAATCTCTTTGTTACTTTTATTTTTAATGTCACTATCTAAATTAACATATGCACATATATATATGATTTAGTGTATAGGGGCGGCAGATCTTTATTCAGATATATATTGTTAAATATAACAGACAACAAATGTCTTATGTTTTATCATGAGCCATTCCAAGTGTCATATGATTGCTTTAGTTTCAAGAGCAAATGACAAAACAAAACAGGATGTCATCTTTGACAGTGAACATCTCTGTTATAATGTCCATATAACCACTCTGATGATGGTTCATGTGAGCCGAAAGCTTAGATTGATGACCAATATAATAAAGAAATATACAAATGTTTTTTTTGTCTTTTTCTTTTGAAACTAAAGCCATTATATAATGCTTGGAACGGTTCATGATAAAACATAATAAACATTTGTTGTCTGAGATATATAAGAAAAGGTAATTAGCAATCATTAGACCTTCCTGAATCTCTCAATTTGTAAATTGATATTTATTTTTTATGAACATTTTAGAAATGGGGATGGTGTTGATAATGTGAAGTATCAAATCAATCCCTGACTTCATAGAGTTATCTGTATTTAGTTTTCATATACAAATATCAGATTTAAAACTGTTTGCATCATTGATAACCTCATATTACTGTTGTGCTTTTTCATAATAGCATGCAGTGACTTAAGCAGTTTAAAACTTGAGATTTGTGAATAAAAACAAAGTATAGATAACTCTTTAATGAAGCCATGTATCTATTTTCACTATATATATATATATATATATATATATATATAAATGAACAGGGTCCTTTCCTTCTAAAATGACAAAATAAGCAGAAATTCAGTATTTTTTCAATCCTGACAAATGTGACTTGAAGGTGGTCTTATAAATGCTAATCTGTAAAAATTATTCTCTCCCCGAAATTTTTTCCTATTTTTATTTTTTTATTTTTATTATTTTTTTTTTTCACTTGCAGGTGGGCAAACCAGCCAATTTAAGTAGTGACCCTTTTAATGTTTTCCTGCTCTTCTTAACTTCATGAATATTTAGATTTTTTTTCTTTTAATAATATATGTTAGTTTCTATATTTTAGGTAGTAAATCTTGAAGATATTTAGTGTTTTTTCTAATCTTTGAAGATTACAAATCAATTAAAACTTTTTTTTTTTTTATGAAACAAAGAGAAACTAATTAAGATAAATTTTGTTGATAGTTTAAATGCTTTGTTTCCTTGTGCTAAACTTTTCTGACAATATAATTGTATGGATTTAACATTTTTTTTTCTTTTCCCTGATTTAATTCAATTGATGTGCTGATATCTGTAAATTGTGTAGGCTTATAAGTATGAAAATGAAAGAATGTCAATTAATTGGGTTACCTGGTAAGAGAAAGGACTAAAAATGATGAAATTGGATTCACTGGAAATGCTTTCTGTGAAACCTCATCTAAAAACTATACACTATAATTAATCATATTAAATCAGTTTAAAATATTTTTAAGTCTAGTTTTCATTTTGCTTCATAAAAGTACTGTAAGAAATTCAAATTAAAAGCCATTTTGAAAAATAGTTTCTATAATTAATCTGTGGTTTACTTCTTAACCATGTGTTAAAAAAGTTACTGTGTTGAACATTTGAATGGAAATTGACATTGTTAAACAAAATGGAAAGCTTTGTTGTTCATAAGTTTGGTATTAGCTTTGTAGGAAAGTCAACCTGATGCTTGAAATAAAATGCTTATTAAATATAAAGACGTTTACTATTAGAGAGAATACAAATCTCGAGTTCTCACTGGCCAATGAGTTTTTTTAATTTTTTTTTTTCCCCAAAAAAGATAAAAAATCCTGCAGTTGTATTTGAAAATTCATCTTTACATCAAGTGGCTCACTTTTAATTTCTATCCCTGCCTCACATAAATCCCAATTTTATACATAGTCAACAATGATTATATTTTAAACTTTTATACCATTTATGCTGATTCGATGGGCTTATCACATATTTGCCTCTGTTGCTTATCAGAATGAAACTGAAGTTGTCCAGATTCACAAAATCAATCCTACTTTAATTACTGCAGCACTTATAAGGAATGGAAAGAGAGAGAAATGCATTTTTTTTTTTTTTTTTTTTTTTTTTTTTTTTTTTTTTAATTGTTCTGCACCAACATTATGGTTACAATCATTAAACAACTGGATTGGAGATATATAAGCATGTGTTAACCCATAGATTATGGAAAAGTGTATATGGTACATGGTTCAATCCTTGTCACTGATTTTTGTCTTGATCACCTGTTTTAAATTATTTTATTTGGTAATTATCTTGCGATAAAAAATAAAATATGAAAACCTGTAATAGTTTCTAAATCTTAAATGATTAGACAGACATTTTATGGCCTACCAAATCAAATGTTTTAAAATCAATTGGTTGGGAAAAAATGGTGACACAGATAGGTTCATCATTATTGAGACAACTGAATAAAAAAAAATAGGTGTTTTTTTTTTTCAGGAAAAAAAAATGGTAAATATCTAAAAAAAATAATATGTAAACTTTTTTTTCTATAAAATACATTTACTTGGTGACGTTTGGTTGTCAGTCTATGTCTTGAAAGCAGCTTTTATTACATATGAATTTAATGCTGGCTAATTTCCACTGCTTTAAAAATAGTCATCTTACAACATAATGAAAAAAAAAAAAAAAAAAATGAAAATTTCAATTTTTTTTTATTTTTTATTTTTATTTTTTTTTTCATAGTAAGACTAGTTAAAATGTTTGTATAGTAATATCTTAGTTCTATAATCTTCAAAAGAGCAATTGTGTGAGGAAATGATGCTATCTAACATTTGTATTTAATGTAAATTAGCGAACCCTAAATTCATTGAGGATTGAGCCAAAGCTTTGTATAATCTCTTACCCAGTGCTCTGTTCATTGAGCCATCTTTGAGGCTGTGTGTAGTATTTTTATCTTCTTTGCCGTAGTTGGTTACTGGGTCATTTCTACTTAGACTGCATTTAACTGATAAACAATTTAGAGTTCTCTCTCATTAACACACACACACACACACACAAGAGACTCCTCCATCGTTTTTGACATATGAGGATCCAGTAGCTCAATTCTTAGAATTGAACAGCCAGACTACTTGCACATATTATTTGATTAGTGGTGTAAAGCTTGTGCAGAACCAGCCACACTTTGGAAAAACCTAATACAGAGAATTGGTGCATGAAGTGTGCCACAAGGTCTCCAAATAACTTCCCTCAATTTACATTATTCAGACTATTGTCCACATCTTTGTCGCCATATTTATTACAACATTTCGGCTGTTGTATGCTCAGGCCTTCTTCAGGTGGTAGGAATGTTGAACTGAACCCTTTATTTCATTCACTTGGGTAGACTGTTCTAGCTTTGGATGTCGGTTATCTCCTGTTAATTCTCCTCTCCAAGTTCTCCACTGCCTTAACCGGGTATTGAACTCACACTCTTTGGGTCCTGTCACTGGATCTAACCAACGCCTTTATCCACACAGTGGCTAGATCTAGTGACAGGACCTAAAGAGTGTGAGTTCAATACCCGGTTAAGGCAGTGAAGAACTTGGAGAGGGGAATTAACATGAGATAACTGATAACTGACATTCAAAACTAGAATAGTCTACCCAAGTGAATGAAATAAAGGGTTCAGTTTGACATTCTAACCACCTGAAGAAGACCCGAGCGTACAACGGCTGAAACGTAATAAATATGATGAGAAAGATGAGGACAATAGTCTGAATAATGTAAATAGTGTACATAATACCTCATCTCAGAAATATAGACGGACTTGCCTCAAGTATTGAATTCAGTTGTCCTTCTCCTAGATCTGTGGCTGAACATGACTATAGGGCCAATTCTGTTCTGCTATTTACTCATAGCTCTTGAAGAGAGAAAAAAGGTTGGTGCAAAAATAATGTCGGTTTTTGCTATGAAAAATACGTCAAAAAACGACATTATTTTTGCACCAACCTAATAGATTTACATCTTTCCCAAGGGTATTTGCATGTAAGTGAATCTAATGGAATTGGAATAGGCAAGCTCTTGTTTCTCATTCTGAGTCACTCACTCTCTCCATATATATATATATATATATATATATATATATATATATGCACACACATGCATGTGTGTGCATGGCAATGATTAGAACATTTGCTTTTCAATCATGACCTGGAAATCTTAAGCAATTTGGAATGGGGTGGAGGCAATCTTGGCCGTGCGGCACCCTAAAAAAAGCATCTGAAAATCATGAGTTGCTCTAAGAATTGTGAGTACACAGAATCGTTTGTTGATGGTTATGCTTGCACAAAGTCACAACTACTTTTATAGACAGTCTACCATTACTAATGTAACAATAAGAGACCATCCAGAGACCATGTCTAAATCGGTAACTGCATGTTGCAATATCTTTTGCTTATTCTTATTTCTTGAGTTATGCAGTCATCCCTTACCTTGTTAATTTTTTTTTTTTTTTTTTTTTAGATCAGTGGTTTTACAAATTTTTCTAGCTGCTGTCCATGTAACGCCCGATATACAATTCCAAGTGCCCCCTTCCCACGGCCTTATGGAGAAACTTGTTTCTTGGTATTGGACATAGTGCAAATTCAGAAACAACTAATCTAACGCTGAGCATGCATGCATTTTAGCTTATAGATGTCAGATAACATGTTGCCAGATAAACATCCATGGCTATATCTATACACCTGTCAACCTAGCACAATGTTGGCTCTCTGAGGTGGCTGATATGATGACAGAACTGGGTTTGGGAGAAGTAGCAAAAGGACAAAACATATTGAGAACTACAAGGAATAGTGAGAAGTGAAGAGCCATGATTGCCTACATCCTGAAGGTGACATGGCATATAAAAGAATTTCAAGTTTGTTTCTCGGTGGTTGTACTGACTCTTTTGTCAAATACCATGACTATATACCATCTTCAAAGATTATAACCATACATTCAGGGGAAGACAATTATGAAGCTTTCTTATAACACTGCCATGAAAAAAAATCAGATGTTGCCCACACAAAATCTGTTGCCTGTTTGTAATATTTTAATTTTAACTGAATGGAGTGATTTTGTCATTAACAATTTAAAATTATCTGAATTGTCTTATAATAATTGTCTTATATTGTCTGGCAATAAAAATTGTCTAAAATCTGTTTTCCACTCTGAATATGGCAATCAATCTCGCTAACCCAATAGCTGAGGAGAAAGTTCCGGATACTTGCTTATAAGTTTTCTATTGTGTGTGTGTGTGTGTGTGTGTGTGTGTGTAAGATTTGTATGTGTGCTGAAAAGTTATTGGCACAACAAAGAAGGAATTAAAAGTTTTTTTTTGTTTTGTTTTTTTAGTCAGATTTTGGAAAGATGAAAAACTTCTCAGCACACTTATAAAATTTAATTTTTTTTTATTACATATTAAGAGTGAGGCTAAAGTGAAATTTGTAGAAAAAACTTAGTGCTTCAGTTTGAATTTTTAATTGGGGAAAGAATAATTTAGGTTTAAAGGCTCCAAAATTAAACTGATTGTTTATGCTTAGTGGTTATATGCATTGATTAAGAGTTACAGATTACTTGATATTTGTGAATTCTATCTTTGGGTTGGGCAGTAGAATCCATATACTGTTTCAGTTGAACAAATTGATCAAAGAAATAACTTTATGGAGAGTGGAATGAGGACAGTCTAAGTTTTGGATTAAATAAAGGTTTCTGTTCAAAATTCCAAGAATGTTACTGAATATGACAAGTAGATGGTATGACTGAATAACTGAAGATAAGTATGGATTTGAATAAATCACCATTTCTGAGTGGTCAATCTTACAAGTTCCTAATACTTGTTTATTGAAAATCAAAACTTCCTGTATATTCAAAGTTCATTGAAACCAGTTGGTATTTATAAAGTATTTTTCTTGGTTGTACTACAGTACACTTAACTTGGGTAGCAAGCAAGAGAGGATTTGGCTTAGTTATTAAAGGAAAAGTCCAAGCTTTTTATCTTTAGTGCCACACAGTTCCATTTGTACTTGTAGAATTTTTAATGTTATCATTACTAGACTACAGAGATTTAGTAATTAAAATGTATCCACTTTTTCTTTTCCTTTTATTTAGAATCATTCACACTTCCTGTATGCTTTAGGGGGAGTGTTCTGTACCACTTCTACTCGGCCTACTTATCTCATTACTAGGTTCACTTACAAGATGACAAATTTCTATTGGGGTAGAGTTACTCTTCTGTACAAATTGGATAAAAAGTTACTTGAAATTTGTACAAAAAGAAAAATTCTAGAGGATAACATCTAACCCTTTTGTTGAACTCTTTAGTTTTGGTCAACAGGGTAAGATGTGTGCATGGTGGATTACTTGATCAAACAATATTAACACTTAAAACTTGATTTTAAATTCTCTTCAATTTTTTTTTTTTTTTTGTTATAATGATTTCTGACAAATTCAATTTTAAAATCTTGATAATTATAAAGAAATTTAAACAAATTAGTTACTTATTGACTTTCAAAATCTCGGTTGATGATAACCAAATGTTTGTGCCTTGTGACTCTATATTCTATAATCTACCTGAACTCTGCTTTAGAATCTTTGCATAGCTTAAACAAAATACTTGACAAATTTACATGTTGGTTTTGCCTTCAAATGAGTGTTTAATTTCAATTTAATGATCCTATTATTAATCTCCTATACCTACAGTTAAATTATTAAACATATTTTGTGCATATATGAAAAAACAACTTTTGTATTCAAATGTTTCATAGGAGAAAGTTGGCTGTGCAATTTCTTAAATCATTTTATTTATTTAATTTTTTAACTAGTTTATACTTCTTGATTGCTGTTGTTTCCGGGGTGATAGCAACTGTTAGGGTTTCAGCTGTGGTCAAATAGTGAACCCCCCAAACAAAAACAAAACGCTATAAAAGTATAAAAATAGTAAAAATACCAGCAATACATATATATATATATATATATATATATATATATAAAATGACCAAAAGTACATTTTATCTATAGTTGAAGGCATATAGTTACATTCAAAATTGATTTTGGCATTAAATAACTCTTAGAGATTATATGCCAGTAAACAAAATCAACGTAACAAGTTTATCTTCATTGTCAAAGTAACTAATTAAGTTTTTTTGATATTTTATAAGCAAAATGTAATTACAGAATTATTGTCCATTTACCTCTATGATGAAAATAAGTTATGGTGTTTTATTTGTCAACAGAAAACTTTATTTCTGTAATGCCATCAAAGAAAATGGAAATGAGACACACTTAAGATACATCTAAAATTATTAGGACATATAAGAGTTTGGAAGATTTTACACTCATAGGACATGTTGAAGGCAAAAGGGATGGAGCAGTGGTCAATGTGCCACGTACCTGACAACTTATGTGAATGGATTGTAGAACAGGGAGTGAGAGGATGGTATAAAGACAAACATTACTAAGATCTACAAAGGATAGTAAGTTGTGTAGGGCCATAATTGTCCTGAAGTGATGCTGCACATAGGGCATAACATACAGAGACCTGGACAAACTGACCCTTTCTATGAAGTGGAATCTTCTAATAATGTACGAAAGTATCACACACATTGTATTTCATATATGTGGATTTCTTAATTTGATATTTTAAACCATAAGACATTTAATGAGCAATGAGCAACAATTATTAATGACAACATTTCTCTCACATACATGCACACACATTTGTGTGTGTGCGTGCATATATATATATATATATATATATATATATATATATATATATATATATATATATATATATAATCAGTATTATATTGAAGGTAAACATATATTCAAATATAATGTAAGTAAGCAGTCTTTTGAATGTTCCAATGACAAAGCAAAATGGGGGGGAAAAAAGGAAATTGATACTGTTTAAGTTTTCTAATGCTGAAGAGTTCTTTCAACAAGTTTTATCTCAATCTGTGGAAAATCATAAATATAGAAACATGCTTAACATAGACCTGTTGCATAAATTTTCAAGATAATTGTTATTCCATTTTTGCATTAATTATTAGTGTTTGTAGGTGTAACTCCTTGATAATTTCAGCATCTTTTTTTATTCAAATTCTTGACTCTCTTGAAGTTTAAGCTCTGCACTCTGACATAAATGATTTTTAAAGTCATTGTAAATAATGTAATGCTTGAAAATGAATCTTTTTATTCAAAAACTAAGTAAATGAGTTCACCTGGATTATGCAGGTTGTGCCAATACAGCTTTCTTCCCACAGATGCAATGTTGCAAGCCTATTGCTACTCTGATGAGCTCCACTCTTTAGTTCTACCAGTTCAGGCCTTTACATCTAGGACTCACCGTATTGTTTTCATGGAGTTGAATCATCCACATTTCTCTATATTCCTTTTGTAAGGAGTAAGTTCCACTTTGGCAACTCTTCCCCACCCAAGAACTGCTACTTTGTGGATGCTTTCCTGAACACTACAATCTTAACCTTTTCAAGTCCAGAGTCAGTTGCTATCTAGCCTCCTCATACTCGTATAATATTCACTTCCTTATACCTCCTAACATTCATAAAACACACCTCTACCATGAGTGGCTCTTGAGAATTGTATTCAGTGAACTTTATAAAAATAATGGGTAGGGGTAATTGAGAACAATTTATAATAAAGAAAAATGTATTTAATAGAAAAAAAGTCAATGTATTTAAAAGGAAAAAAAAACATACACATGTTTAGCTTATGAAAAATTCTATTCAATGAAATGGGCTTCAACTTCCTACAGAAGCAACTGCATACATGGGTCAGGTGTTTCTCATTCATGTTGGTCATCATATACAATAGTGTGGCTGTCAGCAAGGCTTTTATAAGAAAAAAAACATACACATGTTGGTTGTCTTTCTTGACAATACTCTAGACATAGTAGTAGGAAGCCACTTGTTTGGCATGATGATTGTAAAGGTTCTCTGGCCATTCCTGGATCATGTGGGAAGAAGCAGTGTCTTGCAAGAACATGCATAGCCATCCCTTTGGTCCTGTGCTTGTTCATCATGTCTATTTAGAAGATGGCATTGATTCTGTGAGAAGTAGAGTAGCAAGATGTTCTCATTGCTCATGACACCAGCACCATCTTAGATGGTATGAATTTGATGTTTATCACTGAGTATCTGTGTTGGTATTTGTATAGATCCACCTGTTGTTTATCTGGCCATTTTTAATCTCTTTTCATTTTCCCTTTGAGTTGAGCATGTATCTTTTCATTTCTGACTGGAAGCAGCCATGTTAATGTTTTCAATACATGTGTAAGAGAAATAAGAATGTTAAATTTTGGCAAATTACTTAAGGTAATCTTTTAATTTATGGTTAACTGAAGATATGGTCTCAAATATCTAGTAAGTCCTATACTGTTTAGCATTTCTCAAAATTCAGTACCTCATTAAGAATTACACCTTTTTATCATATACATTTTTTTTCTTTTCTTTTCTGTCATTTCTGAAAATTCTGTAAATGAGTAAATTAATTTAGTATTTGATTAAAATTCAACTTGTTTTAATGTTTAATTTAAATATTAATTCCTTGTATTTAATCCTTATTTTTTTTAATGATTTTTATATACTTTCTTTCTGTGAATAGAAGTAATTAGTTGAAACATTGTACATTTTAAACCAGATAAAAAATCTTCATACTCGTATAACTAAGTTTTTCTTCACACTTTATGTAACTTTCCTTCCAGACTGGAGAGAGAAAAAAAAAACAATTTAAAAAAAAATTATTTTTAACTCTAATTCTAAGTATAAAAAAAAAGATTCTTCAATAAGCTTATATACAAAACCACAAAAGCTGCCAAAGTTATTTTAGGTAGATAGGTTTGCGTAACTCTGGAGTTATTTTTCTCACTCATAAAAAAATTTTCCTGCTGTTTATCTGACACAATCAGATGTACTTCTAATTAATTCATCATCAAAAGCTATTTAAAAAAAAAAAAATAGGATGGATTAATTTGAGATTAGATGATTATGGATAATCTGTACATCTTGGAAAAGGAATGCATATGTAGGGAGGGGGTTGCTAAAAGTATTATTGGCTCCAGAATCAGACTGACTCTTACTCAACATTTAAGAATTAAGCCTTTAGCAAGTTTTTCATATTTCTAATTTCTACAATATTTTAACTTTTGTTTATTTGCATATAAAGTGCCTAAAATGTAGCTAAAATTTATTGAACCAGAATGGTGATATTTTTTTTTTTTTTTTTTTTTTTCTTCTTTAATATGGATCTATTGTTTCTAAAATAGGTACAAACAAAAATTGTAGTCTTTAATAATATTTTAATTTTTAACTGTTTTGAAAAATGGCAGCATTTTTGGCTTTTAAGTTAACAGGTAAAGATCAAGGCCTGGATAGTGTCAAAAGTGAAAGAAAGTGGGAGGAGTTTTGAGTAAATAATTTTGTAGTGTGTTTCTCTAATTAAGGTAATAAAAATTGAAGTACTAAGCACAAGGATTTTAAATTAGTTATTTTATGTCAATAAATTTGACAAAAGTAATGCTTTCAAGTTTTCACCTGGGACTTTTTGCATTATATATGAAAAGTGTTATTTGCAGTTCAATTTTGACTTCAGTTCAGTGGTATTATGCTAAAAGAGTATAAGTCATTTTTTTTTTTCCTTGTGAAATTAGAAAGAAATTGCCTTGTAGATAAAAATGCATCATATTTTATTTTTAGCTTCTTTTCAGTCTTTGTATTGAGATATTGTTTGAGATCAGTTCATTTAAAAAATGGATTAGAGAAACGTGAAAAGAGTGTATGTCAACTTAGATATCTTAGAATCCTACCAATTGAACATAATCAGTTGCGAAATATTAATTTTTTGGCATACTAGAATTTAAAATCTAAAGAATGTTCATCAATCAACATCAGATTTTAAGTAATTATTTGTAATGATTACTTTGCAGAATTTTAGAATTATAAACAAAATATAAATTTTACATCAGATTTTGAAGACTTTATCTGCTTTGTGTGTGCAATCTTTTTTAACCTGTAGGGGAGATAAATCTGGTAGGTAGCTAGAATATTTAAGATGTATTTAAATACAAATGTAGACTAAATTTTATTGGATAAATTTGGTTCTTGTTCATTGAAAACTAAATTGAAGTTAGTATTGCAATGGGTAGAAACACCTTGAGAATGAAGCAATGCATTTATACAGTCTAACATTTTCTTGACTTTCTTCCTGTTGTATGCAACTTTCTAAATGGAGATGGAAGGGTGTCATTTAAAAAAAAAAAAAAAAAAAAAGCAAAAAAAAAGCATAATCTTTTAGATAATGATTGACACACATCCCTTATAGTCAATCTTGCCATCCCCCAGTATTTTTTCAAACCTTGTTCTATCAGTTTCTTTAGTCCTTCTCTCAAACTTTTCTCTTGTTGCCTTTTCTTTTTCTCTTGATCTGTCTTTGTCCATTATCATCTTTTTGTTTTTAGTACTTACTGTAATAATTGTTCTGTATATATATATTTTTTTAATTCTTTTTAAATCCCACAAACAACTATTGACATAACCCATTGATGCCATTTATTGTATATGGATAAAACTAATTTGGGGCACACATTGTTCAAAGGCTTGTAAAAGTAGGCTTTTTGCAGCTTAAAAAGACTTTTTCCCATGGTTTTTTTTCTAAGGATTCTAAATTATACATGATCATCCAGAGTCATACTTGAGAATGATACTCCTGTGTTGAAGAAATTTATTATATTCATGTATTTTGAATTCTTGTTTATATTAATGTTTAGACAAAAAATATTTAGTTTCTAGCCTAGATAATTAACCCTTTTGTAGGGGATGAAAAAACAAAGGTTAAATAAATGAAGCCCTTGGTGTGAACAGACTAGAAATAATTTGATATATTTGTCAGCAAAGGAAATGATTAAGCATTTTGTCAGATTTTTTTTAATTTATTTTAATTTAGAATTTTTGTCAATGTATTAGTAATAGTTGAAGTTTCCTCATTCAATTTCTTCTCTTTTTCAACATATGGATGTGGAGTTGGGGTAGAAGTGATGACTAAAATTTTGCCAGTGACTCTATTAATCGATACCTTGGAATGATTATACACACACACACACACACACACACACTATATGCATGTGTTATTGATTTAATTTTTTTATATAAAGTCTGAAATCATTTTAATTTTTGTTGTTTCTTATTTTTCCTTCCACTCTATTTTAATGTTGGTTAAAACATATCACATTGTATTTCTCAGGTTTGTCTTGTTTCTTTTAAGATTTTCCTGGGTTCCTTGCCAAATTTGACTGCACTCTTTGCTCATCAAACTTTGAAACCTTGCCAAAGTTGAAATATATTTTCCAGTAGTAAAGGACCAAAAAAATGCCTGCAGTTTTTGTGAAATTTAAGACAAAGCTTTTAAAAAGCTCTCACTCTTGCATCCAATGTTGTGTATATTCCTTGTGTAAAATGTCTGTGACTAAAAACTTAAAAATTACCTGACCATTTTTATGAATTTTGGTCCGATTACTGGGACTGTTTTTGAGAAATAATAAATTTGTTTTTAAACATTCATGTGTTGAAGTTAGAACTGACATATTGTATTGTATATATTTTATTTAAATACAATTTTGGTTTTAGAAATGAAGCTGGTAAAACTTAGCTTACAGTTCAGTTTACACTCCTTCTCAATGTATTGAGCAGGAGTAGAGGTTTATCCTGTGTTTCTTGTTTAGGATTGGGTTTCCGGTTCCTTCTAAAAGTCTTCTCATTCTCTTTAACTCCCAGTAACCCCCTGTGTTTTAGTGGCATCATTGACTTACTTGGGATGAAATAAAAAAAAAAAAAAAAAATAATATTGGAAATTATTAGATAGTACATTTGTAGTACTTGTTGAATCCAAATAAGAAGTTTAGTTTCTTGAGATTTTCAGTTTTGTATTGGCCTGAAATAAGTAGACTGATGTTTTAAAACCCTTTTGTTTGTTTATATGTGAATAGAAGCAAAACAGGACTTGTCTCTTCCACAAGAGAATGAATAGACGAGATGATGAATGGAAAGGGAAGAAATACAATAACTTCAGGCAAGCTCCTGAATTTTGTAAGAAAATTTCTGAAGTTTTAATTCTTTTTTTTTTTTTTTTCATCTTGGTTGTTTTGTTTTGACTTGTGAAATCAGTTTGTTGTGATTGTTAGTGAATGAAAAAAGGATAACATCAGCAGCAGCAGCCAGTTAAACACATTTCCCCAAATGCTCAATTTGTAACTTCTGTCTGCTAACAATATTAAAAGGAATGTCAGTTGGAGTTACAAAAAAGTATTTAACTTTTACTAATTGCTGGTGGCTATTAGCATAATGAAACATGGAAGTAGCTCTGTGCATGCTTAAGATGTCCGTTTACACAAGTGGCAATCTACAAAGAATGGAGCATTTAAGATCAAAACATATTCAAACTCTATCTTTACAATTTTATATATATATATATATATATATATATATATACACAATATATATTAAGCATTATGTAGGTATGTCAAAAACTATATACAAATATTTTATCCTTCAACTCATTGGTTTAGAAATGGATGTACTATTGAGATTCATTAAATATTAAAGGCTTGTGTGTATGTATTGCCGACACCCCCTGAAGAGTGGATGGATAGGTCCACCTATGAAACACGTGTGTGTGTGTGTGTGTGTGTGTGTATATATATATATATAATAATGAGAACAACAAAATTTACAATCTGGTGTTCTTAAGAATTATTTTTATTTTTAAAAAACTGCTTGATACAAAACAGAGCATAAGCATTATAATTATTTTCTTTATTAAAAATATAGTCCCATTGCTACACAGGAATTACTATGTTTCAAAAACAGAAACTAAAACCATAAAATTAAATTGATTAGTTCCATTTCATTTTCAAGCAATTTTTGGAATAACTTAAGAAATTTACTGAATTTATAAGCACAGACAATCTTGATATTTTAAGTTAAGGTTACAGGAAATTCAATCATTTTGATAAGAGGTGGTTGGATTTTCATTTTCATGTGTCAACTTATGTGTTACTTTCAAAATCAGGTTAAGGTTAGATAGGGACACTTGCTCACAAATGATGACATCCGTTTTTCACATGTCAGGAAAATATTTTAATAATTTATGGAAAATATTTTCATTAAATAATGATTAATTTTGAAAAAAAAGATGAAAAAATGAAACATACATGTTTATACTTGATTTTTGATTAATAATTTTTAAATATGAATGTAATTCTAATAAATTTATTTGTAAAAAAAAAAAAAACAAAACAAAAAAAACATAGTCTATTAGTTATTAGAAGTAGGAATAATACTTTAAATGTGTAGGAATAGATTGTAAATATTAAAAATACAATTTTCTCGTTTTCAAACGACCCTTTTAAAAAATCTTTGTGTATAAAATTATGAATTAAGCGGCCAAATAAAAATGCCAAAAACTTTGTCATTGAAAAAATCCAGATGACGTGAAAAACGGATGTCATCATTTGTGAGCAGTCACCCTTACCCCACCTTAACTTAACCTGATTTTGAAAGTAACTTATATTTGATACATAAGTTGTCTATGAAAATGAAAACCCAACCACCCCTTTTCAAAATGATTGAATTTCCCTGTAACAACTTAAAATATCAAGATTGTCTGTGCTTATAAACTCAGTAAATTTCTTAAGTTATTCCAAAAATCGCTTGAAAATGAAACTGAACTAGGGATTTTAATTTAATTTTATAATTAAATTTAAGGTTTTAGTTTTTTTTTTTTTTTTTTTTTTTTTTTTAACCTGGTAATTCCTGTGTAGCGATGGGACCATATTTTTAATAAAGAAAATAATTATATAATTTTGTGTGTGTTTAGGTGGGCTAATTAACAATATAGAAAATAGAATCTGTTCAAATTCAAGCTGGGGTTGTTCCACTCTGACCTTGTGGAAAGGCATGAATATATAATTTTTTTTCTAAACCTGAAAGGTGCAGGATATGTAAATTCAGTAGCATAATCAATGATCACATTTCACAACAAGTACCAAAAAGATTTAAAAAAAAAAAAATTTAAATTTGTTTCTTAACCCAATGCCATAGAAATGATTTAAGAGGTTTAATTTTTAAATGTTCGAAATCTGAAAAACCATACATATCTCCTAAAAGACTACTTTTTTTATTTTTATTTTTTTATTCTCTTCTGTTACTGCTTTGAAAATATTTGTATACAATCTTTAATGTAACATTTCAGTTTGAAATAATTATTTCTATATTTTCAAAGCTCTGATAATCAATTAGGTTAAAGCATAATCGTTTTTGGTTTTTCAATTTTATTCTTAAAAAAAAACAAAAAAGTGTACTTTATTCAATTATGTATTTACTGTTATTTGCAGTGACTAGTTGCCACTTATGAGGCAGCTCTGATACCTTTTGAGTAAAATTCTGCAAGTTTTGATGTGTTTTTATTTTATTTATTTTTTTTGTCCTGTGTTATTCTCGTCATGGAAAACAACATTCTGCTTATGGACATGTTGCAGCTACTGGATGTGCATTTTGTGTTTCATTGTGTTTTAAGTACTCTAAATGAATAATACCATGACAGTCCCATTACATGCACAACATTATCTTTCTTCTATGAAGCTCATCTTTTAGGGATTGTTGTGGAGCTTTATCCTTGCTAATCCAATGCCTTTTGCATTGTACATTGTCAGATGTAACCTATTATGTATTTAAAGAATGTTTATATAGAATAATACATTCTTGGTTACAACTGGTTCTCACGAATAGAAATTATTTATGACTACCTAATATATATGTGGCATCATTTAAGTATTGTTTTTAGATGGTTGTTATTCACTAGTATATTTGAGATGATGGGTTCTTAATAGGTGGAGGAATTTGGACTCTTGATCTAATCTATGCACACAGTTTGATTAGGCATCCATTTTTTTTTTACTTTTATCAGAATGACATCTAATGCATTAATTGTATATTCAATTGGCACATTGACAAGTGGTGGTTTTGCATAATTTATTAAGTGTTATTGCCTTTTTGTTACAACTATCCATCTGTTTTACTGAAGACTGTTCTTTTGTCACCACTTACAGATTTGCAGAAATTTGTCCCCACCTTGTACTTCAGGCTACTAATTAGGAAGTGGTTATGGGAAGAATGTAAATTTATCTACCTGGTTTTGTAAATTTTATACACCTTCTCTATTAGATAGATTAATATAAAGCATGATATAAGTAAAAAATATGTTCCAAACTATCACTCATATTTGTATATACAAATTTTAAATGAACAAATATATTTTATTTGAGGGAAGTATCTTAATTCACTTAATTTTCTCAACATGGAATATGATAGTGAAATTTGAACTGTTTAACATTCTGTAGACATCATCTAAAATTTCTTGCTGGCATTGCAAAGTATATAAACGCCTAACTTTGTTTTTAATTACTATCATGATTTAATGATGGATACAAGCTAATTAATAAAAGCATTGAGAGTATTAGAAGTAGCTAATATTTACCTTTTTAAGTAAATAGGTAATGGGTGTTGAAAGGTAAATCAAGGTCAGTGCTTAATGTATGGATAGTTTTATATATATATATATATATATATATATATATATACACACACGATGACAAATGGATAAGATAAGGGATCAAATGACTGGTACAGAGATGGAATCTGCACATTAAGTATAGCAGCCTGTAATTGGCCCCAAATTAACACAATGTGTAAGAATGTTTTCAACAGAAAAATCATAAGTTCACAAGCTACAAATTACTTTTTCATTATATTCCAAAAAAACAAATGCCTGATTTACTTTTATTGATTAGTTTTGTCACATGTTTTATATGTAAGTGAATATAGAATGGAGAAAAAAAGAAAGAACAGCCATCTTACAAGATATTGACTTTAAGATCTGCTGATGTTGTTAAACCTTTGTGATCTTAAAGAAAAAATATAAGTAATATATTAACAAAAACAAAACTAATAAGGAGTAATACAAATTTAAAATTCTTTATATTTAATCAATGATTTTCATCATTGATTTTTTTTTAGCTTCAGATTAAAATTATTGGGTGTCATGAAGGGAATTTGTACATCAGGATAAATATATAAAGTCATTTATTGTATTAGTCTTTACCAGTTTTTCAGATTACAAGAACTTTTTCAAATGCTTTTAAACTGTTGGAATATAAGCAATTAAATAAGGAAGAGACAGATCTTTATAACAGGTCCTTCGCTTATGATTTATATAAGTATGTCTTAAATCTTTTTCTTTACATGCATGAAGTGGTAAATTTGGAATCTGGTTGTCTGTAGCTAGCTAATAGCTATAAACATTATGTACTTCATGTTATCAGCCTTGTAATTTTATCCTTCTAACTTATCCTACAATCAAAATTGTTTTTTTTTTTTTTTTTTTTTTTTTTTTTTTTTTTTTTTTCAGTTGGCATGGATTTTTTTTCCCCCCCCTCAAGTTTTTAATATCACATAAAAATGTTTTCATGTGAAATAAGAGACCAACTCACTTGGACCTCTTCTCTTGAAGTTAGTATATCTAATTGTCTGTCCTCAGTTAATGCTTCTAACCACCTCTTTCCAACCATCTGTCATGTATAATTTGACCCAGTTAGTCTTTTCTGATTCCAGTTTCATCTATGAGTTATTGAATGAACGTTTTAGTTGGTCTCCCTCTTGATCTTTTCCCATAATTTGAATTGCATAAAAGTCCCCAAAAAATATATATGGCATTCACTGCCATATATATCCTTATCATGTAGTTCACACTCCTCCCCAGACTTTTGAACAGGTGTAGAGGTTCATCCTTTGTTTCCTGTTTAGGATTGTGTTTCCAGTTCCTTCTAGAGTCTTCCCATTCTTTTTCCCTCCCAGTAACCTCTTGTGACTTAGTGGCATTATCACCTTGCTTTGGAGTGAATGGATTAAAAAATAAACAAAATAGTTGAGTGGACATAACATTTTTTATTTTTTATTTTTTTCCCCCCCAAGTGATAATGTCAAGCAACTTGAGCCATACAAGAAAACTGTTTGTACTGATGACCTAATGAGCTGAACCTTTTAGTGTATTCCATTTTTGATTTCTGGATGGTATTTAGTTGTGAAAGTGCTGTCCATGCTGTTGCAATGAGTCTAGTATCTATATCTATTTGTGACAAATTTAAACATGATTGCACATTTAAAAAAGAAAAAAAAACCATCCACTTGATTTACAATGTTACCTTTGAATGTTATAAGATCTTCTACTTGATTAAAAGACATGGATTCTCTTATTAATTTCATTCGTATGTAGTCAAATTTGCGAAAAAAAAACAGTTGTGCTTGTTCAAGAGAGTTGACTACTCTGGCTAAATCTTCAAAATCTGTGTTTCTGATGGTGATTTCTACTACCTTTTTAGCTTAAGATTAATATTTTTCTCATATTTACTTGCAAGTCTCAATGCACATTCACATGCAGTGATGAATAGAAATGGGGCCAAGATGTTTGTCAGACTCTAAGATTTTAAAAAGATTCTGTATAGAACATTGATAGCTGACAATGAATTCAACATAAATAAATTTGAAATGGTTGATATACCGTAAAACAAATAATAGTCAAGACTTTTTTTTAGTTAGTATTCTAGAAGCTATGGGTATTTATATTTCCTCAGTGTTTCCCTAAAATCTGCAAATATGAAGTAAAGTTTTTTTTCTGAATTTGTGCAAATGACTTTGCAATCTTCTCAAAATGGTAATTGGAAGTAGTCATGTTTGAGATGGGTTGGGATATGGTGAATAAAGCATTCTTTTCTAGCCAAATTCCCCCAGAAGATCTTTGGTTACAGAGTTAACATGGCAAAGGATGATACCTTTTTTTTGTTTGCTAAAGATGGACATTTTTTTTTGTTTGCTAAAGATGGACATTTTTTTTTGTTTGCTAAAGATGGACATTTTTTTTTGTTTGCTAAAGATGGACATTTTTTTTTGTTTGCTAAAGATGGACATTTTTTTTTGTTTGCTAAAGATGGACATTTTTTTTTGTTTGCTAAAGATGGACATTTTTTTTTGTTTGCTAAAGATGGACATTTTTTTTTGTTTGCTAAAGATGGACATTTTTTTTTGTTTGCTAAAGATGGACATTTTTTTTTGTTTGCTAAAGATGGACATTTTTTTTTGTTTGCTAAAGATGGACATTTTTTTTTGTTTGCTAAAGATGGACATTTTTTTTTGTTTGCTAAAGATGGACATTTTTTTTTGTTTGCTAAAGATGGACATTTTTTTTTGTTTGCTAAAGATGGACATTTTTTTTTGTTTGCTAAAGATGGACATTTTTTTTTTTTTTTTTTCATTTTTATTTATTTTTGTCCAAAGCTGATTTAAAATACTTTAACTGTTGGCAGTAAACTTTGGCTGTGATTGATTATTATTTAACAAATCTTAATAGATTCTCTGAATGTCCCATTGTAATCTCAGAAGAACCTTTCTTAAATGCAGTCGTATTCCTGGCTGTTGAGAATCCTTCCACCACAAACGAGCCACTGATGCATTCATTTAACATTGTAATAAAGGATCCACTTCTCATCACTGGTAATGATTCTGTCCCAAAAGGCACTTGAAGCTGACAGAGATGCAATGATAAATAATAATCAAAACATTTGCTATTCTTTGATAACAGGTCATGTGGAGCTCACTTTCCAACCTTTTGATGCTTTCCCAAGTTCTCTCATTTTGCACTGGACAGTAATATGGCTAATGTTGAAATGTCCACAGTCTCCTGACTGTAATGGTTGAGTGATAGGCCAACTCTTACATGTTCCTTCATACACTGGGTCATCATCATATGTATTTTTCATAGACTTTGCTGAAATTCATAGAGAATGACACAACAAATTTGTACATTAATTAGAATAAAAACAAACTCTATATAAAAGGTTCTTTAGATAATTTTCATAGAATCTGAAAGATAATTAAATATGTTTGTCATTCAGTAAATGATATATAGCAGTTAAATCTTGTTCAAAATATTGTTGATATTCAGTTTTAGTTACAACCCCATACATAAAATGTAGAATATTGTAATCTTTAATATAACAATATAAAAATGTAGAATATTGTGATCTAGAATATAACAAGAGAACATGCAAAGTTTAAATACAGTAAATTATTTTATTTTATTTAAACATACTTTGGTTTAATGCCTTTAATGTACTTGTCTAATAAATCTTTTCTTATGCAATTGAAAAGAGACAGAAGGGAAATGATAGCTGAAGTGTGGGAATTTCCATTGCAAACAATTGACTTGATTTGTTCAAATGAAAGTGAACCCTTGCTACTTACCTGCTATTAAGATCAGTTTTTACAGTTTTTTTATTTTATTTTTTTTACCTATTTCCTGCTAATGGTACTGTACAGATCTTAAAAAAGTAGTTATCCAGTCAGTTTTTTGATCTTTGGCTTGAATTATTCCCTCTCAAATTAGGTTTTAGAATACAAAGAAATTTCACTGTTCATTCCTCAAATTGTTTAATAAGCTTCAAATTGAATATATTATCTTCTGGTCTGTCTTAAACAAAATCTAATAGACCAGAAAATATTGATAAATTTGGATTATTACAATCTATCATTGCATTAACATTGTAAGTTATTGCTTAGTGACTATGATTATCACTTCACAGGTATTTAATATTATATTCTTTGGTTATCATTTAGTAATATATTTTAGATGTTGCTCGGACAATGGCTGTACTGGATTGTAAATTGTCATTGGCTTTGGGTGGCAGTAGGATTGCTTTCCTTATGCAGGTTTCGAGTACTTTTCCTATTCTGTATGTATTTTCAGCAAGTTTGTTTTTAGATATTGGTGGGAGGGGATTCATTTGAACTCTTTTAGCAAGAGCTAATTCTTGGTATTCTCCATTTCTTTTGCCAATACTTTTATTCCTTAACATGTTGACTGCCATGTCACCATATATGAGTGACATGGTGTTTCAGTTTATGCTGGGTCTCCAGATATTGGTGATGGTTATTTCCATTTTAAGTTACTTTGCCAAATGAGGCACTTTATGTAAAGCAATGTCTTTAGTCTCCTGTAATTGGTTGGGAAAATGCATATGGCATTCTGTTTCTCTTAACTTGAATGCTTTATAAATTTGTCTTTATGTGCTGTGTCCTTTCAGGACATAAGTGTTCATGGTTCTCTACAATTTCTTGTCCTTCATAGCTCTTAATAAATCATCTTTTTGTTAATTTCTCTTAAACCTTGTTCCACCATCCATTTATTCAAGCTCATTAAGTAGGTTATGTGTTACTTACCTCTGTTCCTTTTGCCTTCAATCTGTCCTGTGAGTCTCAGATCTTCCAAGCTTTTTTCTCATGTGCCCTAGAAATTTCAACTCTCTTCCTTGATGCTAAGTATGTTTTCTTTTTTGTTTCCATTTTCTCTAAAAATTTGTTGTTGCTCACATGTTAGGTCCATGGTGTCCTCAGCATCCTTCTGTAGAACCTCATTGTTGTTGTGTCAAGTCTCTTCATCTTTTAGGAGATTGTCCAGCATTCACTATCATATAGGAGGACTGATATCCTGTAAGAGTTCAGTACTTTTTTCTTTGTTTCTAACAAAATTTTTCTGTTTGTTAATACTCTAGAGAGAGAGCAAGAACACAAGGAAAAGATTTATTGATTCAACTAGAATATTAGTAATATTTGTAGAATTGATTGTCACAAATATATGGTGATGTGGTAATTGTAAAATAAATGTAAATCACATAACTGATAATAGTACTTCTTTATTTGCCATGAAGCATCTAATTATTCGAAAATAATGTATATTATATCACTTGGAAAATCTGGATGAAATATTATTCACACAAAATAACTGTCACCACTAGTTAGTGACATGGTTCCTGAGGTTAGAAAAAAAAACAAACTTTTGTGGCCATTTTCTAAAAGAAATATTAGCATTAATAAAACTTTTAAATCATTTCACCTTAAGTAAGGCAATACACCACGAAGATGCAAGAGGTTACCAAGTGTGAAAGTATATGAGAAAATCGAACCATTAATAAGGCAGAAGGTAATGATTGACATTGCTTTTAAATTTTTGAAAATTAAAGCTCAGTCAGAAGTAAAAGAGAAGAAACTTAACGTGGAACTTACAATTGCATCTAGCCATTTCAACTGTAAAATGAGACCTACCTGACAATCTAGTACTGCACTTAAATTCATAAAGACTAGGTACCAAAGAGGAAAGCTCATCAGGACAATTACCATAAATATTTATAGAAAAGACCCAGGCAAACTGTTATGACAGTGGGAAAGTTACTGAAGTTGAGGTGCCAGGTTAAAACCAATAACTTTGCAGATTCTTCTTTGTATTTTATCAAGAATTTCTAAATATATAGCAGAAACAGCAGATCAGATGTAGCAATAGTCAATGCATGTATAAATGACAGACTTGTAAATAATTATATATCATTAATACCTAGCATATTCTTTTAAAAAATATTTTTAGGGTTGGCAGTTGATGTGTTGATCTCTTTCCTTATTTATAATAAAGAATAGAATTCGTGGTATCAGATGAGATGGCAGTTTCTGATCATTTTAAGACTTAATGTTTTTTTTTTTTTTTTTCTGTTCTTCCATCTATCAGAAGAAAGGCAATGACAATGCATTAAGGAAAGTGTCACCTGGAAATCTTAGAAATCTGCTCTAGTGTATGATAGATTATACAAATTACAATCTTGTTTAGTTCTTGAAAGTACTTTACTCTGATAAGATTTATTTTTTTGTCATAACATATTTTAGTTTAAGGTGAGTATCACTGAGGAATTCAGGAATTGATTTTGCAGTATGTTGTTTCTTGTAGGAAAAGTCATCACAAATTTTGAGAAATTTTAAGATTTTTTTTTTTTTTTTTTTTTTTTTTTTTCAATCATTGGTATTGAAAATGTTAACCATAGTCTAAGTGAGCTATCTATGAATAATGCAATATTGACCAAACAAATGCTTAATTTCGGAGTGGGATAATGTTTAAAATTTCTGTATCTTCTGGCATTATATAAATATATTTTTAAGCTTGTTAATCTATTTTTCTCCAATTTTCTCTATAATAAAACATTGGAATTATTTGGAATCAGAATATAGTGTTTTTACTACAAACTTTGAAATAAGGTAAACCATGGACAGATGAAACAAATTTATGAGTACACATCTAAAAAAAAAAAAAAAAAAAAAAGTAAAAAGCAAACACTTTGCTGTCTTGTTAATTTTAACAATGACAACCATTTACTTCAAGACAATTTTTAAGTGCTTGATTTATTTAACTTTTTTTTTTTTTTTTTTTTTTTAATTCCTTTAGGGAACATTACAAAATAAATTCTGTACAGACTAATTAGATTTTATATGTGGAAAAAAAAATAGTTAAAATTTTACTAAATATTTAACATAATAAAAAGAATTATAAATTTAGTAAACTTGAATCTATTTACAATTTTTGCTGAATATAAATCCTTCTCCTGCTTGCCTATTGAAAATTCTGTCTAGCTTGAATAGTGATCTGTCATAGTTTGGGATTCTAGTTCTGTTTTCTGGGGTGAATTACTATATTATACAATCATTTATTTCAAATTTTGATAACCTGACTGAATATAAGAACCACTTGAAAACTGGAGAGTACAGTGAAGAAAACATCACTAAAAATCATGACACTAGTTCAAATAAATTAGTGAATAATCATAATAAGTTTTTGTTTATAATTTTATTTTAATCTCCATGTCTTGTGATGTTTTAAGCACTTGTGTTTTGGTACAAAAAATTGCTTTCCAATTGAAATAAAGTTATTGTTTTACTTCTCAAGAAATTAAACATTGTATGTGGTTTCCTTTCATTTTCCATTTTTATTTGATAACTATAACAGTTCAGCTATTTTTTACTTTGTGGGCTTTCTTAGGTTTAATGCTTTATTGCAGAATGTTGTTGAATCCTACCTATTTTGGAAAGGGTAGATGTTCATCTTATACCTATCATGTCCATTTTTGCTATCCCTAAGACTGTCAACATGCTCTTAGATCTATGCTGATATCCTAACTTTGAGTTTTGTGTGTTTTATCACATACTCTTGGAATGCAATAGATGCCTGGAGGAGGGGAAGCTATAGGATATACAGTTAATGTTATGAAATACAAAGATGAAGAAATTAAAGCACATATAATGATTACAACATACCATTTTAACAATTCAGACAAGTTATAATCAAAATTTTTTTTTTTTTTTTTTTTTTTCACAATACTGAATAAGCCAAAACAGTTAAGTCCTCATTAAATGTGATGTTTTTAAAAATATTTCATTTATGAGGAAACTGAATTTAAAAGTTGGTTTTATTACAAACATGTCAATAAAATCTTTCACCTGTAGAGTGAAATTTTGTTTAGTTTGAAATAGTTGGGCAGTTTGGCAATTTATGTTTTGGTATCAGATTCTGTTTTTTTTTTTTTTTTTTTTTTTTTTTTTTCTCTCTCCTTGATAACGCAGTTTTTGATCCAGTTTTTTTGTTTATAATTTAGTATTTTTGCTTTTTAAGGAAACCATTCATTTTCTTGTGTAAATGATAGCTTTTCCAGTCGATATCTGATTTTGTTTGAGATTGATAAATTTGCAACTTAGTCCATTCAACTCACAATTTATTGTGCATTTCTGGTCAAATCTTAAAAAATATTCATATAGCTGGAAAGAAAATCTTTCTACACATGTAATTTGTATGTGCTTTTATTGAAGTATTTTTTATTTTTTTTACAGTAAGCATTTTGCTTTGGACAGCTGAAAATACGAAATATGACCCCCCCCCGCCCCCAAGACTAAATTTTCACTTACAAAATCAGTGACCAATCTTTATCAATATTCTTGAAATTGTGCACTCAAGAAGACACATTAAACTACAACCAAGAAGATGTTCATTTCTTCTGACTCGTGGAAGCAAATTCCTTCAAAAATTATACAGTAAGCAAAAAAAAAAAAAAAAAAAAATATATCTGACATTGACAGACCCCAAAAAAACTCAATCCATTTTTCTTGTTTATAACAATTTTTTTTTTTGTGATTGGTGTACTGGCTTACTAGGAAACACTTACAAAAAATCTGACTTCATAAAATTTGATATTAAGATGAAACTGGCAACTATTTTTTTTTTTTTTTTTTTTTTTTTCTTCATTTCTTTTGTAAACAAATAGATTTCACATTTATTTCCTAAAACTAGTCAATTTAAATGGTTTTAACATATTTTTGTTCATACTTTTTCTCTTACAGTGGTATAAATGTTGATAAAATTTTATTAACAGCTGAAAGTCTTTTACAATAGTGTTTCTTTGGATATGGTCACTCAGTAGTGATATAAAAACAAAACTGGAATTGTTCAGTTTTTTTAAAAGATTTTGATGCGGTTTCACTGTGTGAAGATGAGAACGAAAAAAAGTTAGTTTTTCGGTTAAACCGCACATCTAGTTTGAAATAACAGCAAAAATTATTTTAAGATAAAGATTACAAAGTTATGCTAACTTGTATTTATAGTAGCTTTAAAGATTTTTATTTAATTTTATTTTTTTTTTTTTTTTTTTTTTTTAACACCCACACATTCTGTGTCTACTGGATTCAGCAAACTTATTAGTGTTATAAAAGTAAAATATTACTGCTTAATCAATTGAAAATATGAAATGTATCCATCATTGAACTTGGTTTCTTTTATTTGCTATTAATGTTTTGTTAGGAAGATTTGGACAAGTAGGCAAGACTGAATATAAGGACAGAGGTGCAAATTTCAAATCTGACCAAAATTTGAATTTTGATGTACTTTGCTTGGTATCCTGTCCTGAGACAGGAACCTAGACATTACTAAACCTTTCTTTTCTGTCTGAATTTCTGGGATGAGGAGTTATTATTATTGACAGACACTATTCTCCCCATCTTTGTTGTTATCTTCACAACAAAGATGGGGACAATAGTTTGTGCATAATGAATGTAAGTAAATGCTTAATAACTTAAAAAAAAATAAATTGAACAACTCAAACTGATTATTAATCATTGGCAATGCCCTAATAACATACTAAGCTTAGGGATCTGAATGAGAAATTGTTTTTGTATTCAATTTGGCCATTGGACCATTTCTCTTTCACTCCATACAGTGTAAAATTCTTTTCTCTATTATAAACTGAAACAAAAATAATTCAATGAGCTTTATTATGTATGCAGTAATTTTTTTTTTTTTTTTTTTTTTTTTTTTTTTTTTTTTTTGCATGCACAAAATGCAGTCAGAATGCAAAGCTACCCTGACTTTCTTTTTTGGATACTTTCATCATAAGACACCCTCACTCCAGTCCCAATAACCTTTCTCTCTCTTCTTGTGGGTGACACAAACAATTTCACATTCCTCATTCTACTGATTCTAGCATTTTTAAGTTTATGATTGTTTTACACTCAACACAGCAGATATTTATAGCCACAAAGCGGTGAGAAAAATAATCACTCATGTTTGCAATTAAAAGAAAATTCTTTCTCATTTAGCAGTTAGTTTTTGTCCTTAGCATTTTAGTGTCTTTATTTATTCAAAAATCTCTTTCTCTCTCTCATATATATATATATATTAAAATTTTCATACCTCTACTCATTATTAAGTAGTTAAATATCACACAATATTATTTGCACTTGTGGGTTTAATTAAATGTTATTTATTCTTAACTTTATTGGCAAAAAAATAAAAATCTTGTTAATGAAAGCTGAGCATTTATGTCTAGATGTCCTAAACTGAATCCCTGTTTAGGGATTCTGACATGTTTTTCATGAAAACTGAGAATGTTTGTAAATTTCATGTGATGATGTTATTTTAGCCACAAGGTCATCTTGAGTGACATTGTTTATATACTCAATGTTAAAGCTTTGGGGAAAGTAGACAAAGAAATGCATCATTGTTAATTGGGTCATTTCATGCTCCACATTTTGTTATCTGTTTTACTTTCATCCATAAAAGTATAATTTCTTAATCTTGGAACTGTAATGCTTTCTTTGAATTTTAGCTTCTTAATAACAAATATTTGTTTTGGAGATTTATGGAAATTTTTTTTACTTTTTTTTTTATCCATACTTTCTTGTTTCCTTCCAATTTTGTCAAATTCAACAGATTGCTGCTCAATTTCATTCTGTCAGGGATTAACAAACAGAAATAAATAAGGATATCAATTGCAAAAACTTCTAGAAAAAAATTGTGTTATGTTGAATTTTTCTTAAATGTTTTCTACATTTGTATATACATTTTCAAAAATCATATTAAAGCGTTTTTACTGTTTACACATTGGTAATTAGACACTTTTTTATTTATTTTTTTTTTTTTTAAAGAAATTAACCTAATTAACATTTCTGGCTGAATGAATATAAACTATTAACACTGAAGTCAGTCTGTAAGGGTATTTAAGTTTTTCTCATGTTTATCTGTTAAAATATGAAATTAATATATGAATTATATTTGTCTTTGGAATGTCTCTAAGTTAATGTTTATACATCATTTAAATCCTTTTGATTGCTGTTCATGAAAATTTTATTGCAATTTGATAACTGGAAAAATTCAGTCATGATTTAGTTGTACTGGCTTCATAACAAAACATTGGCTCAATATTTTATACTTTCTGTGGAAACCTACCTCTATAATAGACTTCTTAATCATGTGTGTATTTATCTCTCTCTGTTATGTTGTACTTGTTGCCTTCAAACAATCTCTGTTTAACTTTGTTTCCATTATTATTACCACAACACTGGACTGTGAGTCAATGGGTCATGTTGGCTGTGATGTGTAAATACTTGTTTAGAAAGAGCCACTGTCATCTGTCCTGCTTTTAATCCCTCCCACTCACAGCTGATACTCTTATTAGCAATTGCACCATCAGATGGTTTTGTGCAGACGTGGTCAGAAATTAACAGCTGTAAATTATGTTTTCACATAATGTCAACTAATGTACTTTATTACTTACTGAAGAATGATAATCTTATGTATTGCTGTTAATAAGTTTATTAAAAATTTTCAATTGTTGGTATGGATTCTTGGTTCTGCTACTGTTACTGCGTATAATAAATATACACGTTACACCCATAATTGGCTTTTCGTAACTTAGCTGTTAATGTAATTTTTTTGTTTTTTAAATTCTTTGCTCGTCAATCAAGGTTTAACTTTCCCTTTAGTAATGAATATCTATTTTTCAAAGAAAATCCTTGCTCATATTTTTTTCCATATAAAACCAATCTATTGTTTAGTTTTGTCTTATTTCACTTTAATCCATTAAAAGTTAACAAAAAAATCATATTGTTTACTAAAAGCTTGTTATTTATGTATTAAGAATCCTATTTTTCTTCAACATTGGTACTGTATTAATAGAAATTTTGAGAATTGTATTTGTTTTTTTTTGTTTTTTTGTTTTTTTTTTTTTTGTTTTTTTTTTTTTTTTTTTTTACTATATTCAAATAATTGAGAATACACTTTTTTTTTATTCCCCTAAAGAAATTTTAAAATTACCTTGTCATTTATTAGTATTCTAAACATTATTATAGTGTGGATTCATGTTTGAGTAGATCACCTTTTTTTTTTTTTTTTTTTTTTTTTTTCTTCTTCTAACAGTGAAAATGTCTACCAGCCTGTGCATTGAAGAGTCTTAATAAAGAAAAATGTGCTCTTTGTAGGAGATACAGGCTTGAACCCTGTAGAGAGCATGTTATTCCTTATTAAAGTTTCTCTGATATGGAAGCTGGTAGATGTAATGCACTGTTTAAAAGAAAAAAGAGACAAGGCATCAACTTGATCATTTAGAATAATAATATTGCATTAAACATAAAATACATTAATTTAGAAATTACTTCATTTTTGTAATTATAGATATTTTGTTTAATATCTGTAGGGAATACAAGGTTCAAAGGAAGTATTTGGGGTAAGGAAGTAATATTAAGTCTCAAGATAATTCTTTTTTTTACATAGATTTGTTAGTAAATGCTCAAATATTTCAAGTAATATGACTAATGAGAGGTAAGCAATTTTTTTGTTTATTTTCCTTGAAAAATTTGTCTAGAAATAATTATTTGTACAGCTATTCTTTAAATGTTGATGACTTGTGTTTGTAAAAAGTTTTATTCTTTATCAAATTTGAACAATTTAAGTTTGTTTTATATTACTCCAAACATTTGTAGGTTTGAATATTTAAAACGGCCAAACTTGGTTAATTATCCTCCTGGAGAAAGTCCTGATTTTAAAATCTGAACAACATTCCCCACATTATAAATCTATCACACCCACATATTTTTGTTTTTTTTTCGCTGCCCGGGGCATTGCTCATCTGGTAAAATAAAATGTTATAACTGGCAAAAAAAAAAAAAAAAATTATCATTGATGAAACATTCATTCAAAAATGCATTCATTGGAATCTCCACATTTGCTCCTCCTCCTCCACCTCTTCCTTACTACTACTACTACTACTACTATGTTTGTGCCATTGATGAAACTGCTGTCTCTGGTCAAAATGAAGAATTATTGAAAGATTCCTGAATAAGAATTTGACTCATTTTTCCTCACTGGAATGCCTTGAACTTTCCCTTGTCAGAAAATTAGATCACTGAAGAATGAATCAAAGATGTAATATGCATGAAGCTAGTCTTCTCTTCCCATACACCTAAATTTCTTTGCATTGCTGCATTCCACTGTCTCTCCATTATTCCCCTTCCCAACACCTGAGAACATCCTAAAATCTTATTGGTCATATCTAGACCAGTGGAATAACTCCTTTGTTTCCAAGAACATTTTGAACAATAATCTGCAAATTTCAATATTTAAGGAATGAGCCATGTTCAACCTCTGAACCATTTTTTTTAAGTTAGCAGAACTATTGATCTATATGTTAAATGTAGTTTAGAAAATGTTTGTACACCTGTACAGATGATCTTGGTTATTGATAGCATTGTTTAAAATTTTAAGAAATAATTTAAAACCATTTTTACCTATCAAATTTTAGTTTGTTTATATTCTTTACAGCTCAGAATAACTATTTTCTACTCATTTCTTTCACGACTATTTGATATTTTGTTTGTATGTTAATTACAAATATTTGTTGGGAAGTTTTATTATTAAACAAAAATTGGTTGGTACCAAAAATCTTATTTAAAATGAATTTAAAATATTTTCAAGTCAATAAATTTTCAATTTCTTTTACTTTTCAAATAATTTTTCTTGTAAAGTTGAAAACAATGAATTTAATAACAATTAAATTTTATATCTTTTACTTGATATTACCTTATAGACCTTGTCTCCAAATTTTCATAAGTGACTTTGTGTATGTGTAATGTTTTGTGTGAGAATGCATAACTATTACACTCTCATTCTAAGCAAAGATAGTAGTTGTTGTTGTTGGTGGTGGTGGGGGACAAAATTTTGATATTAGGTAGGAACATGGGTTTGTTTATCTATTCAGAAAAAGAATATAGTAATTAATTGCTCTTAAATATTCCATTACTATTTATTTTACAACTGTCTTAGATTTATTAGTATTTTTGCTAATCAAGGATTCTTTTATCATTTATTTTAAAGTGGACAAGAAATTCTCTCTGAAATCTCATCTCTTCATTCTTAAATTTTAATATTTTTTTTAAATGGTGGTGCGTATTAACTTCTGTTATATTTTATAAAATGAAAGTTCTTTAAACATTCTATTTTCTTTAAATTATAAATTTTCTCCACTAAACCCCCTTCACCATTTTTGTTTTTCTCTAAAACTGTGTAAATTGATTTTTTTTTTTTTTTTTTTTTTCTGTTTGGTTTGTGTGGGTGATCATTAATGCCTCCTATTTCTGAATGTCTCGGTTTCCATTCATGACATTGATAAATAGGGAAAAAATTTTTTATTTTTTTAAAACTAAGTCATTGCCCGAAATATTTCTAGAGCTACTATTTGAATGTTTCCTCTATCTTTCATGTTGTTTCTGGCTATTTCTAGAAATCTGGCAAAAGGAAATCATGGAGATGGGTTTTAAGACTTGCATAATTGGTTCTTGGGGACACGCCCCCACAAAGTGAAATAGTTGTGGATGTGGCAGAGGAATTGGGATGATATAGTTGACCAAGCATTCTAATCTTTCTTTCTCTTGACATAATCAATAATTCTTTTCTGTCACCATCCATGCACCTCACCTCTGTTTTCATTCCTACCTCTTTAGCTGACAACGTCTCCAAGAATTCCAGTTATGAGGTTGTCCCTGAACAAAAGCCTTCGTTTTATGTGGGTGCTTCTCTTCCCTTGTAGGCATTTCTCATTGTTGATCAATCCAATTTATTAATACTTGTGTTAATGTTGTCGTACTATGAATACTACTATTATTATTATTATTACTACTACTATTACTATTAAAACCTTTAGATAACATTCTTGATTTTTAATAAATATACAAACATGTATACAATGTAATTCTTTAATTTCATTGAAAAAAAAAAAAAAGATTTGAAGGAGATAATTTATATTTTATTTAAAAAAAAAATGTTTTTATAACCAGAGAAAGATTGTTCATGTAGAATATTTTTTATACCAAGAATAAAGTTTCCAGAGCCTAAATGATATTTGCATAGGTTAAGCATCTGTATATTGAAACTCAGTTGTGGACATCTGCATTTTTAAATACCCACCATACATGGGGAAATTTGTAAGGCGTAAATTTCTGAAACAAGGTGTACCATGTAACTGAGAAAAAGTTATAAAGAAGTGTCGAAAGAAGAAAAACCTGTATATGTGTTCATCTTTAGAAAAACTGCAAAGCGGTTTTTTAATAAACCTCTCAGCTTAGGAATCAGCCTCAATACACCCTTAGAAGAAAGTGCATATCTGAAGGTTAATGTTGGCTATCACTTCCATGATGAGTTTTTAACAAGTTCAATGCCATCCAAAATTTAGAAGTCTATAGGATTCAGGAGATCTAGGGGGACATTGTGGTTGGATGATGTGACCAGAAATCTTGCGAGGTATAGGGGGTTGTGAGGAAAGGAACAGTTCTGTTGGAACACACATGGTTCCCTTGATCCAGAGCCTGACCATTGTTGCACTGTAGGTGGTGACATTGTTCCTGGAATCCTGTTGGTAGAATATGGTAATAAATGATGTGGACTTGGTGAGTATCACCAGAGTTACTTTATGGGTTCTGTGAAGAATCACCTGTCATTCCTTTTGTTCACCTGGTTACTTTCAAGAATCTGGCTATCTTTGTGTTGCCATGGTTGGCAGCTAGTATCCTGAGGATGGTGTGCCTTTTCATTTCCTGTGTCTGTCCAGAAGGTGACATGTTGGTTTTAATACTTCTGAAAGAGAAATGACACTGTAAAAATTTAACTTAACATTATTAGGTCTCTTCCATTTATGGCTTACTAAAAATGTGTTCCATGTATGTTTTGTATAATGTTAAGAAAATCATTAGAAGATTTAATTAATCTTGTTTTTGTAAAATAACATCTCGTTAAGTGTATATCTTCATTATAGAGTATTAAACTGTTGGGTGATAACAGGTAATAAACCTTCAACCCTGGGCATGAAACTATACTTATCTACTTTAAAATATTTTAATATATAAACTTGTTCAACTAACAATCTTTTTTTCCCCCTCTTCTTGAGTTGTTTAATATTCTTGGGATGTATCTTTTAAACCTGTTTAATATCTTCAACTCTATACTTGTCAAATCTATAGTAGGTAAATGTAAGGACACCCATTAAAATTGCTATAACTAGATTTTTTTTCTTGATAATCCAGTAGTTCTCTCGGTGGTTGGAAAAAAAAAAAAGAAAAAAAGTCCAATAACCCTTCTCACCATATGTCGGAATGTGATCCCTCTTTCCAAGATTGTCTAAACTCAAAAGGTGCATTCCAAATAAAATGCGTATATTATTAAAATCTTCATTCTTTTTCTATATTAATGCATATACATTTACATGGATTGTTTTTATAGAGGAGTTTTACAAGTTAAGCAATAGAAAATGTTGATAGATATTTAAACTTTAATAAATGTACAGTAATTTGTTTCAATTCATAACTAATTATTAAATAAACTGAAGCATACTTCAATAAACAAAATATTCAATAGAATGCCAGGGTATTGTAATTTAATTCAATAAACAAGTGGGTTAATAAAAGATCTGATTATTTAAATTGATCTTATTCTGAAAATTACAGTCAATGAGGAACTTTTGGTAAAATCCCTGCCTCCTGAGAACCCCTGTGATACTCTTTGGACTATTTTGACTGTACTCTATTCAAATGCTTTAATATTTTTCCTAGATAGAGTACAGTCACTAATGATAATTATAATTATCTTTTAACATGGTAGATTAATTGTACTTAGTTATAGGCTTTTTAATTTGCAATTGATGAAAGGGATATTTGGTTTTAAGAGTTGTCATTGAATTGATAACATTTGATATTTCCTTTATAAGAAAAGTACTTGGCATTCATTGATTGAGCAGCCAGTACTGCTTTTAGTTTAAATTTATAAAATCTTTCTCTTAAAATAATTTTTCAAGAAAATAAATTTCTTAAGTCTACTGTTATAATTCTTTCCAGTATTGATGGGGGTTTCCTTCCTAACCATTTGTTTGAAGTAGTGTGGAATATCAATATATTCATTGTTAGTTTCTCTTAGTTATATTTGCTATCCATTTTGGTTGTTTTGGGATGTCCTCAAGTGATTTTTTTTTTTTTTTTTTTTTTTTTTATATCTGGAACATGTCTTTGTGTTTCTGTAGCACCAGTCAACAATGTTTGAGAGAGTAAAAAAAAAAAAAAAAAAAAAAAATGGTTCTCACTAAGAGCTACTTGCTTCACTTGCTTGAATCTGCTGATCTGAGAAAGTGGTTGTATATGGCAGATGGTTTAAATATTTCTAAATGAGTTAGGTGCCTTGCATGACTTTCATATGAAGATCTTGATCTGACTATGTTGTTTTTAGGTTAATGTTTTGACTTTATGCTGTTGTATGAAAATACCCCTAGTGCAGAACTGTCAATACCTAATCAAAACACACTGTTAAAGATGCTTTTCTGTGATATTTTAAACTAATAATATTTGTTTAAAATCAGATTAAACTTTAAATTAGATAATATTCCTCAAGTAAAATTTCAAAAGTATATTTTATTTTTGAAAGATTTTTTTTTAATGAAGAGATTTTCATTGTGCTGACAGATGGCTAAAATCAGTATATTTTTTTTTGTTTTTTTGTTAACTCCTTCCAGTCAATTTATTTTTAGTTTTGAAATACAGCAAAGTATTTTTCTTATTGCAAATATTAAATTTAATTTATTGCTTGAAATTAAAACTTAAAAAACAGCTTCAAGAAAGATTTTTCATTTTTAAATATTCATTTTAAAGCTTAGCTTTGTTCTTGGGAGGTACCTAGTTTAGTGTTTACTAATTTCATTAGTGAATTATGCTTACCTTTGGGTAAGATGTAATACCAATTAATGTTTCCTGGTAGTATTTTGTTTGGATAATTTGGAACTTTTCAGGTATTGAAGAAAAAAACTTACTTCTTTGGCACCATATGGCCAATATGAATTGAGTGAATCCTAAAAATTTTCTCTTCATTTATTCAGACTTGCTGTTTCTACTAAATATTTTAGAAATACATTAGTAAACAGGAAGAGGATAGGTATGTGTTTCTGGTTTTGAGCCTTTTCTCTAACCCCTGATCTACTTCTTAAATATGACTTTGATACTTGTTCAGCTATCTGTTCACTAAGATTGTTTTTGTCCATCCTTATCTGTTTTGGATAGAGCATTCCTTTTTGCTATAAGGACATGTACACTGAGAAAGACAGAATTATCTGTTGTATGCTATTCTTACCTTGACTTTGGTCTATTCTTTCTTGACTGTCCTGTTTACTGGTTGTGTCCAATTATTTGAGTAGTGAAACTTATATTTTCTTTTAGTGGGTCTGGCAGGTAGTAGTAGTAGTAACTGGTTGATGCATATCTCTCTTGATGTGCAGATGACTCTTTTGTTAATTAGTGCATTTGTTCTTTAAAGACAAGCACATGCATGAATTAATGCTTATCTATTAGGTTGGTGCAAAAATAATTTTGTTTTCTCACATAGTAACATGTTAGAAAACGAAATTATTTTTGCACCAACCTAATATTTGCCTCTCTGTGCATATATATTAGAAAAATCTTTTATTAATACTTTTTAATTGTGTTTTAAAACTTAAATGGACAAAATTGTCAGGTGTGTATGTGGGGGGGGGGTAACCACACACACACACACACACGTGTATGTATATATATATATATATATATATATATATATATATATGTAAAACTTTCATCATGTAGGATGCAGGGTAAATTTTCTAGACTTATTTCAGTGTTGAAAAATTCTTGGCCTGACCAATTTTTTGGCAATACATCTGTTTTATTTGTTATATATAAGGACACTGAGCAGCAACAGCCTTTCATACTTGAATGCATTCTTTAGTCCATGTATGTTGCATTTTGACTTGGCTATTTATATATGCTGGTCAATGGTGCAATGTAGCAAGGTCTATTCTATTATAATGGTTATTGGATAGAAAGTAAGTTATGTTTCAAATTATTCTAGGAGCTATTGAGTAGGAATAACTGGATCTGAAAATGGTTATTTGTAGCTTTCATAGTCTTAATTTTTTATTCATTATTGATTACTTATTTGTTTATCATTATTACATTTACTTGTGCTTATGTATGCATTTGTAGTTTAATTTGTTTACTTAATTTTTTGGGGGGTAGATTGGTTATTTTAGTTTAAAGTGTTAGCTTTGTCAAAATCATGTTATATTTGTATGTTCTGCATATATTTGCATTTTTTATGATGGTATTAGTTTTTGATTTTAAAATTGTAAAAATTTATTTTTGTATCTGCATTTTGCGATAAATTCTGATCTTTTTAGTTATTTGTGTTGGTCTCAAAGTGATTATAGCTATTTTCTCCTTCAAACAGCTTACAATTTTTGGATTTATTTTTGTAAGCTGGTGCTGTTTTTTCTTATTTTCCATATTTTTGGTGTAATTTCTCCTTTGTTTAGAAAGCATTGTTATTTGTGTATTTACTATTTGTAAAAGATGTTTTTTATCCATAATTTCTGTTTCCAGGGTCCTTCTGTTACTCCTATCTATATCTTATCTTTATTTGCTGATTTTACAGTAGCTTGGTATATTATATTGTTGTGCAAGGAATTATCATTTAAGGGACATTTGTTCTTTGCTCAGCAATTACGGGTGGGTTTGATTTGTACATGTAATTTGTTGACTATTTTTCTCTTGTGCTTTCTTATTTTCATTTTTTTTTTTTTTTATTGTGTTTCTGTTGGATATTTTGTGGAGAGTACTTGATGGCAGGAGTTGTTTGTGTATGAATTTAATGAATATTTTCCTACAGTTTTGTTGTATGGTAGGTTAAATCATATAATGTTTCTTTTTCCTGTTGTCTTTTTTGTGGTGTGTGAGTATTGTCAAAACTTTATAGGGCTGTTTAATACTTTTGGCTTCAATGAAAATGGTTTCATTAGAAGAATTGTCAGATAACCTGCAGTTAATTGATTGTTGAACTTGCTTGATTATTGTTGGTGGGTGGAATCTGGAAGATGTGTTTATATAAAGTGGTTTGTTGTCGAGTTTTCTATATGGCTGATATGTACATTTTATTATTTTTTTTTTATATAGGCTGAGTGTGACATCTACTTTTAGGTTTGTTTGGTGAATCCCATATTTTAGAAATTTTTATGACTATTTTTCTGGTTTTGTCTGCTAGAGTTACTTTGGATTATGAGGTCATAATTCCTGTAGAGACCCATATCACTTTTATCAATTTATTCTATTTAGTTCTTGTACTAAGTGTATGCTTATAAGCTATAAAGTACACACCATCAAAACTTCCCATTGTAAGATCAAAGTTCCTTTCTTTAGCTACATATTTTTGTTGTCAAATAATAATGATTTTGTTTTACTTTATGCATATTTATATTTATTCATGAGCTAAGGAGATGACCTTATCTAGCATGTGTTTGGTTTTAGAAGTGTAGAAAATTTTTATATGAATTACAATTATGTTTTTTGTTAGGTTACAGAACCAGTTGTGCTTTTCCCCACTGGTTTACTCTTGACTTCATCTTTAGTACTGACTTTATTCTTTCTAGTATTATTCTACTTACTTCATTTTTAGTTGGGTTTAAGAGTCTGCATGTTGGATTTGTTTTGAAGTTTTCCTTGTGGTCTATTAGTGTGATTAATTGATGCAAATTATTCAGTCATCCAGGTCTAATACTTAGGTGATTTATTTTATTTATTTTTTTAGTTAACATCTTAAAATTCTTGTTTTTTTTTTTTTTTTTTTTTTTTTTTTTTTTTGTGCTTTTCTGTATGTTTTAGTTATGTTGTCAGTGAGTAGTTTGTTGCGTTTTTGGGTTCTTAGTTCATGTAAATTTCTATTTTTGCTTGCAATAAATACATTAGGTGAAGATTTATTTTGATTATATCCCCTTAATTTTATTAATTTATTTTTATTTTTATTTTTTTTTTATTTGTCTTTTTTTAGTTTTATTTATTTGTCTTTTTTTAGTTTTATTTATTTGTCTTTTTTTAGTTTTATTTATTTGTCTTTTTTTAGTTTTATTTATTTGTCTTTTTTTAGTTTTATTTATTTGTCTTTTTTTAGTTTTATTTATTTGTCTTTTTTTAGTTTTATTTATTTGTCTTTTTTTTAGTTTTATTTATTTGTTTTTTTTTTTAGTTTTATTTATTTGTTTTTTTTTTAGTTTGTTTTTTTTTAGTTTTATTTGTTTTTTTTTTTAGTTTTATTTGTTTTTTTAGTTTTATTTGTTTTTTTTATAGTTTTATTTGTTTTTTTTTTAGTTTTATTTGTTTTTTTTAGTTTTATTTATGTTTTTTTTAGTTTTTTTTTTAGTTTTTTTTAGTTTTTTTTTTAGTTTTATTTATTTGTTTTTTTAGTTTTATTTATTTGTTTTTTTAGTTTTATTTATTTGTTTTTTTTAGTTTTATTTATTTGTTTTTTTTTAGTTTTATTTATTTGTTTTTTTTAGTTTTATTTATTTGTTTGTTTTTAGTTTAGTTTTATTTATTTGTTTGTTTTTTTTTAGTTTTATTTATTTATTTGTTTTTTTTTAGTTTTATTTATTTATTTGTTTTTTTTTAGTTTTATTTATTTATTTGTTTTTTTTTAGTTTTATTTATTTATTTGTTTTTTTTAGTTTTATTTATTTATTTGTTTTTTTAGTTTTATTTATTTATTTGTTTTTTTAGTTTTATTTATTTATTTGTTTTTTTTAGTTTTATTTATTTATTTGTTTTTTTAGTTTTATTTATTTATTTGTTTTTTTAGTTTTATTTATTTATTTGTTTTTTTAGTTTTATTTATTTATTTGTTTTTTTTTTAGTTTTATTTATTTATTTGTTTTTTTTTAGTTATTTATTTGTTTTTTTTAGTTTTATTTATTTATTTGTTTTTTTTTAGTTTTATTTATTTATTTGTTTTTTTTTAGTTTTATTTATTTTTTTTTAGTTTTATTTATTTAGTTTTATTTATTTATTTGTTTTTTTAGTTTTATTTGTTTTTTAGTTTTATTTGTTTTTTAGTTTTATTTGTTTTTTTTTGTTTTATTTGTTTTTTTTTGTTTTATTTGTTTTTTTTTTGTTTTATTTGTTTTTTTTGTTTTATTTGTTTTTTTTTTGTTTTATTTGTTTTTTTGTTTTATTTGTTTTTTTTTGTTTTATTTGTTTTTTTTTGTTTTTATTTGTTTTTTTTTGTTTTTATTTGTTTTTTGTTTTTATTTGTTTTTTTTAGTTTTTTTTTTTTTTTTTAGTTTTGTTTTATTTTTTTTAGTTTTGTTTTATTTTTTTTAGTTTTTTTTTTTTTTAGTTTAGTTTTTTTTTTGTTTTTAGTTTTTAGTTTTTTGTTTTAGTTTTTTTTTTTTTTTTTAGTTTTGTTTTTTTTTTTTTTTTTAGTTTTGTTTTTTTTTTTTTTTTAGTTTTTTTTTTTTTAGTTTTTTTTTTTTTTGTTTTTTTTTTTTAGTTTTGAAATCATCTAATTCTTTATGAAATTTTATGTTAGTTATATCTTTTGACTTTTTCTAGTTCTTTGTATGGGGGTTAGGTTTTCACTTTTGTTTTAAAACTGTATTTTTCCTTGAGTGACAGTTGTGTTAAATTCTTGGTTTAAGAAATGTGCTTTTCATCTCATTTTTTGGGGGATTTTTTTTTTTTTTTTTTTTTTTTAATACTTTGTTGGTGGATAGTGATGGGATGTACATGTTCTTTTGGGAGTTGTCAAGGCTAAATTTTTCAATGCCCTTGATAGGTTATGAGTGCAACAAAGGTGGTCTACTGTTTATCAGGAGTGAAATATGAAAATATAGTTTTAAGCTATACTATATTTTGAACATTTTTAACCATAAATATAACATACTTTAAAACTATTTTTTTCATATCACACATACTGTGTAATAAATGATATTCCTACATATTTATATATAGAAATGAATATTATGAAAATATGAAGATGACTAAAGGTGCATGGATGACTGACCTTTCCATATTACTCTTGTACATCTAATTTTATTTTTAATGTGTATATTTTTTTTCTGTGCTTCTAAGCAAAGGAATTTTTTTATACACACTGTAAGAGAAAATGTAAAAAAAAAAAAAAAAAAAAAAATGCAATTGATTGAAACTGAACTTTTGATTATATCCCTTGTTGCTTATAAATGTTTCTAAATTTTTTTAATATATATATTTTATTTTTTTCTTTCAGTTCTAAACTTTTTTTTTTCTCTTTTGTTACAAATAACATTTTGAGTAACATTTCAGACAACTTTGCATCTGTCACTTCCACTAACACTTCTACTCTTACCATATTTACTACCACTTCTTTACCCAACTGACTTCTGCTCAATCATTTTAAATATGCATTTAGTTACTGCATTTTTACTCATTTTTTCTTTTCTTAACAATGCACTTTGTTAGAGAGCAAATAAAATTTCAGTAGGGATTATTTATGATTAGATGGCATCATCATCATCACTTTCTTTTAGGATTTTGATCATTTGAGAAGAGAAAGATTACTAGAAAGCAAATATCACGGAATGTCATTTAATTTTTTTTTTCATTACAATAAAATATGAAGGAAGTGTCAGAAAAATATTTAAGACAACTGAAACTTTATAGCTACCTTAGTTTATTTGTCTGATGATTGCAAAAGCGTCAAACCCAGGGTCACAAACTCGCATCAATCCAACCAAATATGTTAGTTCTATTTCTGATATTGAGCGCTTTCTAATAAGTACCGTGCATATAATATATAAATAATTATGTATACATTTATTTATATACACACACACACGCATACATACATATATATATCTTCTTTGTTCATAAGAGGTGATTTTAAAAGAAAAGATGCAGTGTCTCAAGCAAATGAGTATCTCCAACCTGGAATAGTATATTTTCCAGCTCACCATTGAACAAAATGTAGTATTTGTTAGCTGCCTTTTGGTATGCCAAGCTGTTATAACAATTCTAAACTTTGAACTTTTGAAGAGAGTGAACCATGTGAACATTTTGTTAAAGATAAGCCATAAAATTTTTCATGTGTGTATTAAAAAAGAAAAAAAAAAAATCAGTGTATAATTATTATGTCTCAAGGCAAACATTTAATAAAAATCATCAAATATTTGAAAAGTTTGTTCTAATTTACTGATAATTTTCACTTCAATTAGTAACTAATTTGAATAAGTGCTCTTTACAAACCCTCAGACCATAAAATACCTGGAAAGAAAATATTTCTAATCTATTATGAAATGATTGTACTTGTGAAAATAAATAGGATTCATTTTTTTTTTTTAATTGTCTTTTGTATCACTTGTTTTGTATCACTTCCTTGATTATTTATTACTGTTTATTACAATGTTATTTTATATACTCTGATAATTCTTTGAAAGATGTTAAAACTTTCATGAAAAAGCGATTTATTTTAAGTTCCATTAAAGAAGACATATATGAAAGCCTACATCAATGAGTTTTGTTAGAAATTTGCAATGTTCAATAGCCACTATAAATATTTAATGAATTTGGCATAGTTTCTTCATTTTTGTTATAACAGAGGCAGGTAAGAACCATTTGATATCAGTAGGTTAAAACCATTTTCCCTCTCAAGACCAATATACTGATGATGAGGGGGCCATGCATAGGTATTCATACTTGCGATAAAAATGATCTTGAACAGAAAATTGTCATTCTTTACCAAGTGTTTCAATAAAGAGGACTCTAGGTAAACCTTTCCAAATGAGAAAACCTGAACTGAGATGAAAGAAGTTATGGCACATATCTTGAATCCATTCAGGATGTGGAATTGGTAAATACTGAACATTTCAAATAGTTTGGTGTATGAATCATAAGAAATTTAATATAGGAGATAAGGATAGAATAGGCTATATTAGAGGTAGTTTCACCAAGATGTTAACCTGAAAACTTGTCATATTCTTGAATAATTTTGTTAGATCAAGACTTTTGTATAGATGTCATGCATTTAAAAATATCTAAACTGTCTTCTGTATAAAAATGCTTTTTAGATCAATAATTAAAAATGGGATTTGAGCAAGTGAAGCTTGTGGACCTTGGTGAAGACCATCTTTTGTGGATTGGTGCTACAGAATCAGAAAGAACTGTACCAAATAACAAAAACCACATTACTTGAGGACTTCAACAACAGCAGCAGCAACAACTAAAATGGATAGCACAGAGAACTTGAAGAGAAAATGACATAATCACGATGTTGACATTCTATGCTACTTCAAACAAAAGGTTACGAAGTTGATATCCATCAATATTGGAAAGAGCAATAACAACTACTGGACTTGAAACCTATTTTCCTGAAAAATTGTTTTCAGAGAAAGATTTTATAAATTTCAACTGAAAGTAGCACTCGCTGTTCAGTCAATAAATGCTAAATATTACCTTATAAAGAAATAGCTATTATTAATATCATTTTTAATGCACTGTAGCATTATTTGTAATTAGAATATTCCAGTGTTCTCTACATAAACAAAAAAGGCATGTTGGATTGATACACACACCCACACACAAGATAAAAATATAGTTTTAAGGTATGTTATATTTATGGGTTAAAATGCTCAATATCAGGAGTAGAGTATGCAAATATAAAAGTGAACCTTGAGGTGACAGTCTGTATCATGCTTAAGCACAATTATTAGGCCATGTATGCTGTGTTTTGGCTCAACTATTTATATATGTTGGCCAATGGTGCATTATGGTTAGGTCTAATGTATTAAGTTATTGGGTGGGTGCTGTTATGTTACAAATTTAGAGAATACATTTAGAGCCTCGAGAATAATTTGAAACAATGGCCATTAATCTCAATGTCCACACCCACATTTTGTGGGGCAGAGTTAATTTATGGCAAAGTGCTGTGTAGTATTACAAATAGAAATAAAAGCAGTTGCCAAGATTTTATCTTTTTAATTTTTCCAAATCCTTTTACTTGGATTAAAATATAGTATCTGTTGTTTTGAAATGTTTTTTATTGTTTTAATGTTTACACTTGCATTTAGATTTTGCTTTGTTAACATATAAATGTAAAAAAACAGAAAAAAATGAACATGGAGTTAATAAAAAACAAACAAACAAACCCCAAATACATCGATATTTTTTATTTTTTTTTGTTCATAACTGTTTTCTATAAAACTTTTTATGCTGCTTGGTGGATGGCTGAAATTAAAGAGAAAAAAATTAATTAAATGCAAATTTAGACTTGCAGCAAGGCTTGTTATTCAAAATAGGTTTAATCTTCTAAGAAACTTAGTGAAAAATATTCCCTTCTTTCTTTATCATCCATTGGCTTTATAGATGGTTTGCCTAAGATGTATGCTTGTGGCATTATTCAAATTAAAATTCTCATTATTGATTCTATTTTGCCTCTAATATTCTTACGAGTTAGCATTAAATTTAGTTGTGAATGAAATTAGGGTAAGGTGTCGTTTTTTTTTTTTTTTTTTTTTTTTTTTTTTTCGTTATTTTTATTTTCGTTATTTTTATTTTTTGCTTTTGGTTTTCCTGCTGTTGCCTCCTGTTAACACCTCCCTACTAACTATGGTCATCGAAGCACACCTATCTGCTAAGGTGGCTGTGGCAGAGGCCTACTCGGGCATTCTTGTGATTTTGCAGCATCCACAAAGTCTACTTGTGGTTTATAATGCGACTATACCAAATGGACCTTTAGTTATAGTTTCTGGGAGAAAGTGTATAATTGGTCATGATCAGCTGTTTGAACACTGTCAGTATGCCCAAACCCTTAGTCACAATGACTTGTGACTTAGTGCTAGTACAACTATTGTCAGCTTCTGAACAGTTTTGTCTATCCAATTTCACTCAAAACTTGGGTTAACCAGGTGACATGGTTTTTCAGTCACTTTCCAAAGATGCTGCATATTGGGATTTGCTCTTCACACTGATAACATCAAAATGTTACCTCCTTGATAAATCAATCATGTTGGTGAGATTCTAACTCGGGTTTCATGGTTAGAAAATGAAAGCTCTAACCATTTGGCCATGCTGTGTATGCATATAACACACACACACTTTAGAAAAATTAATGGCAGAGTAAAAATCTTTTTGTGTGACTGGTTTTGTTCTCAGGGACTTCATTGAACTAAAGTGAGGTTTACAGTGGTATAAATTGACATGCTCATCAAGGAGAAGGGATACTGAAACTTAAATTTAATTTTCTTTTTTTTTTTACCGTATAATTTGGATTTTACTCTCAACATGATCAATTTGATTTGCAGTATGTACTAATAGGAAGTAGAAATATGTTGGAAGGCGAGATCTAATATCTTTATATCCGATAGATTCTCTATCTGATACCAACTGGAAGCCCTCAGTTTCGGTTTAAAATTCACTACCAGGATTCATAAAGGATATCTAGTTGATACAATAGTTAAAAATCATATATAATATGGCAGTTGTCTCTGTGTGTGTGTCTGGCTTAAACTAAAAAAAAAACTACAAAAATTAATGACAAAATAAATATATATACAGACTTATTATCACCCAAGCCAGCTTTTTGTAAAACAATTATATGATTTGTATTTACAAAGATATTTTAAAATTAGAATGCATTTGAAATTCTCAGAACTAAAAAGTAAAAACAAACGGTAATAATTATTATTATTATCGTTACTTTTAATTCTGCTGATTCTTTTGAAATGCTATACCTGTATGTATTTTTAAAATTTCTATTCTCTTTAATTTATTTTCACATCTATAGTAAATAAAAGCATAACTTAAAAAAAAAAAAAAAATGAATATTAAAACAACAAAGTAAGTTTAAAAGAAAAATATTAAATACAATTATTTGAAAAAAAAGTTTTATTTATTTATTCAATTATATACAGACTTGGTATCCCCTAAAGGGCAGTTTTCTGTCTCTCTGTCTGTGTGTGTGTGTGTGTGTGTATATATATATATATATATATATAGTAAACTTAAGATATATTTAAACATATTTAATTTAATAATTTTTTTAAAGCAAAAATTATAGCAAGCCTTACTTCTTTGAAAAATAATTATTTACTATTTATTTTGGAGGGGAATTTAGATTTTTTTTTTTTTTTTTTTTAAATATTACATTAAAGAAGCAAACATTTCTCTGGAAAGGAATTTAATTATTATTTTGAAGTAGAGTAGAAGCAAGATACATTGAGAATTTAGTTCTGGACATTGATTATGTTTAAATTTATTTATTTAAGTTATATTTGTATTTGAAAAGAAAAAAGAACTTTAGTTAAATAAAAATTAGCAGAGACAGTCATGAGTTACGGTCAATATTAGTCATACTGAATATTATTTTAAGAATTTAACTATATTTTATTTAGTGTCTTTTTGAATAAAGATATAGGGAAGCTCGGAGCTCCCGAGCGTGGTATTTTTCTAAATTTAGTTATTTTGTAACAAGCCAAAAACACAATGAAGTTTATTTTTTAACGACTGAATAAAAAATTATTTTCCATAAGATGGCTGAAATAAATTACTAAATTGTCAATAATAAGCTATTATTCAGAGATCTTCTGAGCAATGCCAGGTATCCCTGCTTTGTGTGTGTGTATATATATATATATATATATATATATATATATATATATATATGAATGATATGATCCCTGTTTATAAATTCCAGTTGCATAAGGTCTTTTTAATTTTTTACACAAGCTTTCGTCTGTTCCTACAGACATCATCAGAAGTAAAACAAGAACAAAATCTACTTCCATACCTGATGATGTCTGTAGGAACAGACGAAAGCTTGTGTAAAAAATTAAAAAGACCTTATGCAACTGGTATTTATAAACAGGGATCATATTCATATACAGGTTCAGGGTTGGTGTATCTTATTTATGTGTTTGCGACGATGTATTCTTGCCATTTAAATCATTAACCTCTATATTTGTTTTTTGTATGAATGATTCATGAATTTATAAGTTATAATTGCACCTTTTAATTGAAATGTATATATAAATTGTCAACTGATTTTTTTCTTCCATTTACTGAAAGTCTTTTCACTTGATTAGATGTTTTGTACACAAAGTGGATAATCTGAAATGTTTTGAGTATTCATGAATGTTGACAAAATTCTGTACATAGAAGTTAAGGAATGCTTTTGAAATATTTGTGTAGATGTGAAATTCTGGACTCCCTCAGATCTATTTAGTTGTTTGCACCCCCTCCTATAATAAAAAGCATATAAAACTTCTTATGACTATCAATAAAAACAAACCTCTGCAATCATATTTTAACAGCAATGAATATACAAAATATGTTGCTAATCTTCTTCTCCTCTTTTCTCAATAACTTATTTATTTACTTTCTCTTTTATTCCTTTCTGCTACTTTATTATTTTTGCTTTTTCTCTGAGTATGTCACGAAGTGCTACTTGATTTAACCGTAATAGACAGGTGGGTGAGGTGAATAAACTATTCACTATAGCGTTACTAAAATTGTATGACGAAGCTAACTTTAAAGAAAAATTACATTTTCTTCAATTCACTTTTTAAGACAAAACTAATTTCTTCAATTTACTATATTTAATTTTCAACCATGATTAGGCTTACAGCCATATCACATTGAAGCACTGGTTCTTGTATGATCACTAAAGTTAAGCAATGTCGAGCCTGATCAGTACCTAGGTGGGTGACTGCCTGGAAATACCTTGTGCAGGTGGTATCATGATAACAGCTAGGGTTTGGAAATTGGAGAGCCAATTCCAGTTGGGTTCGTTATTCACTTACATGCAAATATTCTTGGAAAAGGTATAAATCCACCTCTTCTCCCTCCAGCTATGGGTTAATTAATTAGTCTTACTTGTATCAGTAACTCATTATCTCCAAAAAATTATTTTATAAAAAAATAAAATTTTTCTGGCTTTGAATAACCTGCAGAATCTTAAGCCATAAAGCCCAAATCAAAAATCAACCCTGAGTATTAGATTTTTATTCAGCAACAGATGTTTATGCCCAAATGTCAAAACTAATATGTAAACTTTCTATTATTTTTGTATCCTAATACTCTAAACTGTAGACTTATTTAAAAAAAAAATATATATATATATATAAATTATACAAAATTAGTTACATTTAATTTTTACTTTGCTTAACAACTATACATTGTTTTGCATAGATGGAATTTAAAAAAAAAAAAAAAAAAAAAAAATGTGCGAATCTTCCAAGTGTGTTGCCTGTCCTGATTTTCACCTGGGCTTGAACCCTGACCTCTAGCACTGGTGGGAAAGATGTAATTGTTGTAGTTACAAATCAGGCTATTGTTCTCTTCATTGCATGTATTCTATTTGAATGTTTTTATGGTGGAAATAAATTAAACATTCTCTTCATGATTTTTCACATGCAGATTAATTTCATGTCTTTCAAATTTCATTTTTATTTTTCATCATTAAAAACCAAAGTACAGTGAATCATTTAAAAATGTTACAAAGTGAATCATTTGCCATATTTTATTGACTCATAAAAATATATAAAAACTCCAATTACATCACTGATCAAAGATTGAAACAAAATTCTTTTTCAATGCTATGCACTTGAAGGTCAGTGCAAAATGAGTTGTTAGCATTAGCACCATACTCCTTAAATAAAAACTAAGACCATATAGGATTTTTAGACCACTAGATATTATTTTTTGTACAAGTTAAAATCTTTAAAATTTTGAGTTGCATAAATACTTCAATCAAAAGGGGGGGGGGAAGAAAAAAAAATTAATCTCCCCCACTTTTTCTTTTCTTTTTAACAAAAAATATATAAGTAAGAAATATATTTGATTTAATATTTTTTAATTTATAAATTCTTAGTATTTATTTATTAAAACTTTTAGTACAGACTTCAGCTAACTCTTTTATAAACCTCCATGTTAAATGTGTAACATTGTGCAGTGCTGGTGGGAAAAAAAAAAAATGTTTTATATATATATATATATATATATATATATATATGCACTCACATGAAGAAAAATAAATTGAAAACACTTACATTTCAAACTCCTCTAATACCCTATTTCATATTCCAGAATAAAAAAGCAGTACCTCCTGACAAACCCAACAAATAATAAAAATATATATTGTTCTACCCACTAACTCTATCACAACTACAATTGAAAAGAATTTATCTAAACTCCACATAAAATTTGTCATAACTACATCTAAACACTAAAAGGCTTAATGCAAAACAAAATTTGTAGGAGGAATTTACTCTATCACCTGTAAGGATTGCCAGAAAGAATATATTGGAGAAACCTCAAGAAGTTTAAAAGATTTTATGAACACAAGATATTTTAAAAAATTCATTAAATGCATTTGTTACTCATCATAATGAGTAACCACAATTCTAATTAAAAAGAAAACAATTCACTAAGATGAAAATGTTTAGAAAGTGCTTTAATTCTTACATTTCATGATTTTTGGTAGCTCTTTTGTTATCACCATTTAGGATATTTAATAACAAAGATGATGGAAACAAAAATGAAAAAAAAAAAAGAAAGAAAAAGAAATCTAAATGAAATTGATTATATTATATACCCAAAACAAGGAATTTAAAAAAAAAAAAAATTCCAAGCATCTCTTCGTATGCACATGTAGTTGCATCAACATAAACAAACCTAGTCCGATGGAGTCCTAAAAGTTGAGATGTCACACAAAACCTTTTTCCACTTTGTCATTCATCTTTCCTCTAAAATTGTTCTTGTTATATAAAAAATTGTATAAGTTAACAATGCTTATTGGAGGTTGACTCAGTTTGGGGATTTCTCACTTGTCAGGACCTAGACAAGAATACTTGTATGAATTTTTATAAAATGTACATGATTTTAATAAACACTTATATATGCTTTTCACAATTTATAGAGCAGTAAAAATTTAAGTTCATGTTGAAATGTGTGAAACAATTATAATAAAAAATATGAAAAGTATTTGAATATAGAATGTTTGCTATTAGATCTGTGATTATCTTATGTTCACATAAATAATTTTTATAAATTTTCAGGTCTGACTATAGTTATATCTTTTGAGCAGAGACAAGCTGTCTTTTAGTTTTGTTCAATTTTGATTAAAATGTTATTAAATTTATTTTTGTGAAGTGCAACTGGTTTGGTAAATAGATAATTTGTATTCATCTGCATTAAGACATATTTGCAAAACAAACTGGTTTTATATCTTTATTTACAATAAGCAATATTTCATTTTCTACTTTATTTATTTCTATGTCTTTGTTATTTTTTTCTTATTGACAGCATCATCAATGTAGATTAGTTCATAAAACTTTTTTAATAGGGAGAAATTGATAGAAACATTTTTAAAAGAAAATGTTTTTTTTTTCTTTTTCAGGAAAAACGTCACTTGTGTTACGTTTTGTAACCTGTAAATTTGATGAGGGATATGATCCAACAATTGAAAACAGTAAGTAATTTTTCAGTTTAAAAGATCCACCTGGCACAAATTTTCCAAAACTTAATTTTTACGAACATTACATATTGAAAACTCTTTGAAATTACTTTCCCATGATTGGGCTATATATTCTTCATGATATCTTCATTTGGCAGTGATAATATTCAGATGTCCATTCTCATTTTGCACATGTGCTATTGATTGTTGAAGGCTTTCTAGAAAGTAGATTACTTTCAACAGATTCCTGGCCAAGTTTGAAGTGTTGGTATTACATGTCAACCAGGTCTTGGTTCCTTGCAATTTCTCAAAAAAAAAAAAAAAAAAAAAAAAAAAAAACTTTTGAAATGAGAGGTTCTAGGCTGTGGATAAAAAAAGTGAATGTTGAAAAGTGGAAAAATATCTAATTTCTAGACAGACCTTGATATTCCTTTCTCACCAAAGATTTAAATTTTTCAATATGATTTTCATGGATTGCTCTCTTGATATCCCAGTTAAAATATCTTACCTGCTTGTATCATATTTGACACCATATAAGAGACACTTAAAAAAGAAAAAGTTCAAAACCTCATCTTATATATGAATTTGAATTCTTCCAGAAGTTAATTTTATCTCCAGCACTTGTTACTCTAAACTATAATTTCACCTCAAATCTGCCTAGTCTGACTACATAATAATATTTACACAAATGACATTATTATTGTTGGTACTAGCTGACCTGTCATAGCCAAATATTCCTCAATATTAACTCCTCTCATTAACTAATGGTAATTATAGAAGAGATGTAACTGAAAGGTAATAGGATTAATGATAAAACACTACCTTGTGAAACCTAATATCAAGGCAATATTAAAGCTGCTGGAGTTTATAGAATTTTAACTAAGAATATGGCTGCAAAAGGTAAGAGATTAAACCCTACTATTCTCTATAAACTGTCATTGGTAGACTGTTAATGAGCATAGGAACAGCAGAAAGGGTTTTGGCTTATCACCTGAAAGAACGTCTTGGATTATCAACTAAAGATAGTTGTATCCCGACTTAAAATAATACCCATTCATTTTACTCTAGTCCTGTACAAAGATAAATTTTTAATTTAGTTTTTGTTGGAGCAGAGTCATGTCAATTTTGCATAACTCCATATGAAACAATGATTGAAATTTACTTCTATGTAGATCTATGCAGCTGTTCTTTGTGTTGAATTTTTTTTCTTTGTTTAATCCTTGAGCCATAAATCTCATTTGCTGCTGAAAACCATATTGGTTATTTGCCAATAAGAATTGAAGGATCAGATTGCTTTAAAAAAAAAAAAAAAAATTCTGACAGGTTATTGTAAATTCATAATTGTTTCTGAAACCACCTCTTTTGGCATGAAATCACTTTCAACTGTTTTTTTTTTTTTTTTATAAAGATTGACTAATTGAGGAATTAATTTTATGGGGTTGTGCTTTGTATGGATGATCCATTCTTTTAATGCAAAATTATATCAATTTCTATAGAAAAGAATTACATCCAAGTTCAACAAATGCAATATTTCTGAACAGCAGTAATTTGTATTAAGTGTTATTAGGTTGGTGCAAAAATAATGACATAATAATGTCGTTTTTTGACGTTAAACAATACGTCAAAAAACGACATTACGTCATTATTTTTGCACCAACCTAATACATATTGTTTGTTATTTGGAGCAAAGATGCTTGTCAGTTATTACATAATTTATGGAAACTGTAAGTGAATCATTTCAAAATTAATTCAGTCTCTGATGTTGGTTTTATTCAATAATGCATAATGGATTTAAATGAGCCAAGTAAAGTACCAGCATTTCTCTTACTGTATTTGCCTTTAGATTTGTTGATGAAAAAATATACAATCATACAATTTATAGGGGGACCATAATATGGAATTCATCTTGGTATTGGATCTTATGCTTAGGACTTATGATGGTTTAAATCTTTTTGCAGACTTTGATTTTAAGTCTTATTCTAATTTCAAAAATAAATATTCTTAATGCTAACTACTTCATATTCTTTGATAGTATTTTTTTTTAGTTATTTACAAGAGGAAATATTAGGTTGGTGCAAAAATATTGTCGTTTTCTCACATATGTTACTATGTGAGAAAACGACATTATTTTTGCACCAACCTAATACAATAGACAACATTTTACAATAGTTTTAGGTAAAGTTAATTGGAAATAATTAACATTGGCAAAAAAACTTCAGATTCGTTTGTTAAATTCTCTTTATTTATAGTCAGACTAAGCATCTTATCAATATTTCACTTGTGTTTTTGAAGTTCATCAGTTTTTTGTTTTTTTTCTTCTAACCCTTAAAAAAAAAAAATTATTATTGAACCACTGCTCTATTGCTGTTTTGTCAATCATTTGAAAAATTCCTACCTTTCAAATGCGGTTTAATGCTTGGAAGCAGCTGGGGGTCACTATTCAGAATGTGCAAGGTCTCTGTACCTTTCCCTTTTAAAAACTTCCTTTTAATGGGCACTGCAAGTGCATTAACTGTTTGGATCTTAAGATAATCAGTCATTAAAATACATTCCTTATCTTTTTGAACTTAAATTTCTTTGGCCATTGAGAACTTGATTACTCCCACTGTATAGACTGTTCTTGTTATAAACATTTTTCATCAGCAGTTCTGCCACATACCCAATTCTGATGTCTCAACAATTCCTTGTTTCAAGGTTCTTCCATCAGCTTAAGTTTATCCCATGAGCATGATCAATAATTTCAGCTGTTTACACCAAAGAAATTCCAGGCCATTCTGTGTATTGGGTCTTAAAATGTCCATGCTAGAAGTTGACACTTGTTCATAGTTAAAGCATAATGAGCACTTGTCACCTAATATCTGCATCAGACAATTATGGATTTTTATTTTTTCTTCAGTTATTTCATGACTGTTCAGAATTGAACATTTGAAAATTCTATTCTACATCCTTTTTTGCTTGTCAAAATAAATGCAAGGTAAAAACATTTTTCAGCTACAGTGATGAAATAGTTCTCCAATTTTTGGAATTGGATCTGGCCAAGAACTTTTCAAATCCTTCTGTACTATTTTATTGAAAATATGTATTTACAAACACTTCTGCTGCAATATTGATTTTTAGTGTCTTTTTAGTATTGTCCAGTCATGACTTCCTGCCCTAGTGTAGAGGTACTTGAAGATCACTCTTATTACTGTACTAATGGTTTGCTAGGCTCTCACTGTTGCACATTGGTGAGGTGCTCTTTTCATAGATTTCTCAATCTGTCTACTTATCCCATTTAAAAGTAAGATACCACTTTTTAATGATTAAAGAACTTGTGGTAGATTTGTTTGGAAAGAATGTCCGAAATATTTATTCTGCATCCCTACTTCCTGCAAAATGTCTGTAAAATTTTTTTTTTTTTTTAACATTGATTTTTTACAAAGAATGTTCAAGAAAGTGGACTTGAGATTTTGATAACTTGAATTTCAAGTTATTGATTTATAAAATCATGTCTGTAAATAAGGTTTTTATTAAACTAAACTTTTGCTTCTCAATTTAGATATGAAGATTTCATCATTTTCCTCTCTCTGATTGGATGCTACCTTGCAACATTTTATTGCATCTTAAAATTGCAATAATTCAATTAATTTCTAAATCCAAATTGCTTGAAACTTCACCCAAGAAATCCCAAAAATGGTACTTAAGTGATTGTAAAACTAAGGGAAAATCCCATGATTTAATTTAAAGGTTTCAACATAACATTTTCAGCTGATAAAAATGTAACTGGTGCAGTTTAGCTAAAATTAATCTGATTGCCTGAACAAGGAAAGTTGGAAAGAAAGAACAAACTTCAAATTATATGTGATCTTCATACCTAATTTTAATCATTATCACTATCTTTTTTCATATTTCTATGAAACTCTCTCAATAAACCGTCCCTTATCAGAAAATGAGACTATGAAATTGAATGAAACATTGATATCTATAATATATATATATATATATATATCTTTATATATATATATAGATTGATTTATACAACTTTTAATGATATAAAAAAATCTTTGAGGTTGCACAACTTGATATATAAAAACACAAATGGAATGTGTTTTCCCAAAATTAATTTATTTAATACTTGGATCCTAATTGTAAAATTATTCATGATGATTCAGTTTTGTATGTGGAAATTAAAATCGGTCAGTTCACTTGGGGGTTCACTGCTAAGTGGTCAGGAGTATAGCCTCATGATTGTCTTTATTTTCGGAACATATTTTTATGAAGTATCGTGGTACTATCTGGTGTTGTCATTTATCAACTTTCATACTTTGAAGTACACTAGGAAGATGATAAACCTGATGAATTTGGTGACCATCTCTAGGATGATTTTTTCGTGAAGAGTAGCACTGATAGAAACATGTTAAATGAAAGTGTTGGACTAACTGGTATTTCTCCAGTTAAAACTCATGCGCTTTCAAAAGCTTCAAGCAAAAGAAAAAATAGAATGGAGTTGTGAACTGTAAAAAGAAATAGTTGCACACATCTTGGATGTTAATGAGAATGAACTATCAACCAATATTGTATGGCTCAAAGCAAAGAATTCTAATAAACTGCTGTACCTCATGATAAAAAAATTACTGGATAAAAATGTACTAAGGTGTAAGAAAATACAGATTTTAACCATTTCTCCATTCAGTTACTCAAGAGTTCAGATTTCTGGATTTTTTTTTGGTGTTTCTGGTCATATGGTCAGAACTGCATGTGATCTTCTAAAGTACAAAGTGGTTTGGGTGCTTCCAAATAAAAGAGTGAAATACTTTCTGAAATGGTCAAATAACTCCTCTTGCTCTTTTATGCAGAGGAGTTCAAAGTTAATGCCTTGGATCAAAATTTTTGAGGATCAAAAATAAGCTTCATAAGCAGAAGTGTCTAATATTGTGCAGCTTTTAAAGAACTTAAAAAGCCATAAGAGTTTCACAAGCTTTAAGTGATGGATAAATATGGATAAATTTTGTGTATGTGGGGGTGGGGTCAATTTGAAGAATTCACGTAACATGGAATGTTCCTTCAGATTATATATTGAAAATTTTATTGTAATGTTTTAAGTATTTACTTGTATTTTGTAAGTTGATTTTTTTTTTTTTTTTTTTTTTTTTTTCTTTTCCTTTTTTGACATTTTTCAATTTTTGAGTAATATATTATGCATTTATTGAATTTATTGTAAAGTAGTTTACAAGATTTCATGAGTAAATGTATTCTGAATGTGGTATATAATATCAAATTTGTAAGTGGAAAGGATAATCCAAGTAGGTCTTTTTAATATAAAATATTAAAAAGATATCGCCATAAAGAGAGCTCTATGTATAGTATACAGAGCAATATGATATACATAAAGGAAAAAAAACGTAACGCATCATCAAAAACATGGTTATAAATTATAATTTATTTCAACAGGTAAGTTTTTAATTAACAGTAATTTCGGTCTTATGAGACGAGTATTAAAAACTTACCTGTTGAAATAAATTATAATTTATAACCATGTTTTCGATGATGCGTTATGTTTTTCCTTGAGATTTTTTATATATATATATATATATATATATATATATATATAAAATTAGAAAAACACAAATTAAATAAAAAAAACAAACTTAGCCACAGTACCTTGTCTGTCGTTTTTAATGAAACCTATATGTCAATCATGAGTGCCATAACCCATTAGTGTCCTGCAGCTATAGCAGCAGCAGTGGTGTGTCTTGGGCAAGGTAGCCTGACGGAGACTGAATTCAGAGTTGTCCTTTTCTATGGCTGGCTGCCAAGGTTATAGGGTCTAGTCTATCCTGCTATTCATCCATGGATGGGAGGGAGAAGGGATGGATTCATACCTTTCCCAAGGATACTTACAAGTGAATTTAAAAAACTCGACTAAAATTCAAACTTTGCTATCCATTATGCCACTGTGTGCGCACACACACACACACACACACACACACACACACACACACTGTGTTCTCTTAAAACTGACAAGAAATGTCTGTTAAACCTTTTGGAGAGTTTCTTCTGGTGTCTAATAAGTTTTTATTTAACATCTAACAACTTATTCAGCAGCAAGAGAAACCATCAAAAAGCTTAACAGACATTCTCTGTCCATTCTTTCATGTATAAATTGAGCATTTTCCAAATTATTATTTTTACTCTATCACTTGAGTGTTTAATTTGCAGAGAATTTGGCTTGCACCTTAGAGAATATTTTTTTAATGTTAAATTATTTCCTGAACTGAGAAATACTATAAATAATCCTACTGTCATTTAGTGGCAATATGTGGCATAAAACTAATTTCCTTTCTCCTTAAGATAATAATTTAAAAAATGTACTTTTGTTACTTAAATGAAAAACAAGTGTGTGAATTACAAATGTTGGTGGAATAAGAAAACCAAATTGTGTGTATTGAAGTAGAATTGAAGAATTCCAGGTATTTTCATTGAATTTCAAATAAAACTAGCTTGCTCATAAAGAAATAATTAAATCTTTGTATTTTACCTGGTACAGTATCTGCTCTTAAGATATCAAATGAAAGATGACATTTGATTTGTCACATTTTTAACCAGGATCCCTACCTAAAAATTTTGATTGAGCAGTGTATATTTTTTTTTGTTTTGTTTTTTGTTTGATGAAAACAGATTTCAATATCTGTCTATATTTATGAGATGAGGTACTTTAATTATTTACATTGTTTGGACTGTTGTCCTCCTCTATATTGCCATATTCACAACATTTTGGCTGTTATACACTGGCCTTCTTCAGATGATTGGAATTTCAAACTAAAACCTTTATTTCATCCACTGAGGTAAATTGTTCTAGTTCCACATGTCATGCTTCTTCTGGATGTTCACCTGAAGAAGGCTGGAGCGTACAGCAGCTGAAACATTGTGGATTTGGCAATAAAGATGAGGACAACAGTCCAAACATTGTAAATAAAGCACATTTCAGTTTAAAAGAATTATTGAATTATAACAAAATGTTTTTTTCTTTCTTAGAAAGTTCAAAGTAAATTGTACAACTCTGTCTAATACAACAGGGAAGATGAATTTCCTTTGATGTTGAATTTTTGTTTCTTACAAGATTTATAATTTAGAAATAGACTGGAACTTTGATACATATTCAAAAGTCTATTTCTTTTCTCTTTATAGCTGTTTTTCAAAAGGTTTTTATCAGACTTAGTTTATTTGTGGATTGGTTTTTAACAAGTTAATAAGCAGATTTAAAGTTTAAGGTACCATCCTAAATCTTGAATCAAATTTTGTTAGTATAATTCTTGAAAATGCCTTTATAAAAAAAAATGAATTCATGATCATATTGGATTATTATTTCATCTGTTTATCTAACATTTTACTGGTTTTATTAAATGCCATCTGGTTGATTTCTGTTCACTAGCAGAAGAAATCGTCAACAAAGAAGTTTTGTATATAAAAAGGAAAAAAAATTGGAAAGTTTCACTGTAATGAAAATTAATTCATTTTTTTTTTATTTTTTTTTTTATTTTTTTTTTATTTTTTTTTTTTTTATTTTTTTTTTTTATTTGCTTTGTCTTTAAATCAATTTTTCAAATTTATCATTACAGCATACACAAAGAGTGTGAATGTTGCTGGACAGGTTTACCAACTTCAGGTCATAGATACTGCTGGACAGGTGAGTACCATATCCCCTGACTGACTTATACCTTTATTTCCCAATGGTAGAGTGTGGTGGCTTTTGTAATGGTGGATTTGAAAGTCTGTTGTGTTATTTGGTGGTTGAGTAGGTAGTTCAACAAGGATTTAGATTTTTATTTTATTTTATTTTTTTTTTAAATTAGATTAATGCAGTAATCTTTTCAAATGGATATGAATTGGATTCTGTATGGGTCTAATGATAGCCACCATCTGGAATGTCATTGAGGAAAGGCTTTTACTACTGAACAGAACTCTTTCCATATTTGTGTATGCAGGCATGATTTTTTTTTTTTTTTTTTTTTTTTTCACAAGCACAAGCACCTGGCACATGCCCTGTTACAAACACATGTAAAAAAAAAATATAAAAAAAACCCTCTGAAAAATCAGCTAACCAAAAGATAGAAATCTTTTGGTTAGCTGATTATATTTTTCTCTTTACAAAATTTAATGATCATTTTTTCGGGGTGTGGGTGGACCAAATTTTTAAGTGGTGATCCTGGGTAAGTAGGTTAAAAATGTGACAACCAAACACTTTATCATTATGATATATCATCCATAAAAGCTGGTCAGTTTTTCTTCTGTAATAGTTTTTAGTTTTCTTAATTATTTCAGTAAATGCATTTGAATTTGCTGTCTATACTCACTGCCATCTTGTAAGTAAGTTGATTTTCAGCTCCAACTTCAGCATTTTACACTTGAGTGTGAGTTAAGGTGCTATATTTGAATGGATTTTGGAATATCATCGATGTACAGACTTTGAAAATAGGTTAACATGTGAGGTTTTCTAACTTTAATTTGCTATGTCAAAAAGCAAATATAGTTTAAATAAACCCAAATATTGCAAAGTTGTGAGGATGTATTGCTTGGTTAAATGCTAGCACAGTTCCTCCCTTAATCTCACTTAGTTTGTTTTTCTGCTTGTTTATATTTTTAATTCTTAAATTAATCATCACTCATGAAGCCGCCTCAGTTTCTTTCCATCTTCAATTCTTGTAAGAACTAGGTGACTGTAAAAGTATAACCATTGAACGGTTTCCTTCTGACCTTAACATTCTGGGTGTTTCCTATTTGGAGCACATGTTCGAGATGGTTCAGTGTGAGAAACCAACCCAAGAGATTTGGCTTCATGAAAAGTAGCAGACAAGTTTTGGCAAAAAGCCTTAACAATTTGTTTTAGTTTCTTTACCCCCAGAGTTGTGGTGTATATATGCCAAAAGTTGTATTCTCAAAGGAGATTAGTGTACTTCTTGAATGGCACATTAAAGTGTCCTCTTTGGATTTAGTCTATTCAAAATGGACTTAGTTGCATAACTATCTTAAATGCTTTTATGCATTCTCTTCAGGAGGTAAGTGATCATGGCTCTCCACAGTTTCTTTAATATCTGTAAATTAGCATGATTACTTTGGAAATATAGTGAATCATTCACCAGTTGATATTGGAATTCAGAGGAGTTCTTGGTTAGAGTTCAATCTACTGTTATTTAATTCATACCTTGAAGGGGAAGGGCATTAGTGTGAAAGTGAACACAACAGACTGTGAGGATTTGAACTCTGCTTGCTGATTTCACTTCTTTTTTTTTTTGCTTGTGTGTACTTTAAATACAAAATGGGTGATATCATTTGCTGTTAGTTTCTTGTTGAATGTGGATGTCATCAAATGGAGGCTGTCGCTTGTTTGGCCCGAATCAAAATTTCTTAACCAGTAGTTTTATACATGATCTAATAAGAAAAAAATATTCAAATAAGTTTATTTCAGTAGATGTTTATAAATATATACACCAATATTCAAGCTTGTATGTATAGTATAATTACTTATTGAAGAAAATCACTGATTTTGTTTTCACTTTTATTCTTTATATACTTTTATAAATTTGATTAGCTGTAGACAAGATTTTTTTTTTTTTTTTCCTTTTTAACTCTGCATTATACTGTTAATGCAACCCAACAGGTGATCTGAAAATGTAAATTTTTCTTTGGAGAGAATGTATCAATCAATTGTTAAATACATTTAAAATCCCTGATCTTGAGCTGGTGAATTTTTAACTCAGTTTCATGAAAAGAATCAAATGCCAAAAAATGTTTCAATGTTTATGCTCATTAAATCCAGGCTTGCATTCTCTTGTATGAGAGCTTTTTAAAGAAAAGAAAATTCCTTGTCTAGTCTTTAATCAAACATTTTTTATTTAAGAAAGGATATTGCCAATAGATTTATCATTGTAATTTAACTTTAATTTTTATTGAAAAAAAAACAAAAAAAATAACTTGATCAGATAACAAAAACTTATTTTATATTTAGAGTATTAAATAACAAGAGTAATAAGCTAACTGATTGATTTAAGACTGAAGGAAACCACTTCAGTTTTGATTATAAACAATTCTAAAGTTTTTGAAAGAACCTAACATAAAAAAGCCATAATTGCAAACATTGTACATCTGCTGTGTACTTGAACGCTTCCTTGTTGTTTGACATAAGTGCATTACATATTAAAAGAATGATCTGAGTTAAAGACAATAAAGCATCTTGAACATATTGCTATTTTGTCTTTCAATTGTTTTATTAACACTAAACCAGTAAGCTGTACTAAAATTATGAAGCATTTATTCTTAGACTTGTCATCTAAGGCAAGAAATGATCTTGTTAAATCTCTAGTGAGAAACTTAAACATAATTGATGTTAGGCTGAAAGTAACAACTTTGTTTTATATATTTTTATAGAATTAACCTCTATATTACTTTGCTGCTGAATTTTCATTTTCTGACAGTTTCTACAAACTCAAGTTTTGATTTAGGTCATCAGATTTTAGTGTGAGAAATTGGTTAATTTATTTTTTAAACTTTTTTCAGTCTACTTAATTTCTTTCTAAAATAGTGTCCAGGTTTCTCTCAAGAGATCTTTTTTAATATTAATATCCAAAGATTTATTGCTAGTGAAAAAGAATTGGAATAATTAGAATTAAATTTAGTGGCTATTTCTCCTTTGTGTTTTAACCCCTCCAGTATGTGGGTGATTTATAGCTCTCCACAAGTTCATCTTTTTATTGTTCTAAGTATGTTTTAACTCTTTTCCATTCATCTTTGGTGATGTTCTATCATCCATTCACACAAAATTGTTAAGGTAACTTGTTTCTCTCCACTTCTCTTGCTCTCTGCATATCCTTTGATTAATGATTACTTCACATTCTCTTTCCTCATTGTGTCCCAGAATTTTCAACTCATTCTGATTGTAAGTATAAGTTTCTTCGCAGTTTCCATTTTCCTTTAAACTACATCAGTCATTTAAAGTTTCTTCATCTGTGAGGACATTGTCCAGCATTCACTTTACATATAGGAGATTTAGATGTGGCACCTCAAGGTGGTGTAATGGTGAGCAAGCTTGTCTCGCTAGAACAATTATGACTGAGTAGTAAGTTCGATCCTTACAGGGTGCCTCTCACTTTTGGCCTTGTGCCACATCTGAGCTACTATTGGAAAATCACTACAGGAGATTTAGATGTTACATAGTATTTCAGCACTTCTTTGTTTCTAATGCCATTTTTCTGTCTCTTAATACTTTTTTTTTTTTTTTTTTTTTTTTGTCTGAATTTCTGGGATGTGGAGTCATCATTATTTACACTATTTATATTCTGACTATTGCCCTATTGACTATTTAAATGCAATTCCACTCTACTGAGAAATCTCTGTTGAATAAAGCCTAACACTGGGGAGAATATAACCAAGAACTGTATGTACATGATTCTTGTGGCAGAGAATATAAAGATAAAAGAAGTCCACCTCCTTCTAAAAGTAAGACTGAAGGAACATTGAAAAGCCATAGTGATAGGAGAGGCAATGAAATTGGGTATAGCTGATCATGTATGGTAGCAAAGGGGTGGTCACCAACTGCTGTGGAATGAAGTGAAAATACTGGACAGGGAAGAACACTGGAGAGTTAGAGGTCTGAATGAATCAGCACATATGCTAGGCTATGAAGATCTCCTTAGTAAGCCTTGCATAGAAATAAATGCAATATGAGAGGCACTAATAAAGACAAATGACAATGTCTTCAATTGCAGCAGCAATGGCAGTAACAGCTTAATTGGTTGTGAAGTTCAGGCTTAAAGCTCTAAGTTTACTCCAGCAATTGTCCTAAGACAATGGCCTAGAGAGTAAAACATTGGTTTAGTGGTAGAGTTCAATCCCTTGGTCAATCAGGCATTGTGTACTTGTATACAATAACTGAACAATAACTACCCTTGTATAAAGGGTTCAGTTTTTAATTTCTGGGTAGGTTATCCAGATCAATATAAAGCTGGATAAAGGTGTTGGTTTGTGAATTTGTTGACAAGAACTAGATGGTATCCCTAGGATGAGAAATTAAATGAAGGTTTCAGTTTGGAATTCCCTTTAGGTTATCCAGATTGATATACACCTGAGGAAGGCCAGAGGGCACAATGGCCGAAACAGTGTGATAAAAACAACAAATATGAGGACAAATATAAATAGTGTACATAAACTCTTAATACTTTGCTTAGTTTCTGGAAGACTTCTTTCACACTTTATATGCAATTTATCCACTAATAATGTTTTTAGTTCTCTTAGGATCCTCTTGCTGTATAGGTTAAATAAATCTGGTGAGAAAATCTGTCATGGTTTTACTCTTTTTGTTTTTGTGTATTTACTGAACTCTTTCTTTATCCACTTCATAATTTGCTTCCAGTAAAAGTTAGGATTTACTGAAATCTTTCTCATAAATCAAGCTTTTACTAGTATTTATTGTTGTTCTTTGTGCTGAAACTTATCAAATACTTTTATATCATCAATGAAATATAGATATAGGTTTTCTGCATTTGCATTGCTTGCACTGATAAAGGGAGAAACACTGCTAAGGTATACAATAGAGAGAAAGTTGTGGAGAGCCATGATAGTTCATATCCTGAAGGGACACTGCATGTAGAATAATAAAGAATCCAGGTTTGCATATGATGAGGATGTACTTGCTCCCACTGCTGATGCTTGGTTATATTTTAGGGTAGAATTGCATTTCTAAATATTTTACTGATTGTTTGGTATTCTATTTGTTTCCTTGTCTTGTCCTATGCTTTTAAATATTCACAAGCATTTTGGACATTGTTGAAACCAGCTGATGGCTATTATCTGGTTATTCTGCACCAATGGACCCATTTTTCTTAGTGTTCATACTTGCTGCTTACTGTCTCATTCCTTTCCTACTATTACATTTAATTCTCCCATGATAATTTTGTACCATTTTGTCAAATTTATTATCTATTGTTTCTTCTATGTTTTGTGATGTTGATTTCTATAAAATAATGGCTATATTGAATAGTTTGTCTTCCAAATCCAACAGAAATTAATTTTTACATTAGGCTTCAATTTAAATGTGGACATGAATTTGGCAAAATACCTAATTTTAAGTGATATTCAATATATTAAAAAAAAGTAACGAGTTCAAATTTCTTCATTTTAAAGGCAGCTGATCAGAGACAAATTAAGACAAATGCCAGAACCATGATTTACATAATTTATTGCTGCCTGAAGTTCTCTTGTTCTCTACTCAATTTTTTTAAGTAAACTGATTGCTATGATTAAACTTATTTTACAGATTTGAACTGATTAATTCAGATTTATATTGACAGTATTAAAAATATTTTGTAGCAGAAATTTGTTTTGTTAAATTTTAAATGATTTAGGAATGGATGAGCAATGAAATTTTTGACATAATGAAAAAGAATAGATGACATGCAGTTCTTGATATGATGAAAAGGAGACAAAAACAATGCCATGGTATGACACAGAATATAGGACACTGCACAAAAAAATTTGGTACAAATGCAGGCAAGCAAAAAAGGAATACCAACAAAAACTGTTGAAATAGAAAGAATGAATATTACAGGTCAAGCAGATATGCATAAAGGAAATAGAACTATCAAGACAAAAGATGCATAAAACCCAAGGACGAGATACTGATATTAGAGAAAGAGAAAGACTCCAGAGATGGAACGAATACATCGGAGAACTTTCTATGATGAAAGTGGACAACTTGCAGTATACAGAAATATTGAAGGACCAGAAATATTAAAATCTGAAGTGAAATAAGCACAAGCCAAATTGAACAGAAACAATGTAGCAGGACCAGACAGAATTGCAATAGAGATGCTGGAAGCCTAAGATGATTTAGGCATTAACAAGCTTATAGAAATAATGATATATACAACAGTGGCGATATACCTAAGTAGATCCATTTTCATAGTACTAAGTCTGGTGTAAATGAATGTAAACTGCATCAAACAATCAGCCTAATGCATCACACAACAAAACTTATCCAAATTCTGATGACTAGAGTGTGCAGTAGAATTATACTGGAAATAGGATGAGAACATTGCTGTTTTGTTAATGACACTGGAACAAGGAATATAATATTTATACTCTGAAAGATATTGGAAAGAGCAATATAAATGCAAAAAGATTTATATCCATGTTTTATAAATTATATGCAAAAGCATTTGATAAAGTATATCATAAAGACCTGTTAGGTAAGCTTGATATATTTTGGAAGGATATTAGAATAATCCAGAACTTATACTGGAATGCAAACTGCCTGCATATGGATAGAAAATGAATACAGTAAATATACAAAAATAGAAAGGAGTATGAGACACTGATGTATCTTTGAATTTATTCAATTGTTGCACTCGGGTGGTTCTCAGAGAATTAGAAGTCCTACCAGGATTGGCAGCCACAATCTTTACAACATTAGATATGCAGCTAGTACAGTGTTGATAGGAAACATAAAAAGGACAATACAAGAACTCCTACAGAATGTAGTAAAGGAAAGCAAGAGGAAAGGACTAAACATCAATTGTAAGAAGACAATGTATGATTGTTAGGAAAAAAGATCCCAACATGTGAATTAGTACTTGGAGATCAAGTAAATACAACAATTTTAATATCTAGGAAGTATTTTTAACAGAGAAGGGAATGTGCGACACCAAAATCTAAATTTTGGCATTTGGCCTATTGGGATAATGAGATGCCTTTGGAAAGCAAAGCAAAGTATTAAGAAACAGGAAAATCTCATTAGAAACAAAGAAAAGGGTAGTGAGTCCTTTTATATAGTCGTGAATACTGGATCTTTCTTACAGATGAAGACTTGAAGCAACAATGTAGTTCTACAGAAGGATGCTGAGAATACTATGAACTGAACATATGACCAATGTGTTTAAACACAAATGTGTTTAAAGAAAATGGAAAGAAAATGGAAAGAAAAAGGACAGTTATACTTAGAATGAAAAAGAGTTGAAATTTCTTGGGCACATAAGGAAAGAGTGATTAGAAAACTTGACACTCAAAGGACATATTGAAGGCAAAAGGTAAAGAGGAAAACAGCACATAACCCACCTAATGAGCTTGTAGAACATAGATTAGGTGAGATAGTGAAACGAAATTTTTTTAGAATTACAAAGGACAAGAAATTGTGGGGAGCCTTGGTTGCCCACTTCCTGTAGTTCATTTTACTCTTTCAAAATATTAATTTGATACCAGGGCATGTTTAATACAGTATAAACCTCTGACTTTTGGAGAGAAATACTGTTTTTATTTGTCTTGCTATGTGGACCATAAATCTTTTGTTGAGGTGGAGGCAATCGAGTTTTGTAAAATGATTGGCTATAAATAAAAAAAAAAAAAAAAAAAAAAAAAAAATGTAGATTTTAAATTACTCTTTAAAAAATCTATTTACAAAATATCAATTAAAAAAAGTTTGTCACTTTTTCAAATTGGAAATGTTTTGGTAGAACTGTAAAGACCATCAAATATGAATTTATTTTTATAATAAAAATGTATCATAAATGTACAGATTTGTATTTTAACATCACTTGGTATTCCTATAAAAAATCCATCTCTTAATTGTATGGCAAGTTACAATAAAATTACAATAGTCAAAAATAGATTATTTTCTACTGATAATCAGATTTAGAAAGAATATTTCTTTAAAATGTTTAAGTCAATCTTAAAATGTGGATGTAAGATGTTCATAATTCTGAGTCTAATTAACAAATATTAATCATAATACAAAAGCTTTTATGAATTTTATTGATGATAATCTTTTAATATGTATTAGGAGAAAATACTTTTTGTTTGTTAAATCTTGAAAATTGATCCTAGTTCATTATTCAAGAAAGTTTGGTTAGAAATAAATCTGGCCAATCAGTGCAGGTAAACAAATGCAGACTGGGAATGTGTCTGATGAGTAATCAATGTTGAGGCCAAAGAGGCTAAATAGGGCAGTTGGTCAATGTCAGCATATTTCTTGTCTATTCTTAGTCCAGAAAGTAGGAATGTGTGAGAATAGAATAATTTTTCTAGTTATATAATAATAATTGTTATTGTTATTGTTATTATTATTATTATTGTTGTTGTTGTAGTGGGCAAAGTGACAATTGGGTAGAAATTAGCATAACATTTGTATTTTGTAGCTTATAAAGAGAAGGACAGTATTTGAAATTGGTTCTCCTCCTTGGCTCACTTCTTGCTATTAGGTTGGTGCAAAAAATGTCGTTTTCTCACATAGTAACATATGTGAGAAAACGACATTAATTTTGCACCAACCTAATATTTATAGTCTTTGATTGATTGTATCCTCTAGAAGGCTGTGAGTGGGATCATCTCTCCATACCTGCTCTTATTTGCCTTATTTTTTTTCTATTCTCATGTCAGATTTGAACAATCTATTTAGTATATTAGATAAAAAAATCCTTCTTTCCTCCCAAGTGATTGTCTTCTGTTAATAATTAATGCTTGAAAGCCTAAGATACTTTTCTTTGATGAAGAAATGGAAGGTTATGATTGCTTCTATTTTGTAGATGGATATATTATAATAAATTTTTTTCTTACTATTTAGATTTAGTATCATTTCTTTTGCATAGTTGATGAATGATATCCTTTTTCAAGGAATTATTTAGTATTTGTTGTGCACAAAATATCTGTTTTGAATTCTGTACTTAGTTCTGGAGAATTTTGCAAAAATAATTGAAAAATATTCTGAAATAAAAAGTTCAATTTGTTTTTCAGTTCTGCCTGAAGAATATTGTTTACAATTTTGAATATAATTTCAATTAGTTTCAGGAATCTATTTCCAGACATTTAACATTTTAACTGCCATACATAGCCTAGATTTTTTTTTTTTTTTATTATAAACAAGACTATTTTTACTTAGAAAAAAATGAAATGGAATTTTACTATTTCTTTTAACTTAATGATTTTCATGCACAGAAAGTTTTGATTCAATAAATATAATTTACATAACTGCTTTATTTAAAAACAAAAATTGTAAATGCATGCCACCACAATATAACTTTCAGTTAAAGATGACTAAATAATATGACTTTGAAATAAATAAATAAAAATAAGCAGATATAAACAGTCATTTCTAATGTCTACATTGTAGATGGACAAAAGATTAGAAATTAGATATACCATAATATTGTTTGTAATAAAATTATCTTTTATCAAAAATTTCTCCATGTTGGTGTGTTGGAAATGCAATTAATAACATCAAATGAATGCATGCTTAACAATAACAATTGATTTTTATTCAGCATACTGCATTGCTTGGAAAGAACTCTGTACTTTCTTAATGTAATTAAGGGAGCCTTTCGCCATATCAGTCTGTGTTTGGCTAAAGATAAATAAAATTTAATTTTTATTACTAAACTGAATTTAGGTCAGTAATTAGTTTATATAAAAGCTATTCTAATGTTTCTTCATTGCTTTTCAGTTGTTTGAGTCATAACGAAGCTTCTTAATTTAAATGGTTAGGGACAATCTGTGATTACAGATGTTAGTTTTTTTTTTAATTGTAATATTTTAATGTTGACATTATGCCATTTGTGTATTGGGCTGTGTTTTTTTTTAAAAAAACGGCCAACATCTATAATCTGTTTTTTTTTCCCCCAGCCATTAATGTCTTGATACT